>JASUAD010000006.1:57156375-58356375 GCA_037013555.1 Sextonia rubra | reverse complement strand
TTCTATCTATTCATTTGCTTTGAGTCACCAATGAGTGAGGCCGACTGTAGGTTAACACCTCGGTGTCTTGGGTATGTGGTAGTAGAACTGTGGGAACGTTGAATGATCAAGATGGAATCTATCTCTATTATCCCCTTGTGCCAATTAATAGATTTGTCATTAGTAAGTGCGCACTCATCTCAATTAAGAGTTAATTGGATGGTACTAATGATTACTGTGATTAATTGGGGCTCAATGATAATAAGATGTGGAACTTATATTGGAAGAGACAGATTTATTCCAATTGATCCACGGATATTGATAGAGGGGCCTACTTGTGGTAATTGGAAAGTTTAGGGTCTTCATTGTAATTTATTCCTAAGACTGGAGTGCAATTGCATTTATATAGTGGTGTTATTTGCAATTAACTGTAGGCCCGGATTGCAAATGAGATGTGGGGTCGCGGTTTCCAGTTGGAGCCAGCTTTCTAAGGAATCCCTAGTGGTCCCCACGCTAGCCCGAGTTATTGGAAAATACTAATCCGACTTGAACTCTAGAAAGAAGGGATTAGAAAGGAGAAAGTTGCTAATTGCTTTGGAAGTAAGACTTTTATTTCAATTAAGCAAGGAATAGATTTGAAAGTATATAAAAATCTCTTGGACGTCCAATAAGAGTCTCTCTCACGCCCAAAACCCTGTTCGTACAAGAGTTGTACAAGTTTCTCTCTTCTAATTCCTTGGAGTTTCGAGTTGGGATTTCTCCTGGAGATTCCACCAATCTTCTTGAGAAAAGAAATACAATTCGGGTCATAGCGTGGAAGGCTAAGAGGTGTTGAAGATTCTCATCATCAAGTAGAGTCGCAACTTCTCCATTAAAGCACTACGAATATCCAAAGGTATGATCTACTTCTTGCATGTTTTAGATTATTACGGATGTTTAGTGCTGTTTGATTCTGTCTTTTAGATAGAATATTTACTGTACGTGGTCACGAGATTGAGGGTAATGCATCCTGAATTAGGTTTTTGGTCTTATGGATAGTTGATCCCTATGTCAAGTGGGTCAAAAGTTTTGAAAATCTATCCACGAGACCCATCTACTTTCAACACCTGTAATCTGCAATCTGGGTAGCATGATACAATTCCAGATCATGGGTTAGTGAACTATCGGTTGCACTATTAAGCAATCTGCATGAATCCTTTTCGTCATTCATATGTCAGTGGGTTGGGATCTCGAGTCTCCTGGGTTGTACCCAGGTTTCTACAATCCAACACTATACTGAATACAGCAAGGTCAGAACATGTGCACATTATGAGTGGCTTGAAGTCTTAGATCTAACATGTAGCCCCATTCGGAAGACAAAAATAATGATCATATCTACACCAACCATAAGAAGTAAGAGTTATCTAATCCTACCCCTGGTAAAATTGAATCAACGAAATGAGGTGCATGAATCACCACCTATGAATCAAGAATCGCAAATCGCAACCAAATGTCTAGGTAACCTTGGTTGAGAAAACCTTGAGATTTTCACTTTTTCCTAATGCATTTAGATGTGTGGTTCAACTGACTTCATAGATGGTTTGAAGGCTTATGAGCTATACTTCTTGAAGAACTGGTAATAGTCAGTGGTACAACTCAGCTTTGGTTGGGCGCAAAATTTTCCCTGATCCAACTTTGAACCCAACGCCATCAATACCCTAATCCGACTCTGGAGACAAGTAACTAGGGTAACTTCATCACAGAGAAGTTCATCAAATAAATACCATGTGTACAAAGCACATCGGAAAGCAACAAAGATGGATAGTGAGGATTGAATAGATTAGTGACTACTACAATGCTGGCTGGGTTGAGCAGAAATTGGTTTAATCATTGCTGCTGCTTCATGGAAACAAGCAACTTGAGATCCACTTTTGATATTGGCATCTGCTGAACACCCTTATGAAAGAGGTGGGTTCAAAGGTTTGGAGCAGGCAGATTTGCATGGGCTGATGGAGTACGTACTTGGGACAGAGTTTGTTCTCGACACCTGCCAGGATAATTCTCTCTGTTCATGGCAGCAAGAAATTAAAGCAGAAGTTAGAAGAAATAATTTTTGAGATGGCACTTCAGATGACTTTTCCAAAGGGGAAGCCATGTTCCCAAATTGCTTTTGCTAAGTGGAAGATTTTTATTGGATAGAAGGCTGTGGCATGGATTCTTCTAGACCTGATTGATAGAGCAGTATAAGTCCATGATAAAGAGCTGTCATGAGTTCCCATTATGATGTGCTCATGAGGGGTTGCGAGGTCCAGAATCTTTTTTGTGGACTTTTTTGTTCTTTTCGGTAGAAGTGGAGTTTAGGTGTTTGTGGGCATCATCGGGGGCGTTTGTGGCATCCGGTGGCGGCACTTTCGGGTTCAGCTTGATGCAATATAGACCTCAATGACCATGTGTAGGGCATAATTAGATTTAGGCTTTTATTTTAATAATTATATGTCATTAAATTACTAATTTTATTTAATGAGTTAAAATTAAAATTTAGTTCCTTATATTATTTAGTTTTCTAAGATAATTAGATTTCTTAAGTTCTAAATTTTCTTTTATTATTTATAAAGCATTGTAGTGTAGTGTAGAACTTCTCAACTTGATTGGTTAATAAAATTGTAGATTTTATTTTTGGAGGTTTATCTTTGTGTGTTGAAGTCCTGTTAAAAATGATTCTAAGTGTCTTGGACACATCATCCGACATTCTACACAAATTCTAACCTAGGGCCTGCATTAATTTAATATCAGAGACGAGTGATCTTCGATCATCTTGGCGTGATTACCCCTATCCCATAGTCAAAATCTGTCTGCCGATGGATTGGTATGATTACCTCTATCTTCCCATCGAACAAGACCCTAAACCCTCCAATCATCATCATTTTTGGTGCCGATTCCCCAAACGCGTATCAACCTCACCTACAGTCCCGAACCCCATCCTCGCTCTTCCTTCCTCCTTTGATCGTCCTCCAACATTAGAACCCAAACTCTAAATCCCTCATCCATCTCGTCCCAGCCAAAACCCAAAGTGCCCATATCCCATCTTCGATGCCCCACTGCTCATCTCAGAGAATCTGAGAACCTCCAAAAAAAAAAAAAAAAGAAAAAGAAAACCCATCCTTTTTTCTTTCAAGTGAAAAAAAAAGGGAAGAAGAAGAAGAGCAGAGAGAGAGGGAAGAGAGTAGGAAGGAACACGTCGCCCTCTCCACATCCATCGCTTGCTGCGGCTTGGCGTCGACATCAGAAATCGTTCGCCGCAAGCTGCATGTCGCTCTACAACAACGTCTTGACACCTGTGCTTCTTCCAGACCATCATCGTCGCGCGCAGTTGACTCTTCTCACTCGCCGTTCGCCACCCTCCACCTTCTCCAACCTTCATTTCCTCCTCGACGAGCTACCAAGGCGTCTCCCACCCCTCTTCGTTTTCGTTGCAGACAAAGGAGCAAACAAGCCCGGTCACGTGCCATGCTGTGACAAGCGCCAGCTAGCTTCCGCTCTTTTGTTATTGGCCAGAACTATCCAAGTCAGTTTTGACCCAACTGTTGTCTAGAGCCCACCAAAAAAGTCCAATAGCAGCAAGCCCACTCCCTTTTGTTTTGGGCCTGCTCAGTTCAGTTCAGGTCTGGTCAGACCTAACCCAACCCACTCCAGTTGATGCCCAAAAGTCAACGGGCAGC
The DNA here is from genome assembly GCA_037013555.1 of Sextonia rubra. Classification (NCBI taxonomy): domain Eukaryota; kingdom Viridiplantae; phylum Streptophyta; class Magnoliopsida; order Laurales; family Lauraceae; genus Sextonia; species Sextonia rubra. The sequence continues at coordinate 58,352,698 of JASUAD010000006.1, read as the reverse complement.
AACTTTTACTTTTGATTTGAACTCAGCAAAGGGGACCAATAATGACATCAGCAAACGTTAGTTTCTCATGCATAGTGACCAGCTCAACGGCCAAAATTGTTTCATCATCGATCACAACAACATCCGAAATTGGATTTTAAATTAGTTTTCATCAATATTTTCCCCGTGAGCAAATCTACTTTCTCAGGTTAGTCCATTCTGTAATTCACGATGAAACTTCGTGATACTACAATTTTTAACATACTTTAAAGATACAAATATGAAGATAAATATGGCTCATAGTATTTTAAAGATGAGGTCTATTTTAAGTCATTTCTTAATCTAAAAAAAGGAGAAATGTGTATTCTTGACTATGGTAACATGTTTAATGGCTCTAAGACAAGTGTGGATTCAAAGATAAGGAAGAACATGATTAGATTAGTTTCATCAGATGTTTAAAACTGGAAATAGTGGAGAAAATGAATGATTGCAAGAACATCCATTAATCATATTGGGAAACAATTCGTGTGGAACGGATGCTTAAAAGGTATCTTCTGGTAAAAGTTACACCTCATGTAAAAGAGTCACCGCAAATAATGGAAAACCATATTAAGAAACCAATGATAGAGGATATGCATACTGAAAAGCTAGAGCCAGACATAAAAGATTCTACATCTGTACTTGGCCTTAAAATTTTTACTGAGTAATGATGATCAAGAAGTGCAAGTGCAAACACCGAGGAAAGAAGAACAAGTTGTTGCTATTCCCCACATAAAATCTAACATTGATTTTGTTTTTGGAGATCAACTATGGAAACTTGGAGATGAACAGGGGATAGTAAAACATTGAGATCTGCTGGTGCAAATTCCACACATAAAGTACCCAGCAGTTCAATCGAACATTCGCATACACTTTAGTTGTCAAAACAACAGATACGACATGTTCATAGTTTTCAAGATGCGCACACAAGTTCAAGCTGGACCAACAAATCGAAAGTTTGTTCAATTGATCTTTGATCCCGACAGACATTTACCGAACTCGAGGTCAAATTCTTTCCAAGCGAGGGTGAATGATGTAGTATAGACCTCAATAACCACATGTAGAGGGCACAGTTAGATTTAGGCTTTTTTTTTTATTAATTATATTTCATTAGATTGTTAATTTTATTTAATGAGTTGTAATTAGGATTTATATTATTTAGTTTCTTAGGTTGATTAGATTTTTTAGGTTCTAAGTTTTCTTTTATTATTTATATGGCATTGTAATGAAGAATTTTTTAGACTTGATTGATTAATAGAGTTGTGAGCTTTATCCCTGAATGTGTGTCCTCGTTTGTTGAAGCCTTATTGAAGACGAATGGAAGTGTTCTTGGACACGTGTTCCGGCATTCTATGCAAGCCCCAACCCCAAGGTCTGCATCAGCTTGGCTCTTGGTTGTCCCACACTGTAATGAATGGTAAATCATTATAGAGTGGTTGGGCAACCTCCATTTGTGTGTGGTCTGTGCTTGCTTTGTGGAGACATGAAGAAATTGCCAATTGGATTGGCATCCATCCTTTAATTTTGAGAAGTGTAAGAAGTTCAACGATAACCCTAACACGTCGGTGGCGGTGGCTCAAGGGAAAGAAAAATGTGAAAACTACCGCATTTGTCTGTTATTTCATTGCGACCATATAGAGTGCAAATATGAAAGACACTTCTGCTGCATATGCTTGGGGGTGCTTTAAGACCACTAATGACTGTTATGGGCACCGTTAAGATGTGTACCAAGCTATTGCGCAGGTCTATTCATGCAAGTGTTTTTTTATATATAAATCATTTTAGATTATGAGAATGGCCAGTAATGGTTCATTTCTCATGTAGATATATGTATGGGTTGTGTTTTAAATAATTGATATTAGTATCCATATTGGTTGTGCTATAAGTAGCTGATGGGGCATTTTGTACCTTTACTATTGCAGTCCTAGCATAATTCTAACCTGTCATCGGAGTGGACTTCAGCCATGTTTGTTGTTGTTTCTAACTGTTATTTTGGCATGGATGGTAGTAATCCATTTTGCTAACTTTGGACAGCAAGGAAAAACAGATATTGTACATGTATGATTCTATTTTTTCGACTTCTCTAAGGCTCCAACCGAAAGCAATACCAGTGATTGGTGCTGATAAAGATACTAGGGAGGTGCTGTCCCAAGTTCCAAAATAATGGACTGGATGGTTATCCAATTTGACAAAACTATTCATACACTCAGCAAGTTGGCGTACATCTGTATGTACCCTAAAGCAACAAATATGAATTTGGATGTTTTAATTTGCTTGCATTCATAATGTAGGTTAGGATATGGCTGCATTATTGGAGATTGGAAATTTACAGCATAATCATAATCCCTCAAATACTATACATATGTTTTATAACGGGTGATTTTCTTTGTTGGCATAGGAAACAAAAAGGAAAACAAAGAATCAAAACAAGTATCTGCAACTCAATACAAAACCCACACCTGCAAGTCCCAAACATACAGCCAGAGCAATGCACCACCCAGACCCTCCATCTCCTTCTTTCTTCTCTACTGACGCTTTCTTTGTTGTATGTGAGCCAGAAACAGAAAGCTCTGCTTTCAGGTGTAAAATCTCAATCTCAAGCAGTTTTAGCCACTGTCGGTGGGCGAATAATCGTGATGATTCCTCAAAGAACATGTCAGTCAACTTTTCTTTCTCAATGCTTATAATGGAAGCCTTCGTCTCAGCCTCCCTAGCTCGCGTCTGAGAAAGATGCAGAGCTTTCAGCAGACCCAACCTGTCATCAATAAGGCCTCTGCTGTTTTCTTCTGACAAGCCAATCTTTCTGCAAATGTTGACTAACAGGTGAATGTCAAACTGATATTTTGGGGCATTTGGATGCAGCCCAGACTGCAAAAAATTCCAACGTTCTTTTGTCAAAATTCAAACCAATTGCTCTCTGGGGTGCACCCAAACACTCCCTTTCAGTGCAAATATGCACTTTCTACAATCACAAAACGGAAAACCATACCCAAAACTCACATGGGGGGTGATGATTGCCTGGATATGGGACTTTTCAGAACTGTTTCTTTCTCGCAGGTGAATACCTTGAGGGGTGGAGGGAGATCACAATTCTGAAGAAGCTCAACGTCGGACCGTTGAGAGACAATTGGACTCATCATCATTTCTTTCTCCTCGGCTACAATGCATCTGCAGTTCCCATCATGCCTATCTGGATATACTCTTTTTATGAAGCCATCATCTCTCTCTTCCAGCCCTGTTTGTGGATTGGGTCTTCGGTTGGAAGAAGCCAATTCCCATCTGGTGGAGACAGTGGTTGGTAATGGTGGATTCATGTGTATAAATATAACAATAATTGATGGGATCAAATGGGATGGGATGAATTCAAATATGATAATAAAATAACAAGTGAAGAGTGTTTTGACTTTCGTTATTTTGAATCTGAGAAAGGGTTTAGAAGAGATAGGCAAATCGGTTTGTGACGGGGAGGAGAATGGGGTTGAAGGTAGTTGTTGGTGGTGGTTGAAAGGGGAAGGTGAGTTCCACAAGGAAACCGTTTGCGGTTATTTTGGGTTTCAAGGAATATATTGCTGGCGTGCATGACACTCAAATTTCACCATTAGATTCTCATACAAGAAAGACTTTATCCCTTCATATTGGGACAACTAGACCACACAGAAATGGGGTCCGGATCCTCTTGAGTCATGAGTTGAGGGAGTGAAATTCCACAACATGGCTTACCTCTCAAAATTCCTAACCATTCATATAAATGCCCTCTCAGTGGATGGGTTCTACCCAAATTTTATAGGAATAGGAGTTGATTCCATCATAAGGTTTGAATGTTTGATTGAAAGCATGAGTAATACAATTCTATGTATATTTATTAATCACATTTTTTTTATCAAACAGTCAATCTTACAATGGGACTAATTCCCATTGCTGTAAAATTTAAAAATACTATATAAATGGGCGAGCATTTACTTTACTAGGCTTGGATTTTTAATAGGTGAGGCTTTTTAGGGAGTTTCACTTTGTCAGCTGAGACGATCTAGCTTTCTTGGACTGGGAAAACTAACATTTGTCGGAATACTTGCATTTTTGAAAGGTAGGCCCATAGGCCCAACTAAGGGATTCAGTGGAAACCCACAATTTATTAGGGATATTCATAGGTAGGGCCAAGCTCGGCCAGGTTAAACTAGTCCAAACACAGTTGGAATACTAATATTTGGGCCTGGATTCAGCCCACGGACCTCATGTGAGGCTCACACTCGACCCATTAGCAAAATATGAACACCACTGTTGCAATTTCACTGTGGTGCACCATTGACATGATCAAATGTTGTGTACAAGATTAGTTTGTTTTCATGGGAAAGTCACAGAAGTTCATTGCGTGTTGTGGAGAATGCACAAAGGAAAAGCAATATATCTTCTGATTTTAGAGAGCTTTCCACTTGCCTAGTGGAGAATATGTGGAGAAGAGAGGTGGGGAAGTTATGTACAGAATCAATTCTGTGAGGAAAATTTAAATTTAAATTACTATTTATTTAGATAAGATAAAAGTGATATGTACTTTGACAAGAGAAAGATACAGCTTGCTTGATTTGTTTTTCTAAATAAAAAATATCTCCACAAAAGTTAAAGCTTAAATCATAAAATATAGTGGGGCTGAGAGTTTTTTTTTTTAAATATTCTCTTCATTGTTTCTCTTTTCATTTTTCTTTTCTTGTTGCTTTCTTTTTATATTTAAATCATAAGTTATACAACTTTTTTGCGTGAAAAGAACAGAAGAGAGTCCACTAAAGAGAACCGAAGATCACTGGGCATGTTTGTTTGCATGGAATTAAGTTTTTAGAGATTACAAGAAATGTATTTCTATCCTCTTGGCTAAAATAAATGAGACAAAGGTGAAGATTTACGTAGGGCCACTAGATATTCTTTAATTGTCATTTTTAGATATTCACCATTAATTTTCATTTTAATGATTAGAAGTACAATCCTATGTATTTAATTACACGAAATAAACTAGCTGCAATAAATCAAATCTTAAGAAATTTAGGGTTCATCTACCTCCCCACGTAATATCCTTCATCCCTCTCCTCCTTAATATTCAATAGCACATTAGCCCATGTTAAGCATGGGCATGATCCACACGGTTAGGGTCCCCGCTCCATCCAAATACTTTTGACGTTTTTATTATTAGTAATTGCATATTCGAATTGTATGGTGTAGTGGTTAGAATGCTCGGCAGAGTCGCATTTTTTCATACTTTTATTTTAAAATTTACATATTAAAACAATAAAGACTATAAATTACAAATTAAACATTCATTCAATAAAGAAATACTTTAATTAATCACAACTGTAAATTATGTATCCATCTAATAAAATATAAATAAATTACTTAAAATTTGTACCTAAATAATAAATAATAAAATGGCATCATTTATATTGAAGATTCTTACTTCTCTCATTCTGATCAATGGTGACTGGACATAGTTTGAGTTGTCGCCTTACATGATTCCTCATTTTATACCATACTAAAGATGATTATACTTATCCTCCATAAAAAAAATCTTCAAAAAAGAAAAAAAAGAAAGAAAAGATGGTTATACTTTTGTGACATAAATAAAACTGGATATAACGATGTGAATTTCTACGATCAGAAATCCACACATTCCGATAAAGGTTCTTTTTCTTTTATTTTTATTTCGGACTGTTGCATGTAAGGTTATAAATTTATAAAACAAACTAGCAACAAAGGCCCATGCTTAGCCCGGGCTCTATAATAAAATAGTCACATTTCAAAACTTGTCGTATTATTTGCACTTAAATATTATATTATATTAGTGTAACATAAAATAATTTATAAATTATTTTAGTACATTCGCTAACTCGGTGGAGATAATTGAATTTCATATTAATATAACATAAAATAATTTATAAATTAATTTAGTGCATTTGCTGAATCGGTGGAGATAATTGAAAAATATAAATATAATTTTGAAGAAGATAATAGAGAAAGTTTGAATATAATATTCTTACCAGATTTGAATACCAAATGGTTCTTATTACACCTCGGGGGATTTACCCGACTCCAAAGTATAATTAGTTTGCTATTTGAATTTTATAAAATTTATTTAATAGGGAGTTAGTCTTTAGAATGATTTCTTTTTTTTTGTTTTTTGACTATCCATATGGAATTGGTATTTGATTAAGCTTGTAGTTGAAGATAATTAAATATTTATAGTAATTTGTAGATTTATCCTTTCTGCTCTGGTCAGAGTTTTTGTAATGGTTGATGACTATTCGCTGCAAACCTAGTTTTATCAAAGAGTTTATCTTGCAGGAAAATCTATATAACAAGTTTTGGGAGTTACAAGACCTTAATCGAATTACCTCATAGTTTTTATATTTGAATTAGAGTTTTTCCATTATTTTAACTTATTTGTAGAAGGAACATTAAGATCCAACTCTAAAATTTAGAATATTTATTTTAAGTTCCATTATATATTTGGTAACTCAAGAAGAGAAGTCAATAAGATGTTAAAATCGCAGTAAGTGCCAACTTGTTGCCATTATTCTCGCATTCTCATTCGTCAAGTTTTTTGGTTTGTATTTTTTCATGCTTTAAAAAATAAAAATTGAATTATGAATAAAAAATCGACCAAATCATTTGTGAAATTATTTTGTGATATTATTTTTCATTTTCTACGAGGAATCTAGATCCTCAAATGCAAGTGTTCAGCAGCCTTCTGTGTTCGTTGGGACCCACATTCATTATCCTCATCACATGATTGGATAGTAAATTTTAGGGCAGGTTCCCTTATATTGTCCGGATTCCAAAATCAAAAGAACTTCCAGTAGTTTGATGCTTGCAGGCATGCCCTTCTAATATAAGGCTTTGGCTTACAATAGTTTGATGGTCATCAGTTGATGGGGTATTTATTTCTACTTTGGGAGTGCATGTTTAGTCTAGCTCTATGGGGCCCACTTGGGTCTACTTTGGTTCGTTCAACTCCCTATGATTCGAAATCTACCATCATCGCCCAATTTTATGGTCATAAAATTCTTAATCTCAAAAAAGAATATGGATAAAACATCACTGAACTTTTTAGACATTAAAATGATTAAAGGCTATGACAATTTGGTGGGGCTAGTTTTTTTAGTAGCCTCTCTATCCATCCCATCCTCAGTGGTAGTAATGTATCCAGTGGGGTCCATGAGATCAATTGTGGACTCAAAATTTTCATTTGCTTGCTGCTATTTATTTTCTTCATTATCTTGTCATGGGGCATGGGCCATTTGGCCATGCCCCTTTCGGGCTTTTCAAGGGCCTGCAATACTGGGGCAGGCTTTGTTGTAAGGTAGTAGCATGCAATTACACGCTTCAACCATTAAGGGAAGTTGTCTACGGTAATCTATATAAAGAGTTTGAAACAGTTTTTAAGAAAGTCTTCATTCATTCTTTTTTTTTTTTATAGAAAAGTCTTCATTCTAAGCATCCACATTTAAACATGCACACCATTTCTTAAACTACCCTTTCACAACCACTTGTCCAAGTTTTTCCCTATAATCCTTCATGAGCATTCCATGAAAACTTTGTAATAGTTGCCCCCTCTTACTACGGAATACAAACATTTAAAAGTCGCTGAACTGGAGCCATACCAAGTCAAACCTTCGTTCATCGTGGGTAGCGTGATCTTGATTAAGAGATTTTAGGGGTGATACAGAAACAATGAATAGAATGAGAGATTTTTGTGGGAAGAGAGATTTTAGGGTAAAAAATTGAATTGATGAGGAAGAGGTTTAAATACCATTCAAATAGAGAGATTTTTGGGGAATAAATGGAATAAAGGAGAGAAAGAGGGTAAAGGGAGAGATTTTAGGGGATAATGCAAAAACGGTGGAAAGAGAGGGAGAGATTTTAGAAAAACCATTTCTTGATATTGATATTATTAGAAGATGACGCGGTACTCTAGAAAAAAAAAATATTGCTTATGTGGCACCCTTCAGAGGCCTACATTCTTGTAGCTTTAATATATATAATATGAATCTGCAAAAAGTATAGATCAAAGAAGGATGAGTGGGTGACTCAGAAGCATATATATAAATTAAGCATATATTTCATTGATCATAGCTCTTTTATTCTAATGCCCCTGTATAAAATCAGAGGCGGACCCAGAAAAATTCTCTTGGGAGCGCTCAATGTGAAAAAGGTAAAAAAGAATCTGTGGGAAATTTTTTAAAAAATCATTAATTCTCCAATTTTATATGGCGGTTTTGGACTTTTTAAAGGGAGTAGGGGATTCAGCCCCTAAAGACCTCTACTGGGGTCTGCCCTTGCATGTATTTGATTTGTGGATGATTCATTCACCTGTTTGTACTTGGTGCAGTCTTCCGTACACCACTTACAGTTAAATAGCATTATTAATATTTTCGTACATTGTCTTGTCAGCCAATAAACTTAGAGGAGCTTGTCAGCCAATAAACTTGGAGGGGCTTTCTTAATTAAAATGACTGATTTGTACTACTACCATATTTTTTAGGGGCTTTTTCCATTAAGACATCATTAAGATATAATTTTTAAAAGCTCTAACCAAAGTTTAGCCATTTATCTACACATTTTTCTATAATTTTCATATTAAAGTACATATGTGATCATAGATTTTGCAAAATTGCAGGCCTCCTTTATACGAAATTGCAACTTTACTTAATGCAAAATTGCAAAACTTGTGATTTCGCACATTAGTTTAAATTACGGTATTAACCTACACATTCTCCAACACTTTTCGTAGTATCATTGGCTGTAGAAGAGGATAACTTCTTGCAATATCGCAAAATAACTTTATGCAATATCATAAAATGATTTACTAAAATGTCAATCAGAGCCTTCCTACTCATATTTCATTTCGTTTTCACATTCCCGTTCCTTCCTCCACTGATTTTTGCTTCTCTTACTACTTTATTTTTTTTAAGCATTAGTGAAATTGGCTGGGTCATGAGGTAACCCACATGTGTGGAAGAGGAAACTAAATATGTTGGGTTACAAAGCAACTGAGCAACCTTGTGTTGTCACTCTTTTCTTAATTTAAATATGCATTTTATGATATGTTTTTCTTTTCCTAAATATAAAAAATTACTCAAATGAGATGTAGACTAAATGTCGTAGGATATTTAGGTATAAATGCATTATTAGTTAATTGCTAATGTTACAGGAACATATAGCTTTATATTCATCCAAATGTCAAACTTTAGATTTTAAACTTTTAATTACTACATGTAGGTATGGATAATAAAAAAATTTATTTTCTAAACATAGAATATGTTTTATCTTGTGGAATTTCTTGTATGTCAAGAACTCCCATAGCAAATATCTATATATCAAAAGCTTGGAAAGCCACATCCTATAAAATTCTCACACAAAAATTTCAACAAGGACAAATAAAATGTGTGCTGCATAAAATAGGGATGCCTGCTTTATATACTATGAACCCCCAATAGAGTGATTCATCTAGTTCTTATTTTACTGATGAAGGCCCCAACAATGTAATGTACAAACATCAAAGGATTGATTTCTTGCGATGGTCTTTTTTTTTCGCTCTGTTTTTTGTGTGCTAATTCTATATCAAACTTTGAATAGAGATTGTCAAATTATTCTTAGAAACTTTAAAAAGTGAAAACATAGTTGAAGAAATAAAGCTAAAGAGAAATAGAGATACAGAAAAGGCTTTTCGTGTGTTGTCCATCGATGCCTTCATGCACTCGTGCCAATGCTAAAACAGAGAATTGGAGAAAGCCTTGGGCTGATAGTATGCCGATTTGGGGGTTTTTTAAGACTAGAGAGAGGGGAAGAGAGATAGGGACGAGGAAGTGGGGGTTTAGGGTTATTTTACGAGGGGTTTGAGCTAGACCTTCCTTAAGCCCCAATGGACTTTTTCCAGTTTTTTGGGAGGGCTCAGCCTGCTATATGTAGGTCCTCCCCTATATAGATGCAATATAGGGATAATCTACAGAACTTCCATTTCATAAAGCAAATGGCTAGTTTGGTGGTTATCTTTGACAAAGATGATGGAGAGGAAGATAGAGATTAGGGCTTTGACGATTTAGGCTCCTGCAAAATCATGATCTCAAATGGAATTAAGACCCAAGAATCCCAGTTGAAGCTCCACCGAGGCAATTAATGTTGCATATTAGCAAACAAGTTGGTGAGAAGGGAAAGGAGGAGTCAAAAACGATGGGAAGAAAAAGACTTACAAACAAAAAGTAGAAGAAAATGAGAGAAAATGGGCCTGGGGCATATTAAAGTAAAAAACTAACTTGCGAAATCGCAAGTTATTTCAATTTTGCATAAGTTAACTTGCAATTTCGCATAAAGTAAATTTATGATTTCGTATAAAGTAGCCTTATGATTTCACAAAATCATTCATCACCTAGGTACTTCTATTACGAAAGTTATGGGAAAATGTGTAGGTAAATAACTAGTCTTTGATTAGGGCTTGGAAAAATTTCTACCCTAATGGTGTCTGTATGGAAAAAAAAAAACCCCCCCATTTTATACTACTAAACCATATGTTATATTATTATTTGATGGTCCCATTATTTTTCCCTTATTGTTATAAATACATATTAAAGCACGGGTGCTTAAGCTAGTTGTTACTTGAATTAAAAATTAATTTAAAATGGACTCTTGGGGTTCCTCTTTACTTGTGTGGTCTCTCTTAGGTCCCAACCATCTTGGTTGGGGTACTAAATGCAATAAATTAAAAATAAATTCTTCAAGGACACATGAAAAAATGAGTAGCATGACCAAGAGTAATAAAGCAATCTAATAAAATAAGTACATGTATATATTCAAATCACTGAGTAGCATGAACATAATTAATAAAGCAATATCATAAAGGAAGAACATGTATAGATTCAAATAATCGATTTTTAAAAGATTACATAAATAATAACAAGAACAAGATAAAAGGAATGGTGAGATGTTGACCTTGTGCAGTTACTGCACTGTAAAAGTAATAGGGTGAGATATCTTTCCTCTCTTTTTCACCTAATATAACTGTAAAACAGTCATTCATTAGTGCATTTCAAAAAAGAAGGAACAATCTCCAAATTCGTGTATAAATCATATGTATTTCAATCTCCAACTTAGATCGGTGGAAAATCATATAAATAAATTGTTGTAACTGATTTTACCATGCATTTTTAAGATTTCAAATCCATGCGTGCAAATTAGTTGGCCATTTATTTTGCCAAACCAAGAAAACTCTAGGATAAAATTTTGCAATTCAAAGCCTGTGTCACAGCTCGAGCCTTAGCTTTCCTTAATTAGGGTAATACTCGAAATGTGACATGTGTATTCCCATGAAGGCAGGATCCAAAAGAGATATTTACATTCTTCATGCAAGTAATGTTTACTCAATGATATCTGTCAGGGATATTCAATGGGGAAGTCTATTCTTATTACATGTATAGTTCATAATTCACGTGGTATCATAGTGTGAATAATCCATAATTAAAACAGTTCAATATACACCAAATATAGATTTCCATTCATATATAGTAGATCCAAAACCCCTCCACATGACAGTATGTATGTATGCCATGTTTGTACAACGATAACAAGAGTGAACCTATGACAATAGCTACAAAATCCATATACATCATTTGTACATGTCAAGAGTGTACAAAGCAAATACCATCTCTAAATACATAGAAAATAAAATGATGTAGATGGTATGATATAACATCTATTCCAAAAACCCAAGATAAAAACCATGCAATGCTCTCCAAAGCCAAGGATCAAAAGATATCATCAGCAGATCATTCCTTTAGTCCCAGAGGAACCTTTGGGCTCTCCTCCTTTGTCTTTGAGGCCTCTGCAAGGCTGGGACCAACATCGAGCTTGTAACACCAATGATATAGCTTTGAATATGACAATTTAGCAAAGCATAAATAGATATAAACTAATGCACGCTGTATCAAATACATTTATAAGACCTGCGATTAAAAGAGGTCAATTTAAGTCAACTAAGCACATTGTGCAATAATGATTTAGTTATGCTTGAGAATCATCGATGAGATATAACATACTAAGTGGCTACTACTTTAGCTAAATCCACTCTATTTGAGAGTATTACAAGTCATGTTGGTAGATCACCAGTGCCTCGGCTTTAAGTACATTTGACTACCTAGTTTTTGGAGTTCCAAACACTCCTATTGTCCACTGCAGCGGCCAAACTAAAGGCTAAACCAAACTTAGTCCTGCCAGGCATTGTAAGGTCGAAGCTACATAGTGCCAGACCATTAAAATTCAAATATTAGAACTTGAATATGATAAAATCAATTCAAATATATGGAAAGGAAGGAAAAACAAGTTATACAACAATAACCAATGAAAAGTGAAGTAATATAATAATCACATCAATTAGTTGGAAGACAATAATATTAAATCTTCCAATATGCCAATGCAATTAGATTGATAAAATTAAGGAGTTTACTAGTTAACCCTAGTCTAATTACTCGCTGTCTCTAACTATCAATTCCAATGTAGTTTTAGGTTATCCATTGTACGGCTATCTCTGCTTGATGTTACATTGTGTGTACAGTGTACATTGAAGTCCCCTAAACTAAAACCCATGGTTAAGTGCTAAACTAGTCGGATGATGCACAGGGAAATCCTAGCCTTCAAGACCTTGTATGTGTTTACAATTCCATTAGGCAGTGTTAAATGGTTTATGGTACCATTTCTAAGGCCCTACAATGTCCTTAACATCGACTAGTCCTGAGAGTTTGGAATTTACATTATAATCATCCTCAAGGATGATTATGAATGGTAATGGATCTTTCAAGGTAGGTGCAAGACCACCTTTTTATTAGGAAAAGGATCATTGATTTTCATCAGGTCCCGCTTGAGCACCACTTTAGGCCCGCTCGAGCATGCTTAGACAAATGCACTTGTGCTTGGGCTGGTGTAATTTGTGCTCCAGCCTGCATGGAATGCCTTTAAGTTATTAGATTTTCTGAAAGGCCTCCTTGAGTGTGTGCTCATCAACGCTCAAACGCGCACTCTAGAATTCAGTTTTCCGAATTTTTCACTTCTTTTTCCACTTCTATATGAACACCTGAACTGGAATCACTTGTTCCCTCCCCACACTTCTACATTTTTTTTATCAAACTTCAACCTCCAACACTTCTACCAATATCAAATCACCATGCATCCACTTATTGAGCAAACCCATTTCCATTTAATAACCAAAATTGAAAAGCGGTTGAAATTGAAAAATTATAACAATTAGTTGAAGAATCAACTCACTACCAGTGTGCATTCATCCAAATGCTGCTTGTACTTGCTAAATTTGCTGCTTTGGCAAACAATTATCTTCTCTTGTGCTCAAATGTAAGGAAATCCCCAATTTGAAAACCCTACATTACATGCACATGGAATTTGATGAAGAGATGAATGTATGAATGATCTAAGAGTCTCCTTGACTCATTATTATGGCAAGAAATCCTACAAGAGTATCAGCTCTTACCTTAACAGTTGATGGAGAGAAAAAGAGAATGGATTCCTTAGCTTTGACAGTCCAAGATGAGACAATGAAGGTTGGAGAAAAAGGTAGACTCCCTTAATCCCACATGCAACACCCTCAAAGCCTCAATTCAAGAAGGAGAGAAGAAGATGGGAGCTGAGAAGGAAAGCTATAGTAGCTAGTTTGCCGAAGGAATAATTGATTGAGGGAGAGAATAGTTTCACGTAAAGAATTTTATGGGATTTACAAAGAAGTCCAACCTTTTAGAAATATTTACAATTTAAGTAAAAAACTTGTCAATTTAATCCAATCGAGATCAAATGAAGTGGGGTCCAATATAAAAGGTGACATACTCAACAAGATGTACGCAATGACGCCAATATGATGCAAATATGATGTAAAGCCATAAAATTTAAAATTACAAAGAAGGGTTCTACCCATGTAATCGAGTTCAAACTAGCTCAGAACTACCTATCTATGACCCAAATCCCAATCCAATAACCCTAACACGACACCATAAGATTGAAGTAGCATAATTTAGCATCAAACATGATTAATTAAAGTAAAATAGATCAAATTAGCATAAATCACGACTAAGTTAGGTCGAAGTGTTACAGCCTGTCACAACTTCTCCCACAGAGTAACAGAGAATTGAAACTATTCACAAAGTTGTCATAGAATCCACCTTCTCCAAACATAAACCCTAAAAGAAACTGCTATTAAAGAGCACCTTCTATCTTTGAGAAATTGCTATTAGGGGCACCTTTTATCTTTGAGAAACACGAAAAAAGTTTTCATAAGGTGAAAGACAATGAGGTTTATTATCTTACTAAACTTGTATGAATCTCTCATATTAATTATGTCTTAGAAACTGCTTGTCCCATTGTAAAAATAAGGAGAGATCATTTCAATAATAAGCAAATTAGATGTTAGTTCTTCATGGGTCATTGTTGTCATTTATGCATAAGATATGAAAATGGGAATTACATGATATGCAAAATTTGTATACAAAAAGTTAACATAAACTTGTGAAGAGCAATAGTATGTTTGTTTAGAGGTACTATTTTCTACAGGAGTAAATGTTAAATAGTTCAAATTATATGAGAAAATTTTGTTATTTTTGACATGAAGTTAAACATTGTGCAATTAATGGGTCATGAAGGTGGATGATGTATTTCTTGTTCTAGGTCAAAAGTGTACCTCTAAAGCCAAGAGGGAAGATATGTTTCACACACTTTTAGATGTGAAATTTTTTATATGAAAATGACCCCATTTACTTACCATTTGCTCATTTTTTGTCCTAAGGGTCGTTTGTCATTTTCACATGGGATATGAAAATGGCTTACATGTGTAAATGATCCACATGTAAGTCATTTTTCATATGCAAATGAGTCACATGTGAAACACAATCCCATGTTTGTCATTTTTACACCGCATTATTTGTAAATTTGAATGCATCCGACGGTTGAGCATTTTTCTAGAAAAAATTTTCACCATTTTTCACAAAGTTATTAAAATATATGTTGAATAAATGCATGACACTTGACCCCAAACAAAAAAAATGACCATTTTTAAGAGGATCAATGGTTTTGATCAAGAAAATGAGGCCCAAGAAATTCATAACTATAGATTTTTAGATCCAAACTTTTTTTTTATAAATATAAAAAAAATCTATAAAGAATTAAAATATAAAATATCATGTCCCATGGCCTTTTTGGTCAATTTAAAGACTTTCAATGGTTTGGATCATGCTTGTGGGGTCCACACATATATTAAAGACTTCAAACACGGAACTAGGTTCAAGAGACTTCAACACAACACAAAAAACAGTAGTCCATCCAACAATTGTAATTGTTTTGGAAATATCTCATCATCCATGATGATTTAATTGTCAAATTTAGTGTCATAGCCATAATGGGACTTTTAAAAACTTTGAACGGTTCAGATCATGAATATGGGGCCCACATATATCCATAATGGGTAGATATTATACATGATTGCTTTTTAAAATATCTCAGAATCTAAAAAAAATCAACGGTTGAAATTTGGAACAATAGCCGTAATGGGCCTTTTAAAGATGATAGACAGTTCAGATTTGCATTTAGGATCCTAAATAAGCATAAAAATTCAAAAACATGTGATGAATGGTGGTGACGCCTAAAATACTGTGCATCTGCCTTGTAACAGTGATGTAGGAAACCTTTTACCAGCTACTAAGGTGTGTAAAATCTGGGCAAAAAACCAAGTGATTCTCACTCCATTTACACACCCATTTACATACTTCATGTGTAAATCAACCCAAACAAACATAACCATGGGTAACCGTTATGCGTTGGTAACATTTACATATGTAAATGTCAGCAGCAAACGACACCTAAGAGTTTCCTTAACATGTGCTAACAAATGACCCCCTCAAGGACTTACCTTGTCCGTCTCTTCCTGTTGCATGATAAGTTCATCAACTTGCATTTACATCATAATGTGGGCATCAACTTTTCTAATGAACAACATTCCCAACGTCGGTAAAACTCACTTCTTTTTCAACAACACCTTCGGCAAATAAACCTAGCCTAGCCCAACTTTATAAACTTTGGACCATATCCAGCCACAGGTCAACAACACAAGCCATAAATGTCAAGCCCAAGCCAGCCTACTTAGTGATTGGGCGGGGTCAAATCAGGCATTTTATAAATTATACAGGCTTTCTAACGATTGCTTGGACAAATTATCATCAAAGTACAGTGACTTTTATTCTGCCTCGCCCAAGCTTTGGGCTTTCTGTCCCGAATATTAAACAAGGCATTTTTTATATCCATGCCCAGCCCAAAGCAGACTAGGCCTAGCCTATGAGCAACCCAACTATGCCCCTGGGGTTGAGCCTTAGCCACAGAGAGAGAGAGAGAGTGAGAGAGATGTTAAGTGCAGTCAACAAACCCAAAACACCCTAACTGCTTAATTGTGTCGGATCAGATCTGAAGAGAAAAGATGTGCACTCAAGAGTCCAATAACACTACTTATTGTGGTGCCCATGATGGAAGTGAGACGTGCACTCAACAACCCAATAACTGAATTATTGTTCATGAAGAAATAAGCACATCATGTACAATTGTACATGTATGGAACTGTACAATAGGAAGTACACCACGACTCCCAACATGACTGTTTAAAATAAAATGTTCAATTCAAGAACTTGAGAACAGGTTACATCCACGGCGGGCCCCCATCTGATAGAGGATTAGATCTCATACGCGTTTTCTGCATTTAATTATCCAATTAATCTTCACATTGCTGTTGTCTGATCTTAATCTTTTGTTGATCAACAACAGGCTCCAAGAGGGCCTCCACTTGCTGCTTTATTTCATCAACCTGCATTTGCGTACAAGGAAATGAACGAATATTGCCATCACGCTGAGGAAAAGGTTAATGTCACTCACAACAGAATTGATCATGCAGCAATGAGTTGACACAGATTGACAAAAAGCACCAGGCAAAGTTTCAGCCCCATGCCTAGGCCCAATCACCAGGCTTAGCTTCTCTAGGCTCAACTTAATTTGCAAACATGTAATTTATTTGTTCAAACATCTGTCGAGGTCCTATATATTCTTAACTAATTTTAAAAGACATTAATTCTAGTTTTACTTGCCCCCAACAAGATCCTATTGATTCTTGTTAGAGCTTGCTCGGTCACAGGATCCTAAGAATTGTTCTTTGGGAGAACTATCAATTTTCCGAGAGTTGTTCAAAATGTTCGAGTGCACTGTAGAGTTTAGGAGGCTGAAATTTTGGAAATTTCAATGGCCAAAAGTGACTTATCAAGAAATTATTTTTCAGAATTTTAAAATATAAATGGCGAAATTCCAAATGCTCTAAAGATGACTTGACACCAGCTTCAAAAAGTTCCAACACACGCAATTCTCATCCAAACAAGAGGCCCTTAGATTTTTAAGCAATTAGAGTGACATGTTTGCAGATAAATTTGATGTAGAGGACCTTTAGTATTGGACCCAGTTCTTGGGCTTGGGCCTCATGTCATTTTCAGTGAGAGAGGCGCCTTAGTTCTTTCACAGAGAGAGAGAGAGAGAGAGAGAGAGAGAGAGAGAGAGAGAGACCTTATGAATTAAGTCTAAGGTGAGTTGGGCTTCCTTTGCCACCTCTTTAGACACATGCTCAACCAACAGCACTGCATCCTTGATCTTTGCATCGTCCGGAAGCTTATCAGCCATCTCCGACGACACTTTCTCCGCCACAACCGCTACCTTTTCCACCACCTCTGCCACGTTTTCAACGACCCCTACAACCTTTTCAACCTCAACTAGACGCACATAATCTAACATTAAGTCATATGGTCTGCAATTGCTTGCATATATGTAATATAATATCTTATTCCACGATAACTTGTGTTTCTCTGTACTACTCTCACCTTCTATTGCTTGCATTTCTGCCAATGTCATCCAAAACGGTAGAATTAGAGATATGATGGTTCCCAAAACCCATCTAGTCCTGCATTAGAGCCTATGAGTTAAATACAATTTCTTTATTCTACATTGCATGGATTGTTTGAAATGAATAATAATGTACACATCGAACACAACATCATATGTTCTTAGAATCTTTCATTTATAATAGAACATTGTTTTGCAATATTAAAGGTGTAGGCCAAAGAGGAATGGATGAAAGCAGCAAAAATATGTAAAGAAATATATTCTATATTAGGGTGCTTTAGATATACTAAAATAATAAATAGAATATTCCATCTAGTAGACCTCAACATGACTTTGATATGACAACAATAATGATGATGATTTTTTTGCAATTGATAAACTTTTTGAACCTTTTCTTCCTATTAAAATTGCATACAACATTGAAAATTTCACTACTTTTGTATGATATATATATATATTATCATCTTCAAAGCCTTATCTCATCAATTTTTAGTTGAAAATTTTTAAAAATTTTAATTATTATAGCAAATCCACCAATGTTTTGCTCTAACATTTGTTGAATGAGACTCATAATAAGAACTGCAATTTAACCTTAAGTTAGTATACTAAGAAACATTGTGAAGGAATTATAGGTTCTATATAAGGTTTTTACCATATATGGATGGACGGCTTTTGAGCAGGTGTCGCTTGTAGTTGAAGGTTGGTTTCCCTGCATCAATCAATGTAATAATAATAATAATAATAATAATAATAATAATAATAATAATAAATCTATATAATAGTATATAGAACTGGGTAGGCCATGCAAGCTATGAATGCCCTATTACCCATGAAACGTAAGGGTCTTTTTTGATCTTTGTAAAACAAGTGTAGGTAAATCAATTTATGTGTCAACGATGGCTCATGCATTTTGATGACTTGAATTACCGATAAATAATAGTGGTTTTGTTCTTTGCCATTACCAAACAACTGTAAATTGAATGTTGGGCAATCGAATTCTCAAGCTCAAAATATGGCAAGGGTGAGAACAAAAATAAGGAGATACGAGAAATGAATGATTTCAAGGATTACTTCTTTTCATTGAGTTGATTGTGCACTTCCCTTCCAACATTGGCCAAAGGCGTCTCTCGATTCAACGATGAACAATATCTTTGTCTAGATGTTGCACTTAGTTTCTTAGGAGACATCCGATAAAGAATTGTAGCCATCCATGGATGGCCGCGATGATTCAATGCACGAGCTTGAGATGCACTGTGGAAGAGGATTTGGAGTTTGGGAAGATTGTTTGACGCAAGTGTTCCTAACATATCTCAGAACTTGCAACGACAAAAAAACTTGAAGGCATGGTTAGTTTTGGAGAAGAATCATATTAATAGTATGCGAAGGAGTGTATTGAGGTTCAAGTGACAAGAGTCTTTCCTGCTGAGAAGTAAAATGTTCCTTGCAAGTCCAAGGTGTAAGTTGTCGGTTACTTTTGTAGTCTTGACGTGAGGAAGATGTTGTCTCTCCTCCCAATTGAAGAGAACTTAAAACTTCTTGTTAGATTGTTTCGCATTCTAACATATTTCTTCTGTGTCCAACTGTTAAGATGGTTATTAGTACTTATCAAGCCATGGTTGTGATGGTGTACATATTTGTTCGTTGAAAGGTGCAACTTGGGCACTTCACCCAAAAAAAGGGTGAAACTTGGGCCGAGCCAAACTCATGCTTGCATCAGAACCCAATTTGGACTAGGCATGTTCAGGCTCTGGCCTCCATTTTAGGATTGGGCTTGGGCTTCAAGTTACCTCATTGGTCCACAGCACCTATATTTGGTAATGTAATAAATCATCCAGGAGTGGGCGCGGGCTTGGGCTTTCCCACACCCAATTTTGGCCAGCACAAACCTTGGGCTTTGCTATCCTGATCTATTCCATTAGTAGCCATCTGCCTCTGAGATATGTTTGCTGGCGGGATATTTTCACTTACAAATGGCAGAAGGCATATTCTGCTTATGTGGTCAGGCTCATGGGGCCCACTTGAATAAATTCATGTTAGTGGCGGTCATGATAGATGGAAAGGTATTTTTACAGATAATGTACATTGCAAAAAATTTAGTCTTTGATAAGCTTAAACTTTAATGGTTTTTAATTATAAATTATAACACACATATACATATATATTTATATATATATAATTCAACCATGGATAGCAACAAAATTGGACAAGGTGCTAGGTCGGGGAGAATATGAGTGTGAAATAAGCTGCAATGATAATCAAACGAGTGCCCCAAGTGGACCTTATAGGGTTGGATGGACAATTTTCTCTTATGTACCTGTCCATTGCAAATCTTTGCTCTTGATCAAGTGGGACCAAGTAAAATTAAGGGACCTGCCTCTCTTGGGTTTGGTGCATGAAAAAATTTTCAGGTGGTCCAAGGGGCAAACAGTCATAAAATGGCATGTTTCACACGCCATGTGTATATATTAAAATGCCTGTCCCATCCATGGTGAGTCATTTAAACTTATAGTGCAAGATATTGCATGACATGTTTGTGAGCAATTTTAACTATGGCAAACATAAAGTACAAGAGGTTAATGTGTTAAAATATAATTGAAATTTATAATTTTGATAATGAAGTCCAGATTAATACTAGGGCTTAGGGTGAGTGGGATAAATTTCCTGTGCGCCAATGTGACAGTGCAATTTGAACCCACAGTATCTTGGAGCAAACGGTGGTCCCAAGCAGTTGAGCTAAAATTTATAAGTAAAAATATGACTAAGAAATAAAAATTTCCAAAAAGTTGGATACAAATACATTTTTGTATAGTATACTTTTCAGTGAAAAGTTTGGAATGGAAGCTTTGAATCGGGCTGGGCCAAGCTTGGGGCATTCTATGAACTTAATGCAAGTCGGGCCTGCTATTAACAGGCCAAAATTTGAGATTTTGGCTCGGCCAAACCAAGCCCAAACGGGGCTCGCCCGATCGGCCCCCCGTGCTGGTCCTTTGCCATGAGCACCCCCTAGCAAGAGGAGAATCCAAATAATTACCCAATGGAAGCAGTTTGTGGGGCCATGATAATAACTATTCCGCATTCTAAAATCTCAGCCCTTAGATTTTATGGGGCCACCATTTCGGGTCCACTGCCATACGTTACTCCTCACGTCTTCTCTTAGACAAAGTCAGCAAAGTCATATTAGGTGACACCGTCACAGTATCACACCCACTTTCCATGAAGATACCTCATTTGCTTGACTTTCTGTGTTCCACTTTCTAGGCCATTTAATCCGAAACATGGAAAAAAGAAAGATCTTTCATTTACCCAGATCCCGGAAGGAAGGAAGTGGAGGAGAATGAAATCCAAAGGCAAATTGCAGTTCCCATCAATAGCCACAGCAAAGATTCTTTCTTTTCCTTCAAAGCCAAGGTAATTTCCCCACCACCCATTTCCTCAATTTCTCATCTGCCATGGCTTTTCATCATGTGATGGTGTTGGTATCTGGATTAGCTGATGATAATAGTACATCAGGAAATTGTGTTTTTGAATGTGATTCTCCTCCTTCACTCACATCTCCTCCTCCCATCACACAAGATAATCAACCAAACCACCACATCTCTCTTAAATTGATTATCATTATAGCAATCATATCAGCAACTTTTCTACTAAGCTCCTATGCTTTGATCCTAAAGATTTGTGCTAAGTGGATCATGTTAAGAAGGGCTGCACCCCAAATCAATAGCACCCCAGATGTAGATGATGATGATGGTGATAATGAGAATCAGGATCCCATACATCATGTTTGGTATATTACAACTGTAGGGCTTGAAGAATCTGTTATAAATTCAATTACTGTGTGCAAATACAAGAGGGATGAGGGCTTGATAGATGGGACTGATTGTTCAGTTTGTTTAAGTGAGTTCCATGATGGGGAAGATGTTAGGCTTCTGCCCAAGTGCAGCCATGCTTTTCATCTCCCCTGTATTGATACTTGGTTGAGATCTCATGTTAATTGCCCGATGTGCCGTGCTGGTGTTGTCTCTAATGCTTCGAGTTCTTCGCCTGCAAACCCAAATCCAGATTCTTTGGATGTGGTGGATGAAACCCAGATGGAGGATTCTGAGATTGAAGTCACACTGGAAAGAAATCATAGCTGCAGAATTGAGAGTGATCAGCGAGAAGAAGAAGCTGAATTGGGTGCAGGTCGTCCAGTTGTGGATATTGAAACAGGAGAAGAATGGTCTTCTCCTGTTGATAATTGTGGAATTTCGGTCCAGGGTGATTTGTTGGACAATCAATCTTTGCGTCAAAATGGGATAGAAATGAGTGAGAATCAGATAGAGCCGATTCGGAGATCTGTTTCGATGGATTCCTTATCTGCTTCATTGATGCGTATAACATTGAATGATCATTTCCCAATATATTCAGAAGGAAGTTCATCAGGTACAGCTGCCACACAGTCGATAAGGAATGAGAAATCCAATGCAGTTGAGTTGTTGATGGTGAAGAAAACCGCTCCAAATCGAAATCAAGGCATACTCAAAATGTTGAATGTTTGTTCGAAAGGGGCTTTTCTGCCACGGCATGTTTTAATGAAGAGATCCTTCTCAGCTGGTTGCAAGTTCTTGGTACCTAGATATGGAAGAGGCAGGAATGCAATTCTTCCCTTGTGATCATGGAGGTTTCTTACTCTTTTGCTCCCTGTAGCTCTCAACATAGTGTCTTTTAACTGTGGCTGTGTTTGGATGTACCAAAATTGCAAGAATAATATTTAACAGAATGGATTTGTAATTCATGTCTGCTGTGCATAAATCAGAAATCACATTAGATGGGATGCCCTGAGTAAGTTCTGCAATCAGGAAAAGCCGATGACATCAATGAAAAGGCATCCCACATGGTTTTCCTCCTGATTTATGTGCTGCAACAAATATGATGTGCAAATTATTCAAACCAATTGCAATTTGTGTACATCCAAAATTCACCCTTGGATTCTCGGATGCTCTCAACAAACTAGAAGCTTCTATTTTGGTTTCTGTACTTTATACATAATGTTTGAACTGAATGTTAAGGGAAAAAGAGGTCTATACTAGTATATTTGCATTATCCAATACATGCATTTCACAGATGAAAAGTTCAGGTTTCTCAGCCTGGAGTAAACTTCCAAAGATAAACAGCTTGATCATTCTACAAATGAGCTTAATCCAGATGGCGCCATAAAGTTCACTATATGATCAAATTAGAGTGTTAATGCCTTAATTTTTAGAATGCATTTGCTTTATAGTTGAAATCTTGTATGTTACTGTGCTAGTCCTACTTAAGTTTGTTTGCCTCTGGATCCTTTTTCCTCTACTTCATTACACAGAATGAAATGTAGGTTACTTCTACAAGTTAGATGAATGGTCAGATTTAGTTTCTGACCATCGTAGGCTATTGCTCAGTTGGCGATGAACATGTGTTTTGTGGGTGGGTGTGTTAGGCCGAGTCCCTTGTGAAGCAAATACACTGTGATTTGAGACTTCCAATGTCTAAATTGATTCCTTTATATATCTCCTTTGTTGATAATTGTCCAATTTGAGTATAGGATACCTGGTTGCTCCTATATATTCAGAATATAACATTAACAAATATATTATCTGTTTCAAATAGATAATTTCTTCATTGATTAAGGGCCCATTTGGTAACACAAAAAATAAGCACTTATTTAATGGTTTAGATCTTATTTATAATTAGTGTGTTTGATAAACATCTCACTACAGCTTATTTAATTTGACCTTATTATAAATTAGAGGCTTTACCCTTTAAATTATAGGCTAAGGAGAGGAGATTTTTTATTCGACCTTATTAAATTAAAAGTAGAAAAATTCAAAATTTCTCCTCCTTTTATTCAAAAAAAAAAAAGGTAAAAAAGCATAAAAAAACAATATTCTCGAGTCACTAAAATAGCCATCTACTTTTTACAATAAAGTAAAAAAGATTTCTTACCACGTCATTAAATACAAAAATCATCTTATAATGATTAGACTCCATTATATTTTATTCTCTCTTG
The DNA here is from genome assembly GCA_037013555.1 of Sextonia rubra. Lineage (NCBI taxonomy): Eukaryota > Viridiplantae > Streptophyta > Magnoliopsida > Laurales > Lauraceae > Sextonia > Sextonia rubra. The sequence continues at coordinate 58,328,703 of JASUAD010000006.1, read as the reverse complement.
ATTTGAGGCTTTACCCAACTACACCACATATCCAAACATAGCCCTAAAGGTGCAAAAAGTCAGATGAGTTGATGATGCAATTTATGTGTCCATTGGACCAAAATATTTCGTATCACACAGATAACTCATCAAATTCTCCTCTGCAAACCCATTTCGTCTTCCTCTCAAGAGCTTTCCCTCTGCTGATCTCCTCTGCCTTGTCCATCATCAACACAGTCCATCATCAACACAACAGCAGTTCATGGAAATCGAAGTGGCCAATCGATCATCATTGACTATCCTGAGTTCCCTGTCTACACAGGGGCCTTCCTCTATTCTCCTTTTTTACCTTCTGTGTTGTTCTAGTGGTTGTGGTTATATGGGTAGTCTTAGAATTCATGCATTTTGTCTGGTACTCTGTCAAAGCAGATTTACCTGTATAGATTTTTTTTTTTTTAAAGAAAACCTCTGTTTCTTTTATGTGCTCGAATTGATAAAATACCTCTTGTTTGATAAACCAAATTCCGACCAGTGTGTCCTAATGATGCTTTTCCATACCATCTGTGTCTTACTTAAACATGAAAATGGACGAAGACACTTTTAGTTGTCAAAAGTTTGATTTGGATACGGTTCACAGAAAATTCATTGCACCTCAATTAGTCTGAAGATCAATTGACCTAATGAGGTGCCCAACTGACAAAAGTATGCTTTCCCTCTAATATTGTATTTTAGGCACCCAATGCATGTTGTTGGTTAGCTTGCTTCAGCTCTGTGTTCATTAAAGTTTTTTTGCTTCAATCGAAATGAGGGTATGTAATCTGTTTGTTGATGATTTGGTTATAAGGGTTGTGCTGGGCACCTTCTTTATTGTGATTATTCACAATGCCATGAGTATTTGTGGGTTTTGTAAACTTGGGTCCTAATTATAATTTTTTTTAGAGCAGGATCCAAATTGATTGTCCATTGCAAGATTTGATATTTCCATTTTATCTGCGATGCCTGCCACTTCTTGACGCTTGGTTTATTCTTATTTTGTGATTAATCTTTTATTTTAGTTTTATTTATGGAGGCCCCAGTATTTAACGGTTGAAAATTTTGAGATGAAAAAAATCTGTTTTTTGATGATTTGGTTATATGGGTTGTTCTGGGCACCTTCTTTATTGTGATTATTCACAATGCCATGAGTATTTGTGGGTTTTGTAAACGTGAGTCCTAATTATAATTTTTTTACAGCAGGATCCAAATTAATTTTCTATTGCAAGACTTGATATTTCCATTTTATCTGTGATGCCTGCCACTTCTTGACGCTTAGTTTATTCTTATCTTCTGATTAATTTTTTATTTTAGTTTTATTTATGGAGGCCCCAGTATTTAACGGTTGAAAATTTTGATGTGAAAATTTAATTGCTTGTTTGATACCTGAGAATAGAACATTTTTAAAAAATGATATAAAAATACCCTCTAACAAGCTCTTTTTCAAAAGTTTACCAAACACTCTATTATGAAATAAGAGACTTTTTTTTATTTATAATTATACCAACCAATCTAATTGTAAATTAGAACTTAAAAGTAGAGCTTTTATTCTAGACCTTAATCTATGTTGAGTCTAATGTGTATTTCAAAAGCAAATACTTAGTTTGTCTATCCCACTTTGAAACATCATGGAAAAACCTTTTTGTTAATCACTAGTATATAAAAACTCTCCATCCCACATATGAAAAATATGAAAGCCTTCTAGTCCTTCACTAGCTATATAAAGGCTAAGGGTCTAACTCCAAGAACTATTCCAAGCAATCATTTCTCTTGCTTATATAAATATTATTCTCTCTTCCACTATAATTTTATTTGGGATATTCTTAGTGAGTAATCCCTTAGTTATAATAATTTATTTTGAGAATGTTCTCTTGAAATATTCACTTTTCTGGTCTTCTTTCTTGTAAGAAATTTCGAGACAATAGCTGTATTTTAGATTGTTTTATCTTGGGGACAGCATGGCTACTACATTGCTTACATAGAGAGGGCGGAGCGGTGAAATGTTTTAAAGAGAGTGACCTAGTCTGCGACTAATCCCTCAAGCAGCTATCATTCTAGTATTCTTTGGTATTTGGATGAAGTGAGCTGAGGTAACCGGTTCCATTTAATTCTCTCTATATACAATATTATTCCAACATTTTAAATGCATTTCAATCTGCCATGGAAATGGAATTGAAATCCTCTGTTCTTATCGACATTAACAAACCTTTCAAGTTTGAGGGGCTGCACATCAAATGGTGGAAATAGAAGATGTTTTTTACCTCACTACAAAAAATCTTGCTACTATGCGTGCTTCTATTAAACCTGCTGTTGTTGAGCCACCCACTGTTGAGAACACTAATGAAATTGCTAGTTGGATTGAAAATGATTTTCTATGTAAGAACTACATCGTGAATGTTCTTGCCAATGATTTGTATGATTATTATGCTTCTTTTCAAATGGCTAATATGATACTAAAGAGCCCAGGACCAAAAAGTATGCTGTTAATCGTTACCTAAAGTTCCTAGTGGTTGATGAAAGGTCTATGATAGCCCAGTATCATGAGTTACAGAAAATAGTCCATGAAATTATGTTAGAGGGCATGTTAATTGATGAACAGTTTCAAGTAGCCATCCTAATTGATAAATTACCCGCTAGCTAGAAAGATTTTAAAAATACCCTCCAACATAAATCAAAGGAATTTTCTATGAAAAGTTTGATTGTTCATCTTTAAATTGAGGAAGATGCAAAAAAACAGGATAAGAAAGAAGAGGTTCTAGTTGTCTTTAATAATAAGAACTAGAATTTGGCTGCCCTGAAGCCAAAATTAAAGAACATGAAGCAGAGCCATAACCGAAAGAACCAAAACAAGAACAAACCCCCTTCAAGCCAGCTCGAAATATGGATTCTGTTCAATTCGTGTGTTATAACTGTAACAAGCCTGGACATATGGCACGGAATTGTTGGAACATATATTGTTTTGCTCCTCAGGCGAACTTGAATGAAGAGCCACTTGTGGCTATGATATCAAAGATCAATGTTAGGTGGATTCGAAGGGTGGTGGATAGACACTAGCGTTTTCCGCCATGTCTATTATAATAGATGCATGTTTAAGAGCTATTTTGAAACAAATGACAATAAAGCATTGTTGGGTGACTCCCATGCCACTAAGGTTCACAAAATTGATGATGTGGAACTGAGGTTTACTTCTGAAAGGACTCTCGCTCTGAAGGAAGCATTGCACACTCCAAAAATGAGGAAAAATCTTGTATCTAGCTATCTTCTCAACAAAGCTGGATTTACTTAGACCATAGGAGTAGATGATTACATCCTTACTAAAAATGAAATGTTTGTAGGAAAGGGCTATGCCACTAATGGAATGTTTAAATTTAAGGTTGAAATGAATAAAATTGTTTCTTCTTCTTACATTGTGTGTTTTGTGAATGTGTGGCATGCTAGACTCTATCATGTTAACAAGAAATTAATTAAGAATATGTGCACTTTAGGATTTATTTCAAATATGTCATTAGATGAATTTGAAAAATGTGAATCATGTAGTCAAGCAAAGATTATAAAGAAATCACATAAATAAACTTTTAGAGAGTCTTAAGTATTAGACTTAATTCATCCAAGCATATGTGAGCTTGATGGTGTCCTGACGAGAAATGAAAAAAGGTATTTTATAACCTTTATAGATGATCACTCAATTATACTGATGTATATTTGATAAAACACAAAAGTGAAGCTATAAATATGTTTAAGATTTTTTAGAAAGAATTTGAAACTCAAGTTAATCGTAAGATTAAAAGATTTCGCAGTGATAGAGGCATTAAATATGAGTCTAGAGAATTTATAGAATTATATAAACCATTAGGTATCATACATGAGAAGACCACTCCCTATTCATTAGCGATGAATGGTAAGGCAGAACGTAAAAATCGAACTTTTACCGAATGGTAGAAGTAATTATGATTAGTTCAAGGGTAGTTTCACATTTGTGGGGAAAATTTTTGATTACTGTATGATATGTGTTAAATAGAATCCCAAATTCTACAACACAAATCTCACCCTATGAATTATGGAAATATAAGAAACCCAACATGTCTTATTTTAGAGTTTTGGGATGCTTAGCATATGTTAGAATATCAGACCCTAAACGGTCAAAACTAACCAGTAGAGCTTATGAGTGCGTATTTATAGGATATGCAAAAAATAGTAAGGTATATAGATTCTTCGTTATTCAAAATAAAGTAATAATAGATGCTGATTTTGTTGAAGAAAATTTTCCTTTTAAATCTAAGAATAGTGGGGGTGCCGAGTCATGTAGATTTACTGCACCTAGAGTAGAAGATCTTAGAAATTTGCAAGATAGTGATGTAGAACCTAAGAGGAGCAAGAGAGCTCGTACCTACAAGGACTTTGGTCATGATTTCTATGCTTTCTCCTTAGAAGAGGATCTCTCTACCCTTAAAGAAGCCTTGTCCTTTATAGATGTTGGGCAAGAGGCTATCAATGATGAAATGGCCTCATTGGAGTCTAATAGAACTTGGCATCTAGTTGACCTCCCACCTAGTTGTAAAACCATTGGCTGTAAATGGGTGCTGAAAAGCAAAATGAAGCCTCATGGTTCAGTAGAAAAATATAAGGCTAGACTTGTAGCTAAAGGGTATAAATAGAGAGAACATAGATTTCTTTGACACATATTTTCTTGTGACTAGGATCACTTCTGTTCGAGCGTTAATTGCCATAGCTGTTGTCCATAATCTAGTAGTGTATCAAATGGATGTAAAGACCACTTTCTTGAATGGTGATCTTGTGGAAAAGATTTATATGAATCAACCTGAGGGGTTTGTAGTCCACAGTCTGGAACACAATGTGTGTAAGTTAGATAAATCTCTGTATGGTCTTAAACGAGTGCCTAAGTAATGGCATGATATATTTGACAACCTAGTCAGAATAGATGGTTTCAAAATCAATGACAGTGGCAAATGCATTTACTATAAAGTTGAAAAATGATGTGTGCACTATTATCTATTTATATGTAGATGATTTATTGATATTTGGCTCCAATATCATTGTCATTAATGGAACCAAGTCTCTGCTAGGTCAAAATTTTGAAATGAAAGACTTAGGCGAAGCTAGTGTAATCTTGGGAATTAAAATTACTAGGTTTGAAAATGGAATTTCTCTAGATCAGTCACATTACATTGAAAAGATCTTAAAGAAATATAATTATTTTGATTGCAAACTTGTCTGTGCTCCTTTTGACCCTAGTGAAAAGTTGTTCAAGAACACTGGAGATGTGTTAGACAGTTTGAGTATGCAAGCATCATACTTAGATTTTGGTACGCTACTGGTTGCACTAGGCTTGATAGGCTTGATATAGCTTATGCTATAGGGGTACTATGTAGGTTTACTATGAGACCTAGTATGGAACATTGATATGCGATTGAAAGGGTCATACTTTATCTGAAAAGAACCATGAACCTAGGATTACGCTATCAGAGGTTTCTCGTTGTCCTTGAATATATAGCAATGACGATTGGAATACCCTTTCGGATGACTCCAAGGCTACTAGTGGATACGTATTCAATATAGCTAGTGCATAGTTTCTTGGAAATCTAAGAAACAGACGATATTGGCACAATCCACAATGGAGTTTGAGTTGATAGCACTAGTTGCTACTTGTGAGGAGGGGGGTTGGCTAATGGGCCTACTATCAGATATTCCCTTATGGAAGAGACCAATTCCAACCATATTAATCCACAATGATAGTACTGCGACTATTGCATTAGTTCATAACCATTATTATAACGGTAAAAGTTGACAAATACGCCGTAAGTAGAGCATAGTTAGAGAGTATCTCACTACGAGGGCTATTAGAGTGGATTATATTTGGACTGAAGAGAACCTGGCTAATCCTTTGACGAAAGGGTTAGAGCGGGGGAAGGTGTTGAGCACTTTGAAAGGGAAAAGACTAAAGCCCATTAGTTAGAGTCATAACTCAAAGTCACTCAAGTTTATATCTAAAGTTTCTTTATTACGTAAAGGTTCAAGTCGAAAGACACCTTTACATATGAACTTCTTTATACCTTCTTTCTTGATGATGATTTCGATGACCTTGATGGTCTCGATGCATATGCTTGATGAATTTTTTTTTAAAATACAAGTGGGGAATTGTTGAGTCTCGTCTGTATTTCAAAAACAATACTTAGTTTGTCTATGCCACATTGAAACTTTGTGAAAAACCTTTTTTTTATTAACTAGTATATAAAGACTCCATCCCACATTAGAAAAATATGAAAGCTTTTTAGTCCTTCACTAGCTATATAAAAGATAAAGATCTAACTCCAAAAGCTATTACAAGCAATCATGTCTCTTGCTTATATATATATACATTATTCTCTCTTCAGCTATAATTTTATTTGGGAAATTCTATCACGATTCGAGCCTAAAAAATTGGGGATTAAGGTTACCCCAATCAATGACACACGTACTCTGTGCAATTCACACTCGGACCGAAGTCTGAATGGAATCACATAAGGGATATTCACATGCTTACACGTGTAAAGTGCTGAACAGATCCTTTGTTCAAGCATTCAATGTGCAGAAGCCTATTAATATCACCAATAAATTTTTCCTACAGTTTCATTAAATAGTTCAGCAAGCCCATTACAACCATGGAACGGTCTGAAGATTTATATTCAGGAACAAGATTAGTGGCTTAATTATACCCATTATATCACAATCCGAGCCAGGAGATCGGGGATTAAGACTAAATTTAATCAGTTACACACATACTGTCGTGCATATACATTGATCCGGTCTAAATGCACACGCACAAGGGAATTTCACACCTGCCAATACATGTACACGGAAGCTGTAGGTATCAAACCATAACAAGATATATACATTAGAACGAAAGAATGAATATACAAAGATTACATAAAGTTCAGAGTTATACAAAATGGGCCAAAATACAAACATAAAGATCACGGATACACCTAAAATTCCACTGGGATCCCAAAACGAGAAAGACCTATATGCATGTATGACATTATCGCGCTCCGATGGAGTGATCACATCTACTCCTCTAGTCTTGATGGGACATCGGGGCTCTCCCTTGGAGTCTGGTTGACCGACGAGGGGTCGGTCGAGGGATCTGAGCCTGCAACACCAGGGACAGCTCATGAATACAACGATTCAGCCAAGTATACGCAACAAAAAGATAACGCATGTTGTATCTAGTAGAATAAGTGATCACGAATAAATCATAGATTTTCAATTTCGTATATTAGGCAGTCGTGCAATCAGATGAACATGCTATCAGAATCAATGTATACATGATGTGTACAAAACTAGGTGGCTACTACATATGCCATATGCTCCCAAGTAAGGGATCTTACATACATACGGAGAACACTATCGATCGGGCCAAGGTACGAATGGGTCTCAGGTTCCTGAGGTCCGGAAGCCCCAAGACATATACTCAATGCAGTAGTGCCATACATATTACGCCAAACTTAACCCCGTCGGGTATCCTAAGGCGAGGCTGAGTAGTGCCGGACCATGTGGAGTCAATCATATACTAGAACTTGAGAAGACCGTGCATATCATATCAAACATATATCATACATTCCAAACATACGTGCAACTCATACGTGCAAAACGCAAGGCATCATACTGGACATATCAAACATAATGGATCAAACATAATGGAAACATAGTGAACATGTTAAATAAATCAAAGTGATCATCGCAAATGGCATATCGAAGCTAGACAAATTATACAGAAAAATGGAGGCCAATGAACATAAATCAAGATGTCATGCAACTCATTCTTGCTGGAATCAAGAACATTTATTAGCCAATCCTAATCTAGTAATCTAGTGTTTCTAACCGTGCATAATGATGTAGTTTTAAGTTATCCGATACACAGTTGTCTCTCACAAGTGTTGCATGGTATTCAGGAAAGTGTATTGAAGTCCCTTAAACCAACACCCATGGGGAGGTACTTAACACTGGATAACACACATATGACTGCGTCACGGCCCTCAAAACCATTCATGCGATTCTTGTATTCCATTGGGCAAGTTAAGGGTCACCAATATTCTAATGTGAAGGCCCTATCAAGTCTAATTCATACCTACCTTTTATTGGAGGTCTCCGGAAAGACTTCCTTACATAATTCATGAGCCACGGGGCCCGGGAATATAGCCTAAAAGGTTCCTTGGTTGGTGTGAAAGGTCAGAGAATAGAAATGAATACAAAAGTTTTCAGGGTACCGACCGAATCTCCTGGAGCATAGCACTTCTCGGCCGATCGGTCGGTTAGGAAATCTGACCGATCGAATTTCGGTTCTGGCTGTGTTCGATCGGTCGGCACTGAAGCCCGATCGGTCGGACAGTCTATTCTGTTACGGCGGCTCTGGCAATGTTCGATCGGTCGGCTCTAAAGCCCGATCGGTTGGACTGTCTATTCTGTTACAAAACGGCTGAATTGAATTGAACATTTGCATTCATGAAAACTACAAATACGAAGACGATACAAAGGCAAAGGGCTGTAATTCACACCACACACATGCACAAACAGAAACGAGACTAAGAGCAACCACCATATACCAAAATGTGTTCAATCAAATCATGCTTATACTTACCTCAAAAGAGTTCTAATACGCAACCGGTTGTCCTTGGGCTCAAATTCAAAGTTCAAACACGATTCAAATCTACCATGCATGAGAGAAAAATAGAGAGACAGTGAGCATAGGCCATGGCTAACAAGAAGAAGAGGGAGAAGAAGAAAACCAAAAACCCAAACTTACCTTAAACCACAACAATTCCCCCTTCCTTGAATGGATCCAAAGGAAAAAGAAGAGAAGAAACCGAAGGGAAGAAGAAACGAAGAGAAGAGGAAAGAGAGAGAACCCAACGTAAACGGAGAAGAGAATGAGGGAGAGTCGGTGGAGTCTTGGCTTATATAAGATAAGGATAAGAGGAAATTGCAATAAGGTCCAAACATTTACACGAATTATAGTTTGAGTCAAATGATGGTCCAACGGAAACAAATGATGTCTTTAGCATATGGGTCAGTTACGAAAGTTAAAGAGCTCGACGAAATACACGTGTTGACGCCAAGATGATGCATGAATGACCACGCCTTATAAAATCTAAAATTACGAAAAAGGGCTCATGTCTACCTAAACCAGATTAAACTCAACCCAACTACCTATCCATGACCCGGAATGAAACCAAAACAGAGTCTAAACACAATTTACGACTAATTCGTTATTAAGTAGTTGCTAAACTCGATTAAGTTGGGTCAAAGTGTTACACATTACCTCCATAACCCAATATGACGTGCTCATGGATGCCGAGAGATCGAAAATGATATTCTATGGAGAGAATACTGAAAGGTGGAGACATAGATAGCAAGATCAAGTTATACAATGCGATCTACATGGATGCAATTATATGCACATGCTAAAATACCCCCAAAAACCCATATGTGAAATCCTTAGCTATTAGTGAGCCGCTCTTGCCAAACGAGACAGTCATCAAACTTCTGTTGTCCATCCAATAACACCTGAAAGAACCTCTGTGGCCTCCTTCTAATACCTGGGCCTGCGCTAGACCGGGTTTGGGATTTGAACCTGTAACACCAATAAACAACTCATGAATAAGACTATACAGCAACGCATAAGCAAACTTAAGGTAACACCCTCTGTGTCTAATAGAATTAATAACGTATGATTAACAGAGTGCAAGTTTTATAAACTGGGCATATCATGTATTTAAAATAAATCCGCTTCGAATCAAGGAACTCACAGGGCTTGGCTTTTGGTGGGCCGCACGGCCATGCCGATCACCTTCTCTCACCAAAACACATTACCTCAAAAAGAATTAAAGACATAGGATTAATGGAGTTCCAAGTTTGTAACTAGGCACGTCGTGCATTTGAAAGAAACATGCTATAAGGATCAATAATTGCAATACATACTAGGTGACTACTACATTTGTCATATGCTCCCTCTAGGGATCTATATGTTGAGAACACCATCATCCAGGCCAGGGTACGAATAGGTCTCTAGTTTACTGGGGTCCGAAAGTCCCATGACATGAGCACACTGCAGCGGCAACATACAAGCTACACCAAAGTTAACCCCGTCAGGTATCATAAGGCTAAGGCTGAGTAGCGCCAAACCATTTCGAGTCAATCATATACTTGAGTAAAACAGGCAATACTAGATCGTATACATTCGATTCAAGTATGCAATATATTCATACTCAAGTTGATATCAATAGTCAATGTAGTTATATCAAGTATAATACTGGAAAGACATATGAGAATCATTTAATATCATGCATAAGAGTGGAGGGCAAGAAATGTCGTCTAATATGCCATGCAATTCAATTTCATAAAATCAAAGCAGTTTTACTAGGCAACCCTAATCTAGTTGTCTATTGTTTCTAACTGTGCATGATGATGCAGTTTTAAGTTATTCGATACACAGTTGTCTTTCTTTGGTGTTACATTGTGTCAGGAAGGTGTACCGAAGTCCTTTAAACCATCACCCATAAGAATGTGCTTAACAAATGGACAACGTCACATGAATACATCTCAGCCCTCAAGACTTTTCATGATCTTTCAAGTATTCCTTTGGGCCAGTGAATGGTGTACAAGGATCCAAAGTTAAGGCCTTACAAGGTCTCACAACAATACCTATTAATCCTAAATTCTCAGTAGACTCACGGCTTAGCCGTGGGTGACTTACGGCTTAGCCGTGTACATCTTACGGTTTAGCCGTATTATGCACTACGGCTCAGCTATAGTTACCCAGATTTCGCCGTAATTACAGGTGAACTGTGAATTGATGTACTGCTATACTGTGGTTGATCTATGGTTTAGCCATGGGTTGCTTACGGCTAAGCCGTAACACACCATACGGCTTCACCATGGCTGGATGTAGAAGTTTCTCCCTTTTTTTACTCCTCTCTAGACATCAAGCCATAACTTGACTTATGGTGGGGTCACGGCTATCTTACGGCTTGGCCGTAGTACATTATATGGCTTAGCCATAACCTGATTGTAGTGCAATCTCAAGGTTTTCTGCTCTCTGGAGTCCTAGCTGTATATTACTTACAGTTTAGCCATAAGCTTCAGGTCGTGTCAGGCGATTTCAAGTCAGAATATAAAAAGGCTGCAAAAACACATACAATTTGACAGATTTGCAAGAATCATACAGTACCAACATGCATTAAACCAAAATTTGCTTATACTTGCCTTCAATTAAACGTTTCAAGTATTAATCATGTCTTTGGCTCAGTTTGGATATTTTGGACTGTAACAATCCGCTCCGCACCATTGAGGTATTGTCCGCTTTGGACTTCCCAAGAGGTCATCCATCCTGAAATTGCTCTGACTCGAGCACGCTTAACTTTATAGTTTTTATGGAAGTCCTCACGGTTTTGTCCCCAAAAGGCGCCTCAATAGTTTAGAACAGATTATTACTTATATTCTTTCGTTCACATGTACTTTGGGACTGGGTCGTTACAGGCCCACTAGCTTCCGCCGGATATGTCCCTATATCCACATATCTCGAACAATGTCGGAACGAAGACGGTCTTATCAGTGATGTGGGACTTCGTTCTTCCTCTTTCGTTCCCCACTATTTGTGGAGGGCAGGATTCGAGAGGGAGGCAGGATTCGAGCGGTCCTCTCCCACCACTCAAAGAAGAGCCATCCCCTGCTCTGATATCATCTGTAACAATCCGCTCCGCACCATCAAGGTATTGTCCGCTTTGGACTTCCTAGGAGGTCACCCATCCTGAAATTGCTCTGACTCAAGCAAGCTTAACTTTATAGTTTTTATGGAAGTCCTCACGATTTTGTCCCCAAAAGGCGCCTCGATAGTTTAGAACAGATTATTACTTATATTCTTTCATTCACATGTACTTTGGGACTGGGTCGTTACATGGACCTAAGCGCCATGCATGGCAAAATTAAGAAAAAGATGAGTGCAAGCATCAAATAGGAGTTCTCTTGACGCTATTAACTTAAGAAACCAATAATAAGAAGGGCTCTTACCTTAACAGTGACTAGAGAACAATTTGAGGATGAAGAACCCACTAAGTGCAAGTCCAACAGGAAAAGAAAATAAAAAGAAGCTGGACTGATGAAGTAGTGGCTTAAAACCCAACACAAAACCACTCTTGCTTGCTTGATCCAGAATAGAAGAAGAAGAAGAAGAAGAAAGAAAACAAAATAGAGGATAAGATTGTTGAAGTTGGTAGTGTCTTCTTATATAAGACAAATTTTTTAAAATTTATAAGAAAGTCCTTTTAGTGTTTATTTAATTTTCAATACAAGTCAAATGAAGGTCCAATTGAATCAAATGATGTCTAATGCGTTTGAGTCAATTACGAAAGTTAACGAGCTCAACAAAACAAACATGACGATGTTAATATGATGTATTTATGATGTGAAAGCAAATATTCTAAAATTATGAAAAAAGAGCTTTAGTCTACTTAGGTAAGGTCAAACCCAACTCAACTACCTATTCATGACTTGCACTTGACCTACTAAGACCGAATTAAAAGAAATCCTCATTAATTAGTTTGTAATCATAATTAATTACTCACTACTCAAGCTTAGCTTGGATCTGAGTGATACATCCTCCCCCGCTTACGAATTATTCCGTCCTCAAAATGACACAAAATATGAAAACAGTGCGAGTATGTCATGTACTTATCTCCTACGTTGAAGTTGAATTGGTCTTGTGTCAATCTTGATTATATCCTATATGCAAGTCACTCATAACACGAATCTGAAACTTTGCATTTGAGTCTGCACATATAATCATCTGCAAGGTTCTTCCCTTAGAGTGGTACTCCTCGATCTTCCATGGACTTGTATGACGATGATGCGGACTTTATGAAACTATTTCTTGTCGTTTGGGGCTATTCACTCTACGGTAATAGCAGTACTATACCGCATTGAATTGAATTGTTCGCAATCACTGCACCACGAGCAATCATTAGTAAGAAGAAGAAGTGGAAATATGTGTACTCAATATGATGTATGACTACTAGTTCTCTGGAGGTCAAAGGCAAGAGGGTCTCAAGGCACAGAGCTTTGGCATGTAAACCAAAAAGTATCAAACTCATCAAAAGACAAGGATCGTACATTTGAAGAAAAGGAGTTTTATCCTTGGACATACAAATCTAAGGAATGAAGAATCGTGAATTTGAGAGGTTATAGATCGGAATCACTGATCTGAAGTCGAAAGGAAATTTCAGTTCTCATGTGCACAGGGAGGCTTTAAATCTACAATTCATGGAAAATGAGACTAAGGAAGGAAAGAACAATTCAAATGTTATACAAGATAGAGAACAAAAACAAAAAGTCAAGAAGGTGAAGAAGGAAGGGCTCTTACATTGGTACACTTTCTGGGTTCAAAGTTGTAATCAAAGAAAATGGAGAGAGGCAATGTTTCCATCACTATACCAATGAAAATAAACAAGCTTCTAAATGGCAGTCTTGCTAATTGAATTCGATGTGGGTGAAATAATGAAACAGCTAAGAATAGGGGAGTTCATACAAACAGGGTTCTGTGATCCATGAGGTTGAACAATGTTTAGCACTAGCCGAGGGTGATAGAGGCTATTAGCAAAAAAAAGTAAAATAACTTCTAGATCTAACAAAACCACCTTTAAATCAAGGTACGATCAATAAGAAGTGTATTGAGATCTTTTGAATCTTGAATCGGACTTATGTGCTGGCAGGAATGTAGCTTGAAGAATAGAGTCCTTACTTAGAAAGTGATTGTAATTGTAAGTAGAGATCTGAAGTTTATGCAGATTACAACAAATTCGAATATGAGATAATGAAGCTAAGTTGAGTTCAATAAGGAGTAGAACTTCCTTATCAGTATCATTAGAAGAACAGGACATCGTGGAAGATGTTTGTAGCAGACAGACTATACGCTGGGGTGTCAAAGAGAAAAGTGAAGTACTAATCGTAATAGGCATGAGACTCTATAGATTAAGTAATGAATTAGAGTGATAAATTGAGCTCTCAACTGAAGCAGGAGAAGTTAGGATTAGGGGATTAAGCAAACTTGGGTTTCCCTCTCCAAAATAAATAGAATAAAACCAAAGAAGACAAGAATCAACTATTTAAAAACACAGAGGGAACATAAAACCAGGTCAAATCAACACAAAAGGGGACAGCAAGCAACAACAAGGGAATAACAAGACTCCGCAGGCGAGTTCTAATAGTCACATAGAAAGGAAACGGAAACAATCATTGGAGTGGATATGTCATGAGGAGAATTATTTATTAAAAAAAAAAGACTTAGTTAATTCCAATAGTCTTTTAAGACAGTTTCACAATGGAAGGACATCGTCGCGTAGAAGCTTACACGAAGTTATAAAGTTTGAATGGGACCAAAGGATTTAAATCATATTGATCACGGTCACTGATAGTGCACTAGAAGAAGCAAAGATAAGGTGCTTGGTAGGGGATCACAATAAGTTATTAAAGATAAGTGATCAAAGTTAACTAACGAAGAGTCAAAGTAGTTGACTTAATTCACTTGGTATGAGAATACACGATTAGTGTTCAAATCACAAGAGCGTTGTCCTTCGAGCTAATGTACAATCTTTTCTAGTACAATGACATCTTAAATCAAACTGAATTCCTTAAGCTGTCAAATTTCCTGAAGGATCATTTTTACCTTCCTACAATAGTATTCAACTCACCTGCTTCTCAGAATTGTGTAAGATAGATTCTTCAATGTCCAATTTGGATTCTAAGACCGTAGAGCTTAATTTATACACATCAAACAAGCAAAAGAACATTTGTCAATGGTAGAATTGTCACAACGCCAAGGTTTCTACTGAACTAACTTCCATTGTAATGTAATGCTACTTCAAGCAACAATTTATTCCTCCTAAAAGTACATTGAGATTGAGTAACCTGCAGAAGTGATATTGACTTCTGTTCTATCTAGTAAATACAACAAATTTCTTTCTTTATCCGTATGTATTGACAAGGTTTATCTACAAACTTCCAAGACATGTCTTTGTCTCTGATTCTCATGCATTATCATCCATTCCAACTTATTCTTCTAAACTAAAAGAAATCAAACCTCGACCAATCTGTTAAAGTCGTCTTATACGTAATAAGAAAATATTTCAATCTTTAAAGGTCAAGTTCTGCCATCTAGGTATTCATCAATACTACAAACCGTTAAGGATTTCAAAACCATCTTTTAATCTTAAAATTGTCTTTTCAGATTGATAACCTTTTGGTCAATGGTAGTCAGCCTCAAGAGTATATGTCATGGATTTGCGATGCACCTAATAAATATCAATTCTACATTCAACACAAATTTAATCGCTCATTTCCAGTACTACATATTTGGGTACAACCTGGATTCTAATCCATTCCTACACCATTACTAAGCGAGTGACCTTAACTCTATACTAAAACAGGAGAATTGAAAACACTCAACAAAAAGGGCTTAAGGAGAGAATAGAAAAGAAAAGTATTATCAAGTATTGTTCTAATACAAAATGAGGAGCCACCTTTAATATGGTACGATGAAGGTGTGCGGTAATGGGTTTTGGTCAAGATTAGTGCGTTTCTCATTGGGTTACTGTTCCATTGTTATTTCTTTATTTCTTGATTATTTATGTAATGTTGTTGGTGCCTATGTGTTTGCAAGATTTATTTATTTGACTTCAAATTATTGCAACCCATTCCAATCAATGTCATGTCCCAAAATATATTGATGCCACTCTCTGAAATAGACAACCGTAGAGTGTTGTCAATGTCTACATTATTATATTATACCCTAGGAAGTCTCTGAAAACTCCTCTACAAGTACGTCAGAGCTGGAATCAGTACATGGACCTGTTTGTAACACCAAGGATAGCACTATAAACACAACAGTTTAGCAAATATAGGTGCATATAAAACTAACATGTTGTATCAATTGAATTAGAGACATATTAATTAAATGGGAGTAATAGCGGAAGCTAGGCATGTTGTGTATATGAATAGAGCATGAATATGGAATCATAATTCGAGATACAGTAATATACTAGTTGGCATCCAGGACGTTATATTTTCTTTAAGGAGAGCATTTATTATACGGTGAAAAAAATCGCTAGGGGATCATTCTAGCTACCTAAGGAGCACCGACTAACTCCTCCATAAACTACTGCAATAGTAACATAAGGAATACCCGAATTGGTCCCGTCAAACCTAATAAGGGTACAAGCTAAGCGGTGCAAACTTAACATATCAAGACCATCCCGAATTCATATAATTCATACTTATCATCAATCGTAGCGATCGTCGCATATTCGTACATAAAGGGATTATCAGTCTTAAGAACGCATTCAATCATAAAAATCGGAATTAAACAAAGTAACTGATAATCAACAATGCATACTTAAACGAACTAATAGAGCTCGAACCCTCTCAACCTTAGCTACTTCTATATTGGCTCACGGGCCGAGGCTCAGTAGAAGCCCCATCTCCGATTTTGCCTCAAGGTTCGTAAGGAAGAATAGATACATGATTTAATCATGTTGAGGGGCAAGGTTTACTTAAACAATATGAATGCGCTGAATTGAGAAGTTATCAAGGTTATTTACTACCTAACTCTATGCTAAGATAATCCGTGTTTTCTTAGTCATTCAATAGGGGTATTCATAAAACGGCCGGTGATAATGTGCTACCAAAATCTTAGTGTTACATCGTATAAGCGATGGACACCACTTATGCTAACACCCATGACGTGACATCGGAAAATAATCTGAAAAATTGAGGGAGATGAGTGGCAGCTCTACATTCTTCCTCCTTATTATTTGATTACCAGTGGGTTATTTTAATTAAGGTAAAGGTGTCATATCTAAAGCCATACAAAGTTTATGAGAGTCCTTAATTTCCTTAAGTTTCTATATTCTATGACTTAGCCGTGAATAGGCCATGGCTTAGCCATGTGCATAAAGGTTTTCTACTAAATTCTCCTCAGTTATGGCTTAACAGTATATTGGCTTATAACTAAGCCGTATGTAGCTTACAGCTTAGTCGTAGTGTTTCTCATGGCTTAGCCATGAGGTTAGCCATAGAACAAATGCTAAGTTTTAGGTCTCTAGATTTCTAGCCATACTGCATTTACGGCTTAGCCGTAAGCTTTAGAATTCCTGAAGCTGTGTTGGTACATAAGTTTAGTTTGAAAGTGCAACAGTTAGATCTCACCAAGTCCTGAGGGGGGGGGGGGGGGGGGGGGTGAATAGGACTATTAAAAAATTCTTTCCGGAAAACAGGTTTTATAAGAGTGCAATAATTAAAATTAAGAGTCCACAACCAAGATCAAGAGAGATGCTCAAAGTTGTGTGTGTTGACAGTGTATAGAAATGTTATTCGAATAAGGAAGATATAGCTTACAGAGATGATCAACACAAGTAAAAAGGATATAAGGCATCCACCACGTACAACAAGCAATAAACACAGTAATTTATAGTGGTTCAGTCCTAGACCTACATCCACTCTCAAGAGCAATCTCTCTTGGTTCCACTAATTATGAGGTACTTACATAACAAACACCTCTTCCAACAATTTTTTGATCCGGTGATTTGTCTTCCACCAATTGGATTTTTTGATCAGGTGGTTGATCCTTGATCTAGTCCACCAACTACAACGATTTTTTGATGCAGTGGTTTGTCTTCCACCAACTACAGCAAAGAGAATTGAAATATAGAAGAACACTAAAACAAGGAATTGTATACCTTAGTTTTGAGTGGTGCTCTTGATGCTTGAAAGACTACCTCCAAGCTTTGACCTCTTGTTCTTGCTCCTTGTTGATGAAGATCTTCAGATGAGTGTTCATCTAAGGGAAGAGGTTTTAAGAAGGTTTGGAAGGCTAAGATTTTCTCAGATTGAGTGAAGCCTTTCCTCAATGCACAACTACTCTACTTAGGACAATAATGATACTTCAAGAGTTGTAGAATGGGTGGTTGTGGGAGCTTTTAATAAGATTTAACTAGTGGTGCAAAGGCTCAGCTAACTTGGGATTTTACTCAGCTCAATCAATGTCCTTGGAAGAACAAAATGGCTTACGGCTTAGCCATATGCTCTGACAACATCCAACGGCTAGTTTGACCAGATTCAACGTTAGTCTTCTTATGGTTAATCTTACGGCTTAGCCGTAAATCCTTATACGACTTAGCCATGAGTACCTTTCGGCCTAGCCGTGGGTCAGCCGTAATCTGAAATCTCCTAAAACTGCGCTCTGGAAAGTGGCCCGTAAACCTTACGGCTTAGCCGTGAATCATATTACGGCTTAGCCGTGAAGGCCTTCCGGCTTGGCCGTAAGATCAACCGTAGGCATTATATGGCCAAGAGCACTCTCTGGACAGTGGCCCGTAGATTTTACGGTTTAGCCGCGAATCATACTACGGCTTAGCCGTATCCCTTTTTCGGTGCAGCCGTAGACTCAACCGTAGAACAAATGTCTCAAAATATTCTCTCTGGAGAGTGAGCCGTAGGTTCTACGGCTTAGCCGTAGTCCAAGCCGTAGTACACAGACATGGTGTTTAAAAACCCTTTTTCCTATTTTAATTCTACGGCCACTAAGGGGCACTGTTACCTTATCCCTTGGCACTCATAGAGGATCTTCTTGATTGATCTTGATCTTCCTTGAACTTGCTTGATCTTCATTGATAGACCTCGAGCTTCCTTGATCTAACTTGATCTTGAACTTCAGAGATGTAACTTGATCTTTCTAGAGCTGAACTACACTTTGGTCACGTAATTGACAACATATTCTTACAACGACACTAACATAGTTTTCTACAGAACTTCTTCCATTCGATTCTACTATGATTTTCTTTGTTCAAACTATCATCACACATTTTCAAAACCCACATTTCATCATTATTTCATAAGCATACTTATTATCATTCAAATCATCACATATTCTTAATTCAAGGGGTGAAAGAGCTATAAATTGTATTTAGAGAAGAGTACTTCAAGAGTCAACATAATTTCAACATGCATGTAGCAACATGTACTCTTATACTTGCCTCATACAGTGCTTGACTCAATTTGTCTTGTCCTTGGCTTAATTGTGGAGAAAATTCTAATATCTAACCATAAGTCAAACCCTATATGAAAATGGATGAAATGGTGATGAGATAGGCTACATGCTGTAACTTAGAGTTTCTTTAACTTATTTCAAAGCAATGAAATGGAGGGATGATGGAGTTCTTACCTTAGAGAGCTACAGAAAAAAAGAAAAGATGGTTCCCCACAATCCAAGACCATCAAAAGATAGAGGAGAAGATAAAACCCAATGCCCCTGCATGTAAGGCTTTAAGACCCACCTTCCAACTCCAAGCTTTAAGAAAAGATGAGAGTGTGAGAAGAAGAGAGTTTCTTGAGCTGAGAGTTAGGAAGAGTAAAGACCAAGTCTGCTGGAGTGGAGGTTTTTATGTAACCCAATTTACTTGAATTACAAGCAGATCCAAAGGTTTATGAATTTTACAATTTGAGTCAAATGGACTTTAGTTGGGCCAAAGTGAATCTGAATTGAACTGGGTCAAATATGAATAAAGAACCACATGAAGAAACACACATGATGCAGTTAATATGATACTAATATAATGTAAAACCATGCAAATTTAAGTTACTTGAAAGTCCTTGCCTACCTAAGTTTGATTAATTCCAACCCGACTACCTATCCATGAGCTGATTAAGATTAAAACTAAGATAAATTAAAGCTAAAATACATTAATTAATATGAAATCAAGTTTAATTAATTTAAATTACAATTAAATTAGGTTTAGGACCTTACATTAAGCCATGATTCAAAGAAAATTCCTTGAAGATGAATCATGTTAATCTTTCAAAACATAATCAAATACAGAAAAATAGGAGATAGCACAACTCCCTATGATTTTCATGGATTCAAGTGCCCTGACCTTGAGCTAGTAGACCATTTACAACTTTCAACAATATGGTCCCTCCCTCTGGTCTCAGATGTGATCATAAGGGTGGTTTATAGATAAGAATCAATTGCAGGGAAAAAACTAAAATGTTTACAAAAAACTTAAAACAAGATATCGAAGGGCCGGAGTAGCCATTTTCTTCTTTTGTCTTCCACATTGTGTCTAAAACTCCCTTTGTACTCTTTCCCCAAACAAGGGAAGAAGCTAGATGATTTGAAGAACTTTACAGGTAGTGTAGAAGTTCTGTAGAATTTGTGGGGACACTTGGACTATTGAGTAGAGGTCATCCCTTATCGCAGTACCTTGAAAAGGTTGGAGATGGTTTGCAAAAATGTTGCAAGAGTCTTGGTTGTAATCGATGGGAGAGCTTTATTACAAAGTCTTGTTGCAAAGAGCATTCGTAGAGGATGGGAAGAAGGACTATTGCCGGGAAACTAAAGGATAAAAAAAATGCGCCCCCCCCCCCCCCCCCCCCCCCCCCCCCCCAATGAAATTATACAGAGATGTTTTATTCTCTCTAGCAGCAGTTATCAACAGTTGTATTTTCAAATTAAAGAGAGCAGCAAATGCTGGAAGTGCCAAAAAGCTGCTACCCACGTGTCTAAAATGGGTTTGGGTCGAGATGGGCCTCGGCAGGGGAAACTATTGAGAGATGTTTTATTCTCTCCAGGAGTAGTTATCAGTAGTTGTATTTTCAAATTAAAGGGAAAAGCAATTGTTGGAATTGCCGAAAACTATCACCCACGTGTCTAAAATGGGTTTGGGTTGAAATTGGCTTGGATAGTGACCAACCTGCTTGGTCTTCACATAAGTGACCCATCATGCATGGTTTTAAGTTCCAAATGGTCCAAACCTCATCAAATTTAGAAGGATGGGTCATGGAATTATTTTAGATGTGTCATAAAAATTTCATCAGGTTTTGACCTTGAAAAGTGGGTCAAACTACCTGTTGACTTTTCATAAAAGTGGGCCCAGGATTTAGTTGTTTGGGGACCAAATGACTTCTAATGGCCACAAGATTTTGAGGGTTTCATAAAGGTCCATTCAATTTTCAAGTGATTAGTCCTTGGGGAGGTCAAACTTTGATTTAGTATTCCCATTGCCAAGTGGGTGTATTGACTTTAGGTCAAATGATGTCCAACCAACCCAAAACTTTGCAGGGCTACTCCAGAGCATAACTAAGGCTTTTATAGAGATTTCAGCCAATTTGGTCTTCAGGAGGTGGAGTTTTAAATAGTGTCCTCAAAACTTCAGAATGGGGCTCTTGAATTTGAACTTTCATCCAATAGTGTTTGAAATTTTCAAAACTTTGAGGGAACGGCCAGAACATATTTTAAGACTTCCTTGAGAATTTCAACTGATTTCACAATCGAGAAGTTTGGGTTGCCCATAGTGTTCCCATGAATGCTAAGAAGAGCCATTTGTACTTTATTTTGGTTGAGATAAAGTTCATCTGCTTTGAAATGTGGACCCATGTGTCCTGTGCACATTTGGAGTCTCTTGAATGAATTTGAGCAACTTTGGATGCCCGAGTGATGAATTTAAGTCAATGTTCCATAACTCTAGGGTTTATGTGGCCTTTGAGTGTAGAATGAGTTAGGAATGCTTTACCGTAAATACTTGTGACCTTTGTTTTTTTTTTTTTGTTAAGTCAATAAGTGCCCTCTCGAGGTACAATGATGGAAATGATTTTGAAATCGTTGTGTCTGGATATAGCCAATTTGTGGGGAAAGCGATTGGTTTTGATGTAAGTGTGGCTTTTGTCAAGGCAGGTTGTAGGCCTATACTTGAAATTTTAAAAATTTTGACCAAAACATCAAAGGTGTGATGGTGAATTTGAAGGAGGATTTGAGAGATCTGATTCTTTTTTTTTCTTTTTTTTTTATACAGATATTAAAGTGTAGGCATTTTTGTGGGGATTGTGGGGAACACCCAACAAAATATAATCCCCGAAGTTTTAAGAAAAAAAAAAATCAAAGTTTGGATTTTGAAGTGGATTTGGGTTTGAAACTTCATGAATTTTGGTTTATGTTCAAAATGTCATGATTTTAGCTTTTAACTTGGCTTGATATGAGTTAAAATGAAATAAAATTTGGAGGAATTTGGCTACGTTGAGTGAAATTTTAATTAACAACTTTTCATCAAATCTTGGATTTCGGATTTTGATTAGTCCTGAATTTAAATCAAACAATCAGGACCTTTTTCTTTTTAATCTAAAGTTAGGCCTGGCCAGAATGGATTTTGGGATTTGAACTTGAATCGGTTGTGACAAGAATTGGACCCACCATGGATCATGTTGACCGGAACAGTCACGAATGTGGCATGGAATGCCAGGCCAAGCCAAATGGTGACCGGAGCCAACCCATACAAAAAGACGAACTCTTATTTTCTTCTTTTTAATTCCTGTTTCTTCAAACTCGAGCAATGTCCGAGAGCAATCCACAGGATAATCGATTTGGAATAGCTAGCCGACTAAGGGTTTCGTCGATCTCAGGCGGTGCTTACCATCTTCGACCACCTTCGTTTTCTTTCAAATCTGTGACTGGAGCTTGATCGAAATCCACGGCCGGCGCAACCTTCAGACTCTATTTCTTTTGAATTTAATTCATGGCTGAATGCTTGAAGATGGGTTTTGCTCTTTGTCTCCCTGCATCCTCTGCTATTTATTTTTCTTTCCAACGATCTGATGCCATAAAATCAGGCAATGTCCCGTGATTGCTCACAGTTTTGCGATTAGGGCTGGGTTGCTCACGGCCCTCGGATTTTAGCCCGATGCAGTGGATGCCGAATTGAAGCTGGGTTTGTTTCCTCTTCCGTTTTGATTTTGAATTCAATTTTACTGCATAGAAGATATATATACTTCACTGTTTGTCGTCTCTCTTTTTTTTTTTATTGCTTCTCTTTTATATTGGCTGCTCAACTTCAAGTCAAATCCCAATTATTCATCAACGACCCATGACTCAGTAGGACATAGACATTTAGGGAACTTTACCATGTTAGGATGCTTGCCCATAACGAGGGAACTTTACCATGTTAGGATGCTTGCCCATAACGCATCCTCCGGTTACTGTTTGTGGAAATGGACTCGACTGAAGAACTGAAATTTGAGTTAGATTGCTTTTCCATATTAATTTCAAGTTCAACTCTGATGCAAGGGAATTCTCTACACCTTGTCTATGTTGCTTGGCATGACTTCGAGTTTAAAATTTGTGGCTTTGTTCGGACCGGGATCTGGGCGGTATATATCTGCGGTCACAGCAATGAGAGTAATTGCCAACTCTCTTCTCTCTCTGTTTATATATATATATAATTATGATTTGGGACTTCTAGTCATGAACTTGGGGCAAGCACCACTATGAGCAACCATAGAGGCGAGAGTGTCTATGGGAAGGATTCTAGATCGGGGAATTTGAAATTTCCTCCAAATTTAAACTTGGTCTGTTATGCAGTTCTGGTCACTACATAGGGAGTGATTGCTAACTTCTTCCTCTTTTCTTTTGTTACCCTCTGTTCGTGTGGATGTTCAACTTCTGATCTTGGTGTTGAGTTGTAACTCATACTGCACGACACCCGTCAATACTTCACAGAGTTCAACCATTTTCAGGCACTGTCCGGGTCTTCACGGTCACCGCCAAAAGAGTTGAATTTAGGCATAATATATATATATATATATCATCATCAAAGCCTTATCTCAACCATATTGGGGTTGGCTACATAAATTCTGTTTCTCCATTCCGTACTATTTTGAGTCAAATCCTTCGATAAGTTAAACTTCTTCAAATCTGAATCAATGACTTCCATCAATATCTTTTTCGGCCTACTTCTACCTCCTGATAGGCCATCCACTTGTACAACTAAACTTTTTCACACCAGGGCCATTACTGACCTACGCTCAACATGCCCAAACCATCTTAAACGGATTTATCTAATCTTATCCCCTATTGGTGATACTCCTAAATGCTCTTAAAAGCACTCATTTCTAATTTTATCTTTTCTAGTTTTACCACAATCCAACTAAGCATTTTCATTTTCACTACATCTATCTTATGAATATGCGTCTTTTTAATTGGCCAACATTCTGCTCCATATGTTATAGCTGGTCTAACTACTGTTCTGTAAAATTTGCCTTTTAATTTCGTTAGCATTTGTCTGTCATAAAGCACTTCAGAAGCTAGTCTCTACTTTAGCCATCCAGCTTTTATTCTACGCTCCCCATCTTCGTCAATCTCCACATTTTTACTAATCATCGGGCCTAGGTACCAAAGAAAATCTCTAAGTGATATCTTATAGGTTTCAACTTTGACAGTGGTTTCAACACTTTGTATATGTCCACTGAAGTTGCAATCCATATATTCAGTCTTTGTACGACTTATTTTAAAGCCTCTAGATTCTAATGCCTGCCACCATCTCTCAAGTTTTGCATTTACACCATCTCTTAATTTATCCACCAATACTATATCATCTTCAAACAACATACACCATGATACTTCTTCTTGAATATGCACAGTTAACTCATCCATAATTAATGCAAAGAGATAGGGGCTTAAGATTGATTCCTGATGTAAACATATAGTCACGGGGAATCCACCTGTTTCTCCACATTTGGTTCTCACATTTATTACTGCTCCTTCATACATATCATTAAGAATTTCAATATAACCACTGGGGATATTCCTTTTCTTTAAAACTCACCAAATTAAATTCCTCGGTACCCTATCGTAGGCTTTTTTCAAATCGATAAAGACCATGTGTAGATTTTTCCTCTTTGCTCGATATTTTTACATTAATTGCCTAAGTGAAAAGATAACTTTTATAGTTGATCTCCCTAGCATAAAACCAAATTAATTTTTAGAGATTTTGGTCTTCCGTCTTAGTCTTTGCTCCATTATTCTCTCCAATAACTTCATAGTATGACTCATAAGTTTAATCCCTCAATATAGTTAGTACAATTTTATATACCTCCTTTATTCTTATATATAGGTACTAAAATACTTCTTCTCCATTTATCTGGCATTATATATATATGAAAAATATTACTATGCATTTATCCCTCACTATAGAGGGAGGATACTTCCTTTTTTGAAAAGTATTAATGTGCAAACAAAACCATTACACCTTTTATGTCAAAAAAGGAAGTGTCTTTCACCCTATAGTGAGGGATAGATGCATAGTAATCTTCTAATATATATATATATCATCAATCTTCACTAGGAGATCTTAACAAAATTAGTCATAGACTTAGCATAGAGTTTCTCCAGTCTGTGGGAAAGTAACAGTCTGTGTCACGCCTTCAAAACTGAGCCAGATCCAAACCCG
Organism: Sextonia rubra; assembly: GCA_037013555.1. NCBI lineage: Eukaryota > Viridiplantae > Streptophyta > Magnoliopsida > Laurales > Lauraceae > Sextonia > Sextonia rubra. The sequence continues at coordinate 58,303,375 of JASUAD010000006.1, read as the reverse complement.
GTTCTAGGGGTGTAAGAATTGGGGCTAATTAAAGTTTTTCTTATATAAACAATACGGGTTCCAATTCTGAGTGGATCATAATCCTTCGTGAGGTTATGCTTGGTGATTAAGCAACTATAATCACATACGGAACTAAAATCTATAATCTGTGTGGCTGAGTATCATATCCAACCATATAACAAATCTTAGTAATATTAAAATCTAGTTCAAGTGCTTCGAAGCATAATAATTAAACTTGTAATTCCCAGAAAAATAAATTTAATAAATAAACTAATGGCCCAAACATGGCCTTATTATATAATCTAATATTTCGATCTCAGCAGCAACACTAGGACACCTCAGACGATGTCATCAGCGCTCTACTCAAAAACTCTATCATCTGGTGAAATGTCTTGTGTCGCCTGACCCTCCGGTTCGGCACGGGTAATGGAACCTAGACACCAACAGTAGTAGGTCAGGTTGACGTAATCTGACAAGAGGGTAAACTGCAAGCAATGATGTTAATCAATTAAACTAAGATATATTTTACATCCACCCCCAGATATACCGAATGCAAACCCAATGGCATGAATGCACAAAAACCAATATCCTTATAGATATAATATACCAAAAACGGGCACTCCCGCAGATATAATATATAAAAATGAGTATTCTTACAGACAGATATACAAAAACGGGTATTTCCGCAGATAGATATACAAAAACGGGTATTCCCGCCAGATATAACAAATGGCACAGCTGTGTATTATATTCCACAATAAACGCTAACCCAATGGAGTACGACCACATCCGAACTACAGTTGGTCAGATATATATATATATAAATATATACATATACAAATACATACGTCTATTGATGCATAATGAACCATGCTATGAAACCTTTAATTCATAATATTCAACCAAATATCAATTTAAGTACTTATATTACTTACTTTTAATGTGTATTATAATCATGTGTCATTTTAATTTCTCTAAGGGTAAGCATTAATCCACCTAATAGTCATAGTTAATTAAAAATGCACATGTGGACCAACCTTCCTTCAAAATAGTAATGAGAGTCCACAATGCTAATATCCTACTTTTGATGTTTATCATGTGGTGCTTCCTAGAGCTCACATTCCTATTTTGAATTCAGTCCAACCCTCATGTGACATTCAACTAGTTTTTCTCAAAACAAAACCCATCTAATCCAATTATGTAAAGTTAAGATGTTTTACAAAGTGTGTAAAAGTATCTAGATTCCTAATCCAAACTAAAGCAAATTATGATTAAAGGAGAGGGAACAATTAGGTTCTTACTCTTCATTGTTGTGTATAAAAACACTTAATTATTTTATATAAATCAAAAGATTCAAATCCTTGATATAGATTTGAAATCTAAACTCAATAAAAATTCAAATTAGAATTCCAAATACATTCTAATTAAGATTTAATCACTCCCATTTACATCTTAATTAAATTCTAATCAAACTAAATAAAATATTAATCACAAGTAATTAAACCCCAAATATAGTTATAAATAAACCTAATTAAAATTTAGTTAATTTTAGTCAAGTCATCATTAAACCTTAAACAATATTCTAATCCATTTATAACTAATATACTAGATCCTACCTAATGTTTTAATCAAAATAGGCCCATCAAAAAAACAGCCCAGGCCTAGCCTAGGCCTGCAGCCCAACCCAGCTGTAGCTAGGCCCAGCAGCAGCCCGACCGTGCGTTGCCAGGCCTAGCCTGGCTTGTTGGCCAGGCAGCCGTGCTTTCTTTTTTTCTTTTTAGTTTTTTTAATTCTTTATTTCAATTAAGAAATTAAAATCAAATCTTCATTATTAATCCATATTTGAGGCATTAAACCAAACTAAATAAATCATATAAAAAATATGTTATTAAAAAAGAACAACCAGAAGACATTGTTTACAGTTATCCACTCACCTCAAAATCTTGTACCAAACTCAAATCTGTTATGGCTAGATGCAATCACATACAAACCCCTATCTTGACTCGATTCCCCGATCTGAAATCCTACGGATGTAAGAGACACACAAATCTTTTTAAGCAATTGAACACGCCCTAATAAACTAAAAGAAATCTAATGATGGTTTGGAGATAAACACTTACCGGGTTGCAGATATTATCAGAATAGACAAAGAGAGAGGAAGAAGATGAAGATGATGGTGCTATTTAAGCTTCTAGATCAAGCCTTAGTTTCTTTGGAGAGCTGCTAGGGCTTCGTTGCAGAGGAAAGGAAGATGACAGAAGAATTGGGAAAACCTTTAGGATTATATTATGTAAAGGTTTTTCTAAATTATAAGGAAGGGCTTCTTGCTTTCTAGTAAGTTTTACAAAATTTCAAAAAAGGGCTTTTGGCTTAAAAAGGGTCAAATAACTCACACTCAAGGCCCAAGAGTATTTTATCAATCCATCTAACCCCTCTCAACCTAACTCAAACCTGACAAACCAATTTGACACAAAAATTAAAATCTGGGGCCTGACTGCTTGAACACCAAGTTCCTCTCGTATGTGGAAATGCTTTGGTCAGCGCCTTATACTTAGAAAACCTCTTGAAAAGTTGCCCTACTATAGATTTGTAATGAATGAGCCCCATTTGAGAGTTAGAGATATCCCATAGAGTATTTAGGGTTCTCAAATGAATTTAGCGAACATGGACCCTTCCGCGTTGCCCGGACAGCATTATGATCCATGTGCTTCATCCGCTGACCGGAACACCTCTCTTTGACCTTGAAGAAAAGGTTACTCTCTCTAAACTAAGTAATTTGCAATACTTGGTGGATAACAGATCATGTGTGACTTACTTGTTCGTCACTTTTATTGTACCACCATCAGTTTCATAAAACCGGATGACTTTCGAGTGTAGTTAACTGACACCTAAGCACAATATCACCTTCTGATTATTGTCATTGAACACCAGATCCTCATGTCATTTTCTTGTATCAATTTCGCCGATCACCAGTGTCTTTTGAGAATTGGACCTTGCATAACCATATCTCCTTCATTAGCTCCTACCCTTTTGAGAATTGCATCATCATTTTTCCGGATGATATAGAATGAACAAATGCTTCATCGAACACCAATAATCCGTCGAAGGCGTTTGTGATCAACTGAGCTTTCTTTCATAGGAAGTAAAATTGATATAATAACTACTTTGGAAATGTAAGTTCAAGAGTATCAAAAGCTAACATGTCTTGAACATTCTGCTTTAACAAGCAGAAGGCCATCTTGTGAATGGCAATCTTCGTCTGTGGATATGACCGAAACATAAGTGATAACAGGTGGTCGACGTGCTTTTAATTTACAACACATGTTTGCTTTCAATTTGATGCTTTGCTTGAAAACGTGCCATCTACCTCACATACTCTGTATTTCATTTGCAAGCTTTATTTTGTTGTGTTTTGTGTGCTTTGCGTTACCATTTTTGACACAGCTTATATATGTGCAAGCATTTCTTGCATCAACTACCGAGTTCGTGTCAGAGTGCACACTAAACTGCTCCATGAAAAGTCTTTGGGCACTTGAACGTCTGTTTAGACTAGGAGACTCAATTCTGGAACTTAAATGTGCCTTGATGCCAATATTTAGTTTCATAACTGAGTATTGCTTTTTCCGTTTAGCCATTTGCTTACGGGAGAAGCTGCTGAAATTTTGGTAGAATTTCTGACTCTGCTATTTTGTTGCAGATTTTGACCTTCCCCACCTTTTGTTCCCCTTTTTTTTTTTTTTTTACAAAAAAGGAAGTGCACCCGCTGTCACTTCTCAGATGGCGAGAAAGAGTTGGTCGCGGACCAGGGCTGAAGGTAGCCCTGAAGTTGAGGATGCGAACGTTGCAATGGCAGAATTCTTGAGACAACAATGAACATATGCTTTGAGGACCTGAGTTGAGGGCACCTACTTATGCTTAGCCAACAGCACTAAGTGGGTTAATAATGAAAGGATGGCCGTCAAGAAGCCCAGATACTTCTTCGGAGACAGCACATCAATCCCCTTGGAGCAACCGTCCACTGGAGTGAGATATCAATATACAGATGCATCAGGTAATCCGTAGGAGTTGATGACCCGGCGTAACATAAAGCGGTGTCTGAGGGTGATGACATTGAATCCCACAATCCCTCCAGGGGCCAACAATTTATCATGGGTGAATCATTTTCCGCATTTTGCCACTGGCAATTTCAAAAACCGGTACCCTCACTATTATCCTGACACAAAGAAATTGAGGCCCTTCATCCTAATTCTTTGGATATTGAAAAGAACAATGATATTATTCAATTGCGCACTGTCAGGTTGGGAATTCATAATGAAGATGGCAGCACATGGATTGGTGATAGGCACGTAGTAAGGGTGGAAAGCCATCGGGATTTATGATGCAGTGAGCGCCACCACCAAGTGAGTGGCATGCAAGAATAAAAATATTTGCCAGGCAATTATGGAGCTATACTGCCCTGTAAGCAATACCTTCATTACCTCAAACATGGAGCTCGGGATGTCGATGTGGGAAATGAAGAAGCTTTTTGGTATGCCTCTCCATGGGAAGAGTTATGATGAGACCAACCCCACTGACAAGGACTTGGCGACCATGGCTGATGAGTTCCAAGTGGCTTTTTACCTCTTGTTCACACTTGAAGAGTCGATCTCATCAGCAGGTCAAGGCGGAGGGAAAGTAGCTCTATGGCTTAAAAGTGCCAAGGATTTTGAGTGCCCTTTTCACGGGAAATGGGCTTTGTTATTGGAGGGAGATTACCCGCAGTATAAACTCCAAACAATCGGACAGGGTTGATTATATTGCGATGCCAGATTATAATGGAGGGAGATTTCTTGTACTTTGTCTTTACTTGGAGGATGGGGAGGAGTCTCCTCCACATTGTTTTTGGAAGCTTTTAGTTCTGCAAATCCTTCTAGGGTCTTAGTTGGGGGTTTAAGCCGAGGGCTAATCCCTTTTCATGGATTCGATTTTTTAGGCTATTGAGATTTTACATCAAGGTTTAGGTTGTGTTTGGTCTAGATTATTAAAGGGACTTTTTTGGCTTTCTGCTTTGAAAAAGCTAAAAAGTCATTAAAGCCGTGTTTGGTAATTACATTTTTAAATGGGCTTTTTCTGAAGTAGAAGTTGAAATGCACTTTATAAAGAAGTAACTTGTAATTCATTTTTTTTATAAGGATTTATATAAAATTATTTCACTTTAATATAATAAAAATCACTTTCTACACCAAGAGGCTTTGGATGCATTTGATCTTAAAAAGTAAACGCAAAAGTTGAGAGCTAATGAAACGACTATTTCTCTTAAAATGCTGCTTTAAAGAAGTATATTTTGATAAGTTATTTTCAAAAACGTATAATTGAATTTTAAAAGCGGAATCAAGCACAACCCTACACATTCCCAGCGAATATGTTGCGATGGGTCGATCTCTTCATTGAGTTCAAGAGGCCAATACTTTGTGACATGTGACATTGCATCATTATCATCATCATTTTCCCCTAGCGAAGGCTGATAAGGGGCCCAATCAATAAGACCCTAGAGAGTGGTGGTCTCACATGAATCATCAGAGTCATACTCCTCTGTGAAGGCCACCGATTTTCCTTTGAAGTCTTCTTTTGGTTAGGGAATGTAGCTGCACGGGACATATCCTAAACAGTGCCACATTTGCTCAATCTGACACCCTTTTTGAAGATATTTCTTCATTTCTAGAGTGAAGACCCCCAGTGGGACTTAACTCCATCATGCGCTTACTAAGACAGGTAGGCTTTTTAAGGCTATAGCTCATTTTTCTCACCGATTTTCGGACCACTGGGTTGTATTTGTCAACCCTAATATGCCCTCATTAGAGATTTCCTTTGCGGGAAGAGAATTAGGAGCATCTTCCGCTCTGTGGAAAATCATAGATGTTTGCATTGCAAAGAAAGTGGTATGATGAAGTTGGCTCCTTCTGGATCGTAGATTTGTAGAGAAGTCAAATTAGAGAAGAGTAGAGGATTCCAATCTTCTATTTTATGTGCAGAGGAATTTGAGGATTTGACTTCTTCACAATCTGATTCTGAATCAGATTCAACTACCCCGAAACGACATGCATTAGGCGCCTCTGTCTTGACCTTTCAAGTTGGCGGTGAAGTGCAATTTCAATCGATGAGACTATATGAAACATCTCATTGAATGTTTGGAAATCAATGGCGATTGTCAAGGCACGAAGTAACGATCACAGACCCATCCAACACAGGTAGATCTATGATGAAGAACATGGGGAATTGTCACATCTCTGGGGCATGTGAAACCATCGGCTTATGTACTTAGGATCCAATTCATCCCAGAGTTGCAATGTCAGCACCAACCGCCTGCTGCAGCTAAAGAAGTACTATCATCCTCAGGATCAGCATCACTCTCACCAGTTGTAGAAATAACCAATGTGGGGTAGAATGGTCTGGACTATCTCAGTCTTCTGGATGGATGTTGGAGAACAGTTTCTAAATGAGCCATGAATTGAATCATATCATCCAAATCTTCAAATTCCATCCAATGGTTAATCTGAGGAGATAGGGAAGCATCTTGTTCCTACATAGGTAAACCCTCACTGCTAGTCTTGGAAGTTCTCCGCATCTGGCCACTAGATGCATCCATTTATTGCCATATCTTTTGACCCTTTCGCCAGGACGTTGTGATATTGATAACAGCTGCCTGCTCGTAACTAAGAAGTAGGATTTATGTGGAGCCCGATCTTCCTCACTTTCATCTGAATTTGTTGCGTCTATCACTGAGATGGTCAATATTCAGAAGCCTCTTCTCAAATGCCTTAATCTCCGAGATGGATGGTTTAAGGCATTTTCAAGATGGCCCATGAGCTAGGACATTTCATTGATGTTTTGGAAAGTCATGGCCACCAGTATTATGTGAAGATACAAAAGTAAACCATGCCAATGAGGTAAACTTGTATTTTGTCTAACAAAGGTATTTGACATCTTATCGCCCCACGAAGTCACCTGCCAATATACCTTTGAACAAGCTCATTTTGGTGTTGAACGACCTATACTATTTCGTCCATTGAAATAGGATGAGCAGAACTAGAAGGTGTGATCATTAAGATGGGGAAGATCATATCGTCTTTGTCTTCTTCTTCATTGTAGCCCATTTTCTGCATAATCTTACGGGCAACTTTGCTGAAGGAGGAGAATCTCAATTCCTCAATGGTTTAGATTCGAGGAGGATAGCAGGGTGATTAACAACCGATCTCGGAACCATAAGGCTTTCCCTTCGTTTTGTGACAGCATCATGAAGGATGATTGGCTGCCTGCCATTCCTTGCTAGAACTATGAAGTCCCGACTGGGAGGTGGAGAAGTATTTTGGATAGGTGCAATCAACATCATCGAACAATGAGTCCTGTTTGTATGGATTACAAAATTCGTCTGTTTAGTGCCAGGTTGCTTGGTAGATATGATTAAGGGTTTATCCGAGTTTCTAATATTAGACTCAACCCTAATCACTAAGGCAGCTTTCGAATTTGCAAAACGAACCACTGTTTTTCTAGTAGGTCCTTTTTCTTTGGCGGGCTTAGGTCTCCTTCCAAACTTGGGGTACATCCTTTTCTCACAAGAAATGGTGAAAGGATCTGCTAGATCATCCTTAACTACAGACTTGCCTTTGTTCCTTTCCTCTTTGGATTTAACGGGCCTTTCTTGATATAGTGTTGCATCAGTGAAGTAAGCCTTCTTTCATTTGAATGACTTCTCGTCTACAAAGACCCAATGTACCTGTCCATCATCATCAATATATTTAAAGCATTGATGAAGAGTGGAGGGTACGATTGAGTAGTCATCGAACGAGCATCTCTCGGGGAGGATATTGTAGCAGGATCAAGTCTTGACCACATGCATGGTTGCCTTCGAGATCAATTCACCAAGCTAGAACCAAATTCGGATTTTGCCTATAGGATCTTGAACCGCACCATCATAGTCCTGAATGGATATTTTGGTGATGGAAAGTTTGCCCACCAGGATGCCCAAGTCTTGAAGGGCTGTGATGGTGATGGGGTTGAGTGTCGATCCTGGATCAACTTGCACCCTTTGGAAAGGCACCTCTTTGATGTAGGTCGTGAAGTACAGCGGCCTATTGTGATTCATTTCACCTAGCAGGAGGTTTTCCTTTGCAAATGAAATAGTCACCTTAGAAGCATTGTGCACTACAAGGCATTCTTTACATTGCTTTTAAGGCTGTTTAGACTTTGATTTCAGATAGCTTTTCTCTATCTGATGGACTTGAGCCGCATGATCTTGATTGCATATGTTCAACGTTTGTAGAGCTTGTATGAAATTGTTACAAGTTTTCTACAGACATCCGCAAAAGATCAAATATGTGAAGTCAAGCATGTATGTGCATTAATTGTTCAACCACATCATATATAAATAGCTCTGTCGGCCTTACATTCTCATTCATCTCATTAGAATTTACATTTACATTTACATCATTCCCCGAAAGGTTTAATATGGTTTACATATGAGAATGAAGAAGGTTGGTTGTAATTGCCCCTGTAATTTCGGCATGAGTGGATGCCATTGCCCACTGTGTTGCTTTGATCAACTTCATGGCGCCTGTTTCTCCCCGTCTTATTGACTTCATTAAGCTCAACAAAGAGTTGGTTGACATACTTAATACCCGCTTCCACATTAGAGTTTTGCGGAGTTAAAAACGAGTTCGAGGCGACAACAGTTTCCGAAGTTGAGGGTTCACTAGGAGGGGTGCTGATGATTGTTAAAGTAGGTGATTAGTCTAGGCCCCACAAGTGGTCCCTTTTCAAGTTAGATTAGGATTATATTATTTTCGTTAGTAGATTTCTAATTAAATTGTTGTTAGGGAAGTTTCTATTCATAGCTTAAGGTTTGCGTAGGCATTAGGTTTGCTTTTATTATAGATATGGTATTGTAGAGAAGAGATTCTTAGACTTTGATTAATTAACAGATTTGTGGATTTTATCTTGTAGGTTCATCCTCGTGTGTGAAGTCTTCTTAATGATTCGAAGTGTCCTCGGACACGTGCTTTGGCACCCCTACGCAGCCCTAACCCTAGGCCTGCATCAACAGGCAACACTGGAAGTTCTTCCTCTTAATCGGAAGGGTCTTGATTAACATGGAGCACTTCTTCTGGAGGAGCTAATGTGGCCAAACTGTTAGTGTCAAGCCTACTACATGTTTGGCAAGACCCCACAGTCATTTCCTAAGATCACCAGTTTGGAGTTTTTTCTAGACCGAGGATCAAAAGACTCGATATTATACTCGGAAGAGTTGCTAGTTACCTGAACATCCTCAAATTCAACAAGAGGTCTTAGATGCTGATCATGATCTTCTAGTGGTACCACAGGCAATTGCCCTTGATAATCTTGGAGACCTACTAGTGGCAGTGGTTTAGGTTGAATTTTTGGAGGCAGTGGGAATGAAGGAGGTTTGAATGGCCAATCATTATCTCTGAACTTAGAAGGATTATATATTGACCCAGTGATCGTGAAAATGCCATGTCTGAAGGTAAATTCACTAGTTTCTAGGTCGAATGTCTCTTCGAAGTTCTTGCACCATTCTTCATTAGATGAATAGTAGTAATTGTCATAGTACTTATCAATCCATTGGTCATCCCATGGAATGTCAGAGAGGTCTTACAAGTCATCTTCTTCATTGTCGAAGTTCGGCAGTGAGCTTGCCTAAGATATCCTATTGTAGTTGGATACAGGTGATTCTTCCTTGTCTTTTTGAATAGGAACATTGAAATTTGCCGAAGAGAAATGACCCTTGGCTGATTTTGAAGAGAATTCCTCAGGAAAATCAACTTTCATAGCTTCCTTTCTCTTTTAGGCCTACTTCTGTTGTTTGACTAAGTTAGTTTAAATAGCTCTCTGGAGATTTTTAAGCTATTCCTTGCCTTCCTCCTTTCTTTGGGAGTGGGTTTTATTTTCACTTTTTCCGAACTTTCATTTATTAGGTAAGGGCAGACCCACATTTTTTCTCCCATGTTTGTTTTGATCGAGATCATGCCGTGCTTGTTTTGGATTTTGTTAATGAGTTAAAACTCCACAGTTATAAGCTTTGGAGGAATTGGCAGTGCGACTGGCGCAAATTGGCCGAATGAGATCATGTTGACCAGAGCAGGATCATACTTTCGGTTGAATGTGATCACGCCATGTTTCCACATTTCATTTATATTTTTCCTAAAGAATAAAGCACTCCTTAAGGGGACGTGAACCACCTTATGATACAGGTAGTAGTTTGGATCATTCATTCGACCTTCTTGATTCGACTTCTTTGGTTGTGGGAGCTCAAGTTCGTTATTCTCCACCATAGATTGGAAGATTGCCTCGATTTCCCTATCAAAAGGATATTTGACGTTCTTTCGCTTTTTATACTTCTCCTATTGAATGGCTTGACTTTTGGTGTTTTGATCTTTTTGGGGAGGTGCAGGTTTAGAAGTCTGCATATTAAAGACTTTTTGCTTTTTCTTCAGTTTTGCAGGAGCAGATGAAGAGGAAGGAACAACGTCTATTCTATGAGGGATTACTTTCTTTTTATTCATCTCCTTCAGAGTGAGCTCAACATCCATTGCCAGCTCGATCAATTTTGCTAGAGATTTAGTTTTATGACTAAGCACAATTGCTCTGACCTCTGGACTCAGATTGCTTTTGTACATATCAATGGTGGCCTTTTGGGATGGAGGTTCTGAGCATTTGTTCTCCCACCTATTGATGAAAGCTTGAACCGATTCACTTTTGCCTTACTTGGTGTTACTCTACATAGCAAAAGTGATGGTTTCATCTTCCTCTTGGAAATGGAGCATGAACTTCTTTTTCGTTATCGCCCAAGTGAGGAAAGAGAGTTCCGGCAATTACTTGTACCAATCAAAGGCGATCTCTTTCAAGGTGCCGATGAATAGTCTGATTTTCAAGGCATTGAGATCTGGAAGGCTTCTGAGTAATGACTTGAAATTCACAATGTGCTAGTAGGCGAACCCTTTGTCGGTGTATGGCTAGAAAGATGGGAGTCTATAATATGGCAAGAAAGGCACCATATCGAACGTTGGAGAAAATTTGGGTGCAATCCTCTTCTTCTTTTGTTAATAATACTCATCTTTAGATTTGTTGAAGATTTCGACAACTTCTGTGATGGTGACGAGCTTGTCTAAATCCAAATTCGGACCAAAGCTTGTCAAATGTTCACTATAAGATTCGATTCCAAGCCTTTTATCAGTCAACGAGTTGATTTGAGCAATAAGCAAGTCAATTTTGGTAGCATTTTTTCTAACCTATGTTCTCTGCTTTCTGCATACCAATTAGGATTTTGGAGGCTGTTAGGGATATTTTTCACTCTCGTGAGACCTTACAATTACATAGTGACTTGCTCAATTTGCTCTTTTTGTTTTTGATGACATCACTTGCAATTTCTTTTTCATTGTCGCCATCATCATCAAGATTTTCTTGTCTTTTTTGCTCTTCTTCTACGGCACTGTCATCTCTTTGATTGGTGCCACTGCCTTCAGCCATGAAGGCAGTGTATTATCGAGGGTCTAAACATGTAAAAGGGCTATCATCCGTGTTTAAGACAGTGAGAGGATCATCTTCATAATCTATCTCAACATGCCCTTCAAAAGTTCTACTTGAGTTCGAAGTTGAATCAAACGTTGTGCTTGGATCCAAGTTCTTCGTTTTGCCACTCAGCGACTTTGACCTTGTGTCCACCATGTGAACAGGAGCCAGGTTGGGTTCTTTCTCTTTAATCACCCATTTTTGAGTGATTTTAGGGTGCATGAGTTTTTGAGCCTATTTGTGGTGGTGGGCCAAGGCCCTTTTTTTCACTTGATAAGTTATCTGAGCCGCCAATGTTTGGTCTCAAAATCTAACTAGCACTAGCTTTAAAGTGCCAAATGTGTAGTTAGAATCCTTAGCAGGAGGAGTGGGAAGTGATAGAACGTTAACCTCCCTTTGTAGGTTTTTAAATTGCTCCTTTTTTTAGATAGAGTGCCTCCTTGAATTGAGAACGATTTGCCGCATTGGTGAATACAAGTTGCGGGACCCTCTTTTTTAGACTTCTGGTGCGACAGTTTGTGAGGTGAAGATGGAGGAGTAGGTGCTATGATAACTGACAGAAAGTGCCTCCTTCCGAATTTTCGACCCTCTTTCTGTGTAAGAGGGTAAAAGGGGTAGTCTTCTAGTGAAGCCAAAGACTTTTCTTCAAATTTTTTAGGTTTTAACTTAATTGGTTGAGGAGACCATGTGTTGCAATTAGGGATGGAGACATTTTTTAGACCTCCAATGAGTAAGGAATTGGTGGAGATCCTGAGATGGCCAGGTAAGCTATTTTTTGATGACCTACTTCTTGGGCTAAGGTGTTGCCAATTTCAGACCATCAGTAGCTAGAGTCTTAGAATTCTTGTCGGAGAGGTGCACCACTCTTGCCCCCTGCTGAGGTTTGGTGATGCAAAGGTTTCCATTACTGCTGCTGCAACCCCTTGCCCATTTTTCCTATTTGGACCCCTTTTGAATTTGGAAACGTGGCCCAAAAGGATTCTGGGCGTACTTAGAGACCTAGGGCTTGAGTGAATCAGGTGTCTTGGTGGGCCCCGAAGTCATTGATGACCCACTAAGGACTTACTGGGGCAACAGAGTTGGTTGGGGCAAAAGTCTCTGACGATGGAGACTCGTGGTGCAGGAGTCTCGAGCTCAATCTTGGCTTGTTTGAGAGCTTTGACGGGTTAGTCTGCTTCAATCATGCAGATTTTGAGCAGATTCTCCTTGGCTTCATCAAAGGTAATTATCAGAGATCCCATTGGTATTTTTGTAGAAGACAGAACTAGTGGATCGTGTCAATCATATCATCAACATGGCTATGTTTCACACTAGCCAGAATGACTTAATAAATGCCCTATAAAGACCAAAATGATCCCTATATTGGACCAAGATAGCTTAAATTGGGCATGAACTCAATCTCATTATGCTATGCCAACCGGTTCCGTGCCTATCATAATTTCGGCAGTATTTGGGGACTACACCGTCCGTCTTATAAGCATTTCCATGCTGATCAACCCTTGGGCTACCGGCATTTTGGCAACATTTTGGGACTATTCTATCAATCTTATAAGCAAGAGAGAGTTCATATCCAACCAAAGGATAGGGTATTTCGGATCAAAGCCGATATCAGTTATCATGATGATCATACGGGATACTATCGGTGGAAGACTCTGGGTAATGCAAAAATTACAAATACTATTGTTCTTATGATTGATTTTAATATCAATAGTTAATTGTAGGTCTTACAAACGTACTGCAAATCATACAGTCAGTAACATAAGCCTGTCATTTCAATCGAATCAACACTTGTTTTTCTACATGAAAGGGTGTTGATTTAATTTTCTTGCATCTCGGCGCGATTTTCTGCAAGACTGCCTCCTTAAAGTCTTTCGGATGCGCTAAATTCATTTTTGGACATCGCAATCCTAAAATCAGAATAAGGGACCCAAAACGGGGCTTTCCAAGTGCTTCCAGGCCAAAATTGGGCCCAAATGGGCCAAACCGGACCAGGTTGGGCTGGACCAGACATTGTCCGTCTGGACACTACACTGTCTTCCACTGTAAACTTTGCACTGTTCTGCAACCTTTTGAACTTCGTTTTTTGTATTTTTCTCCTCTTTTTTCCCCCATATTGATCACAAATTAGAGCAAAAATCTTCCCACAAATGGTCCCAATTTTCTGATTCGAAGTAAATTTCTTGAAGGTAAGAATCATGTCAATCTTTCAGAACATCATCAACTACAGAAAAATGGGAGATAGCACAACTCCCTTTGCGTTTCGTGGATTCAAGTGCCGTGACCTCAAGGTAACAAATAATTTACAACTTTCAATAATATGGTCCCTCCCACTAGTCAGATCTGATCAAAAGGGTGGTTTAGATATGAGAAGCAATTATAAGGAAAGAATTAAAAAGTTTACAAAAAAGTAAAAAAAAAAAAGATATTGAAGGGCTAGGGTAGCCCTTTTCTTCTTCTATCTTCCCTACTGTGTCTGTAGCTCCCTCTGTACTCTTTCCTCAAATAAGGGAAGAAGATAGAGATGATTTGAAAAAAGTTGTAGGTAGTGTAGAAGTTCTGCAGAACTTGCAGGGACACCTGGACTGTTGAGCAGAGGTCATCCCTTACTGTAGTTCCTTGAAAAGGTTGGAGATGGTTTGTAGAAATGTTGCAAGAGTCTTGGTCGTAACAAATGAGGGAGCTTTCTTATAGAGTTTTGTTGTAAAGAGCACTCACGAAGGATGGGAAGAATGCCTATTACCGAGAATCAAAGGATAAAAAAAAACGTCCCTAGGAAATTGTAGAGATGTTTTATTCTCTCTGGGAGCGGTTATCAACAGTTGTATTTTCATATTAAGGGAACAACAACTACTAGAATTGCCAAAAAACTGTCACCCACATGTCTAAAATATGTTTAGATCGAGATGGGCCTAGATAGTGGTAACTATCAAGAGATGTTTTATTCTCTTTGAGAGCAGTTGTTGGCAGTTGTATTTTCAAATTAAAGGGAAAAGAAATTCCTGGAATTGTCAAAAATTGTTATCCCCACGTCTAAAATGGGTTTGGGTCGAAATGGGCATGGATAGTGACTGACCCACTTAACCCCTCTTCACATAAGTGACCCATCATGCATGGTTTTTAAGCCCAAATGGTCCAAACCTTATGAAATTTGGAAGGATGGGTCATGTAATTATTTCAGACGTGCCATAAAAATTTTCATCAGGTTTTGACCTTGAAATGTAGGTCAAACTACCTATTGACTTTTCATCAAGTGGGCCTAGGCCTTGGTTGTTTGGGGCTCAAATGACTTCTAATGGCAAGAGAATTTTGAGGCCTTCCATAGAGATTTTAGCCAATTTAGTCTTTAGGAGGTGGAGTTTCATATAGTGTCCTCGAAACTCTAAAATGGAGTTCCTTGAATTTGAACTTGTATCTAATGGTGTCTGAAAATTTCAAAACTTTGAGGGAACAACCCATAACATATTTTAAGCTTTCCTTGCGAATTTCAGCTGATTTTACCATCGAGAAGTATGAGTTGCCCGCAGTGTCCCAATGAACATTGAAAAGAGCCATCTGAGCTTTATTTTGGCCGAGCTGAAGTCCATCTGCTTTGAAACTTGGACCCATGTCTTCTGCACACATTTGGAGTCTCTTGAATGAATTTGAGCAGGTTTGGATGTCCGAGCAATGAATTTAACTCAATGTTCCATAAATTTAAGGTTTATGCACCCTTTGAGTTTGGAACGAGCTTGGAATGCTTTATTAGTAAACACTTGTGACATTTGTGATTTTTTTTACAAGTTAATAGGCCAGTAGTAGCCTCGCCTTCAAATTTGATCATAAAGCATTAGTCCGGCCTATTGTGCACCACATAGGCCAAGATGAGCTTCTGTGAGTACTTGACTTCTTTTGGTGACAAGCAATAGAGGACTCCATCATATGACTTATGATAGAGGGTCTCTAAAGGCAAATCAAGGTGCAACTTTAGAGCCCGTCGTTGAATACTGGTTATATCCTTAGCATTCTCTAACAAGACTCTATGGAGGATGTAATCAATAAAAAAGTCTCTCTAGTCTCTGAATGTCATAACCAAAGCCCAGAAATCGGGGGTCAGTGCAAAACCTAACCTGTGACACACGTACTCCAGTGCACGTATACCTCGACCTGGTCTAAGTACACGCACACAAGGGATGTTCACACGTGTACGCGGAAGATATACGTATCATAGCAAGCAAAGAAAATAAACAGGATACGTAACAATATAAGGTCAACAAAATGACAGTAATTACAAATGTACAATACAAAATGAAGAGATAGTTCCTTAGGGAGCATTACAAAGTAGATGTACAAGAAACAAAACAAAACAAAAGGAAAAGTAATAGATGGAAGCAATGCCAGGCCGTTCTCCGTGGGAGTGATGAAGACCACTCCTCTAACCCAGACTGGGTCTCCCGTATCTCTTTTGGAGTTTGGCAGACCGACGAGGGGTCGGTAGAGGAATTTGGGCCTACAAGACCAATAACAACTAATGAGTACAACTACTCAGCAAAGCATAAGCTCTAATAAGTTAACACGCGTTGTATCTAACAGAATAATTAACAGTTAACGATTAGCAAATGCATAGAGATCACATTTGTGTACTAGGCAAATCGTGCATATCAATAAGCATGCTGTAAGAATCATGAAATAGATAAACTGGCTAGGTAGCTGCTACATTTGCCATATTCTCCTAATCGAGAGCAATCAGCACGGAACACCATCGACCGGGCCAGGGTACGAATGGGTCTCTAGTTCCCGGGGTTCAGAATTCTAGGACAGTAGCACTCTGTAGAGGCAACAACAGTCTACGCAAAAGTCAACCCCGTCGGGTATCTTGAAGTTGAGGCTGAGTAAAGCCAGAGTAACCAAATCAGTCATGTAGTATGATACACGTCAATCAATGTCAATCAATGGGTCAGTCAATGTCAGTTAGTACAATTCAGTATAGTACAGGTCAAGTCACAGTCAGTCAATACAGTACATGCATCATTTTGAATCAATACTAACACAAGTAACACTGAAACAATTACAAGTCAAACAAGGAACAAACGAAGAGCATGGAAGGCAGCTGTTTTCGCCCAGGATTTACCATGGACAGAGCTCTCAGGGATTATCCAATCGTTGCCCCAACGCAGAATGCGTACCATATGAATAAGAGGGCAAGACTGAAGGCAATATGCAATGCAATTCAGATTATTGCAGGAATCACGATCTTTTACTAGCCAATCCTATCTTAGTTGTCCATTGTTACTAACCGTACATGATGATGTAGTTTTAAGTTATTCGATACACAGTTGTTCATTTAGGAGTGTTGCATTGTATCCATCAACGTGTATTGAAGTCCTTTAGACCAACACCCATGGAGAGGTGCTTAACAATTGAACAACACACTTGAATGCGTCACAGCCCGCAAAACCATTCATGCGTTCAAGGTAATCCGTTGGGCAAAATGTATAGTTGAGCAGTCCATGGGGAAGGTCTTATATGGTCTCATCATGAACCTAGAGGTGGCATAAAAGGTCCTATGGTGTTACAAGAACAAGGGAAGGAAAATGGGGAAGCATAAGATTCCGTTGAACCCTAATTCTCTCCGAGCAGAAATGCATCAGAGCTGACCGGTCGGCTCTGAAGCCCGATCAGTCGAATTTCGTTTCTAGGAGTGTCCGATCGGTGGGACCCCAGTCCCGATCGGTTGGATTACAAGGTTCTGTACAGAACAGGGTCACTGTCTTACCTGATTTCCATTTACAAAAACGACGTATAACAAGGTCATACAAGACTAAAGGGCTGTCAAACACTACACTCTTACGAGAGAGAATAAAAAAACATAACAATCAACGTGTATCAACATTTGTTCGCCCATACTGTGCTTATACTTGCCTTAAACACGCTTTTTCCTGAATTTGGTTGTTTTTAGGCCCAACTTTCTCGGAGAAGCAATTCCTACCACCATGCATGCCAAGAGTGAGCAAGAGAAAAAGGGTGCATGCAGTGCAACCACGCTCAAAACTCATGCGAAGACCGGGACGCAACTACTCACCTTAAACAAATCATGAAGGTGGGGTGAGGGTCGTGACCACGACGAGCCACAATGAGAAAACAAGAAAAAAGAAAGCGAAAGCGAGAAAGAGGCGTTAGGTAGAGAAGATGCCAATGAACCCAAAGAGAAGATGAGCACCCGGTACAAAAGAAGTCTCCCCTTTCTTTACTTTAATTGCAAGGAAGAAAAAAAAAAAAGAGAGAGCAGGAAGAAAAGGGGGAGAGAAAGAGAGAGAGAGAGAGAGAGAGAGAGAGAGAGAGAGAGAGAGAGAGAGCTGGCATGCAGGAGAAGGAGATGAGGGGGAGAGAGGCGGTGGCTTTATTTGTATAAGATAAGGATTGCCAATTTGCATACAAGTCTAACAGTTCGGGAGAATTACAGTTTAAGTCAAACGACGGCCTCAAGGAAACAAACGACCTTGTTAGCCTTCGAGCCAGTTAAAGAAGTTGACAAGCTCGACAAAATACATGTGTTGACGCCGAGATGATGCATGAATGACGAACCCATACAAAATAAAAAATTACGAAAAATGGCTTGGGACGGCTTAAACCAAGTTTAACTCACCTCAACTCCCTATCCATGACTTGAAACGTATCTCAAAAGAATAAAATCATAAGATTAACGTAAATTCGCTATAAATAGTACCAAAACCTCATTAATTCATCATTAATTAATCGTTAAACCGGATTAAGCTGGGCCGGAGTGTTACATCCTCTCCCACTTAGAAATTATTCCGTCCTCGGAATGAACGCATACTTGTACGAAGAGATGGGGATGTTGTCGTGCCATCTGCTCCTCCAATTCCCACGTGGCTTCGTTCGGTCCATGATGTTCCCAAAGCACCTTGACCCATCGAATTGTTTTGGTGCACAAGATTTGTTCTCTAGTTTCCACAATACGAAGCAGACGCTCGATGTATGTTGCATTAGGTTGGATTTGCACATCATTGTATCGAATAACGTGGGTCAGGTCACGCACATACTTGCGAAGCATCGACATGTGGAATACATCATGTACTCCTGAGAATTCTACTGTTAGGGTTAGTCAATAAGCCAAATCACCAATTCGACTCTTAATCTCAAATGGACCCACATATCTTGGAGCTAGCTTGCCTTTTTGGCCGAAATGTATAGTGCCTTTCGTCAGCGAAACTTTTAAAAACACCCAATCTCCAACTTGAAACTCTAAGGCTCTTCTGCGATTGTCAGCATAACTCTTCTGTTTTGGCTCGGTAACCTTCAAATTCTCAATTGCCTTTTGTACCTTCTCCGTCATTTCGGCGATGATCATTGGTCCGTAAAAACTTCGTGTCCCAACTTCTTCCCAACACACGGGACTTTTACATTTGCACCCGTACAAAGCTTCATATGGCGCCATTCCAATACTCTCATGATAGCTGTTATTGTAGGTGAATTCGCACAGTGAGATATGTAAGTCCCATTCCTTTTCAAAACTGAGAACAGTGGCCCGTAACATATCTTTTAACGTCTGAATGGTCATTCTGACTGCCCATCCGTTTGCGGGTGATACGCCGTACTGAAGCTCAACTTTGTACCCATGGCTTTTTGAAACGCTTTCCAAAATGAGGAAACAAAACGGCTATCACGGTTAGAAACGATAGACACGAGCGTACCATGTAATCGGACAATTTCATCTACGAACTTCTTGGCCATATCTGAAAATGTCATGCCCTTCCAGAACGGAACAAAATGGGCTGATTTCGTCAATCGATCCACGATCACCCAAATGGCATTATTCCTCTTGCGTGTCACTGGTAGGCCAGAAACAAAATCCATCGTAATGTGCTCCTATTTCCATTGAGGGATATGCAACGGATGCAACGAACCCAGAGGCTTCTGGTGGTCCGCTTTTACTTTCTGACAGGTTAGGCATCTAGCGACAAACCCTGCGATTTCTCTCTTCATGTTGTTCCACCAAAATCGATCTTTTAAAACTCGGTTCATCTTTGTACTTTCAGGGTGCATCGTATACCGGGCATAACGTGCCTCTGTCATCAAGCTCTCCTTCAATCCATTAATTGCTGGAACACATAATCGGTTTCGAAAATATAGCACTCCATCCTCTACCCCGAAATCTAGTCGATCCTGTAGATGATCTTTGATTCATACCAAATCTTGATCTTCGAACTATCGATCCTTGATCTGCTGAATCACCTCAGGCTGGAAAACAAGAGTACTAGCCAACATCAAACAATCATCCACTATGCTCAGTTCAATGGGCTTATGATGTACTAACACATAGAAGCTTTCTACAGCATGAAGAGTTTCTAACTTCCGGCTTAGAGCATCTGCCACTACATTACATTTACCTGGATGGTACTTGATCGGGAAATCATAATCCTTGATAAATTCGAGCCATCTACTTTGCCTTATATTCAACTCATGTTGCGTGAACAAATATTGCAAACTATGATGATTTGAATGTACCTCAAACTTCACGCCATACAAATAATGTCTCCACAATTTCAAAGCAAATACTATAGCTGCTAATTCCAAGTCATGGTGGTGTAGTTCATCTCATGTTCCTTGAGTTGCCTTAAACCATAAGCAATCACTTTCCCGTGATGCATCAAAACACATCCCAAACCGACTCTGGAAGCATCCGAATAGATCACAAACCCTTCACTTCCATCAGGCAGAGTCAATATTGGGGCAGTCGTGAGCTTTTCCTTCAGCGTTTGAAAACTAACTTCACATTCCTTAGTCCACCGAAAAGGCACATTCTTCCGAGTTAACTTAGTCAACGAAGCAGATATCTTGGCGAAGTCCTGAACAAATCATCGGTAATACCCTGCAAAGCTAAGAAAACTCCTGATCTCTGTCACAGACTGCGAACTGAGCCAATTAACAACTACCTCAGCCTTTGCTGGGTCAACTGCCAATCCTTCTCATGGAATGATATGTCCAAGAAATGCCACCTGCTCTAACAAAAAATCACATTTAGACAGTTTGGCGTATAGCCGATGGTCTCTCAACAATTGTAAGGCTTTTCTCAAATGTTCTGTATGCTCCTCTGCTGTCTTTGAGTACACCAAGATATCATCAATGAAAACAATTATAAATTGATCCAAGAATGGAGCAAAAATCATATTTATCAAAGCCATAAAAGCAGCAGGTGCATTGGTTAACCTAAAAGGCATCACGAGGAATTCATAATATCCATACCTCGTTTGGAAGGCGGTTTTGGGAATGTCATCTTCTTTTACCCTTAGCTGGTGATACCCAGATTTCAAATCAATCTTGGAGAAATATGCGGCACCTTAAAGTTGATCAAACAATTCATCAATATGCGGCAGGGGATATTTATTCTTTATGGTCACCTTATTTAACTGCCGATAATCTATGCACATCCGAAAAGTGTCGTCCTTCTTCTTGACAAACAATACCGGAGCTCCCCACGGCGACACACTTGGGTGTATAAAGCCTTTATCCAAAAGGTCTTGTAATTGTTTCTTCAATTCCAGCAACTCTGCTGGGGCCATACGATAAGGTGCTTTACTAATCAGTGTGATACCGGGTACAAGATCAATTGCAAATTCTGCTTCCCGCGGAGGGGGTAACTCAGGTACATCATCTGGGAATACATTCGGAAAATCATGCACCATCAGAATCTCTCCTAAGTGCTTAGAACTTTTCTGCTCTAAGATAAGGGCAATGAAGCCTTCACACCCCTTGCATATCAGTCGATCCGCCTTACATGCGGAGATAATACGTCGAGGGCATTTCTTCTAATTGCCCTCAAAACGAAATCCATTGCCGAGATCAAAATAAATCGTCCTGTTGTAACAGTTTACATAGGCGCGATATCTTGCCAGCTAATCCATTCTAAGGATCACGTCGAAGTCCAGCATCGACAATAATATAAGATCAACTAGAAGTTGATGCCCCTTGATTCGCACATCACACTGGGGGTAGTATACACTACACTCCACTCTCTTGCCAACGGGAGTGGACACTACTAACGCATAAGGTAGTGGTGTAGGCGGCTGCCATAACTGTACAGCAAAATGAGGTGCTGCGTACTAGCGCGTAGACCCCGAATCAAATAATGCGAGCGCTTCTGCTTGAGAAATCAGAACCGTACCTTCCACTACATTCACATCTTCCACACTTTCATGAGTGGCAGCATATACACGTGCGGCCTGGCGCTGTGGCTTCTGGCCTTGGCGAGGTTGCTGGGGTTTTCTTGGGGTTGAGGAAGCAGAAAGCCTGGGCTGCTGAGAGTACTTAGCCTTCGGGCATTGAGCCACTTTGTGCTCCATCAAACCATAGCCTAGACAGGCTCCGGTTTTCTTCCAGCATTGGTCTGTCGGGTGTCCTCGGCTACAATACTCACATCTAATTCCAGTTGAACTGGAAGTTCCTTGTCTTCCTTTCAATTTCTTCTATACTTGCCCTTTGGACCCAAATGGTGCGTTTCTCTTGAGATCTACACCTCGTTCTGCGAGAAAATTGGCCTCAGCGATATAATCTTTGTCCACCGCGTCATCAAAGGTAGCTGGTCTTTGGAAAGCTGTGACATGGTTCTTGTATCTAGGATTCAGGCCATTGATGAAACGGTTCACCTTCTTTTTTTCCGTATTAATCATATCCTCTACAAAATGGGATAGTTACGTGAACCGATGTACATACTCAGCTACCGTCATCTGTTGCTACTGTAGGGACAAGAACTCCACTTCCTTTACCCGTTGCACATGGGCTGGAATGAACTTCCTTCTGAACTTTCTGAACTATCTCTTAAATGTCTCCCACATCGTCATACTGGGCATGTCTTTGTAAACATCGCTTACACTCTTCCACTACGTCTTGGCAACATCCCAAAACATCGAAGCTGTAAGCATCACCTTCTGTCAGTTAATGCAGACAACTGTGTCAAAAAGATCCTAGTATGCTCTAACCATTGTTCTGCTTTTAACGCATCTTCATTTCCATAAAATTTCATGGCTCCGCGTTTCCAGAATTTTTCGTATAATGTGTTCGGGTCGCTTTCTTTAGGCTGGAAGACCACCTGTTGTTCTACATGCAGCTGAGCTGATGCTTGACTTTGCCGGTTTACCAGGGAGACTTCCTGTGCCTGCAAAGAGTGGATTGCCTGTAGCATCGCAAGGAAACGATCGTCTAGATTAGCAGGTTACTGTAGAGCGACTGAACCACTCTCGTTGTCGCCATGGTTGTTATTGTTAGTACCGGAACCGAATGCCATAGCCTGCAAAACGCAAGAATCAATCTGCCACACAATACGTACCCCACTACATGCCCAAACAAATCAAGCTTAGATGAAAAGGTCAAATAGTTGAACACATCACCTCACCACGTCCTATATGTCTACATGCTTAAGAGCTAGGACAAGTAATGCTCTGATACCATACAATACGTATGTCATAACCTGAGCCCAGAAATTGGGGGTTAGTACAAAACCTAACCTGCTACACATGTAATCCCGTGCACGTATACCTCGACCTGGTCTAAGTATAAGCACACAAGGGATGTTCACACATGCAAAACAAGTGTACGCGGAAGCTGTACATATCATAGCAAGCAAAGAAAATAAACAAGATACGTAACAATATAAGGTCAATAAAATGACATTAATTACAAATGTACAGTACAAAATGAAGAGATAGTTCCTTAGGGACCGTTACAAAGTAAATGTACAAGAAACAAAACAAAACAAAAGGAAAAGCAATAGATGGAAGCAATGCCAGGCCACTCTCCGTGGGAGTGATCAAGATCACTCCTCTAACCCGGACTGGGTCACCCGTATCTCTCCTGGAGTCTGGCCGCCGACAAGAGGTCGGTAGAGGAATCTGGGCCTACAAGACGAAGAACAACTAATGAGTATGATTACTCAGCAAAGCATAAGCTCCTATAAGTTAACACGCGTTGTATCTAGCAGAATAATTTAACAGTTAACAATTAGCAAATGCATAGAGATCACGTTTGTATACTAGGCAAATCGTGCATATCAATAAGCATGCTGTAAGAATCATGAAATAGATAAACTGGCTAGGTGGCTGCTACATTTGCCATATTCTCATAATCGAGAGCAATCAGCACGAGAACACCATCGACCGGGCCAGGGTACGAATGGGTCTCTGGTTCCCGGGGTCCGGAATCGCAGGACAGTAGTACTCTGCAGAGGTAATACAGTCTACGCCAAAGTCAACCCCGTCGGGTATCCTCAGGCTGAGGCTGAGGCTGAGGCTGAGTAAAGCCAAACTAATCAAATCAATCATGTAGTATGATGCACGTCAATCAATGTCAGTCAATCGGTCAATCAATGTCAGTTAGTACAATTCAGTACAGTACAAGTCAAGTCGCAGTCAGTCAATACAGTACGTGCATCATTTTGGATCAATACCGATACAAGTAACACTGAAACAATTATAAGTCGAACAAGGAACAAACGAAGAGCATGGAAGGCAGCTGTTTCCGCCCGGGATTTACCATGGACAGAGCTCTCAGGGATTATCCAATCGTTGCCCCAGCGTAAAATGCGCACCATATGAGTAAGAGGGCAAAACTGAAGGCAATATGTAATGCAATTCAGATTATTGCAGGAATCACGATCTTTTACTAGCCAATCCTATCTTAGTTGTCCATTGTTACTAACCGTACATGATGATGTAGTTTTAAGTTATTCGGTACACAGTTGTTCATTTAGGAGTGTTGCACTGTATCCATCAACGTGTATCGAAGTCCTTTAGATCAACACCAATGGAGAGGTGCTTAACAATTGAATAACACACTTGATGCGTCACAGCTCGCAAGACCATTCATGCGTTCAAGGTAATCCGTTGGGCAAAATGTATAGTTGAGCAGTCCATGGGGAAGGTCTTATATGGTCTCATCATAAACCTAGAGGTGACATAAAGAGTCCTATAGTGTTACAAGAACAAGGGAAGGAAAATGGGGAAGCATAGGATTTCGTTGAACCCTAACTCTCTCAGAGCAAAAATGCATCAGAGTCGACCGATCGGCTCTGAAGCCCGATTGGTCGAATTTCGGTTCTGGGAGTGTTCGATCAATGGGACCCTAGTCCTGATTGGTCAGACTGCAGGGTTCTGTACAGAACACGGTCACTATCTTACCTGATTTCCATTTACAAAAACGACGTGTAACAAGGTCATACAAGACTAAAGGGCTATCAAACACCACACACTTACGAGAGAGAATAGAAGAACATAACAATCGACATGTATTAACATGTGTTCACCCATACTGTGCTTATACTTGCCTTAAACACGCTCTTTCCTGAATTTGGCTGTTCTTAGGCCCAACGATCCCAGAGAAGCAATTCCTAACACCATACATGCCAAGAGGGAGCAAGAGAAAAATGGTGCATGCAGTGCAACCACACTCAAAACTCATGCGGAGACTAGGACGCAACTACTCACCTTAAACAAATCGTGAAGGTGGGGCGAGGGTCGCATCCATGACGAGCCACGACGAGAAGACAAGAAAGAAGAAAGCGAAGACGAGAGAGAGACGTCAGGTAGAGAAGATACCAGCGAACCCAAATAGAAGATGAGCACCCGGTACACAAGAAGTCTCCCCTTTCTCTACGTTAATTGCAAGGAAAAAGAATAAGAAAAAAGAGAGAGCAGGAAGATAAGGAGGAGAGAACGAGAGAGAGAGAGAAACGAGAGAGAGAGCTGGCATGCAAGAGAAGGAGATGAGGGGGAGAGAGGCGGTGGCTTTATTTGTATAAGATAAGGATTGCTAATTTGCATACAAGTCCAACAACTCGGGAGAATTATAGTTTAAGTCAAACGACTGCCTCATAGAAACAAATGACCTCGTTAGCCTTCGAGCCAGTTACGGAAGTTAACGAGCTCAAAAAAATACACGTGTTGACGCTGAGATGATGCATGAATGACGAACCTGTACAAAATCAAAAATTACGAAAAATGGCTCGGGACGACTTAAACCAAGTTTAACTCACCTCAACTCCCTATCCATGACCCGAAACAAATATCAAAAGAATAAAACCACAAGCTTAACGTAAATTCGCTATAAATAGTACTGAAACCTAATTAATTCATCGTTAATTAATCGTTAAACCAGTTTAAGTTGGGCCGGAGTGTTACACTGAATGAGTTTTGGAAGGATGAAATTCGATTCATGATTACATCAAAACAATCTACGACTACTTTATAGGTGTCAAGTGGAGGTAAAAGTCTCCTTTTGACTATTTTCAGCGTCATTCTATCATTCTGAGGGATTGACATTGGTGTCGCCTGTCTCACTAGTGCATTCACCTTGACATTTTGATGCCATGTAATATGGTGAAGTCCAATTAATACGAATTTCTCCTTGAGTTCACAGGCTTTGTTGAAAAAGGGAAGTAAATTTGGTTTCCTCACTTCATATTCAAGATTCATTTATTTGATTACAAGTTGCAAATCTCCATAGATTCAAAGCATATTGATGCTGACTCCAAGGCTTATTCGGGACCCATTATCAAGACCCGGGCCCAAAAATCTATAGATTAGGGTAAATCCCGAGGCATAACACACATACTCCCATAAAATCCCTATGTGTACCTAAATCCAAACGGAATTCCACAAGAGATATTCACATTCAAATACGTGTGAGCTATTTTAACGGACATTTGTCTAAGTATTTAACATGCGGAAGCCTATCAATATCACCTATAAATTTTCACTTTCAAATAAACATTTCTATAGTATCAATTCACATAGGAAAACAGTCCACATCTAGATAATCAAATACACAAAAAGTTATTTATTTCATTTCTATTTTTTGTAACTAGTACATCCCATTGGAAGTTGTATGCATCTATACAAAAGGATGAACAACTATAAACAAGTCTAAACCAAAAGAAATATGAACACTATGGATAGGGAACAATAGATATACGTGATCTATCTAACATGTACATATGTAACTAGTACAAAATTATGTAACTTCCCAAAACCCAATATACAAATCCCTATGATATGTTCGTATCGCTCTCCGGTCTGTAGATCAGTTAGAGGGCCTCTGCTGTCCACTTGTCAAGACTTGAAGGAAATGCTATGGTCTCCTTCTTTACCTCCTCGGCCTTGACGAGACTAGTATCGAAATCTAAGCATGTAAAATTATTAGACAATTATGAATTAGACTATTCAGCAAAGCGTAAGCGTGATTTATGTAATATAAGTTGTACCTAATTGAATTAATAACAGTTGATTAAAAGTGATCGATAAAGTATTCTAGGCATATTGAGTATTGAATAGAACATGATATACAAATCCATTAAAAGAAATATATAATCAAGTGGCAATTACATTTGCTAAATCCTCCGAGCAGGGAACATGTCGTTAGGTACACCAGTGCCCATACACCAGTGGCTATGCCTAGTTACATCCGAATCCCTAGTTTTTGGAGTCTAGAGTTCCAAATACCAGCTGCAGTGGCAATGGTCAATCTAACCAAATTTGACTCTATTGAGTCTTATAAGGTTGAAGTTAAGTAGTATGTGACTAATTCGAGTCAATGAATAGCTGATAAGTCCTAAAAAGTGCATGATTTCATATTTATTTTAGGAGATTTTAAGGGCTTATTCATTAGAAATCTCTTTATTTTAGTTAGAAATCATACTTTCATTGTTTTGAGCATCATTTTAGAGTTTTTCATAAAAAACTCATTCAAAAATCACTTTTTCTCATAAAATCATGAAACTTGCCATTTTTGGATTTTTATTTTTAGAAGGTTTTTTCAAAATCTTATTTTTATAATATAATTTGTCATCATCATAAAATAAATCATGAGCCATGGTGTGAATTTATTATGTCATTTTTTGTAAATTGGCCTGCATTAGTGCATCTGTGACTTTTTAGTCAAAATTGTTAAATTAATTAAAAATCACTTTTGTATATAGGAAATTGAAGAAATGGACACATAATCAAGATTTGGGGACAAAGAATTAATTGTGAAGAGATCCAAAGAAAGGTTGAGAGAAATTGTGAAGAGGATGTAATCATCAAGTGGACCCCACCACCATGCAACATGCATAAGTTCACACAAGCCAGCTACAACACATACACCACCATTCCATCTCACGCCAACCATCACATCTCTCCATCCCTTGTCCCTCCACCATGACTCCATCCATTAATGGGATCGGCTAACCCACCTTGGAACCATCCATTTTCTTTCTCCATCATCTTTCTTATGTTTGGAGCATAATTTGAAGTGAAAACTAGTTGAAGAGCTAGGCAAGCATTTATTCTTTCTTGAAGTTCATGATCTTTGGATAGAATTGATGTATTTATTTCAATTTAATAAATCTGAATTTATTATTTATTAAGATTGAGTTTTTCATTGTAAAACGAAGTTAGTAATGTCATAGTTCTCATCATAGAGTTAACATCATATGTTTATGCATAGTGACAGTGCGTTTTTGATATAGTGGGTCTAAGTTTACTTTGATTCCATCTCATAATGTTTTAAATCCATATTTAAAGAATTGAAATCCATCTTTTCTATTTTATTTTATTGCATTTCATTTTTATTTTTAGATTTATTTTATGCACTTTATTTTTAGTATCATTCAATTAGTGGTTTGATGCTTTTATTTATGGTTGTAGTTTTTAGTTTAGATTACTTTCTAGATTAGGTTTTAAAGCTGATTTGTAACTTTAATTTTGGACTTAGGACTGTAACTTTAATTTTAATTTCAGATTTGTTAGTAGTTTAAATTTGTATAGATTTTATTAGGCTAGTACTAATTTTTCAATTAAGACAGGTTTCTGTGATTCATATCTCCCTGTGGATAACATCTTGACTCATCGGGTAAAACTACAATTGACGACTTGCACTTGGGGCCATTGATCAACTTTTTGATGCAGTTGACAATGAGCTTTTATCACCAAGGTAATTTTCCAACTTTCCTTTTAATCGCTTTGTGGGTGTGCCTTTAATTTTTCTACATCATTTTAGATCACAATGTAGCATTCATGAAATGTTTGGACCAGCCCATGCACATTCAAATTGGATTAATTATCGCTAATGTTTGATAAAAATTGGATATTTTCTTATCTAAAAAATTATTTTCCAGATTTATTCAAAAATCACATTTTTTTTTTGAAAATTTACATCGTACTAGTACTATTATTAGCTAGTTTTAGTTGTTTCCTTTTGTGTTTGTTTAGGACTTTCTTAAATTGGTTTTTCTTTCTACTTTTTATCACCTTTTAGGTATCTAGATTTTTCAAAAAAAATTATGAAATAATTCTTTAAAAGGCTAGTAAAAAATTTCCAAATTCGGCTTTTTGGTGAAGAAAATTGCCAAAAATAAAAAAAATTCAACACTTTCATGGAAACTTATTTCTTTTAGTTGTTTTTAAATTTAGGAATCAGTTTTTAGGAAACCTTTCTTGTTCTTAGATTTTTTTTCTTAGCTTCCTTATATATAAAAACAAAAAACAAAAAATTAAAAAAAAAAAAGAAAAAAAAAAGAGGATTCCAAAAATTGGCCACCCTCCCCTCTTGACACCAATCATAATGAATCAATGGGATTCTACAGTCAAGAGGCAATCCATTGATTGCGTAAATCTTCCAGGAACATGGCTAAATCTTTACGTGGTTACCTATACGCCACACAAACATTCACTTCTTTCAATACGGATGTGCGGAGGAGTGATCACCAAATTAGGGCCCCACATGATTGCCCATAGCCCACACAATCTTTCACTTCTTCTAATCTTGATGTGTGGGGGAAATTATCAAAGAGACACCCAAACATCTACGAATTCAAATGCGAGATTGGAAGCTATTTTAGAGGTATTGCAAAAACAAAAGGCCGAATCAAATGCATAGCAATGGCCTTATTTGAATGAAATGGGTAATATGTGCAGTCCAAATTGGGACAAAAACCCCAATTACAACTAGCGTAATGAGCCCGATGAGCATAATGCATACTCTTGAATGATTACTTCGAGTGGGTCATATGGATATTCTTTATCGAATGATTCCTTTGAACCCCCACCATTCCCTTGGTCATATGCACCCTATGAAACTCCTTCACCCGAGTGGTCATATAAACCACCACCACCACCACCCCTGGAGAAGTTTTTAAGTGACATTCTCAATGAGTTATTTTGAAGCCAAAATGAAATTCATCAGTCCATTATGCATAATTCTAGTAATAAAGTAACCATTCAAGAACTTGCTAGCCAAGTTAAACTTCTTCTAAAACAACAAATGAACACTCTTCGTCGTCAAACTGAAATCCCACAAAGTGATTCAACTTTCAACGAGTATCCTTCATCAATGGATCACAAAACGTATAATTGGAATCTAAAGGTTATAATGAGCAGAACAATGGTGGATTGATGGTTGCTGTTTCTGACTTTGACACATATTTGCTCGTGGTCACATTTCCTCAACAATTTAGCCATACTAAACCAGATTTCCTCTATGAGAATGATGGGCCCTTTCTTGGTGATACCTCTTATGATTCCGATTCTTCTTAAGAACCCAGCACTGTAGGTTTCCAAGATTTTCAAATTCCCATGCTAGAGGAAACCGCAAATGCACCCCATGAGCCCTTAAAGAAAAGTCAAAATTGGGAGGAAGATCCAATTTTTCAGGTTTTAGAATTTTAGAATTTGGATTATGTGAAAAATGATGTGGCAATTGATTTGCAATTTGATGATCTCATTCTTAAAGAAATTGCCCATCCATTTCCAGAAGTCTCAAAATTAATAGAGGTGTAGGAAAATGTTTGTTTGGATGAATTCTTGAGATTAGAAAAGAATGGCCATGACCAGATTCCCGAATCTGACTTTTTACAATCCCATGTGGCATTGTTTTTTGCTTCAAATCATGATGTTGCCACTAAAAATTATGTGCCCGTGCCAAAAGAAATTGGGAAAAATGATTTTGAGTAGTTATAGGCACAGGAGGACAATGTGCCACCCTATTTTCTGATGTTCCCTCCTCATATCCAATTTCATTACTCATTCTTAAAGGAGTTTTTAATAGTGGTAATTTCTACACATATTCACAAGGAACACGTGGTCCTCATATTAATTGAACTGCAAAGTTTAAAGATACCATCTTTTCATATACTCTTTTTGAAATGTGTAGAGGAAAATTTTGTTTAGGAGCCCGGTGGATTTTAGGCTTTGGATCCAGTAGTGTAGATCTTTTTTTTTTCTTTCTTTTTTGTAGTTTAGCTTTTTTCTTCTTTTGTTTTCGAATTTTGTCTAAACATGGACAAGGCACAGAAAAGCTACACACATAAGTGA
The DNA here is from genome assembly GCA_037013555.1 of Sextonia rubra. Taxonomy (NCBI): domain Eukaryota; kingdom Viridiplantae; phylum Streptophyta; class Magnoliopsida; order Laurales; family Lauraceae; genus Sextonia; species Sextonia rubra. The sequence continues at coordinate 58,272,476 of JASUAD010000006.1, read as the reverse complement.
CTTCTTCCACTTTACCCCTATGTTGTTTATTTCCTCATGTTATCATTTTGATATATATGCTACATTGTATGCATAACATTGAGGATGATATTTATTTTAGGTTGGAGAGTGGGAACAAGCACACTTGTCCACTTTTAAACAAAATTTTTGCATTTTTTTAATGTCTTGAATTTTAGAATATTTTTGAATTTTTAGGATTCTTGTTTTGGTTTTAGGAATTTTTTGCATATATTTTTCATTTTTAGAAAAGAAAGTTTTCAAAGGAATTAAGGCGATTTAAAGATATATAAGAATCTAGAATTTTTAAAACTTTTGAAATGAAGTAAAAAGAAAGTTTACTGTTTTTAAAGGAGGAAACCTATCAGAGAATCACCAAAACTTGTTTCTTACATGGACACATGTATACAGTTTTTTGACATTTTGGATTGGAAACTTTAATATTGTTGAGATTTTTTAGGATAATACGATGAAAACCTAAGATTCAGTTTGTAAAATATTTTTGTTTCCTGGTTCATTTTTTGGTGGGTTGTATATACTAGAGTCAAAATGAATCAATTCAAGTGAAAAGAAAGTGCTACCTAGTGTTCACTTTCCATTTTATTGTATTTTATTTTTTTATTTTTTTAAAGAGTGAAAAATAATGATAATAAAATTCTGTAATTAGTTTGGGTTCATAGCCTTTTTAACTCGAGCTAGTAAGCCCATATGGTTGTGTCCACACCTAGTGCCCTAAAGCCATTTGGTTTGAGAGTCGTTGGTCTAACACTTGTAACATGGGTTAATTAGAAAGCCTAAGGGACCTAAACATTGCACAGTCACATGTAATTAAAAAGATGAGTGTGTATTAAGAGAGAGAGAGAAAGGGAGAGAGAATAAAGGTTTTGGCCCAACATTGAGTGTCCGTAGAAATTTTCAAGGGATGTGTGCATAAATATATAAGAACTAGGTTTGCTCAGTAAATATCATCTCTTTCTTATATAAAAAAAACTTGGAAATTTTTATATTGAAAAACATGAGTGAGTGAAGAGTATCTGTAAGAGTTTGCTGGGAGGTATGTGCGGGGGATAAACAAAGACTACGTTTGCTCCCTGGATCCTAACTTTTCTTATATCATATGAACTCAGAAACCCTTGCCTTGAAAGAAAAGAGTAAGAGAAATGATGCCCATCAAAGTAAACAGGAGCATGACAACCACCTTAGTAGCTTTGAGAGAAATTTTATTTTTGCTAAATTTCAGGGGATCGGACTATTTGAAAGACAAATTCTATTTTTTCAACATTATCGTGGAATATTTAAAACTGGTTTTTAATGTATACATTTTTCACCGTGCACACAAGTTTGGTTGAAATTTGAAAAAGTAATTGAAAATAAAAATGTGAACCGAACTTTGAAGTGTCAGAAATTTTGATTATTCTAGATTTTGATAATATCCAATATGAGTGGATTTTCTTTTGGAGAAGTTCTTTTACCTTTGTTTAGTTTTAAAAAAAAATAGGAAAAAAATTAAGAGAAGAATTTTGTAGATATATTCACTGTAAACTCTCACGAGGCACAATTCGTCCACTAAGGGAACCTATGGGTTTAAGGGCTTACTGTATATGCTAAATATAGTCAACAGTAGTGCTGAATTCATTTTTAATTTCATTATATTACATTAGTTTCACAATAGTTTTCCTGCCATAGGATTGCATTTTTTACTCAAGACTAGTAAAATGCTAGTTGAGGGTGTGATCAGTCCTAAAAAGTGCATCATTTCATATTCATTTTAGGAGATTTTAAAGACTTATTCATCAAAAATCTCTTTATTGAGTTAGAAATTATGCTTTATGGTTTTGATTATCATTACAAAGTTTTCCATGAAAAATTCATTCAAAAATCACATTTTTCATAAAATCATGAAACTTGCCATTTTTGAATTTCTATTTTTAGAAAGTTTTTCCAAAATTTTATTTTTATGTTATAATTTGTCATCATCATTAGTTAAATTATGAGCAATGGTGTGAATTTATTGTATCATTTTCTATAAATTGGCCCACATTTGTGCATTTGTGACTTTTTGGTTAAAATTATTAAATTAACTAAAAATCACTTTTGTATATGGGAAATTGAAGAAATGGACATATAATCAAGATTTGGGGACAAAGAATTAATTGTGAAGAGATCCAAAGAAAGGTTGAGAGAAATTGTAAAGAGGATGTGATCATCAAGTGGACCACACCACCATGCAACATGCATAAATTCACACAAGCCAGTTACAACACATACACCACCATTCCATCTCACGCCAACCATCATATCTCTCCATCCCTTGTCCCTCTACCATGACTCCATCCATTAATGGGATCGGCTAACCCACCTTGGAACCATCCATTTTCTTTCTCCATCATCTTTCTTATGTTTGGAGTATAATTTAAAGTGAAAACTAGTTGAAGAGCTAAGCAAGCAACGATTCTTTCTTGAAGTTCCTGATCTTTAGGTAGGATTGATGTATTTATTTCAATTTAATAAATCTGAATTTATTATTTATTTAGATTGAGTTTTTTCTTTGTAAAACGAAGTTAGTGATGTAATAGTTCTCACTATAGGGTTAACATCGTATATTTATATGTAGTGCTAGTGCATTTTTTGTATGGTGGGTCTAAGTTTACTTTGATTCCATCTAATAAGGTTTTAAATTCATATTCAAAAAATTGAAATCCATCTTTTTCTATTTTATTTTATTGCATTCCATTTTTATTTTCATATTTATTTTATGCACTTTATTTTTAATATCATTTAATTTGTGGTTTGATGCTTCTATTTATGGTTGCAGTTTTTAGTTTAGATTGCTTTTTAGATTAGGTTTTTAAGCTGATTTGTAATTTTAATTTCGAACTTTGGACTGTAATTCTAATTTTAATTTCAGATTTGTTAATATTTTAAATTTTGTATAGATTTTATTATTAGGCTAACATTAGTTTTCAATTAAGACAGGTTTGTGTGATCCATAACTCTATGTAGAAATGATCCCGACTCATCGAATAAAACTACAATTGAGGCCTTGCACTTGGAGATCAATAGCATTGAGTAAGAATTCAATCCATGTTAGTCAATATCAGTTCAGTCTGATTCAATCACTCTTACTTAATAAAATTCAAATTTAATAACAATAAACAACAAAGAACAATCAATCAAATGCGATTTCATTTATAAGCAATGATTCAATACAGTGAAAGACAACAATTATTTGATTATCAATACGCAATGCAATTTAATCAAGGGATCAAGGGAATTTACTAGCAAATCCTAAACTAATTACCCGTAATGTCTAACCGTCCATTTCGATCTAGTTTTAAGTTATCTAGTACACTGTTATGTTTGCTTGGTGTTACATTGCATATACATGTGTATCAAAGTCTAAACCAACACTCATGGTTAAGTGCTCGACATACGAATGGCATCACATAAATGAATCCTAGCCAAAACTCTTCATGTGTATTTAATTACCCTTGGACTAGTTATCACGGTTAAAGATTCCAAAACTAAGGACCTATTAGGTTTCTTAATGTCTTCAAGTTCTATAGTTCCATTTTCATATCACAATTAACCTCAAGGTTAATTACGAAGTGTTTGGGATCAATTGGGGTAATTGTAGAACCCCTAAGTTTAATTAGAAGAGGTCTAAAAATGACCTTCAAAATTACAAGGCCAACTCGAGCATAGCCCAGGGCGCACTCGAGCATGCATTCTGAGTTGATAAGTTTCGATTGAATTTTGTTAGTCATTTTGCATGTGCGCTCTAACACGTGCTCTAGAATTCCAATTCGAAATTTCTGTAGCACACTCTCCTTTGTTCTTTTCTTCTTCTATGAACCTTTGTTCCCCCACACAGTCATACTCAAGCCACTTTTATTCACACAGTCTCCAACTCCAATAACTCCTTTCAATTCTCATTTATCATATGAATAAGAATGTTCTTCTAAATTGAAACAATAGGGATAGGGCTCAACATGCAAAACATATTATCATAATTGAACAATCAATGTATACCATCACGCATTCATCCATAATCAGCTAATACTTGCCTTGATTGGTGGTGTTATAGCTCTACTTGATTTCTCTAATGCCCAACTGAAGTAAGGAAAGCCCCAAAATGAAAACCCTAAAAAGTAAAACACATTAATGATAGAATGATGAGATGAATGTTTTGTATACAATCTCCTAATCCATGTTGAAAGGTTAACAATCACAAATAAAGAGGAGACTACTACCTTAGCAACTGATTGAAACAAAAAAAAAAAAAAAAACAAGAAGATGAGGCATTCCGAAATTCCTCAACCCTAATGAATGAAAATGATGGCTAAGGTAAGTTACATGCACTTAGATTTGAGTTCTCTTGACTTAATAATCATCAAAGTTTGAAACTAGAAGGGAATCCCTTACCTCAAAGAATCTGTAGGAGAAAGAAGGTGATGGAATTTGGAATTCCAATTCATGAGCAAGATGAAGAAAAAGGTGGTAAAGATGATGGCATGCTCAATTTGCACATGCATTCTTCTCTTTCTTAGATTCCAACAAAGAAAACGAAGGGGAAAACAAAGGGGAGAAAGAAGATGGAGAGCTACAGCTACTGAAATGGAAGAAAAAGGATCAAAGGTATAGTTGAGTTATTTTAATAAGTCATTTTCCGACTTTTTACATTTTAGTCCAGTTGTTTCACAAAATTATAGTTTGAGTCGTTTTGAAGACCATATGACGGTTGTGGTCAAATGAGTTTGGGTTCAATGCAAAAGTTGATGATTTCGACGAGACAAACACGATGATACTATTATAATGCATGTATGATGTAAAATCACAAAATTTGAAATTATGAAAAAGGGCTCTACAATATCTAATTGAGGTTAAACCCAACCCAAACCATCTATTCGCAATCCGAACTAGACCCACTAGACTCAAGCAAGACAAAATACCCCTAATCCTAACTTACTCAACCGTTAAACATAATTATTTAAATAAAATCTACATTAATTTGATACTAATTAAGCTTAATTATATACTAGTCATGCTTAATTCAGGTTAGGGTGTTACATCTACATTAATTTACCGCTAATCAAGCTTAATTATCCACTACGAATGCTTAATTCGGATCGGAGTGTTACACCCAAAATCAATGCTATGTATTCTACCACGTTCTTCGTGCATGGTTTGATCAGTGAGAATGAATGAGGGGCATAAAATCTTCATGGGCTATAAAAATGATTTCCACTCCTGAAATTAGATTTCCCAATTCATTAGTTCTAGTAGCTTCAGCAAAATACATGATCGAATGTTGGTCTGGATTGATGGTGGGTTTCCATATTTGCTCAACAAATAAAATTGGCTCATCATCTAGATTATCTTTATATTCAAAATCCTCCAAAAGTGAATGTTCTACTATAAAATCGATGAGAGCCTATCTTTTCACTGCCTTCGCAGGGGTGTATCAAATGTCGTTTTGAGATAGCAAAATAGACCACTTGGCCAGATGATTACTCAATGCACCATCTTTCATCACAAGTATCTTCAATGGATTGCTATTGGAAACCAAGTACACCACATTGGAGAATATGTAGTGACGTAGTTTTTACATTGCAAACATTAACGGAAGATATTTTTTTTTCAACTGGATGACAATTATGCTCAGCACCAACTAGCATCCTTGACAAATACTAGATAGCTACCTCCTTCCCCTCTTCATTTTTTTGGCTAACAATGCCCTAAGGAGTGATCAAGGGCTCTGATATAGAAATGAAAGATTTGCTTGGGATAGGAGCAGAAAGGACTAGTGGGCTTATAAGAAACCATTTGATATCTTGAAAGGCATCTTCACAAGCTTTATCCAACACAAATTCAACTCCTTTCTTCATAAGTCGGGAGAATGGTCTGCATTTCCCTAATAAGTTAGATGAACCGACGAATGTAAACAAGCCTACCTTGCAATTCTTTGAGTTCTTTGAGAATTCTTATAGAAAGTGTTCCCAATATGGCTTTGACTTTGATGGTCATCATATTCCATAGCACCGAATAGGGAAGGGTGTTTTTTGAAAAAAAAAATTCCTAGAGAGTTTTCTAGAGCTCCCATGCATGGAATTCTAGCAAACACCTTTCTCAAAAAGGGATGTTTTCCCCCTCCATAACAACCAATGAAAAACCAATCTATTTATTTGGGAAGGGATGAAAGGAGAAAAAAAAAGAAGTCATGCTTAAGCCATTTATTGTTTTGCCTCTCTACCTAATATTCACATCTTCTCTCTCACATTTTTTTTCTTCTTAAGTTACAAGAGTGCCCACAATGGAGTTCTAGCCAATCTTTACTTTTCTTTCTTCGGTTTCTTCTCTTCATGTTTTCAACTATTTTTTAATCTAAAAGATTATTGGGACTCCAAATTTCTATATTACGAGTCAAACAATATGTAGCAGAATAAAATAAAACTAACTTACAAGAAAAAGCAATCAATCACACAAGAAGAAGACATGTATATTTTTAACATAAAAAACCCCAACGGGAAAAACCATGAGCCCTTCTGGACTAGCAAAACCAAGCACTAATTATAAATAGTTACAAGATATATTCACAACCCTTTCCAGTCAATCCCTCGACTAGAATATAGTTCTTCTTCTAAGAATCCATGACATGATTAGTTTTGCATATCCTGCTCATCGCGCTTGATTCAATCACCTTAATTCCATAAAATGAGCAATCTTCTACAATCAAGTAGAAGTAGCAAACTCTGAAACTCAAAGCTTCAGTAAAGGTTATCTAATGGAAGCTCTAGAAAAAAAGGATGATCTCCAAAGTATAATCTCTAATTCAAATAATGAGATCTTTACTTTAGAGTTAAGAGCAGAACCCTTTAAATAACTCACAATTTGTGCCTCATAAGGATAGTCTTTGTAGAACCCAACTTACTAATCCTAGCATAAATAGGAAATAATTCCACATAAGGTTGGTGGGTTTCTAAATGTCATCTGATCAATTAAAGCAACACTATCAGTTGGATATCGCCTCTGCCTTTAAATCGATCGATCGAACAATTACTCGATCTATCAAGCAACCTGTTTTTTTATTTTTGTATTTTCCTCTTCACCTTTTCTTGCGACTCGAACCTTAGTCCAATCTATAGGAAATATAAAATACAATTTAATGGACTCAAGTTTTGTCCAACCCATGAATTAGCCAATTACATAAATCCTTACAATCTCCCGCTTCAGCAATTCATGGATAAAACTTCCTATATAATTAATCCACCCAAAAAAGAAAACCAAAATTACATTGAGTAAATTGCAACAAAAAAAATTTATGTGCCTTTAATCTTCAACCTACATTCGTACCCACTCTCCAATTTTGTCCAGAATTGACAAAAATAAAGATGTCAACATGCAACATATCAGTCAATCAGGATCTATCAATAACTATCCTTCAATTGTGACTCTCCTTTAATGATATCCTCATAACAGCTGAGAGTAGGAGCTTAATCTTCTTGATTAGAGAGTTTTAGATTTTGATACCCACACTTGTGAATTTAGGAATTTCAACATACATATTGGGCAGATCATCTTTCTTGACCCAGATGGCTTTTCTCATAACTGTTAACTCAAACAACTACTTCCTCCATTGCGTATTCTTTGGTAAAGCTCTCAGCTTATTACAATATGGTCGAATGTCTCCTTTATTCCCATAGTGATGACATATAGGAGTGACTTTAGAACTCAGCACATTCTTCTTCTTTAAACTTTTCACCATATAATTTGTGCTTATGGCATGTGGACCAGTTGGTGCCAAAGAATTTAGAGTAGAACTTTTAACAGAAATAGTTTTACCTTTAGCCTTTAAAGTGAATACACCTTGATCATCATTGAGACCGCATTTGTCGTTAGGACTTTTCTTATTGCTCTAGATGTCATTGAGTGCTATTGAACCAGCATTCATCTTGTCAAGCAATTCTTTTGATGCGAGTCAGCTCTAATATTGTCATATTCAACTTGTCATTCAAGTCAACATTCTCAGTTTGACAAGTTTGCATCTTTTTCTTTGAGTCTTTCATCTCTTGAGTGGAGTTCTCATGATCAACATTCAGTAACTCATAGTTTTTATCTACAGCAGTCAACTTATTATCGAAGAGTTTTACCTTATCATTAGCTTCAACTAATTAAGCCTTTAGTGAAGAAATTTGTTTTTCTGTAACTTGCCAATTGATTGCAACCTTTTAATTCATCTTGGTTGTCTTCATAGATTTGTCAAACAAAATATGATATTCTATTTTCTAATTAGGTTCAACCTCTCACTCATTATTATCATCATCAGAATTAGCTTTAAATGAAATAAGAGAAGATATAGAGTTAGTCTTGGCCATGAAAGCTATAAATTTGTCGTTCACAATATGAGATGGATCAAGCTTAGGATCATTTTCTTTTTCCTTCTCTTCTTCAGAAGAATCATTATCCTAAGTTGTATTGAAAACCTTTCTTTGTATTGAGAGCCTTTTTTTACATTATCTTTTTCTTATTACTACAGTCATTGGCAACGTGTTCATACCCTTGACACTCAAAACACCAAATGCTTTTAGAAGTCTACTTCATTATAGATTTTGGATCTTAAAATCAATGTTCTTTCCTTTCATAAACCATATAAATTGCATCATAAACTGGACAGCCACTTGGTGATCAACTTTCTCAAACTCAGAATCTAAATCGCTTTCAACAGCCTTGACTAATTCTTTAGTAGTTTTCAAGGCAATTCCTTTTGACTTAATCTTCTAATCAACAATAAAGTTTGCCTCAAAAGTCTGAAGACTTCCTACCAAATCATCAACATTGACAGTCTTTAATCTACTATTTTCAGTGATTGTTACTACCTTGGCATGATAGTTATCTCGGAGAGATTGGAGAATTTTCCTAATAATTTTATCTTCAAAAATTAGTTCTCCCTAATTGAAGCATAAATTCACAATGTAACTTAGCTTGAAATAAAAGTCATTAAAATTTTCATCATCAACCATTCTAAGGGTTTCAAAGGCAGTAATAAGGTTTTACAACTTAGTCTCTTTAACTAACTCAATTTCCTCATAACTCTCTGCAAGATATCCTATGGCTCTTTTGCAGTTGTACTAGTGGAAATCCTATGAAATTTAGATAGAGATACTCCATTGTAGATTGAACTGATAGCCTTATTATTGCAATTGCAGGAATTTTTTCATCTGTAGTCCACTCCTTAATTGGTTTTTTCATTAGATATTCTAGCAGCAATAACCGTGGGTAAATAGTAGCCTTTAATAACAATACGACAAGCATTTTCATCTATGAATCTAAGAAAACCAATCATTTTGACCTCCAGTATGTATAATTACTGAATCCATCTAAAAAAGAAGTCTTAGTTGTAGATGTGCCTTCCCGGTTGAATTTTGTTTTAGAAATCTCGAAGGATCAACACAATAGTTTTGTGTAACCCACTCTAATACCAATTGAAAGATTATTGCGGCCCCAAATTTCTAGATTGTAAGTTAAACAATATGCCATCGAATAAAATAAAACTAATTTGCATGCAAAAGCAATCAACCACACAAGAAGAAGATATGCATATTTTTAACATTGAAAACCCCAATGGGAAATACCACAAGCCATTCTAGACTAGCAAAACCAAGCACTAATTTTGAATAGTTACAAAATACACTCACAACCATTTCCAATTAGTTCCGCAACTAGGATGTAGTTTTTCTTGTAAAAATCCATAACACGACTAGCCTTGTGTGCCCTATCTCCGTGCTTAATCCGATCACCTTGATTCCATAAGATGAGCAACTTACTCCAAGGAAGTAGAAGCAGTAAACTCTATAACTCAAAATTTCAGCAAAATCTCTCCAATGAAAGCTCCAGAGAAGAATGATGATCTCCAAAGTATAATCTCTACTTATAACAATAAGATATGTACTTCAAGGTTGAGAAAAGAGCCCTTTAAATAACCCACAATTTATGCCTCATAAGAATAGTCTTTCTAGAATCCAACTTACTAATCTTTGCATAAATAGAAAATAATTCCTCATAAGGTCGGAAGGTTCTAAATGCCATCTGATCGATCAAAGCAACACTAGATCGATCGAGTGTTGCTTCTACCTCCAAATCGATCAATCGAATGCTTACTCGATTGATTAGGCGACCCTGTTTTTTTATTTTTGGATTTCTTCTCTTCAGCTCTTTTAATGACTTCAACCTTAGTCCAATCTATAAGAAATATAAAATACAACTAAAATGACCCAAGTTTTGTCCTACCAATGAATTAGCCAATTACATTAATCATTACAGAATCTTTTTGATAAAGGTGGGAGGACATGGAAAGAGAGAAAACAGGATGTTCAAAGGGAAAAATGTGGAGAAGAGAAAGAAAATAGGAGGGGACATTTGAGAGAGAGACACAGAGAGAGAGAAAATAAGAAGATACCTTGTGAAAAGGAGAAAACAATAGGGAAGAAAATAAATAATAAAAAGAAAAGAAAAGATCAAAAGTCATTCAAGTCATTTAAAGAGAGGAAAAATAGGAAACTCATTTATTGCAACCATATTCCCATTCAATGGAGGACACATGTAGACCTCCCATATATATTGCTAATACTTGCACTATTAATATTGTTAATATGTTTTTTATTAACCCCAACCAAGGGGACAATGTCCGAGTAGAGAGCTCACATATGCTAAAAAAGAAGCCTGCACATGTAAGAAGGATAACATATTCAGGTTTTGAACCTTGTATAGTCATTTAAGAAGTATATCGCTCATTACCACTTGAAAAATAGTTTTTCTCAAAATTGTTGATGTGTTGAAAAAATAATTTACAGGTATTATTAAAATGCTCGTCACTTTTCCAAATTCAGAAAACCACAGTTTTGGGTCGTGACATGCTCTAGGTCAATGGCTAACAAAATATCTCTTGCTTAAGCATCAAGGTGATGGGGTCGGGAAGAGTTGGCCAATTGGATAGCGATCAGTTTCTAAAATTATAGGTTGAACCATTTTCTGCCCTTATTTTGTCCTCATCCAAAAGAACCCCAAAAAATTAAGAGGATGACATCTGATTTCTCCACATCCAAACAACACCTGTCTACTTCAATAATTAATTAGACCTGATTTGTGATGCATCCAGAGGATGGAAATTGGAGATCTCAAGTACACCATTAGTTTTGTAGAAAATGGTCGATTTGATTTGAGTTTCTGTTAGCAATCTCTAATCATTTCTAGGTACAGCAGACAATGCTCATTGATGCCATGAAAATATCTCGTCTAAAAGCACTGCTCCTTTGCTTTCTTTTTAGAAGAAATGACTCCATTAAAATAGAATTGACAGATTTTCTTACTCTATGGATTCTTGAAGTCGTCATTATCATCAAAGTCTTATTCCAATTATGTTGAAGTTAGCTACATGAATTGTATTTCATCATTCTAATCGATCTTAAGCCCATGGATTCTTGGGTATTAATTAAAATCCAATAAAAACAAATGTGAGAAAATTTTTGAGAGAGAGGAGAGTGGGGGTCAAAACAATAGCATGTGCCTTCCCTAACCTAAGAGGGAGGATAACTAGCTGTCAAAGATGATCTCTACGGTCTACGCAAATTGAGTGCACAAACAAGGAATTTATACACCTTTAGAAAAGCTTAGAATAGGATCGTAGGACTGCAGATTAGGTGAACAATCTCTTACTAATCCCATAGATTTGGGAAACTAAACGCGGAAACCTTCATCCAGAGAAGAAGCTAGTTACATCATGCAACAAAGCTGGCATTGATATTCCATTTCCACCGTTTTCCAGCATTAGACTTTTCGATTTCACCCACGGCCAAACAAATTGTATTTTGACTTGCACAACTGACGTTCACGTTTCTTGCTTCCCTCTTTTGTGGCCATGTTTTGTTTGGTTTTCATTTTATTTGTTTCTGTCACATTCCCTTTCATGGACTTGTTCAGAAGATAGTCAAGATAACCCACTTGTTAATTGGAATTTTCCTAATAACAGACGACGTATTGCACACGAATTTAAGCGTCCACAGAGATTGTCCACTCGTTTGGTAGGCCCAGCAACAATGACAAGGTACCCAATGAATCAGTCTAATTAGTCAGACAATCCCAACTGCTCGATTCGAAGAATAAAAATTGACCACCACCCATTAAATTTCTTTCTTGATGTGTTCTTCCTTGAAGCACTGGTAATCTTTCATCAGCCTATGGTTACAGGATCTTTGTCTCAAAAAGAATTCTTACCGGAAAGAGGAGGTGGACCATAGTAATCTAGTTTGTACTAGGGTTAAACTGTGAACTAGTTGCTTTAAATACTATACAATTGCGTGACAGTTCAACATGGATTAGTAACTAACTCTAATTCCATCAATAACTCTTGTAATTTATTCATCATTCACAATAAACACATTTACTGTATCAATAATCGATCTCCAAAGGGTCCAAACAAAGCAGCTGTATGGGAGGGCGGGGAACCAATTTTAGATACAGTTCTTAGTTACCCTGTTTAGAAAGACTCTCATTTCCCTTGTTCGACCCTTCCCCTATGTTGGTCACATCCCATTTGCAGAAAAACTGTCCCCTCAGATTGTCAGACATCAAAATTGAGTTAATTTAACCTTGTAGACTTCATGGGCCAACTATGAAATTTATATATTTTTTTATTATGAGAGTTTCAAGTTTTTTACTAGCATACAATAAGACTCGTCTACAACTTGGAAAGTCTTTATTTATGGTCTAGTGTTGACTCGAAAAGCTCCATGTTAGAAGTATGTTTACAATTCTACACGCTTGAATTCATTGTAGTATCAAGGAATTAACTAAGCTTCTTTCCTATCTTCTTGATTTTGTATTATTCTCTGTTTTGTAATGTTCTACTGTTGCTTTTAATGCCAAGAACTATATTACCACTTATAATGAATCAAATTTCCCATTTGGTTGACTTGTTGTGAAATGAGCATCTATAGAAAATTTGCCTTTTAGAGCCTGTTTGTTTGCATAGAACATGTAGGAAGTTAATACATAAAATTTCATGTCATAAATGATTAAAAATGAAGATTAAATGTGAATATACAAAAAAGACCATCAAATAACCTCCCCTTAAATGGAAATTGAATAAAGGGAAGAGTGAAAATCAACATTTAATAATTCAAATCCTAGAAAAGTTCAGATTTCATTTACTACTTTATACCCTTTACCTCTAACCTCATATCATTCATGGCTCGCCTCTTTAATAATCTTTGAGAGAGCTTATTTGACCATAAATTTCCATGTATTCAATTACCATGCAATCTAATCCAAGCGAATAGGCCCTTAATGTGCTCATGGATATTGCATCCCCGCATCATATATATTAGATGAAAGGACATCACTCAATTTCCTAAGTAGATGACCGAACACACATGCCAAAAAAGTTATGGACATGTGATTTTGCATTTCACTGAAACTTGAGGTATTAATATAAGAATTCATTTAATGAATCATGATCATGAGCATTATCATCATCATCATCATCTAATCCTTATCTTGCCTCATTGAACTGAACTTGTATTTATCTTCTAGATACTATACATATATAGGTTTTAGCATCAGACCTCCGATATTTCGGAGACCTCCAATATTAAGTGTCAAAAACTTTCACTAGAGAATATTGCTACTATTGTGGTAACTTGAGTATTTATCAAAGTTTCTATAAATTACTGTTTAAATTTTTTTAAATCTAATATAACAATTAAAGTTTTAAAAATGAGGGGGTCTAAAATAAGCCCGACCAATTTCACTTTCGAAAATGCTCATTTTCATAATGAATAAGGGGAGAGGATACGTGGAGTGATGACGTTTCCACTTCCAAGTGGTCATTATGAGTTGGCATCTTATTTTGTTAGGAGTTGATGATATAATTTCCTATTTCTTCTCCTCTCATTAAGGACCGTATGATACATAAATACCCAAAGCAACAACTAATGATATTAGTCCCTATTTCTTCGCCTCTCATCTAGGATCATATGCTATATTAATACCTAAAGCAAAACTATGTATTTCTTCTCCTCTTTTCAATGTTATGTCCATGAATTTGCACAATTTAGACATCATTTTAGATTGGATTACGGACTTAATTCGGTTAAATGCATCATTATTCATTCAGTTTCATTATTTCATGCATTTTCACCTAGAAATTAGAATTTATACAATTTTTGCACATCTTTTACATTAATTAAGAATGTTTGCAATTTTTTCCGAAGAACCCCACTTGGAGTAGAACTCTGTCCGGATGGGTCCCACTTCAATGTGGCTCTTCAGTATTTGATGTGTTTAATTAGAATGTGCAGAAAATGAAATTTGTAGGACCCACAGAACCCCGGGATGATTTGGGTCCCACTGCTTGAAGATCCGCACACTATTAGTTCATCTGCCCGTGGATCCCATCTGAAGATCAGCTAAGGCTTCTAAAAGATTTTATCTCATCCTATTGTGTCAAGAAATATTCTTAGAGATATAGTCCATTGCAAATTAAAATTCAATCCCCTTTTTTTCAAAATAACCTATCTTAAAATGACCATAACCCTCAATTTGAATGTCGGATTGGCGCAACTGAACCACCGTTAGAAAGCTCTTTCGGAGTAGATGTCCATGGAGCCCACGATTACATAAATTGGGGCTAAAATAAGAAAGTTATGGGCCTGGGAAGTTTCACGTACATTTTTAGGCGGGATTGCAATTGCATCTACATCATTAAAGTATAACTGTTGCACATTTCTCTGTGGAGCCCATAAGAAGATCAGATAAGAATGCTTAAAGCTTTCACTTCATCTTATCTCTAAAATCTCTCTCATCTAAGGAGATAAATCCGATAAACATACAACTGATCTTATCTCTCAATCCACCAAAAAGAGGTCCAGATTCAATAAACTTGAGGAGCTAGAAAACTATAAAAGGAGGCCATGGGAGGCTCTTCCGCATTCCCAGCCAGATCTCTCTCTCCCTCTCTTTTCCACCTTTCCCTTCCATTAATTTCTATATTTATTTTAAAGGTATTCTGGAGCCTTGTTCCAGAAACTAGGACCTAGAAGAGAGAACTCTGAGAGACCATTGTATAAGAAGAAGGAATCAATGAAGTTATTTCTTATATTCTTTGCAATGGTGGACTGAGTTTCTGATTAGAGCGAAAGATGAATCTAAGTATTTTAATGTTTTAGTTTATATTTATTATTTTACTCTTTTCTGATTATCTCTTGTTAATGTGCTTTTAAAATATAATAATAGATCTGTCTTTATGCCAAAGGCAAACCTCTAATTTGTGTTCTTAATGAATAAATTTTGATCATTTATGCTTACTTTAATAGATTATGCTTAGATCTTTGGTTATCTTTGATAGTCTATGCTTAGTTTGATAGGTGATGCTTAGGATATTCATTCTTTTATGAGGTGAAGGAAGTCTTGGGTATTGATTTTGATTTTCTTAATTAAAGTTGGTTTTTGCAATAGACAAATTATCCGAATCAGAAACATTGACTTGTTTCTAATCTAAGTAATAATTGAGACAAAAGGGTAAATTAATTACATAAATTGGATTTTTAAATAATTTAGTGAATTCTGGCTGCTCCGATCTATTTCTTATCATTCTTATTAATTTGTTTAGCTTTTGATTGCATATCACACTTCTCTTTTATTATTGTTTTCCTTTTGAAGAAAATTCAAATTTTTAACTAAAACGTTCAAAAGTGCTCTTTGTAGGATCGACCTGTATTTGCCGCTGTCTCAACAAGACAACTGTGCACTTGCAGTTTTAAATAGATTGATTAAATTCACATCAAGTTTTTGGGGCCGTTGTCGAGGAGCCAATTCTGAATTTTTTTATTAATATATGAAAATTTTTTTAGTTATATTTAGGTTCATGAGCATACATAAGTTGCATTAGTTTGCATCATCCATACCAATTGTATTTTACATCATTAGTTTTTATTTAGTTAGTTTTTCTATTAAAAAACTAGAGGAAAAAAATTTTCTGATTTTTGTAATGATTTTTCTGATTTTCTTTTCATTTTATTGAATTTTTGGAATTTTTAATTTAAAAAATCTTTTAATTTCGAATTTCAATACAAAAAAAACTGAATTTCTAGATTAGATTAGATAGAATTTCAGATTTCTTAGGATTAGATTAGAGTTTCTTGTATTTATCTACTAACTTTTGAATTTTGCATTTGAATTTCCAAAGTTGTTGAGATAAGTTTGAATTTCAAATCTGAAAATTATGATTAGATAAGATTTGATCAATTTGGATAACTTTTCATTTTGAATTCTCATCAGATTTTGCAACTTGAGTAGATAGGTTTGAATTTCTAATTTTCTAGATTAGATTAGATAGGATTTTGATTTTGGTTACTAATTTGAATTTGCTTGTAATAGAGTTTGGATTAACTTTGTCATCTTTTGATTTTTTTTTATCTCTTTTTAAAGATTAGGATAAGATTGCAACATTTAGATTAGGTTAGATAGAGTTTTATTTTTCTGATTATCTTAAGTGATAAGATTTACTAATTTTTGAATTTTCTTTGGATAGGTTACTTGTTTGAGAAGATTTGGATAGGTTGCTTGTGGGAACAAGAAACTGCTGGATTTGCTTTTAAGCAAACAAGATTGCTCTCAAAATTCAAAATTTGAAAATCAAATTTACTTTAAAGATAAGATTGCTTGGATTGGTTGTAAGATTCTCTATTTTTAACCCACGAATATTTATCTACAAGTGGGCTTGTGTGATTTAAATTTCTGCAAATTGTGATTGATTGCTTGGCACACAAATTAAATTGGATCCACACACTTAGTTAAAGGCAAGCTACCCAAACAAGATGAGGACTGGATTTCATCACCAAATCCTTGCTCACCTAAGTCTAATCATTTCACATTAGCACCTAACTTTAATTGAACTCAAGTAGCTAACGAGACCATAGGACTCGAGATCAATAGGATGAAGACCACTGACAGTTGCACAGTTGTGTTCTTTGACCAAAGTTGATGTCTAGAAAAGCCTTTGTTCCTGAAAGTACGACAGCTTGTCTGTTCAGGGTACTGGTTCTTAAGCGGGTTCATCCCCACCACTCCCTGTTGGCTCACCTGGTCAACTGAGGTTTCATAAGAATGGATTGGAGGCCCACGTGTTCTTTTCAACCAGTTAGGAGCTATCTAGTGATCTAGGATACCCCTATGAACCTTCTTATGCTCAATGATTGTGCATGACTGCTTGTGCATCATACTAGGATTATTAGGACCTTGCATGTAGGTTAGATTTAATTGCTTCCTTTTGTGTAAAAAAAAATACAAAAACAAAGTTGGTCAACCCTTTCCTCTTACATCATTAACCAATATGAATACATGAACAAAGGGGAACGCAATAATTATGATCATCCATGGAATAGCATGGCTGGATTTTTTTGCATATAATAGGCAATCTAGTGGGCAAGAAATTGATAGTGATCAACCGATGAGGGCCCCACATGATTACTCATACCCGACACAATCATTCCCTCCTAATATGGACATGTGGGGAAATGGGATTTGTGAAATGGGTAACATGTTTAATTCAAGTTGGCAAAATTACTTTCCTTACGATTGGAACAATGGGCCCATTATGGATCAAGAATATTGTCCTCACAAGTTTACTCCGGGTGGGTTGTATGAGTATCCTTCCCAGGATATGCCATATGCACCCCCATTTTCATGGTCATATGCACCACTTAATCCTCCTCCACCCAAATGGTCATATAAACCACCACCACTACCACTGGAGTAATCTTCGGAGGATTTTCTTTCTATGATCAGACAAAATACACAATCTATGGCAACCAACATCAAAGCTATGGAAAGCCTAAAAATGCAAGCCCTAGAAAGACTAAATTCAATCAGTCTACTTGGAGAAAAAAACAATGACATCCTTAGAGGTGAAGTAGAATTTCAGAGACATGATCTAATAATTATTGCAAATCCTACATATGTGGATCACACAAATACAAATTGGATATCTGAGGATAACAATGAGCTTGTGGATGCGGGTATGATGGGTGAGCCGGAATCTGAGCTATATGGGCCTGTGACAATAATACCCCCACAGGTTATCCAAATTAATCAGGATTTTGAAGATTCAATTATTTTGGATTGCCCATACTATGAGATTCCTCATTGGATGATCCAATTAGAGGCATTCTTGAAATAGAAACACTTGTCTTTGTGGAAAATGATGAGGCAATGACTGTGCAACTAGATGATATCAGTCTTAAGGAAATTACCCATCCAAATCTTGAATTCCATAAATTGCCTGAAGACGAGGAAACCCATTGTTTAGAAAAACATTTAGAACTTGAGGAAATTGACCTGATTCAGACCCCCAAGTCTAAAATTTTTACTACACATGTGGCTTTGTTTACAGTTTCAAATCAAGAGGTTGCCACTAACATTTGTGTACCCATGCCAGAGGAAACTGGAAAAATTAATTTTATAGAAATATTGGCACAGGAGGACCAACCACAACCCCATTTCTCATTGTCACCTCTTTTCATAAAATTCATAGATCCATTCTTAGGGGAGGAGGAGACATTCTTTACGATGGTATTTTCTTCACCAAATCATAGGCAACATGTGGTTCTCATGTTCATTGAGCTCAATGTTCTTATGATTACATCCTTTTTAGTGCTTCTTATGATTTGTGTGAAGGAAAATTTCATTTGGGATTAGGGTGGACCCCAAGCTTTAGATCCAGTAGTGTACATTTTTATTTTTAGCATTTTTTTTTCTTGTTAGTAAAATAGCTTCTTTTCTTTTCATTAGGTGCTTACTTTCTCATTTCCCACCATCATTTAATTATTCCTCATGTTATTTCATTCATTTCAATGTTGCATTCCATGTATAACATCGAGGACGATGTTTAGTTTAGGTTGGGGGTGGGAACAAGCACACTTGTCCATTTTTTTTTAACATTTTTTTTTCTCAGTTTTTCTCTGCTTCTCATTTTTTTAGGTAAATTTTCTGAATTTTTTTCAATTTTATTTTATTTAGTGTAATCCTTAATAGGAAAGAGAATAGGATGCTACTAAGATTGAGAACTGCTAAGTAAGACCAAAGAAATTTGGTTTGAGACGGGTTACATCAGTAGGTAATTGAATGATTTTTTTTGTTAAGGTGACCAATTAGTCTAGGAATCTGACGTTAAAAGACCCTCATGTCGGTCCAAGGTGGACTAACTTTTGTTGCATTTTCTTTTATGTCTTAGGTTTTTTTTTAAAAAAATTCAGAAAAAAGAAGTTTTCAAAGGAATTGAAGCAAATTGAAAATATATAAGGAATTTGAAATTTTCATACTTTTGGAAGGAAGTAAAAAGAAAGTCCACTTTTTCTGAATGAAGAAGCCTATTAGAGGATTACCTAAACTTGTCCCTACTATATACACTTTATATTTCTTAAAGTTTGGATAGGAAGCTAAAATGGTTGCTTTTAGAATTTCTCCGAGGATTCGATGAGAACCTTAGATTTAGTTCACAAATATTTTCTCTCCTGGTTCATCAAAGGGAATTAATTCGGGCAAATTGAAAAAGGCTGCTTTTCGTTCAGGGATCGAAGTGCTTCTCCACATTTCTTTGCAAAAAAAAGAAAAGAAAAGTGATGAATAATGTTTTGTGACTAGCTTGAGTTCGTAGCCTTTTTAACTCGAGCTAGTAAGCCCGTAGGGGTATATCCATACCTAGTGCCCTAAAGCCATCTGATTTGGGAGTCATTGGCATAACGCTTATTACATGAGTTAATTATAAAGCTTAAGGGACCTAGGCATTGCACAATCACATGAGATTAAGACGGTGTGTGTTCAAAAAAAAAAAAAAGAGAAAGAAAAAGAAAAAAAATAATAATTAAAAAAAAGGAGAAGAATGGAGAAGTTTTCTGACCCTTAACAACAGTGTGAAGCCGTCATAGTAGCCTTAAGAGGAGGAATTTATTTTGGCTAGATTTTTGGGGGATCGGGCGATTTAAAGTAAAATTCTATTTAAGTGACATTGGTGTGGAATATTCGAAACTGATAGTTCTGTATACATTTTTCACTGTGCACACAAGTTTTGGTATGCATTTGAGAAAGTTTTTGAAACTAGAATAGTGGACTGAATTTTGAAAAGTCTAAATTCTCGATCATTCCGGATTTTGAAAGTATTTCAGGAGTGGATTTTCTTTTGAGAAATTTCTTTTACCTTTGCTACTCTTGTAAAAGAATTTTGTGGGTTTATTCACTGCAAACCCTCACGAGGCAAAACTTGTCCACTAGGGGGAACTTAGGGGTTTAAGAGCTTGTTGTATATGCTAAATGCAACCGAGAGTACCAGCGAAAGTGGTTTTGTTTTTATACTTACTTGTTTTCTTAGATTAAGTCAAAGAACTTCAAACTTTTTATTCGCAACTTTTGCTAAGGGACTAGCAAAATGCTGGTTGAGGGGTGTGTTACGTCCATGAATTTGCACAATTTAGACATCATTTTAGATTAGATTAGGAACTTAATTAGGTTAAATGCATCATTATTCATTCAATTTCATCATTTCATACATTTTCACCTAGAAATTAGAATTTGTACAATTTTTGCATATCTTATGCATTAATTAAGAATGTTTGCAATTTTTTCCGAAGAACTCCAGTTGGAGTAGAATTTTGTCCGGACAGGTCCCACTTCAATGTGGCTCTTCAGTATTTGATGTGTTTAATTAGAATGTGCAGAAAATGAAATTTGTAGGACCCATAGAACCCTGGGATGATTTGGGTCCCACTGCTTGAAGATCCGCACACTTATAGTTCATCTGCATGTGGATCCCATCTGAAGATCAGTTAAGGCTTCCAGAAGATCTTATCTCATCTTATTGTGCAACACTACAAGAAAAATGACAATTAGCGACACTTTTATAGCGGCAATTTTCAGATTCCGCCACTAAATGTCTTCATCAGCAGCACACTCTACTATTTGCCACTGTAAGTTAAAAATTTACATATCTACAGCAGCATAAAAAAATGTTTCCCGCTAAAATTTCATTTTACTCATTGCTTGGTGTTAATATTTAGTGTATATAGCAGTAGATAGTATTGTATGTTGCTATAGTAGTGAAAAATTAATATATACAGCAGCAGGCAATAATGTTTACTGCTATAAAGGCATATGGTTAGAATTTTAACTAGTGGTTGCCTATTGAATAGTATAGTATTGAATTATTTTTTCTGCACTAGGAGGTATTTAAAATTTGTATCATTTCATTTTAAAAAACAAAAAAAGCCAAGGCTCGTGTACAAGATTTTCCGATAGGGTCCAGATTGGTTTTGGATCTCATGTTTTGGCTTGGATCGCTAGTCAAATTGCTTGCACAAATGTCCATCATTAGATTAACGGCTCTAATTTCTTTAAACCATTAAATAATGGCCCCGCATTAACAAAACTCTCGCTTTCTCTCATGTATTCAGGTTCCTCTCGCTTCCTTTTGGCTCCAATTCAATATCAACCTCCTAGTGGGGGCCACATGAGGGTCTCTCCATATATAGGGATCCATTTGTTAGTGATGACGTACCTTCATTTGTACCCATCCAAATCCATTTTTTTTATAAAAACCATTTTAGCGGCAAAAAAAAAATGTCACTAAAACTGCTTAAAAAAACACTATCCAATAAAAAACAAAACTTTTTAGTGGCACATGTTAATATTAACAAGGGCAGTTGTTTAACTGCTGCTATTTCCTTATTTTTAGCAACAGACACTTGTCCACCGCAAAAAGGTGTTGAGAAATAGCGATAGAGGGTATTAGTGACAAACAATAAATTTTTAGTGGTAGATTTTATCTTTTAGAGGCAGGAAAAAACTGCCACTATATGTGTCTTCTTTTGTAGTGCAAAGAAATATTCTTAGAGATAGAATCTAGTACAAATTAAAATTCAATCCCATTTTTCTCAAAATAACATATCTTAAAATGACCATAACCCTCAATTCGGATGTCGGATTGGAGCAAATGAACTACCATTAGAAAGCTCTTTCAGAGTAGATGTCTGTGGAGTCCAAGATTGCACAAATCGGAGCTAAAATAAGAAAGTTGTGGGCCTGGAAAGTTTCACGTACATTTTTAGGCGGGATTGCAATTGCATCTACATCATTAAAGTATAATTGTTGCACATTTCTCTGTGGAGCCCATAAGAAGATCAGATAAGAATGCTTAAAGCTTTCACTTCATCTTATCTCTAAAATCTCTCTCATCTAAGGAGATAAACCCAATAAACATACAACTGATCTTATCTCATAATCCACCAAAAAGAAGTCCAGATTCAATGAATCTGAGGAGCTAGAAAACTATAAAAGGAGGCCATGGGAGGCTCTTCCGCATTCCCAGCCAGATCTCTCTCTCCCTCTCTTCTCCACCTTTCCCCTCCATTAATTTCTGTTTTTATTTTAAAGGTATTCTGGAGCCTCGTTCCAGAAACTAGGACCTAAAAGAAAGAACTCTAAGAGACCATTGTATAAGAAAAAGGAATCAATGAAGTTATTTTTGATGTTCTTTGCAATGGTGGGATGAGTTTCTGATTAGAGCGAAAGATGAAGCTAAGTATTTTAATGTTTTAGTTTATATTTATTATTTTACTCTTTTCTGATTGTCTCTTGTTAATGTGTTTTTAAAATATAATAATATATCTGTCTTCATGCCAAAGGCAAACCTCTGATTTGTGTTCTTAATGAATAAATTTTGGTCATTTATGTTTACTTTGATAGATTATTCTTAGATCTTTGGTTATCTTTGATAGTCTATGCTTAGTTTGATGGGTGATGCTTAGGATATTCATTCTTTTATGAGGTGAAGGAAGTCTTGGGTATTGATTTTGTTTTTCTTAATTAAAGTTGGTTTTTGCAATAGTTAAATTATCCGGATCAGAAGCATTGACTTGTTTCTGATATGAGTAATAATTGAGACAAAAGGGTAAATTAATTATATTAATTGGATTTTTAAATAATTTAGTGGATTCTAGTTGCTCCGATCTATTTCTTATCATTATTATTAATTTGTTTAGTTTCTGATTTGCATATCGCACTTCTCTTTTATTATTGTTTTCCTTTTGAAAAAAATTTAGATTTTTAATTAAAAAGTTCAAAAGTGGTCTTTATGGGATCGACCTGTATTTGTCACTGTCTCAACAAGACAACTGTGCACTTGCAGTTTTAAATAGATTGATTAAATTCATATCATTCAACATTTCCATTGAAGCCATGAATGAGACACACTGACATTAAGCTTGATTGAATGTAATTTGGATTAATACTAATTTATTTGTTGGCCCACCTTTTCTATTTCTTCTCCTAGTTTTTCTCCTCCTATTGACTCAAATAATATCCTTTAAAAAAAAAAGTGCAGCTGGCTGCTTTGGTTACCTCTCCTATTTTCTTTCTTTTCATCATCATGCCTTGAAAGGAGAAACTTTATTTATTTCGAGAAAAATGGTCTTTTACAACTAGACATTTAACTCATGTGACATGGCAATCAAATAGCGGATCATTCCAAAGGGGTAGAAACACCCCTTTTGAAGTGGAGCATTAGTTAGAATTTCTCTTTAAAAATTATTATTGTGTACAGTAACCATGTAGTATTAGTTGTAAGACTTTACATCAAAGTCGAGCACATCATCCGAAGTTTAGTAAAGCTTGTAAGGACTTTTGTGGAAGTCTTACTTGTGCTCTTAGAACGTTGGCGCTCAAGTGCAACTTGCACAAAGTCAAGTCAACATACCCAGTATTATGTCCACAAATTAAGTATGATTTACCAAAGATTCATTTTTTAACCTTTTATTTTAATCATATGTTTACACATGATTAATATGATGAGGAGCCACATATCAATTAGAGGGAACCACTCTTCAATAAAGTGACCATTGAACCAGTGCCGAAACAGAGGAAAAAGCATCATTTTTACTAGTTTGAATGCATCAAGGCAGATTCTGCTGATTGAATAAAATGGTCACAGAAGAAAATATTTGGTCTGCTGCTCAAACATATGTCAGATTGAAAGTCAATGATCATATGAAGTTATACCTTAACTAACTAATAAGCAACGTTTTGAGTTTCCCTCGTCACTTTTCTTAATCAATAACAAAAGTTCATTAAAAGATAAAGAGAACAACAAGAGAGAAAAAAGTACAAGAGCATTGTAGCCCATCAACAGAAACAATTACATACAAAAGCCATCCCAAGATAACACTTTCTTAACACCTTATGTAACTAATGCATCCGCCACGAAATTTACCAATCTAAACACATGTTGAACTGTAACATTGATAGAATAAGATTACACTTGAATTTTGTTAGTTTTCTTATGAAGTCTTCCATCATCATTTGTCATCCACAAGGATCCTAAGTCCTAATGATATTCATAGATGCTTAGTTTGCTTATGAAGTCTTCCAACTGCAAATTCAAGGCTTTGTTTGCTAAACGCTTTTCTTAAAGTTCTATAAGTTGTTTCCTATTAATTCATCAGTGAGGCCCATATAAGATATTCAAGCAGTTTAGAAGTGCTGTTCCCTGTGTATTAATGCTAGTCTGCATCTAACTCCAACCGAAGTGGCCTAATTACCTTAAGATTGTACCACCTGTAAATATAGGATTATACGTGATTGTTTTTTAATCAAGTGTTTTACATAACCAATTTGATAGTTGCCTCGACTTAAATTGGAGTGGAATTTGACTTAGGGTTAAAACAAGAATGGAAATTTTCTTTTCTAAGTGATTTGGACTTTATATGTGGACCCCAATGATGAACTTATAACATAGAATTAGGCAAGAAAGTTTACTGAACTAGTTAAACTAAAACTCTAAACTCCAACTTCAGATTAGATAAAATCAAAGAAAATTACAAATTACATAAATCTAAGGAAATCAAATAAACCTACTCCACACCATATTTCCAAATTAGGTTTAGTCCGGAATTATGAATTATGAACCTGAATGTGTCGAATTGTGAACCAAGTAACTTGACAGTGACTCCTCCAAGTCCATTAGCTTTGCCTTTAGAAAGTAGTACATCAGTAAGTGCAACAGGAGGTGAGTGAAGAGTTTAAAAATATCCCATTATTTCCTGATGGAACCATTGTTTTGCGAGGCCTTGTAATGCATATCCAATAAGCAACTGTCCAAAAGGCTTAAAAGTGGGTGAGGTTTACAATGGACCACGTTAATAGTTCTTTTTCAATTATCCATTTGGAGGTCTATTCATGGATTGGACTTAAGCTATCTAGTGCATCCCAGCCCATTGCCCCTCCTTGTGCATGATCTGCAAATCAAGGCTAGGAGTTGAGCATAGGTGGTGACTTGGATGGCAAGTATACCGGTAGAGAAAACTATCTATAATTTCAGGTGTTCTTTCCACAGTTTTCTCCACCTAAATTTTCTATTGCAAAGTAACCTTTCAACAGTTTTCTACACTATTATTTTCTCATTTTTTTGCCTCCAAAGTCAAAAAAAGTCTCCAATTGTAGCTAAGTTGGTTAGGGACACCAAACCAAACCCTAGAGGGCAAGAGTATGCAAGTTTGGGTCCTCAATGTAGCATAAACAAATAAGAATGCTGCCATTATCTTTGTAAAAATGAAAACAGAAATAAAGGGGTACCTTAATAATTATCTTTTAAAACTTAAGTTATGTTACTACAAAAAAAAATCTAGAGAAAAGAAGGGACTCAACCATATTTACAATTGAAGGATTCGAACCCTCTTGATCGATCTAATGCTCATCACTAAGGCCCTATTGGGATCCTCATAGCTTGATTGACTTGCACCCAGTTTACTATAAATCTATGTTTTTCACTAAAAGCTATAAATCTAATTACTTGCAACTCTTTCCACTTATTATTGATTATGAAAAAGAATAGTTAATCGTAACTCAAGTTATTCAAAGACATTAACCCTCAATTAATATGCGCCATAAGCCTCCCTATTTTCTCTCATTTTTTGTATTAAGGGTGCAGCACTGCAGCATCTCATCTCTTTGGGTGACCTATTACTTTCCTCAGGAGATAGACGATAGCAAAAGTGAAGACAATTCCAACATGTCCCATTTAGTGCGTTTATACATATATGTATATATATATGGAAAATAATTTTATGAGAATTAGTTCTCACCATTATTTTGTGAGAACTCTAAGTGCAGCTCATCTATCACCTAATCCAAGCTCCGCAATACACAGGGGGCCCTTAGATAGTCACCTGCCCCAAATTTCAGTTAGATCTGAATTTATTGAACCATTGGATCGACGGTGCACTGATTCAAATGAAATCGATTTGTGGGCTACGGATGAAGAGGTTAGAAACATGTGATTGCGCCAAACTTAATATGTAAAGTGGTTCTACATGAATCTTCCCATCCGCCTAATCTCATCCCTAAATAAGACCTATAAGTAGGCATTATAAATAGTTCTCGCAGTAGGTACACGAGAAGATTTATATATATATATATATTATTATGATGGGTAATGGCCATCTACTGCTGGATCCATCAATATAATGATATGGATGCTGGGGTGTGCATAAGTGGCAAGCTTGTAGACTATCAATCTTCAGGTACGTAGAGAATCTTTTCAATTTTTATTGTGTTTTTGACATGATCTGACAAGGGAACATCGTACAGCAGAATCAATGCCTAATGCTCCATTATTTTTTCCAAAGTGGCATGATTTGCATGGAGTAATTTGTGTAAGATCATCATACCTTACAGCCTGTTGTTTTGGTTTTTACCCTTGGAGTCTTACATTCTATCATTCTATAGCCGTGAGCTGACATCTTCCTAAAAACTAAAGGCCCAATTAAAGCTGCCAAAAAAGGCCCGATTAAAGCTGCCCATGGCACTCTGTACTCTCTCTCTCTTTCTCTCTCTCTCTCTCTCAAACACGCTGCGTATAAAAACAGATGAAATGGGACCGAACATTGCATTATGCAATTTGAGGTACAAAGATTATAAAATTACAAGGGAAATGGAAACCTTGCCTTTAAAATGCAATGATTTGGTGATAAAATGGGACCAAGGTGCACTAGAGGGGCATTTTGTTCAGTTCATACTAGTCCCCTCTTGAATCCTAACTAGCATTTGATTGACTGCAGCTGCGATTTCATCTACTGATGTAAGCGCACAATTCTCCTCAACCTGCTTGAATTAAGAAGCCACAATTAGTTGGATGTTTATTTTTTAAAAAATTATAAAATAGCAAGGAAGACAGAGATGGTTAATTGATTCAACCTTAGCGCTGAAAGTGTAGAGGACCATGTCATCAATGGTGGTCATATTGAGGTGGAGGATTGTGAGGTGGAGGCTTTGTAACCCGGCTACAATTTTCAAGAGCTGCTTTGGCCGCCGCCTTGAGAGTACTTTAAGGTTGGCGTGGCTCTCAACCATGGTCACTTCAATGTCAGCGATCGCTGAAAGGTTCTCCGCCACCGTCTCATTTGTAGAATTGCGGTTGTTGGAGCAAGAGTACTGAGGGAAGGTGAAGAAATCGGCGAAGGGAGAGGATAAACCTGCTTCTGATTGTTGGGTCATTTGCTTTTGAGCTTCTAGAGATTGAAGAAGTTGTTCAAGCTCCTTAACAAAATTTATTGCGCCCCCTACAATGGAAGCTTGGTCACCCTACAAGATCAAAGAGGAGAAAGAAGAAAATGAGATGCCAATATAGACTGATTTCTCCATAGTAATAGATCTTCTAAGTTGTATAAATCCTATACTAAAATAGTGAAAAAAGAAAAGCATTAATGATCATGACAGAGCCCATACAAGCCCACAAAAACATTGCTAATCAATTTGGGTACGCTTATTGGTCTTCGTGAAGTATCAAAATAAAAAGAGATGACTAGGATGCATTTTATGAATGTTGCATGTATGATGAATGCCTGCATGCATTTGGGGTAGTACACATGGAGGAAAATTCCTATTTACTATGCTCATTCAAAACTACAGTCATGTAAACCAGTTCAGTGATATCAAGACCCTAAACAACGAGTAATATCATCGAGACACGCAAAAAATGCAAAACTACTCTCATCATCATGGATTTCTAATTTATTTAGGTTGGTTTTTGATTTCCACTTTTCCTCTCAACCCTGTTTAAAGCTATATTCTCTTAACAACCGATTATGTATTTTCTCACCTTCATTCGAGGTCTTTATTGGTCTCTCCTTTTAGTCTTATCTTTTCGCAACCCTTAAATTCTCGCCGCTTGAGGAATGCAATGGAAAGACGAGAAAATTACAACAATGAAATCATATTACAATCTACCCGTGTCGAGTAGGACTCGTGAAGAAAAATATTGACTACAGCTCTTGGCAGTCTCTACAGTTTTCCTACTTTACTTTCAACCCTTTCATTCCTCAAATAGTTTGAGAAAACATCACTGAGAAAGAACAAAAGGAAAAAGCATTTCATTAATTAAAAGGAAAAAAAAAAGAGCAAAGACAAAATATATATCAATCAAAGACATGATAATTAAGAGCCCACTAAGCTTTTTAAGGAAAAGGAAAGAAATTAGTGTGGCCTAACTGTCCTCCTTTAAGGAAGTGGGACCTCTGCTATATACGTAAAGAATATGTAATTTGCAATTGGGGTAAATTTCTTTTCCATTAATGAAAACTAGAATGTCCATAAAAGAAATGTAACGAGCAAGATGAACCAAAAATAACAACAGATAATGCAGAGCATGGAAGGCGAAAGCAAGAAGAAACTTATCTGTCTGCTCTTTTACATCATTAAGAATTTATATCTGGTTTTTCTTCTTTTTTCTTTTCAGTCCTATAATTTGGAAAAACAGAAAGGGAGAGAAAGAGAGAGAGAGACCCTTTGAACATAAGAAGCAGGCATCAAAGATCTCAGCACAGCAAGGTACTGATTCATCTGCTTTCGACGGTTGCGCTCAACCACAATGTGGGTCATCCTTTGGTTCTCCACTTCTTCCTTGTTTTTAGAGCTCTTAGCGCGTCGTCTCTTTCTCCTACCTGTTGCTGTGACTGCAGCTTCTGGAGGATAAGTCCCTGTAAAGAACCCATCGGCAGTGCAGGCTTCAGGAGATGAGTTGGCTTCCCATTCCTTCGTATATTGTAATATGGAAGAAGAGGAAGAATCCCAGTTCCCATAAACACTCTCCAATCCCGTTTCCTGCTTTTGATGCTCTTCTAGCAGACTACTTAGCTCACAGTCTGCCATTAGACCCTTCTCCTCCTCTTCTTCTATTTTGAACTCATCACAGCTAAACGCTGCCGCTGCCAAGGAATAGATATCCTTGCTGCAACTATAACCAAATAGCTCTTGAGCAAATACCACAGCATCCAGTGCCATCTCCCTCCCCCTCTCTCCCTTTCTCTCTCGATGATAAAAAGTGTGAGGTGGAAAGCTGGAATTGGAAATAATGTTTGGTAACACAAAGCCAATCAAGAAAAGGCCATATGAACCAGATACACAAATCAAAGCCACTTTTTAGGCCTCTGTTGGGTAGGGTGTGGAGCCTTTTTAAAGACCTCAAAAGACACCAGACTACAGGGATCTGCACGTGAGGTGGCGGAGGAGAGAGTGCTGGGTCCCTCTCATATAGAGCTAGCTGGAAGAAGGTAGGAGCAGCTTATAAATTTAAAAAGTGTGGTATGTCTTCTGGTCCAATGGCCCCACCAGATGAGGGGACACAAATTGTATGGGGCTTTCTCAAGGCACATTGCTAGCTAGCTAAATGACGTAAGATGATAAAAATAATGAAAATTGCTGGTACGCATCTTTTTCTCATCATAGGATAAGGATGTTTATTTATTTGTAAATGAGCATTTTTTTTATATATTTTTTTATCTTTTGTATATAAATATTTTTAATTGAATGAAACCTTTATCGTACAATTGACAAAAGATGCATATTAGTATTTTTCATATTACATGGTTGCAAGAAAAAATTCTAGTATGCTCCTATTCTTCTACATTAAAGATTTCTACTTAATCTAAAATCTGATAAATGATATATTTGAGAAACATAGCCCAAAAGACACAAAAATAAGGTAGGATGAGACCATGCTTATTAATGGAGTAGGTGAAATTTGTTGCCACCTGTTGGCCTTTCGACTCTTTCAAGATTTCTATTGATTTTTAAGTTCAAGAAAATGTTTTGAATGTAGCATTGGGAAGAATTCCACACAAATTTAGACAGTACGAATCATATCATCGTCATGGTTAGCTGCATAAGTCTAGTTTTTATTCTGGTTTATCTAATGTTTTTATCTCATATCAAGAATATATATATATAATAAAAAAAAGAGTCTGAAAGAACTTTCTTCACATAAAAAATGCCAAATAGGTTCTTTCCCAGGTCGCTAGGAATTTTCTTCACCATAAATGCCCTAAGGAGTGAACAATAAGTAGGTTCTTTCTCAGCAGTTATTCTATTTTCTGGTTAACCATTTAGATTCTTACCATCTGATGATAGATTTCAGCAACACCCCATCAAAGGTCCCACTCATGTGTCCCCACCACAGTCAATAGACAGTGTAGAACACAGTGGCCAGATTGTCATACTCTGACCGTGGAGATGGCAAAAAGAAATTCTGCATTGGAGGGGTTCGTTTCATTTGGCAATAATGACTGTCGGGCACAAGGACCCAAAATAGAGAGAGAAAAAGTGTGAGCGAGAAAGGCCAAGATTCGAGCAGGATATTGGCTCTGAAATGCCCAAACAACGATGTGTGAGAGAGAAATAGAGATAAAGACCAAGAATACCTGTAAGCAGACCTCATACAAAAAGTACTCTGCTATCTACAGAAAAGACTAGCAGCACTTTTCAAAGGTTGTGTCCTTTTTTCCCATTAACCCACCACTTACATACATAAAATAACAAAAACCTAAAAGACATTCCAGGGATATTGTACCACTGATCTCGCTTTCTCTGTTTTTTTTATTATAAGAATTTTTATATTGACTAATTTATTGTGTTGGATAAACTTTAAGTCTATTAAATTATATTTTATATATTTTTTAGTATAAAGAAATCGAAAAAAGCAATAAATTGAAATATTTTTTTAAGATAATATAATTTAAAATGTCATATCTCATATATCGAGCATTGGATATGACTAAGCTATTTATCATTGGAAAACTCGTTTCAAATAAATATCAAGAAAACTTAAGATTATGTCAATCGAAGCTAAAATAGTAAAAGTCTGGTCTCAAAAAGTTTGCATAAATTTGAACTAAATTTCATCCGATTAATTAGTCAAACATCCGATTGATCCAACCACAGATAGTAGCTTAATCTGATCAATCGAGTGTTGTGTAGAAATCCACCAACTTGTAAAAAAAACCTTTCTTATTTGTGTCAGAGTTGCCTACTTTGTTTCTGCTTACTTATTTGGATTATAATCCTAAGATACGAATTGTGGGTTATAAAAATGGACTTTTATCCCAACCCTAAATATAAATCCCATTATTCTAACTTGAGAATATTATTTGAAAATCATACTTTTTCTCTAGAGCTTTTATTGGCGACAATTGCATACCAAGGCTTTGTATTTTAGAATTTCACTACTTCTACTTCCTCGTAGGAAATTAATCGTCTTATGAAATCAATGTGTTTGGATTAAGCACGGAGTCAGAGAGCAGGGCACGCAAAGTCGAGTTGAGTCGCGTCATGGATTTGTATAAGAAAAACTATATCCTGTAGTCGAGAGACTAATTATGTAAGATTGTGAATATATTTTGTAACTGTTCAAAATTAGTGCTTAATTTGTACATTATAACTCCTAGTTTTTATTCATTAGGGCTTTTACGTAAAAGTTTAAGTATAATTAATTGTTTTTTTCTTGCAAGTTTACTTTATTTATTCCATTGCATATTATTTGACTTACACTCTAGAAATCTGGGACTACAATGTTTCTTCTCCTTCAACACAATATTATCTTTGCATCAAAAGAAGAGGCTGTAATAAGTTTTATATTTTAATCACTTCTAACAACAAAGGCCCTCATCTCCCAAGTCATGAGGTCACTGGCTAAAGACCAGTTGAGCCCACATGGGGTGATGAGGGTGGGAACTAGGACTGGACCAATACTAATGGATTGGATCTCACATTACCATGCAAAGGGAACATAATGGGCCTAGAAGTGGTGCCCAAGGTGTGTTTCTTTCTTGGGTGACATGGGAAAGGTATTCAAATACGGCTAGCTATAATTTCTTAGGTGAGCGTGTACTTTTTAGAATACAGATTTCTTGTTATTACCATAATGCCACCATGGTTTTGAGCAGATATGGGAACAGTACATGTCCAACTGGAACCATCTTGGAAGGAAAGGATCCTTAATTATCTATAATTAAGAGATATGATCATGATTAAAGTCTTTAAATATAGGCCAAGTTGATTGGATTTGTATTATCTCCTTGTACTTGAGCTTTCTTGTGTAAAGCTGGTGCTAGAGTTAAGAGTCATTTTTTAGGTCATGTGGAGCATGCTGCTCATACTATTTGAACTTGTTTAGTCCTCCCATAAGATTCTAATCAAGTTCACTGTTCACCTGTACCAGTTACACAAAAATTGCACACACTGTCGGTGTATAAACTACGAAGAATTAGTCAATACTCAATACAAGCCAAATTTTTAATGAACCACCATCTAGAACCCCATCAAACATGCCAAGTGGCCATGCCCATGAGAATAAAGGAAAGCTCACTGGTTGGGAGTCCGTACTCATCCAACTAGCTATGGTTCGATCCTGTGTACTCTCTCCCCAGTGTTTAGCTGATCTTCTCCTTGCATGTGCTAGGGTTCAATTTCATGTCAATCGGGTCTGTCAAAAAGTCTGCCATTTTGGCCGGTACCAAAATTTAAAAAGAAAAGAGGCCGTGCCCATAAATGATAGACATGGAGCTGTTGATTTTGTGTGTGGTCACATTATTTTCGTGATGGGTATTGGAGGTTTCACGTTAACTTTTCCACATGTAAACATATATGCACATGATTTGGAAGCAAAAAGGTGAGGATTAAATTCCAATCCAGTGGGCTGGAAAAAAGAGCGTTGGACTCCTGGCCTCCTAGGGAAAAATTCCAGTCCAATAATGTCTGAATTAGCTTTATGCATTCATGAATCAAATAACCACATCCTTGTCTTTATCAGACCTAGAAATCCGATGCATTAGACAGCCCAAGATCATGTCCCCTTGTGAAATTGAAGTACGAACAAAACATCTCCGTTGTTGTTCATCGGTCAATTTTTTTTATCCGATTGCAATCAAACATCCATCATTTGATAATCCATCTTGTACTAGACCCACATAATATCATAGTCACCATCAAAATCTTATTCCAACTATGTCCAACGTTTTCAGGCTCCAAATTTATTTCAAATTGTAATTCAATTGCTACTTCTATGCAACGAAAGATAAAAGTAATTAACTGCATAAAGAAGGCAACACAATATTTAACGTAAAAATCCATACAAAAAGAAAGAAAAGAAAAAACAACGAGCCCAAAGTAAACTAAATCAAACACTAACTTCTACAGTTACATGATATACTAATAACCTTACAGTCAGTCTCTCGATGCAAGTAGTGGTAATTGTTCTTGCTATATTCCTTCGATACGCAGTCCCTTGGTACTCCACTATTAATTCTTTGATCATCACTTCGAGCGAATCTCTTCAGCAAGAAAATAATCTCCTACAAAAATGTAGAAGCCATAGATCTCTTACAATAAAATAGAAGCATCGACTCTACAACATAAAGCCTTTGGCCCTACTTTCCAATAAAAACTCTTGATAAAATCTCCAATATAATTCTCAACTCAGATTATGGAGGAAGATGTCCTAGGGTTGAGAGAAATGCCCTTTTATAGCCCATAATTTGTACCTTAGGTAGGGTTAGAGTCAAAGTATGAACAAAACAGGCAACTGTTACATATAGAAAAGATTTTCGTGCAAATCATGGGCTTTCTCCAATAGTGCACGCAACCATAGTCCATTCTAAAAATAAAATATAACTCAATGGTTCAAGATTTTTGTCCAACCCATGAATTAGCCAACACTCATAATCCTTACCGAGGTAGTTACAAGAATTTTGTAGTCTAATCCAAGCCCCAGGTAGGTTTTCTTGTTTTAAATTTATCCTTATTATTTCTGTCCATATCATCTTTGGCTACCCCAGAAACACAAAATAAAAAATAAAAAAAATTGAAACAGGCCATAATCGCATTCATGTGTGCAGTATACATTGTATAAAATGATGTTAGATATGTATTTTTTAGGGCCAGCTAGTATGGTCTTGCAGACCGCTAATCACGGTCCTCCGTCCTCGCCCACCAACTAGCTTTGTTTTGGTGCAAGTTGCTATCTCAGCTAAAGACTGAATTGTTGGTACAAGTTGCAGGGTTCTGAACCCAGTTTGTACTATGGGTGGGAACTGGTGAAGGGAATCATGCAGTTTAAAATCGACCAATTGCTTCACCCTGACATTATAAATAATCATAAACAGACATTATGACTATTATTCTGTATGAATTTTATGGACATGATTGATTTAAACAAATATGAAGCTATACACATTTTTAGTGGTTAGGATCAATGATTATCAATTGTTTGTGGACATGATTTACACGGTGCAATTGTATTATTTACGCATAAATCCAGTAATATGCGTGATTACAGCTGAGTTTATTTATTAAATGATAGCTTGTATAAGAGATCATTTGGACTTGTTTGTGGAATTAATATGCTTAGCATTTTCATAGAGGGGTCAAAGTCCTTATTCTATTTGCCCTCCCCTATTTGAAAATGAGATTTTCACTCAATGGGAAAAGCACTACATCAGCATGAATCCTTTGCTCTTCTCATACCTTATGGTGCTCCAAACAAGTGACAATAAAAATGATTTTCCGCTTTTAGCTTTGTAGAATCAATAAGCCCCAGATGTAAGGGAAAGAGAGAAAACGATTGCTTATACAGAACGGACATCAGGTCCACCCCATTGGGCCCTTACAGATGGTTGTGAGCAATGATGACATGGTGATTGCATATCCCAAACGAACATTATGTGTATGCAAAATGGTATACTTCTTAGTCGTGCCATAGGAAGATCTAAATCGCTCAAAATATCAGTTCCATTATGTAAACTCCAGGCCAAATCTTGCTCGAGTTGAAGTTGGAGCTCATCGGGGACATCAAGCATATCTTATCATGTGACTCGTACATTCTTTTCTTCTGAAGATGATAGTTTATTTTTTCAAATATATTATTGGTACTATTTTGTGTAGTGGTGATGGTTTCAAACAAGCACTTAAATTGGCAATAGTAAACAACAGATTTTATCACAACAAAAATATAGGGGCTTTTAGGCCCAAGTTTATTTTTTAAAAGTCGCATAGCTTTAACTCTACCTCCAAATATTTTAGAGCTTTAAGTCCACTAGGATATTTTTGCTAGTAAAACATTAAAAAAATTTACCCCCATTGTGTCACTCTTTTTAAGAAAAAAACATAGATTTTTTAAAAAAAGTCATGTTATAGTCCAGCCGCCGACCACTAGCTAGAATAGTGGTCGGCCACCAATTGTTTCTTTTTTCCATATTTTTTAATTTTTTATTTACGTACCATGGCCACATGTTTTTATTTTTAATTTTGTAATTTGTTGCATCAATTTTAAACATGTTTATATTTCTGACACATTTGATTAATGTTTTTGTCTATCATGTACACACTAATATATGATCTTATTTCTTTAATTTGTGCACTAAAAATCATATGGCTGCCAGTAGTTTCTTGCTTTTATTTTTTTTTGAATTTTTTTAATTTTACACACCACAACTATATGTTGCTATTTTTAATCTTGTAATTTTTTTCATTTGTTTTAAACATATTCATGTTTCTTATGCATCTGATTGATATTCTTGCTTATCATGTACACTAATACATGATCCTATTTCTTCAATTTGTACAATAAAAATTTATAATTCTTAATTTCATATATCTCATATTCTTAATTCTTCAATTTATGCACTGAAAAATTTAGAATTCTTAATGTTCCTATATCTTAAGTTTTTGTTTCTAACACGTCCTGCTGGTTGTTGACTGGCCACTATTCCAAAAGTGAACCCTAAAATGTGTATATATATATATATATATCCTAAAAAGAAATAAGTGAATGCTAGGGGTAAAATGGCCATCATCACAAAATAAGAAGAATAGATGGACTTAAAGCATTAAACGTTATAGCATAAATGGACTCTTGCAATTAAGAATAAGGGAAGTGGAGTTCTACCTGATTAAGTTTAAAGAATTGGACTTTCACCGAAATTAGCCAGAAAGAATGCACCATGGTAGCAAGCAAACTTTGAATAGTAGAAATCAACTGTTATGATCATTTAATTGGCCTGATATCAAAATCACCATAATGCAAATCCTAACCTGTTTATTCCATTCTTGATTATTCATTCAGGTGGCTATAAGTAGTGAGAAGTAAATGCATCACATTATTTAGAATGTGCATGTATGATCCAACTATATTGATTCACTACCTTAAAAAGTATTAGTATAACTAAAAACATATTCGATAAGTTTTGATAGAAAAGATTGGTTTGAATATTGATGAGAGGTTGGCCCATTATATAAGTCCGAACAGGTGATTTCAAATTCTTAACGGTTAATTTGAAAAACTGAAATTTACACTCTTTAAAAACGGTGCAAATCATTTGTGATTAAATCAATGGTGAATGATAATTAGATCAAAGTCAAAATAGAGACCAATTCTTATTTGATCATTAGGCGAGTGGTGTGCCCTTTATGAAAGCACAAAACAGTGGGAGTCTAAGGAAATTTTGTTTCAACACTGAAATGCAATTGTAACTCACATATGTATCATGAGCAAAGACCATACTTTATTAGTTGAATTTATCACGCCTATTTGGATTACTGCTTGCCTTTGAAAGGGAGTTTAAGAACTCCATTGAGAATGTTATATATATATATATATATACATATATATATATATGGGAGGC
This sequence comes from Sextonia rubra, assembly GCA_037013555.1. Taxonomy (NCBI): domain Eukaryota; kingdom Viridiplantae; phylum Streptophyta; class Magnoliopsida; order Laurales; family Lauraceae; genus Sextonia; species Sextonia rubra. The sequence continues at coordinate 58,235,433 of JASUAD010000006.1, read as the reverse complement.
ATTCATGTGCATATATCTTTTACTAAGGGATTGTGCATACTCCTCTGTGGGGTCCATCATGAACCCCACCAAGGGATGAGACTGGCAGAAATGGAAAGATCCATGCGGGACCACCCTAGATATCAAGTTTGGCTCAATCACATGTCCCTAACCCCTTCATCCATGACATACAAATTCATTCCATTTGAATGGATGCATAGTTGATTCAACAGTCCAATAAATTCGGATTTAACCAAAAATTGGTCAATGGGTTCAATTCAAGGAGGTCGTATGTGTGGTCCATTTGGATGGACCATACAGTGGGTCCCACCTAGAGTTCTCACTAAAAAATGGTAAGGGACATATGCATATGAATATTCTCCTATATATATAGGGGAAAATTTATGTGCATATATTCCTCACTAAGGGACTGTGCATACTCCTCTATGGGGCCTATGGTGGACCTCAACAAGGGATGAGATAGGAGAAATAAAAAAATCTATGCGGGACCATCCTAAATATTAACTTTGGCCCTAATCACATGTCTCTAACCCCTTCATCCAGGACCCACAAATTCATTATATTCGAATGAGTGCATAATTGATCCAACGGTCCAATAAATTCAAATTTGACCAAAAATTCATAAACGGGTTTAATTCAAGGAGGTCGTATGTGTGGTCCATTTGGATGAACCATATAGTGGGTTCCACTTAGAGTTCTCAAGAAAAAAATAGTGAGAGACATATGCACATGAATATTCCTCATATATATATAGAAAATGCTAGTATACATCATTTCCTCACTATAGGGTGAGGGAGACTTACATGGCTTTCCTTTTTTATATATAAGCATTCATCTTTTTCAAATACCTTTTTGTCTTTTACACATAAATATTTTTAATTAATTAAATGTCCCTTACCCTATGTGAGGAAATGATGCATACTAGCATTTATATATATATATAGAAAATAATCTTATGAAAATTAGTTCTCACCATTTTTTTGTGAGAACTCTAGGAGGGGCACATCTATCACCCAATTAAAACTTTGCAAAGCATAGAGACCCCCCTTATAGTCACACACCTCAAGTTTTGGCTATATCTAAATTTATTGCACTATTAGATCAATTGTGCACTAATTCGAATGGTGCACAGTAGATATATATAGGGCTTTAATTATGTAAAAACTATTTTCGCGCACCTATCATGAGAACTATTTATGGGGCCCACTTGTGGGTCCCCTTTTTGAGATGAGACTAGGGATAGTGAAAAGATCTATGTATGGCCACGCTAAATATCAAGTCTTGGCACCAATTACATGTTCTTAACCCCTTGATCGATGGCTCAGAAACTGAGCCCATTAATATTAGTATACAGTCAATCCAATAGAGTAGTAAATTCGGATTTAACCAAAACTTGGAGTGTATAACTATCATGGAGGTCTCCGTGTATTGGAAGGTTTAGATTGGGTGATAGATGAGCCCCCACCTAGAGTTCTCAAAAAATATGGACTGTTAGATATATATAGGATTATTTTCATAAGATTATTTTCCACATATATTTAGGACTACTAGATAGCGCCCAGACATTCTCAAAAGTGAAAACACTCCTTTTTGCAACAAATAGGAGATCAGGAAATTTTAATACTATGGAGAAGCAATTAATGTTACTTTTAAAAAGGAGAAAAAGTCTCTACATGACCATCCCTCATTGGAGGATAGAAAAAGGGCAGAAACACCCTTTTTAAATGGGGTATTCCTAAGAATTTCTCATATATATATACAAAACTCCTAAGACGTTTTTCACGAAAAAAAGGCCCCATTTTCTATCCTATAAGATTGTAACACATGTCATCAACATTTCATTAAAATTAGCTATCCCTTATTTTTTGCTTTGCACTTGTAAGGTGACGAATTTTTATTAAACATGTCAAAAAGGGTATAAACTCCCCTTTTTTAAATGGGGAGTTTTTGAGAATTCTTATATATATATATATATATTCACCAACCTACCGTGAGAACTTTTTATAGGGCCTACTTATGGGTCTCATTTGGGGATGGAAATAAAGGGAATAGAAAGATTCACGTGGACCACCTCGGTTATCAAGTTTGGCCTTAATCATATATCCCTAACCCTTTATCAGTGGCCTACAAGTCCAATACATTTAGATTGATTTACAGTCAATATAACGGTCCAGTAAATTCATATCTGATCAAAACTTAGGCCGTGTGACTATTAGGGGTCCTCTGTGTATTGCAAGGTTTGGATTGAATGATAGATAAGCCCTACCTAGAGTTCTTACAAAAAAATGGTAAGAATAGTTCTCACTTGAATATTTCCATATATATATATTATATAGTTGAGTGTGAATCCTCTTAGGCTTTGAGTCCTAGAGTTGGCAAAATATAACCCGACTTGCATATAATCCACATAACCCAACCCACATGATGGACGGGTCGATCACAGGTCTAGAAATTCTGACCCGCAATTAAACGAGTTATGTTAGGGTTGACCTGCTTAGCCAGCATGAATTTTTATTTTTACTGAAACCTATTTAAAAAGATAAGCAGAAAGTGTTCCTCATGGTTATCTCCACTTCCATCTTTTCACATTCATTGGTTTCTTCATTGCTCCTCACTTTCTTCCTTGTTTTCAACTCCTATTTACATAAGCCTACCATGTATTGTGGTTAAAATTTTGATTTAACAAATACAATCGACAAGGGTTATGCGACCCAACCGACTTGCATAACCCACATAAGCCATGCAGTTTAAAGCGGGTTGAGTCCGGTTGACCCGTGATGGGTCCGGGTTAGGGGTTTCTGACCTGTTTAATAAACGAGTCAATTGCAGGTTTGGTTGTTTTGACCCGTTTGTTAAATGGGTCTAACCCGTTTAGCCTAACCCAATCCAATTGCCACCTCTAGCTTTGAGTTAAGGAAATCTAAGTCAAAGTAATGAAACCTTGAAAGCCTTTATTTTGAGCAATTGAGAGTTTCAAGAGAAGAGCTCCATTGTGTCCCCCGCGTTTTGGAGTAACCCGAGACTGAGTCATGGGCTAATCCCTCACCAGTACAGCTTTATACACATCAAAATCTACCGAATTTCCTTCCTCCTGAAAAATTGTTTACGGTAAACTGCGAGAAATGCATGAACTCCGAGCAAAAGTTAAAAAACCCTTATACAAAAGGACTATCATATTGCATGCATGCCATGCAAAAAACAGAGCTTGTGGGGCAATGAGAATCTCACCCGCGTGATTAATTACCGTCTGAAGAGAGAGAGAGAGAGAGAGAGAGAGAGAGACGTGCCTAGTAGGGCTCACAACTAAGATAGGGGATGATTTCAGTGAATCTAGACAGTGTTAGTCACTCTAAAAGCAACTATCAATCAACAAAAGCAATAAAAACTTTTTGAAGAAGGTCCACTCAAACTGTTGACGGCTCATCAGTTCAAGACCCACCTGTCACAGAAACTAGACCCACCAAAACAACCCTTCAATTTCCTGCTTGTAAAGAGAAACATGGGGCAGCACCAGCAGTTTTTTAGTCTGGAATCAGCAACAAATATCAACAGTTTGCCCGTGTCTTATGATGGCCCCATGGATCAGTGTTCAAATACATCTTTAACCATCCAGTTGCCAGCTTCCCAACGAAAGAATATGGACATTTCTGATGTGTAGGCTATGTTATGTTGGCAATGTGGGCCCAACTTGCGCAAATTAAAGGCAACTAGCAAACTGTTCTTTTTCTCTGGTGGTGTTTTGTAATATTTTTTTTCCTAATGACAACGCTTTTGATTTAAATAATGTCAGAGCAAGGCCTCAAAAAGTGTGAGATGCCAGATGTCGAAACCTGGCCTTCTCAACCAAAGTGTTCTACCATTTTATCGGTTGGAATTCATTGTTTTGGAACAAGTTAAGAATTCCAGAAATTTATTAAAATAGTAATATAAGCGGCCCACTTGACTACCATGGACTTCCTGGGGTTAATCATGGGTCCACACGAACACACAGTGAAACAGTCCGGTTTTGAACATTGATGGTCCCCAGTTTGTTTCCTTCAATTGGCCAGCAGAACATCCAGTGCAAAAAGCTTTTGATTCAACTGCAAAGTCCAAAGAATAGATGTTTGAAGTGTTTTCCTCCTTTCAATTAGGAAACATTTTGTTCTTGGGGTTCAATGTCTCTATTGTTTTCCAACGTTGTCGTGGCTAGGAGTTAGTTGGGAGGTGGAAGTTTTCCTTCCTTCGGATTCCTCTCTTACCTAATTCCTAAAATTAAAGCTCTCAAAGGGGCAGATTCAGCTTGACTCATGTCTATTCGAAGCTGAGTCCATTTACAATAAAGGAGTGTAAACTCGGTCTAAGTCCGCACAGATTTAGTGCTCAAATTTGAGTTTGAGGCATGTGGAGTCTACCAATAGAGTGTTAGTTCAAGACTACTGGTACTTTTGGATTCAGATATAAATCTTAGGTGCAATCAGGCAAGTTTACTTTTTATTGTCTATTTTGCTTAAAAATTTATTCAAATACATCTTTAAGTGTTTTAAACCAGTAGGCAAAGTTTATGGATGCTTCATCGTTGCCCATTTTTCAAAAAGTAGCCAAAAGAATTTTTTTCCAGATAAAATGAATGTGCTAATAATAAAATCCTTTTCACTTATATTTTTGGAAATTTGCCATATATTTTTTATAACATGATCAATTTGCCTATACTACTTTTTTTAGTGGCTACCTATACTACTTTTACTTTATAAAAAATACATTTGTACCACTTTTAATATATGACTGACTATTTTGCCCATATCACTATTATAGTATATAATAAGTTTATCTTTTTTAATGAGAAAATTACGGGAAAAATCACCTTGGTGGGCCACTCAACAAAATTATACCCACTAGCAATTCAAAATCAAGAAAGGCCTCATGGAGCTGTTTTGTATTTTTTTTAATTTTTCTTGTGGTGTGACGATGTCGTCACTCTAGGATCATACCCAACACGGGTTTTTATAATTCTCTTCTTCCCCAAGCTCTTCTTTCTTCATTTGTCTTCTTAACTCAGCTCTGCTTTGACGAAAACTGTGATTGTGCCTCTTTACCATCCCCATCAATCCCTTTCTTTAGTGCATTTGTGAGAATTTGGTATCTTCCCACTCGCCTTCTTCCCTAAGGTTTTGTTTGAGGTTACGTTTTTCCTTCCAATCTCTTGTAAGTATTTCATCAGTCTTTCCTTCTACCATTTATATTCTGATAATAGCTTCGAAATATATTTCACATGCTTGGATTCCACTCAAGAATTGAGAAGAAAGTAGTTGCCATCTATTGTAAACCCTACTTTTGTTTTATTGTGTTTGTGATTTTTTTTTTTTTTGCATTATGTTAAAGCTCCTTAAATGTGGATTATTCCTAGGGTTTTTATTTGAGTTCATGTGCATGTGAGAGATATGGTTTTTTTTTCTCTTATTTTCTTTATCTAGATTGTATTTTATTTTATTTTATTTTTTCATTTTTGTGTTTTAGAGATTTTGTGTTTGTTAGGATTTTATGATTTTGTTTGAGTTTCTTACCCTTTTAATGGAACTAGAATCCTTAAATCAGCATTTTGTATGAATTTTAAACTTCCATATTTTTCACATATTGTATAAACTTTAATGTTTTTTGTTGCTTTTAAACAGTGAAATGAGTAATAACAAAGTTGTAGTAATATTCCACTTTGACGGTGATTTTGTCTTTTGATATTGTACATCTAGTATATAATGGTGGAAGGCAAAAGTTGAGGCACGTAGGAAGGAGTATAACATTTTCTTTTTTGCTAAAAGTAGCACTTAAAACATCTAAATGGGAGGCACATATTGAAGAATTAAGCATTAAGCATTTTCATCATAGTGGTTGTGTATTTTCATTGGTTATTTGGAAGATAACACTAATAATAGGGAAAATTTTGAAGCACCAGGAAATGTGGTTACCCAGTTACAAATGTATATGTCCTGAGTTTTGAACATTACATAGAATTGAGTTGACAGTTCATTTAGGTATATGTTTGATTTTATAAACTTTAAAGACTTAAATGGCTAAAATTTTTTATTAATAATTTTTTTTTTATGAATGTATTTAAGGGTGAAGAGGAACGATATGCAAGGAGAAAATGTGGTCACTTCAAGTTTGGAAAGAAACAAGATCTGAGAATAATCTACAGTTAATTATTATGAAGACAATAATATGTATGGAAGAAATGTGGGCACCTCATCCTTGATAAATATAAGTTAGAAAAGAAAGAAGGTTTGGGAATATCCTACAACTTATACTTGTGAAGACAATGATATGCATTTTAGTACGGCATGCAAGAATATTTCAGATGATCATCTTGCAAGAGTTGATTATGATGGTGTTCATATTGTAGGGGGTGAGAAAGCAGGACCATCATATAGTCTATCTGCTAATGATGAACTTACAAGGGTAGGTGGAAATTTAGATAGTGTGAATGTTGAACATGTTAATACAGGGATGACAAATAAAACATTAGATCAGCCAAGTTTGAAAAGAAATGAAAGTTTGGAGGACACAATGGTACTAACTAAGTTTACCACCAAATTTGGGATTAATTCGGCAAGGAAGATGTGGATAAGTCAAGTGTTTTAAGATCGTGAAAGTTTTAGAAGTACTATTGCGAAATTTGCAATTTATAATAATTTCACTCTTAAGCATTTGAGGACAAATATGAGAAAAGTGACAGCTTTTTGTCAAGATGATCACTGCCCTTGGTGTATACATGCCTCCATTATTGATTCTGGTCCAAATTTTAAAGTACGAACATATAACCCAAGGCATACATGTTCTTATCTAATGATGAGGATGGCACATCGCTAAGCATTTGTAAAGCTTATTGAAGAGTTCATTGAAAATAAAGTTTGATTGAATAATGAGTTGAAGCCGAAGGAGATTATGCATGAATGCCAAAAAGAATTTGGTGCCTGTATGACTTATAGGAAAACATGTATAGCTAAAAAAATGACACTCAATAAAGTTCAAGGATCATATGAGAAGTCATTTATGATCATTCCTCGTTATTGCAAGGAATTGTGCATGAAAAATTCAAGTACCATAACTAACATTAACACCACAGATGAAGATTGGTTTAAAAGATTTTTTTGCACATTTGGTCAATGTATTCGGTCCTTTTTATCATCTATGAGGCCCATGCTAGCTGTTGATGGATCACACCTTAGAAGAATGTATCATAGTATCTTATTATTGGTAGTGACGTATGATGCGAATCACAGATTATTTCCATTGGCATTTGCATTTGTAGAGGCTGAGCGCCATGATAACTGAGAATAGTTCCTCTCGAATTTATCCACGGCATTAAGAAATCCGAGGAATTCAACAACTGTGTTGGACCGCCAAAAAGGCCTTGTGCCTGCATTGGCAAAACATAATCTCTAGTGCATGGCGCTATTATTGTTGTCATTACATTACTGAAAATATTTAGTCAAGCTTTGGTGATCATGCCATAGTGATGAATTTTTGGAGAGCAGCAAAGGCTAGTAGATCATGTGAGTATGAGGTTTATATGAATGACATCCGTACTAGAGACAAAGGAGCCTACAATAATATTTAAGAAATTGGAATGTAACATTTTTTAAATGCGTTTATTCATGGCCGGCGGTTTGACATGTTAACTAGTAATGCCGCCTAGTGTATAAATAGCCTCATGAAGGACAATAGAGTTCTTCCAATTCTTCCAATTACAATACAAGTTGAAGAGAAAAGGGCGAACATGATGGCGTTCTATGAAAGAAGACATCGAAAAGTAAAAAATATCACCACTAGATTGATTTCTTATCCAGAGAAAATCATATGTAATGCGATAGAAGAAACAAGGTGGGTGGAAGTTCGTGCTGCCGTACTTTATGAGTTTCAAGTGCACTCGGGGGAGTCTATTGATGTAGTTAATCTGAAGTGCAAAACATGCACGTGCCATCAATGGGAAATAATGGGAATCCCATGTAAACATTCTTTGGCGTGCATGAATATCAGAGGTATTAATCCATACGAACATATTGAGAATTGGTAACTAACAGGCATTTATCGAGCAACATACAGTGAAGTCATCCATCCCACTCGTGACATTAAACAATGGGAACATATTTCGACTCAGCGAATCTTACCTCCACGTGTGTCGAAACAACTTGGGTGGCTGAAGAAAAATCGAGTTCACTTCCAAGATAGGGATCGGCAAAGGCAGGTAGTCACATGTTCGAATTGCAAAGAAAGAAGCCACAACCGGCTTAGGTATCTCAATCCTCGTATTCAACAGTGAATTTATTTTGCCTAGTTATTCAAATTGTAATAGATTGTTTGTGAACTGGTTTGCATCTAGTTACTTTTAAGCTCTTTTGAATCTGTAGTAGATGAATGTATGATGAGTTTAATTACCTTGGGATATGAAGAGATCTTTTTTTTTCCTATCAACAACAAGTGACGACGTCATTATTTTCCAAAGACGAAGTAGTATTAAAAAGTGACGACATCAATACTTTCCAGAGACGAAGTCATGCACCAGTAGTGTTAAATTATGACGACATCATCACTTTATAGAGACGAAGTCCAGCATCTGTAGTGTTAAACTATGATGACGTCGTCACTTTACAAAAGAAGTCAAGCACTCGTAGTGTTAACTATGATAACCTCATCACTTTACATAGATGAAGTCAATCACTCGTAGTGTTAAAGTATGACGACGTTGTCACTTTGTAGAGACGAAGTCAATCACTCGTAATGTTAAATTGTGATGACATCGTGACTTTTCAAAGTTGAAGTGAACAACTTGTAGTGTTAAACTGTGACGACGCCGTTACTACATAATCTATCATTGAAAAAAGGGAACTACTATAAATACACAAGATTTTTCTCTCCTTACACAGGCCAAAAATTAAATAAAACCCAAAACTTTCCAAAATGCCCTTCTCTCCATATGCACTTCCTCTCTCTTCTCTAGCCAGCGATGAGCTCAGGCCGGAGAAGGCCTCTCTCTCCATCCTCCTCTTCTTCTTCTTCTCCTTCTCTCCCTCTCCCTCTCCCCCTATTCTCTCTCTCTTTCCCTCTCCCTCTCTCTTTCCTCCCCCTTCCCGCCGTCTCCCCACAGAAAGGAGACCGATCCAGTCTCCTACAGGGGGACCCCAATCTCCTTCTATCGGTCTCTTTGCTGCGGGGAGATCTCTGTCTCCTACTATGGGGAGACGGCTGAAAGTGGGAGAAAGGGGAAAGGGAAGGAAAGAGGGAGGGAGAGCGAAAAAGAGAGAGAATATAGGGAGGGAGAGTGAGAGGGAGAGAGAAGGAGAAGGAGAGAAAGGGAAAGAGGGAGAGATGCCGGTCTCCTTGCTGTGGGGAGGCCGGCTGCGGCAATGGGCAAAGGGGAAGGGAGGAAAAAGGGAGGGATAGAGAAGGAGAAAAAGGATAGAGGGAGGGGGAGGAGGAAGAGGAAGAGGAAAAGGGAGGAGGAGAAAGAGGAAGAGGAAGAGAGAGGGAGGGAGAGCCCCTCGACCAGCCATAGCTTGACGCCGGCCAAAGAGGAGGAAGGGAGAGAGATGTGTAGGGAGAGCATGGGTGGGGATAATTTGGGAAGTTTAGTATTTTTTTTTTTGGCTGTTGTAAGAAGGGAAGAAAGAGGAGTACAAATAGCAAGACTCTTGAAAAAACAATTTTGTCCTTGAGTATCATTTCAACTTTTACAAGTACCTGCAAATAATTTCATTTTCAATACACATTCAAAGTGTAAATGTTTACATCCCTCCATCTTGTTCAACAATGTAATTCTTCACATTATTCAACTTCACTTTTACATACATCAACATACCTTCAACATACATTCTTCACATATCAACTTTACTGACATTTAACATACATAACACTTAAATATACTACCTTGTATATACAAAATGGATAGTAAACATCTATGGAATAGTACCTATTATACAAAACCAATAATTAAATACACTTAAACATAAAAAATCCATCAATCATCTGCAGTCTCATCCAATCCGAAATGGCATGCATTATCTTCCCAGCTCCTCTTGTATATTTCGACAACAATTTTTTATTGATAGTATGAAATGTCAGCTTGTATAAAATTTATTGGCTGATTTGCCACAATGTGTTCAGCGAATGCAGCTGCAAATATGCCACAATCATTGCCATTTTGTTGTTGTAGTATATTTGTGGCCACAATGGTAGTCCAGAGGTTAGGGTCATGCCACCCATAGTTGATATACTTTGCTGTTAGCCAATGAATTCATAATAAATATAACAACTTATAAAAGACAATGTAACATCAATCAATGAATAAATTACATTTTAACAATGTAAGTAAAATGTTTACTTACAAAGCAATTGACATTTGTCAATGAGTCTTTCTGGCCTAAAAGGCTATCATAATATCGCCACTTCGAGTCTTCAGGAAAACCCACAAGCAAAATGAAATGGTTAATGTGATGGATAAGGTATATGAGTACTGTACTATCCCGTGCTTCCCACACTCTTAATCCATTAAGGCCAAAACAAAGATCATCCATCGAACCCAACTTTTCCTACCACAAACTCTACAACCAAAGTGATTTATATTTAGTTTTACAGTGAAATTAATATATGTTACATAATTTGTTCAAGAAATAATATACTTACTACAATGCTTTGATCAGCAAAGTATGCAGTATGGCATAATTCCTTCTAGTACTAAAACCAATAATACAACACATTTGAGTCCAAATACGTATGTCACAACCCGAGCCCAGAAATCAGGGGTTAGCAAAAAGCCAAACCAGTGACACACGTACTCCCGTGCACGTGCATCCAAACCCAGTCCAGATACACGCACACAAGGGATCTAACACGTACGAAACAAGCGAACGCGGAAACTGTAGATATCATAGCAAATACAACAAAAGAGAACGAGCGGAAAACCAAAATGCGAAATGGGAAAAAGACGTAGATAACACACACAGATATAGATCCAATTACAAGGCTGAGTACACATAAAAAAAACATGATGTACAAAAATAATACAGAGTAACAAAGTCCGAAGTACAAAATACAAAATCTTCGCATAGACCAATATATCATCTATAAATACCACAACAAACTGGTCCAAATAGGTAGCAAACACCCTATTCATCGCTACTATAAAAGTTGTGGGTGCATTCGTCAAACCGAAAGGCATGACAAGGAACTCGTAGTGTCCATACCGAGTCTTGAAAGCTGTCTTAGGAACGTCCTCATCCTTCACCCGGAGCTGGTGATACCTTGACCTTAAGTCGATCTTCGAAAAGTAAGCTGCACCCTGAAGCTAATCGAACAACTCATCAATCCTAGGCAATGAATATTTGTTCTTGATGGTCACTTTGTTCAACTGCCTGTAATCAATGCACATCCAGAAACTACCATCCTTTTTCTTTACAAACAATATAGGAACTCCCCAAGGTGAAACACTTGGGCGTATGAACCATTTATCCAACAGATCCTGCAACTGTTTCTTCAATTCCGACAACTTTGCAGGTGCCTTATGATACGGATCTCTACTAATGGGTGTTGTATTTGGTATCAAATCAATCGAGAACTCTACCTCTCGAACCGGTGGCAACTCGGGTACATCCTTCGGAAAGACATCCGGAAACTCACTGACTACTGGGATCTCACTGAGCTGTCGCTGATCCTTCTTCTCTAAAATGAATGCAAGAAATCCCTCACATTCCCTGCGAAGCATCCTGTTTGCCTTACAAGCAAATATCACGTGTCTCGGGCACTTCGTCTGACTGCCCTCAAATCGGAATCCGCTACCCAGACCAAAGTAGATAGCCTTGCTGTAACAATTGATATAAGCATGATACCTCGCAAGCCAGTCCATACCCAGAATCACATCAAAATCCAGTGTCGTGAGCAACACGAGGTCTACAGGGAGCTGATGACCAGCTATCCGCACATCGCACTGAGGGTAGAAAACACTGCACTCTACCCGCTTACCAACCGGAGTGAATATTATCAACAAGTACGGGAGCGGTAAGGGTCGCTGTCGTAGCTGCACAGCAAAATGGAGTGCTACGTACGAACGCATAGACCCTGAGTCAAACAAGGCTAAAGCTTCAGCATTAGAAATTAAAATCATACCTTCCACGACCGTAGCCTCCTCCGCGCCCTCATGCGTCGCAGCATAAGCTTAAGCTGTCTGGCGGTTCTGCCTCTGGGCTGGGCGAGCTGGCTGCACCTTGCCCTGCGCTGTAGATCCTGCGAACTTCGTCTGTGGAGATGACTGAAACTTCGCGCATTGGGCCCGCTTGTGCTCCGTGGAGCCTCAACCGAAGCAGGCCCCACTCTTTCTCCAACATCTTTCTGTCGGATGATCTTTCCCACAGTAACCACAAACCATCTGAGCATTGTTCGAACTACCCGGCTTGCCTTTGAACTTCTTCTGGAACTGACCCCTGCCACTAGAACCTGCCACTCTCTTATACTCAGTTCGCTCCTCCTCCATTATGGCCTCTGCATCATATGCCCGGTCAATAGCGTCATCTAGGATAGCCGGCCACATACATGCAACCATGTGACGCTTATACTTCGGGTTTAGGCCGTTGATGAAGCGAGTCACCTTCTTATACTCAGTGTTCACCATATCCTCTGCGAAGTGAGACAGTTCTGTAAACTTGTGTACATAATCTGCAACCGGTGTCTGTCTCTGCTGAAGGTTAAAGAATTCCACTTCCTTGGCTCGCTGAACATGAAGAGGCATGAAATTTCGACGGAACTGCTGCTTGAAAGTCCCCCAAACCGTGGCATTGGGCATAGTCTGGAACGAACTCTTGACACTCCTCCACCATGTCTTGGCTACACTCCTGAGCATAGAGGCTGTGAGAACTACTTTCTATTTATTACTACACATAATCATATCAAAAAGCTCCTCTGTCTTCTCCAGCCACTGGTCAGCCTGCAATGCATCCTCGGTACCATGGAATTCAGTAGCCCCACGCTTATGGAACTTGTCGAAAAGAGAATTTGGATCCGTTTCCTTGGGCTGGATGATCACTTGCTGTTCTACGCGAGGAATTACTGATGTAGCCGGAGATGCTTGACTCTGCCTGTCCAATATAGATGCCACCTGAGCCTGCAGAGACTGCATGGACTGCATCATCATCATCATACACTCCTTACTACTCATGGGTGGGGGTAGCGATCTACTTTCGCCATTGTGGCACTGCTGATTCTCATCCCTAGACCCTGATCCTGATGCCATGATGTACTGTCCTGCAAAAGGAAAAGGAACAAAATACAAATATAAAACACCCCGAGTTAGTCAACCCCTAAGAATTCACCTATTAAACGCCAAGTCAAATAGTTGATATCGTCATCTCACCGCGATTTAAATGTCTACATGCTTATAACTAGCATGCTTTGATACCATACAATACGTATGTCACAACCCGAGCCTAGAAATTAGGGGTTAGCGAAAAGCCAAACCAGTGACACACATACTCCCGTGCACGTGCATCCAAACCCAGTCTAGATACATGCACACAAGGGATCTAACACGTATGAAGCAAGCGAATGCGGAAGCTGTAGATATCATAACAAGCACAACAAAAGAGAACGAGCAGAAAAACAAAATGCAAAATGGGAAAAAGACGTAGATAACACACACAGATATAGATCCAAATACAAAGCTGAGTACACATAAAAAAAAACATGATGTACAAAAATAATACAGAGTAACAAAGTTCGAAGTACAAAATACAAAATCTCCAAAAAACCAAAACACATAATACAAAATGTAGGAACGCACTCGGCAGAATGATTAAGCCCACTCTGTCATACCGGAGGGTGTCTCTAGGTCCTGCCCTGCAGTTTCTTTGACCGCCGGGGAGCCGGATAAGGGATCTGTGCCTGCAACACCACAAAACACTCAGTGAATACAACGATCCAGCAATTATAAGTAACAGGGACGAAACACTCATAGTATCAAAGTGAACAATGACAGAAGATTAAATACAGAGTTTCATATTAGTATGCTAAGCAAATTGTGCATAGAAGTAAGGCATGATAATGAATCAAAACATAGAAATACTGAACTAAGTGGTTACTACATTAACCATATTCTTTCACATAGAGAGCAGACAGAGCAGACAGATGAGAACACCACCGACCTGGCCATGGGTACAAGTGGGTCTCGATTTCCTGGGTTTCGGAGTCCCAAGAAAAAGCTACGCTGCAGCGATATAGAGAACAGAGAACCAAGCCAGAGGTTACCCCGTCGGGCATCCTAAGGCTGAGGCTGAGTAGAGCCAGACTAATACTAATCAAATCAAATCCAAAAGAAGGGAGATTTTCCGCTTTGGACTCACCGACGGCAAAGGCCGGATCTTATCCTCACGTATAAATCTCGGGGCAGAGCCACTTGGGAATACCCAGTGAATCAGAGATGTACAAAGCCAGAGGTATACAAGCATAGCGTAAAATGAGTCAAAGCACTGCGTAGATCAAAGCATAGTACAGACTGAAGAATAAAACAATTATACAGAACAAAAGCAAAATGATCTCGTCTTGCATAAACATAGATCAGCAAAACAGAGAGCAAAATTGTAAGCAATATGCACTGCATCTCAGATTCACACGGAATCAAGGGTAATTACAAGCCAACTCAAATCTAGTTGTTCACTGTCACTAACCGTGCATGATGATGTAGTTTTAAGTTATTCGATGCACCGTTGCCATCAAAGTGTTGCAATGTAATTCTCACATGCACCAAAGTCCCTTAAACCAACACCCATGGGGAGGTGCTTAACAGTAAACCAACGCTCACATGAATGAGTTACAGCCTAACAGATTATTCATGCGGTCCAAGGAATCCATTGGGCCGGTTTATATGAGTGGTTACCTGTATATAAGCCCTATAAGGTCACACCATTAGCCTAAGTTTAATTTCAAACTTTTTCCAGGTCTTACGGTTTAGCCGTGGGTGACTTACGGCTTAGCCGTCGACAGCTTATGGCCTAGCCGTAAGATGCACAACGGCTTAGCCGTAGTTTCCTTCAGAACACGGCTAAACTGGTCATCTTCCACTTTTGATCTGATACCTTTTTACGGTTGAGCTACGGTGGAGTCCACGGCTTAGCCGTAACTTCACCGTAAGAGTATTGGAATCAGAAAGTTTCGACTGATCAGAGTGTTAATTCACGGCTAGGTCACGGTTAGCTTACGGCTCAGCTGTAGAACAATTTACGGTTCAGCCGTAGCCTAGCCGTAAGACAAAATTCAAAATTCGAGTCTCTGGATTCTGAGCCGTACAATATTATGGCTTAGCCGTACAATACAGGAAACGAAATCGGGACAATTACAGAGACTGCAATTTCATGTGCAAATGAAGCAAAACAAGCTCCAATGAAGCCAAAGTGATAGAATTAGGCTGTAGATCATGTCAAGCATGTAAGAACAAGAGAATCACAACAATCAACAATCTACCCATATGTGTTATACAGTCCTGTACTTATACTTGCCTCAAAGCTTTGTCAAACCACTGAAGGCAAGCTCCAATCCAACTAAAAACCTAAGCAAAGCAAAGCAACAACAAATGCAAGTATGAGAACACAGCAAGGGAGATACAAAATCCAATTGGAAAAGAAGAATTGAAGAACCCACTTACCTCAAAGCATAGACAGAGAGGAGGGAGAGAGAGAACCCAATCGAAATGGGTGGAAAATCCCAACACCAACCTAGAGAGGAAGAGAAGTGAAGAGAAAAGAAAATGGACGTGGAGCTTTCCCTGGAGTTTGTTGCATGCACGTTGAAGGAAATGAGCAGGGAGAGAAGACATCTGGCTGATGACTCATTATATAGTTTTGGAGTTTAAAACAAAGTTCGATGGTTTAAGCTATTTACGATTCAAGTCACATGAGGGTCCAACTCCTCCATTGACTCCGAATGGGTTTGAGACAGTTACGGAAAATAACGAGCTCAACAAAATACACGTACTGACAGCAAGATGATGCAATATGATGCATTCAAAGTAATTGCAAAATTACGAAAAAGGGCTTAGAACCTATCCCAGGTCAAAGGCTACTCAACTACCTATCCAAGATCCGAAACCAAGCCCAAAAGAAATAACAACACAAAAACACACTAATGAGCCACTAAACCGGCTCAAAGGGGATCGGAGTGTTACAAATACTCACTCTCTTTTAAGACTTTATTCAACACCTCAGAAGAAACCGCTGTGCACACAACGTCTAGCCGTGTATTGTAAATCTTAGAATATTTCCTATATCCTTTCAAAATGAATTTATTTATACTGGAAAGAGTATATTCTTCCTAAGCCATTACGTGCAAGTAATCATCAAACTTTCTGGGATCTTCCTTTCGCGAGGTAGCCTTTTAATATTCCAAATCAAAGAGGCAATTGTGCTCCTCTTCGATGAGACGATCATTGCAAGTAATGATGAACCAATCATGGGTGTTGATGGGACTTGTCACGCCTCGATCCCGGGAATTTGGGGATTAGAGTGGGCCCCTAGGGCGTGTATACATAATCCCGTAGAAATCCGTGCCCTGAAGGATTATACACGAATTCCTACAAGGGAAATTCCACAGGAACGTGTGAGGTATGCCAACACATGTAGGAATATAACTCATCATAAGCGAATTCCTGCAAAATACTCAATAATAATCAAGAGCAAGTTAAAAAGCATATTCGTGGTCATTCATAGATAAACATATAGGTATATATATAGCAGTACTTAAGTTCCAATTACACTTCTTTCAATGCACATTTGATTAAAGGGGTTAAGTACATAAAGACCAATTTTCTTTTCTCTTAAGAACAGACCAAAAAGTGACCATAACATCTTCAGGATTGACGCACTCCGTAGGATAACTAATAGAAAACATCGCCATCCTTCCATTCATCTATACCCTGAGGTACCGTTGGGGTACTCTCCGGGGGCGCGTCAACATCCGAGTTGGGACCGGGTTCTGTACCTGCAATACCAAGGGTAACACTGTTAACATGACGGTTAAGCAAGTACTGAGGCATATGAAGCAAGTATAACATATTATATCAAATGAACCTAACAGTATACACTGATTAAAGGGAGCAATAATAGTTTATTAAACATATGGTGCATGAGTGGCAATGGATGAGGAATTACAATTAAACATCATACTGAATGGCAACCACGATGCTCTATTCTCCCAAAAGGGAGCATACATATGGGTTGCTAGGGGATCAAGCTAGTTTCCCAAGAAGCGTCGACAACTCCATAAATTACTGCAGTAGTAACATACATACACCCAAAGGGCACAAGCTAAGTGGTGCCAATTCGGAATCAATCATACTAGTTATAACATACATAAGGAGTAGTTAATCATGGAAGCAACGAATAACCAAACGAAACACATGTATATGGGCTACAAGGGCCCGAACATCGGCTATACCCTTGGCGAGCAAGCACACGCTCAGTAGAAGCTCTGGCTTGTCAGACACGCACTCATTAGAAGCTCAGGTCTGAATTGCCTCAAGGTTTGCTAGAGGAAGTGAATCCGATAACAAATCATGTCGAAGGTAATATATCATAACAATATGAGTGCACTTAGATCGAGTAAGTATCCCATGATTCCCCAAGGACATTCAACACGATGTACTCATAAGACGTCCGGTGTCGTGGTGTTACCGCGTCTTGGTATTACCCTGTGTGCGTAAAGGATACCCCTTCTTATGCCAATACCCATGACTGGACATTGGGGAATCATCCAGACTTCGTTTATCCTCTTAATGTATCCTTACAGTTGGGCCCGTGTAGGGGTAAGAAGGTGGCAATATTAAGGCCCTACAAGATCAATGAAGAATTCTTAACATCCTAAATTCACTGTGTTCATACGGCTTAGCCGTATGTGACACTACGGCTTAGCCGAGAAATTCAGGTTTCCTTCAATGGTACAGACGCATTTACAGCTTAGCCGCATATTAGCTTACGGCTGGGTTACGGTTGGGTTATGGCTTAGCCGTAAGGCATTTCATGGTGCAGCCGTATGCAAACCGTAGAAGAGAATGGGTTTCTGGAGCTCTCTGGAAAACTCGCCGTAGGAAGGCTTACGGCTTGGGCACGGGTTGGTCATGGCTTAGCTGTAGATCATTTTACGGTGCAGCCGTGAGTGAGCCATAGTACAAAAGCCAGTTTTGTTGCTCTCTGGAATTTGAGCCATAGATGCTCACGGCTTAGCCGTAGCTTCGCCGTAAGCTTCAGAAACCTGAATCAGTTCTGTAGCTGAATTTCTGTACGGGATCAATATAGAACTGACTTGTGGGGCAATTCTAAGGCTCAATCAGAGTGTCCTTGAGAGTGTTCTATACTCACACACCCATCTATTGCATGTTGACCTCCTAACTCAATCCATACCATAATTACACCAATTAAACCATGAAAAATGGACTAAAATTCGAGAATTGAAAGAACCCACCCATTAATCAATAACTTAATCATTCATGCAGCACATATGAACTCTAATACTTGCTTTTTATCAGTGCTAGCCCTTTCCTATGTCCTTCTTGTTGTGTGGCTAAGGGAAAACCTCCAAGGAGAAGTGGGTTCTTTACATGGCAACATACAAATGATAAATGGAATGTAGAGTTGCATGCATGTCATGGATTAGAGTCTTATTGACTCCAACAAACCTGAATATATGGAATGGAAGCAAAGCCCTCACCTTAGTGAGCTGTAGCTTGAAGAGGATGTGCTTCCCAAAGAAGAATATGCTCCTATGAGGAAGAGGAAGATGAGTGAAGACTATCCCTAGCGCATGCAAGACCTCTAACCCTAGTAGTTCTTCAAGATTGAAGTGAGAAAGAAAGGAGATCAAGAAGGAAGAAGCAGCTCCAGCCGTTGCAGTAACGAGGAGAAGAGAAAATGGGACGTTGAGTCCCCTTTCAACTTAAATTTCCTGTATTTAACATGCAAGTCCAATCCTTTTATGAAATTTCAGTTTAGGCCACATAGACCTCAATTGGCTCAAGACAAGTTCGGATCAGCGCAGGACCAACATGAAAGATGATCTACACGAAAAATCACACAAGGAATGATTAGCGAGGTGCCCAAAAGATGGAAGATCAATTTACAAAAAGGCCCTCCATTACTGAAGTAAGGTTCAAACTCCTCTCAACTACTCGTCCAAGGCCCAAATCCAATAGTTTTAAATTGAATTAGCCTTAGTAAGGTTTACTTAGCGTAAAGCACGATTAATTACCGTAATTTAAGATTAATGGGGTTCAGAACCTTACAGGACTTCAATCATTTCATCTCCTACGCAACTTGGTTCCACCAACACTTGTCTTGAACTTACTTATTTTACCATCCTTTTTTATTTGGCTCTTAACTTTCTAATGTATTTTTTCATAGCTGATTTCTTTGTCTTTATTGAATTGTCTTCTCCTGAGTTCGAGCTTTCCAAAATTTGTACATTAAAACCTTCAAATGAACTTCCCAATGCTGTTTTAAATGCTTTATCTTTTTACCCTATGATAAATGAAAAGCTTCGAATGATGTATGTTTCTCAGCTACACGATTAAATGACGACTTCGATTGATGAAGTAGTGTATTAACCTACAAAATTATTTAATTTAGAAATCACAAACCCAAAAAGGTGTCAATCAAATTTAAATTTTGCAACTTAAAAACATTATCTACCAGTTCCTTTTTGCAACATGTTTCATTGTGCAGATCCTACTTAGGAGCGTTTTTAATCCCAAGGAAGTCTCCTATTCCATCTTTAATACGACCTATATACATAATTGTGTTAAAGGGAAAGCAAATCATGTATTCTTCATCGTGCACTTAGGAGGATGACTTCTTGTGTTTGAGTACACTCTTAAACTCTCCATCCCAATCTGCATAGGAGGAAACCTTTCCAGGTGTACTATACTCATGAACAATCTTTTCAATCCTCTCCTCTCTTATATAAGGCATTCTAAATGGAGATGGTACAACTTGCTTGAATCCAAATTATTTTATAACATGGCCCGCGTTATGTCTTTCGACAATTCAATAAAATACCAACACAGTTGACGATGAGAACAGCTCACGATCGACCTTACGAATGTTTTTTGAAAATTTCTTAGGAAATTTCACATATAGCTGCCATATAAACTGTATATGATGAGGTAAAATAAGTTAGTGTGTTTTCCATCAATTTGTACTTAATGTAATGAAAGCTACATTTTGAGTATGCACTCACACCATCAATAGCCAAGTTGTTCAACTTTTCTTGAACCTTTTTCAAAGTTGACATAGACTTTGAATGGCTCAACCTTTACTTCCACGTTCTCATTAATGGAAATTAGAGGTATGTTTTCCAACTGTGATTGGACCTTGGATATCGTCCAATTGATAGCATTGTGTAGGCCCATATCTGAAAATAAAATTCCTCAAAGCATTATTTAAAATATAAAGAAAGTAATTATAACAATGGATCTGGATTCAGGAAAAATGAATAACCTGTAGCAATTGCAAAGGGCCATTCAAGTTTCTATGCTTTGTCTTTTTTTGTTGTTTTTCCTTCCATCTCTCCTGTCCTTCTTCCTATCCATCCCCCTACCTTTCTCTCATCCAACTTACCCTCTTGGCAAGCATTCAGTAAAGATTGACAAGACATGCTGGTACACAAGCATATGATTTAAATTCCGGAAAGAGCTCTAAGAGGTAAGTTGGACCATGACCTCCAGATGTATTCCCACTAATCTGTCCCGCAACTAATACAAACATATATGCCCATGTGTTATAAATTTCTTCATCATTGGATAATTTCTTCTTCTTCTTCTTCTTTGTTGTATCTGGCTTAAAGTTGTTTTTATGCCATGTGAATTTGATATTAGGGAGTTCACATCTTCACTCAATACTAGGGTCATTTCTAGTCATTCTTCGCAAACTTCTTATACCATTTTGTCAGGGAATGTTCTTCCCGTTACAAAAAGGCTGTCAATCCGAAGGCTATGGATATAAATAACATCTTCCAACGTCACAGTAACCTCCCCAGATGGAAAATGGAAAGTATTAGTCTCGGGATGCCATCTTTTAACTAAAGTTGTTATGAGAGCATGATCTATCATGATCTCTTCCATCTCTCTCAAGTGGTGCAGGACACATTGTCTAATATATTCCAATTGAGTATCATTAGGAATCCATTGTTCTTTCTCAGGATTCATTGGTATGCATCGAAATGTATTAAACTCCTCCCCAAGTTAGATTCCTTCAGATATATGTTTCTTTTGATTGAAAAGCAAATTTGAACGTTTCCTACCTATCTGAAATAAATATTAGTACAATTTAATTAACTATAACAAGCATGACAAGATCAGAGAGTCACTGTAGCTTAAATAAATTGCAAAATTAATCAAAGACCTGAGCTTTCGAATATTTGTACCATTATCACTTGCTAAAATCTCTATAATTTGCCTATTATTACATAAAAACATTAGTGAATAGGCACATAACTAATCCACATCAACACGAGTGAGAAACATCATAGGATATTTTCCATTGTCGAATTACCTGTATATACTAGTGGTGTGGTTGTTATGAAGTCTCAAAATAATAAATTGAACACATAAAGAAAGAATTCACAGTGGAAGTAATGAGACCATAGCATCTCAAGCAAGCGGGGATTGTTCCTCCTTAAGGTGAAAGTTTAGGGTGAAAGGCCCTTAGTTATATATTGGCTAAGAGTTTAGTGTCGATAAAGACTTAGTAATATATGTATTTGTTTACTGTTCATTAACTAGAAAGCTTGTTATAAGTGTGATAAGATCTCGAGTAACCTTTCCTTGAATCAGATCACAGTCATCTTAATTTGCACTTTCATGATGTACTGGATTCAACAAAATATATACAGAATCTTGGTTTTTACAAAAAACATGGGGGTTAGATGAACGTTCACTTGAAAACCCTACATTTTTATATTGCTCGTTACCCACAATATCGCACAAGTAGTTTTGGCCATGCCTTAGCTCAACTTCTCTAGTAGATCTTGCTACTACACTTTGTTTCTTCATATTCCACATCACTAAGACACAGGCATACAATACCTAGTGATACATTAGTGATCATCAAGATATCCGGTCAAATCCAAATTTGGATGGCCATTTATATCTAGATATCCATTCTCATTAAACTAGATTCTCTTACGTGGTAGATAAGAGAGAGAAGTCCTATACAATGAACTCCTATATACTCCCTTGTATTCTACTGGAGGATTTCTCTCTCTTCCTCTCTCTCTCTCCCCAAGTCCCATCACGAAAACCTATGCTAATCGCACTTTAGAAACCCTGTAGAACTTAGCACTCACAAAATTGAAGGAAAATGTATATGGTTTAGGTAATTTTTTTTTCTTAGAGACATTTCATCAAACAACTCTAAAGTATATATTCAACTCTTACAAAATTTAAGGAGAATGTATATGGTTTGGGTATTTTTTTTTCTCTTAGAGGCATTTTATCAAATAACTCTAAAGCATATATCCAACTCTTACAACATTGAAGGAGAATATACTTGGTTTTAGTATTTTTTTTTCTCTTAGAGGAATTTCATCAAATAACTTATAAACTTCAAAAATAACTATAAAGAACAACTGGTTTCAATAAAAAGGGGAAAAATAGGGTTTCCCAAGCAATATATTGAATGAAACACAATCAAATCAAATACATTTCAATACATTATCAAAAGAAAACCTCTACAATGATAGACATCATGTAAAATAAAACAAGACATCTGAATAGAGCAAAACACATGCAACAAAACCTTAGTGGAGAAGACAAACAATGGGGAAAAGGAGGTTGGCAAGTGCATTGATTAATGCTCACAAAAAGATTGTAAAATCTGTTCCAAGCTTCAAGGGTAGATGTTGACGATGAGGACGAAGGGGAGTGAATAGTCTTCGCTAGAGCACGGATGATAAATGAAGAAGATGAAATGGAAAAAAAGCTGCACAGTGGGTCAATAGGGCCTATGGAGTGATGATGTCAATGCTCCACGAAAATGCTTAAAAAAATACAAAAAAGGCCCCATGCTTTCGAATTGCTAGTGGAATTAATTTTGTTTAGTGGGCCGCCAAAGTGATTTTTCCTGTAATTTCCACTTTTTTAATTGAATCATGGGGATTTTACCCAAAAAACCCAATAGATGGGTCCCATACCAAAAATACATTTTAGTTTTGACAGCACTAGGTCATTAATAGTGTATTTTCTGAGAAATTCAGAATAGCAACATTTACATCCCTTAGAGATGTTAACATACCTCTTTTGTATGTAACTTTTGAGTGATGTTAATGTCCCTTCTTAAGAGAGACATTAACGTCTTTAAAAAGTAACTTTTTAGGTTTAAAAGAAAACATTTGAGGGAAAGTGAATTTTCTATCCTCAAACCCTTTTTTCATGTGAATTTTCAATCGCAGCTACTGTTTTCTTCTCCACTGTGGTCCTCGACTCCCTGTCTTTCTCAGACTTCACCTTTCCAATATTTTCCAACATTTTTGGTATATTCCAGTTCAACTCATCTTTGTGTTTTCTTGTTTATAGCTACTATAACGAATGTAATGTCAGCTAATTCATCAATTCTCATTTGGGATTTAGGGTTTTTGAGATGTTACACATAATAAAGTCACTTGTGACTCTACATTGTGGTATTGTGGTGTGCTTCACTCTGTGCTAATTCTATGAATTTTTTTACTCTATTTGCTTATTGCTTAGTGCTGTTATCATTACTTGGCACACATGGTACCTAAGAAGATTATAGCTTCTAAGAAGAAAGCTATCTCTCGTGGATTTTCCTCATCTTCTACTTTTGATGAGAATAAATTTTAGGATGAAGACCGGGCTATTCAATATGAGAAAATTTTTGAAAAGATGACAATTATTCTTGAACGACCAATCAATATGCATGAGTTTCGCACTATTAAATTTGGTGGATGGCTTGCTCATCTTCATTGGCTTCCCTTTTATAATTTTTAGTAATAGATATTCCCAGATTGGGTTCGAGAAGTTTACAACAACATGTATGATCTGTCTGGTGTTGTATTCTATGTAGGAAGGAATTTCATATTACTCCTATTTTTATTAGTTGATTTCTGCAAATTCTTCATACTCCCAATGCCAAGTATCATGTTTCGGAGAAAGACTCAGATGACAAGGAGGATGGTGAAGATGAAATTGATTGGGATCCTATTGGTTCTGAAATTTGTGGTGGTGACAAACCTTGGATGACTGGAGAACTAGTTAAATAGAATGAGCTGACTGACCCCTACAAGTTGCTCAATATTTTTCTTACTTACAATGTTGAACCAAAGGGACATCATGCTAAGATAAGCAAGATACGCTATTTGCCATTAGAATTAGTTTAACCTATAGATCTTCCTTTGGTTATCTCTCAAGCCAACGTGACAGCTCAATCTGCAGTGAAATTTGCTTCATTACCTTTCAGGGTATTGATTTCCCAGACTTTAATACATCAAGGTGTGGTAGTTGAACCACACGAAGCTCATGTTGCAATGCCTAACCCAATAACTCTAAGCAGATTAAGGCAATCTCGATCGTATGTCAAAAATAAGAATGTTCAAAGAGGTTGTGTTGCCGCTAGAAATGATGAAGAATAATTTATCATATCTCTGTCCAATGTTTTCGGTCATTTTCAAGAAGTTAAGAATGCACTCTATGGTCGTTCAGTTCAAATGGAATTGATGGAAGAAAATATGATTTCAATGATGGATGGGATGGAACAAAGGATCACAAGCATGGATGGCAAGCTGGATGCGATATTGGAACATATGCGTAGAATGTGATTTGTGATTGACTTGACTTTCAGTGAAAGGAAAAAATAAATGAGGATGATGAGAAGTTGAACGAGCTAAGGAATGAGTGGGTGATGAAGTTTACAAATGCAAGTGGAAGGTATACCATAAAGGAGCTATGGAACTTTACAGAAAGGAGAAAGACAACCTCAAAAAGTTTGTCTAGTATGTTTTGAAATAGCAGAAAAGCAACAAGCACAAGAGGCCATGAAAAAAGCACTATGAAGGTTGATGTATATGATTATATACATGTTTTGTAAAAAATTTAGTGGAAGGTATGATTGTGCTCAATTGAATGATTAGTTACTATTTTGACTGTTCACATTTCTATTTAAACTCTCATTAGTTTCATCTCTCCAATGTATATGACTGAAGCATAACTGTAACTGTAACCATGAAGTAGGGTTATAGAAAAATGAAGTTAACATTGCTTACTTGCATTTTAGTACCAGCTCTGATTGATTGATTTAAGGTTCCGGTTTAAGGTATATCTCTTTAAATTTAAGCAGCGTCAACGTTGATTAAATCAATGTCCCTTATACCACTATGACAACTATAAGCTATTTTTCAAGTTCAATCTCACAAAGAAACTGCTTAAGCGCATTTGCTTATGTCCATACAATATGTAGAAAGTTTTATATTTATAACGGGTGGAAAGACATTAACGTCACTCAAAAGTTGCAAAGAAGAGAGATGGCATTAACATCGCTGATTAGCGAGCAACATTAACGACGCTTCGGAAAAACAATTTAAAAAAAAAGTTGGTGTCACTCCCATATAAACACTGCCATATTCCAATCAAGACTTAGATAAAGTGGGTGAAACATGTGGATACAAGAAAGGGTGATTCGTTAATCTTCTCATTTGGTGAAAGAGTGGGATACTGATGTTTATCTTATAAGTCAAATCTTCAGATATGGATCTTAAAGCAATATGTCAATAAAAATGGGTGCAGCCTCAGGCTTGTATTTCATTTTGATAAATACAAGCCTTAGTTGCACCCATTTTACTCGACATTTTGCTTAGTGATCCATATCTAAAGATCAAACTTATAACATAAATATTAGAACTCATTTTCTCACAAAATGGAAAAGCTACATAAAATACCCATTCCTATACTCACATCTCTCATCCACTCTATTCTAAGCTTTTAAAAGAAATGGCAGTGTTCAAAACAGTAGGAAAGAAATAAAATACTCATACCAGCAATATCTTATTTCTGTGGTGGCATCTGGTTCTCCTAACATGTCTTCAGACATCTTTGCAAACTCCTCTATTTATAAAGGCAAATGGTGGAAAGACATTAACGTCATTCAGAAGTTACAAGTAAAAAAGGCGACGTTAACATCTCTGAGGGACGTTAATGTCACTATTCCAAATTCCTCAAAAAATAAGAAATATTGTTATTTTAACACTAGAAATGACTCAGTTTACACACCCATTTTTAAAAAAAATAAAAAAAAATTGAAACTTTTCCAAACTACCCCCACGCCTTTCTCTCCCCCACACACCTTCCCCACCTCCTCCTCTTGGTGATGATCGTCGATTCCGGCAGAGGGTCGATCGTCGTTGGGAAGGGCAGCCTCTCCCTTTTCCTTTCTCTCCCTCTCCCGCCTTTCTCTCTTCCTCTCTTTCCCCTCTCTCCCCTCCCTTCCCTCTTGCTCTCCTTCCCCTATCTCCCCCACCACCTCCCTCTCTTTCTCTCTTCCTCCCACCTTCTCTATCCTAGCTGCTGGCTACCTGATCTTGTCAACTGGGGACTATATTGGGTGGCTAGTGACTGGGATAGGGAGAAGGTGGGAGGGAGAGAGAAAAAGAGGGAGGTTGTGGGGGAGAGAGGGTAAGAAGAGGAAGAGCGAAGGCAAGGAAGGGAGAGGCCGCTCCTCCCGACGACGATCGCCCCTCCACCGGAGCCGACAATCATTGTCGAGAGGGGGAGGTGGGGAAGGGAAGGGGAGAGGAGGGGAAGGTATATGGGGAGAGAAGGGGATGGGGGTAGTTTGGAAAAGTTTTAATATTTTTTATATTAAAAAAATGCGTGCGTAAATTGAGTCATTTACAGTGTTGAAATAGCAACTCCCAAAAATATTGGTGTTATCATGACTAAAAGGCCTTTTACAGTGTGGGACCGATCATTAGGCTTTTTCAGATAAAATCCCCTTGAATCATAAACACCAAATAAATAATCTATTATTTATAAAAAGGTCTAATTGAAATAACTCTATGGGCTTATTTGGCAACTCTATTTCCAACCACTTACTATTAAAATGGTTTGAATACTGAAAATGATTGTTTGGCAACCATGTTGGGGCTCTATATTTCAAACCTCATAAAGAGATAGAATGCTTATTTTTTACAGACTCGAAATCATGCAGAATTGGATGACCCCAGCATCTGAAGCGGAAAGACGCTCTTGCTACTATAACAAAAACATTGTTTTTTTTAGAATTACCGTTTTCTCCAAATCTTTTAGATTTTAGGACTCTACCTCATAATATAAACCGTTAAAAGACTTTAGACGTTCAAAAAGGTCATTGAATCAAATTTCATCCGTTGATCATTTGTAGATCTTAAGATATTTGTGAAAAAAAGGGAAAGTATAATACATTAATTTTTGGACTTCTGTGGGCCCCATAATCGTGATCCAAACTGATCTTCTTTGTGAGATCGAAAATGGCCATGTGGTTAAAAATGAAGTCATGACTCATTGCCGATCTTGATTGATGTATGAAAACCTGAAAAACGTTAGATACACTCGATCATGACGTGTTAAGTTCCAGTCCCTTTTTTCGCCATTTGTTTTTAACATTTTTAGACTTTAATTGAAGATCTGATCCACTATAATTATTTATAAGGACAAACATGGCCTCTAGATAAAATTTGAACCATTGATGCATTC
This sequence comes from Sextonia rubra, assembly GCA_037013555.1. NCBI lineage: Eukaryota > Viridiplantae > Streptophyta > Magnoliopsida > Laurales > Lauraceae > Sextonia > Sextonia rubra. The sequence continues at coordinate 58,207,694 of JASUAD010000006.1, read as the reverse complement.
CATATCTCAAGAATTTTGAGAAAAAAATGAAGAATATTAGATGGGCATTCTAGACTTTTGTGGGCCCCAATTCACGATCCGAACCATTGGTTCTCTTTGGAAGCTTGAAACCGTCTGTCAGTTGAAAAGTCAGCCACTAATTCATTGTGGATCTTGAGAAACTTTTGAAAAATATATACCTTTGAATTTAAAAAAAGCCTATTTCGGATTGTCTTTTTGTGTTACCAAACTGTCTATTAGTAAAAAATCTATTTCAAACCACTCAATTTGAAATGGATCTATTTCATAGACATAAAATTTGCCAAAGAGCGCCTATGCCTATTTGAGTTGGCTAATTCAAAAAGACAAGACATCAAAACTGGCCTACCCTGCCATAATTCACGGGAAAGAACTGATCCAGAAAATCATCAAAGATCCAACTTTTATTTTATATAGACATGTTAAAGTTGAGTACTATTTTCTTCCATCAGGTCTCTAACCTAAAACATGGATATAAGCCTGGCATATTGGAACTAAATTTATGGCAGAAACACCTACAGCTTGAAAGGCTGTTCAAAGGCCAGTGACAGAATCCATACTTATAAACTCATGAGCGGGGCTCATTTTATATACTTTTGACGTCTATTGTATTGTGCCTATTGACCGCAACAAATCTTTTAGTCAAAGCCTTTTACATGTGTTAAGCTCCCATTCTGCTTCGTAAATAAAGAAAATTGTGAATGAAATTAATTAAATGTTGCACATGTAATCAACTGAATGGTGATCTTCATAGTTCATTCTGATTTAGCAAAATTTTAGGGGGTTTAAATCCTTTAAACTTTTTGTAGTAGAAAGTTCTCGTATACTTTTTAAAATAATGTGAGATGTTGCAAAAAATTGTGGGGTTTACAAACCCTATTAAATACATATAGGATTTTGAAATTTAACAACTTAAAAAGATTACTTCGATGAATGTTCCTCCTACATAAATATAAACAACATAGGATCCAAATCAAATTCCAAAGAATATTGATACAAGGGGTTTTAGAGTCGTCTGTGGTTTCAATTTTTAGACTTGGCCCTACTCACGAAAGTTTCCCTTTGTAATAGCTGTCTATAATTTATTCTCGTTGTCCCACGTTCTTCCACGCATGCCATTAGGAATGGAATTATTTTCACCATGATACACATAGGTCAGTCATGGAACAACGGTAAACACCTGCAATAAAAATTTTTAATGGCATGGGATTTGGGCGCACTGGGTTAACATTGTCAACGAAAAAGTGGTCCACTTCTTTCTATGGTCGGTTCTTCTTGGGATTATGACAGAATCTGCACCATCTTATTCTTATTTCTCTCTTTCTTTGCTTTCGTTTTTTTTTTTTTTAGTTTTAAATAAGATGAAGGATATCTCAACATAACCCATCCCCCATCCCAAAAATGAAAAACATGTATATCTCAACATAGATAATGAAAGAACATTGACTAATTCAACGAAGTCATAAGTGATACACAGTTATTATTATTATCATTATTATTATTAGTTTTTTGCATATATCCCCCTAAGGTTCCTAATATTTTTAAATAGGTCCCATTCATTTTAGTATTTGTAAATAAGACCCTGCTTTGGCATGTTAATACCTCTCATGCCCCAAAACATGTGGATTTGAAGGTAATGAGAAACCACCATGAGGATTTTGTTTATTTTTTTTTTATCAAAATGATACTTTTGCCTTTACAACTATTTTTATATGCACCCCTCCTACGGTTTCTAATATTTATTAATAGGCCTCCAATGTTAGTTGAATAATAGATCCATTAAGTTGCCTCACTTCTAAAAACATGTCACCTACTCATCTCTTATTTTCTCCAATTTTGATTGATGTCTTTAAGCTATTCCTTATCAAGAGCACGAGAGCAAAACATATTTTGAATTAATTATATTTACTATCATTTTTGTAGAGCAAGTGATTGAGTGGGGTTTCATTTAATCTAATATGTCTACTAAAAATTCATATGTAATGGGTGGCTAAAGAATAGGACCCTTTAAAGCTTTTTTTTTTCAAATAATTGTCTCCCCTATTAATACAATATTCTCCTTAAAAAAAGTCTTTTGAAAACACCTTTTCAAATGTTTAAAATTAGAGATAACCGACACAGGAATAGATAGTAAAGATATGAATTTATGAGAACCCTTATATAGAAAGATGGCTAACATAAATTCCTAAAATCCATGAGGCACACCTTCCCTACCCGTAGACTCATTGCGCAAAGAGAAAGAGGCCATAAGGGTAACATCTAAATCTATTTTTAGTCCCGCTTCTCATGAACACTATTCCAATGTATATATATGTATATGCTCCAAAGAGGTCCTAAGATTCCAGAAAAACATAAATGTGGAGAAAGAAAAATATAAAAAAATATATCTTAATGTGAAAATAGAGGCTATTGCCAGCCACCTATCATGAAGAACTTCATGAGGTTAGTCGAAAAAAAAAGAAAGTTAAAGAGAAAAATAGTTAAAAAAAAATCTTATGAAGGAGAAGGGATTTCCTATAATAAATAAATATATGACCAAAATTGTCAAAATGAATGAAAACTTAATGATCTATTTCTCTTTCTTGTCAAATTCACTTAATTGAGGATATGAAAGGTATGAAAATGTCAAAACAAGGCTTATTTATAAATGCTGAAATCAAAGGGCCTATTTCAAATTGTAGAAACCTTAGGGAAGTATATGATGAGTCCATAAAATTGCATCATCACTGCATCATTTCGTATAGATTTATGGACTCATTTAGATTAAATACACAATTTTAATTAAAAGCCATGATTTTATGCATTTAAGCATCAAAGTTTGGATTTTCAAGTAAAATCATCCCTTTTTTGCTTTTTTTGCTAGAATTTATGAAATCCATCATCCACTGTATTTTTTTGGACATTTTCTTTCATTTTAAAAATTTTGAGGAATCCTTGTCAATCTCAAGAGGAATCCTAGTTGCATTAGAAATCTAGTCAGGTTCAAACTCTCTTCATTTTTTAAAGAAATGCTAAAACTGGACCCGTGAACTTTAATGGCAGAAAGAATCCTAGTTGGAGTGGGACTCCTAGTTGCATCAGGATTATTACCCAAAACTCACTTTCAAGCAATGATGTTCATCATGGTACTCACACTGAAGAACTGAAGCAATGAAAAGGAATAAGAAGAAAGAAAAAAAAATGAAGGGAAGAAGAAATTGAGCATCTTGAGGACCCCACACTCACGCATGTATAAAAGTACACATGCTTGAGCGTCTAAGGGGGTCCACTTCTCTTGCAAGCAAAATTTCAAATTGTCTTCTAAAGAATTTAGAAAGTTTCAAAAAAGCTATTTGAAGATGATACAAATTCTTGGATATAGAGTCCTGGCAAGAGACAAAAAGGAACCCTTACACTGTTTCTGATCCTTATCCAACATAGAGTCCAAAGTGATGAAGAATTGAAGATCTTTTCATTTTTCTCAAGTCAACATAGTTTAAAATAGTCATAACTTTTAAATCAATTCTCGGGTTGGTGCAATCTATTCTCCATTGGAAAGCTTTTTTTGAGTAGATATCCATAAAGCCCAATATTGTACCAATCGGTTGAATTGACAAAATAATGACAACAGAAAGTTAATTGTAAATTTTTAGATGGAGTTGCAAACAAATTGAGAGTTCTCTCCGGATTTTGGCACATCTTAGGTTGGATCATAGCTGAAAATCAAGCATGAAAGCACTCCTTATCAGGCATGCGGTATATCTCTAAGAAGCAAAAGCCAATCCAGTTTTCATCTAACTTGTCCACCAAGTCACTAATTGTTGCAGAAGTTCTATCCAAGAGAGAAGTTTTGATCACAACAAAGACAAGAAGAAAAAATTATTAAAGAAACCAATGTGACATTTACTGACGATCTATAACGTCGGTTAAAATTATTTAATGTAATTGTAATTTTAAGTAAATATATTGCTAACGTTTTCTTAACGTCGGAGAAAATTTAAAATCGAAATTATCGACGTTTTATAACGTCGCTAAGTAATAACAATTTTAATTAACTTTTATTTTGGACGTTTGAATATCATTATAATATAAAATTTACATTGCTCGACGATAATTTAACGCTGGTAAGGAATTTAAATTATTTTCAAATTTAATTTACATTTACTGACGTTCAAGAGACGTTGGAGAGAAAATCAAAATTTTAAAATTTAGATTTACTGACGTTAATCGATCGTCGGTAAATTAATCCGAAATTTTTTCTTTTTTGTTTTTCTTTTACCGATGTTTTATAATGTCAGTAAATTCAACTTTGCCTTTAGTTTATTGTTTCTATATTTTTATCGACGACACAGAAAACGTTGGCAAATTCAACTTATTTTATTTTTGCCGATGGTGGTAAACGTCGGTAATTAAATATTATTTAAAATAATGGAGATTAAAATTGACTTTTGCCGACGTTTTAAAACGTCGGCAAAAGTGTTTTTCGTCGGCAATAATTTGATTTTTTTACAATGTATTTACTGTTTTTTCATTATAATCTTCCAATAAACCTGTTTATACCTACTATTCATGCACCTTTATTTAACAAAAAGAAATCCATCCATACAGGAATTACTGAATAAACAAACAAACATCACCATTTCTCATCAAATCATTCATCTCATTTAGCAAATATTACAATAATACAGTCCCATATAAATATCCAATATACAAATATAAATAGACTAAATTGAGAAAAAAAAAAGTCCTCCATGTCTGCAACCGAACCGAACCGAACTCGTCCATCAATCTATAATGGACAAAAATAACATTAGAACCTTTTCAATGAATTAAAAAATTACAAATGTAACATCATTGAATACAATAAAATGAGAGATAAATGATATTAGATAAAGGCATAGATTGTTCTCACTTTAGGTTACTCTAGCGCCACTTTGCCCTTCTGAAATATCTTTGTTAATAGGTTACATGATATGCTAAAAGAATTTAATTTTGGGGGCCACTTCTACTTGTTGAAATATCATGATATATATATAAATATTCAAAGGTATCAATTCTGTATATGAATTAAGAAGCTTTTGAGATTGATTGATTGATGTGAATGTTTTTATATATATAAGGTTGGAATTGTTATTTGAGATGATGAAATGTCATGTTTGTGACATTGGGTTTGGGTTTTCTTTATGTTGGATTTTTGGTTTTCAAAGGGGGGGGGGGGGGGGGGGGGGGGGAGATTACTGCTTGGAGGTTGACCTAAGCAGACTTCATTTTGTTCAGATACCACAACTACAAAACTACCGTACTTGCTCACAGATCTCAGAACTTAGTAAAGGCAATGGTGGGTCACATGGTCCAGATACCAACACAATGCCCAAGATGCTAAATTACACAACCCACATCTGCATACCATGGCACACTAATAGAGGAGAGGATTCTAGAATAGCACCAGTGTAGGCTTTGTAGCCTTTCTTCAAGCACGCTTTAGCAACTGATAACAGGTTAATTCCTTGGACATAATCAACGCCGAAAAAAAAATAACAAAGGAAAAAAAAAACAGTAACAACCAGTTGCAAAATAGAAATGAACATAAACGAACCAGAAACTTCATCAAAACAACCAAAACATAAAGAAATATCCAATTACCAAAAATAGCATCACATGCATACACGTAACAGGGCTAGTCCAAGCTGATGTTACCAATTTTGGTCAACCTAAACAAGATATAGAACCAGTCCTGTGCTAAACATACCATTCAGGCCCTAAATCAACATAAAAATTTCACTAACATACCAAGAACCGATTCACCAAGCCACATAACAATAAACAGTAGCAACCAATATAAGAGATTTTTAAAAATGTGACATACATAAAAGAACAGTGAATTGCATCAGACACACAGGAGAGAAAACATAAAATCTTCAAACCATTACAAAATCAGGAGAGACAGATTCATTTGGTTACAACAATTTGCTAGCAAAGACAAAAAAAGACTTCATGATTGAATTTCTCTAGGATTCTTTTACAAACCAAGGGAAAATTAGAGACTTCCTCTCCAAAGATTTCACAAAAAAAAAAAAAAAAAGCCTTTGCCATCATGTGTCTAGAAGTTGATGACTCTTTGTAGGGATGATGATGCAGATGATATGGATGCACAACAAAAAAAAAAATCAGAATTGACGTTAGTGAATCACCTCAGAGAAGGGAAAAGTAAAAAGAATGGAATTAAGGGAGGAAGGAGAATGAAAACTCTAGGCCCACTTTGATACCAAGTAGAAATCAATGATAGGATTCATTGTGATGCTCTCCATGACCTAATTATGACTTTATAAATCACTTAAGCATATTGAAATTGCTTTATCTTACACCATTTACCTAATATATTTACAAATATCATGCTGAATTAATTAATCTTACTGAAAATAATTTTTGTAAAAAAAAAGAGAAAAAGAAGGAAAAGAAAGCAAGGCTAGAAGTGAAAGCATTAAGTACTGGCATGAAGTGGGCTATAAACAAAATCTACCAAGAAACTTCCCAGGAAAAAAAAATATATTAATAACTTTCAAAGTTAAGTTGATCAATACAATCAAGAGAGGTCAATTTTGTTCAAAGGTTATCAAACAAAAAGGATAACCTTGTACTTGACCAAGATTGAGAAGGATATCCACTTCCGGTTGTCGTTTCTCTCCATCTCAGCTCCATGAATCTGTCTGGGAGCATATTGCCGAGCATTGGTGGATTGGTCCACTTGACCTATCTGAACCTTTCTTACAATGCACTGGTGGTGACAATACCCAAGGAGATAGGGAATTGTTCTAGCTTGGAGGTTCTCCATCTCCACAACAACAATTTGGAAGGTGAAATTCTAGCCCAACTTGGGAATCTCTCGCACCAGCAGAGTTTGAATCTGTGCAACAATAAAATTGCTGGGCTGATTCCAGAGGAGATTGGCAACCTATTATCCCTTGAGGAGTTTGTTGCATTCACTAACAATCTCATTGGTTCGTTGCCCCGTTCATTTGGGAAACTCAAGAATCTGAAGATTTTTCAAGCCGGGCAGAATATGATTACAGGGAGTTTATCTACTGAGATAAGTAGGTGTGAGAGCTTGCAAGTACTGGGTCTCGTGCAAAACCAGTTAGGGGGAGAGATTCCTAAAGAGCTTGGGACGCTCAGGAACCTGCAGATTATGTTTCTTTATTACAATCAATTTTCCGGGGCTATCCCTAAGATACCTTAATAGAGAGAAAGCTTGCTATGTGTCACGCCCCAATCCCGGGAATTTGGGGATTTGAGTGGGCCCCCAGGGCATGGATACGTAATCCCGTAGAAATCCGTGCCCTGCAGAATTTTGCACGAATTCCTACAAGGGAGATTCCACAGGAACGTGTGAGGTATGCTGACACACGTACAAACATAAATTATCATAATCGAGAACCTGTGAAATACTCAATAATCATCAAGAGCACATAAAGTTCATAGTCTATTAAAACATATTTACATACAATAGTGTTATAGTCCTTTAAATACATTCCCAAAATCAGTCCTTAAAGGTGATACAAAAGTCTTCAACATAATATTCCCAGAAGAGACGCTCTCCGTAGGATGGCTAGTAGTAAACGTCGCCATCCATCCATTCACCTACACCCCGAGGTACCGTTGGGGTATCTTCCGGGGCCGCGTCAATATTCGTGTCGGGAGCGGGTGCTGTATCTGCAATACCGAGGGTAACACTGTTAACACGACGGTTAAGCAAGTACTAAGCATAGGAAACTATTATAACATAATACATTAGCAAGAACAATCACTAAACATGATGCATGAGTGAAACTTAATGTTATACATACTGATTGGCAACCACGATGCTCTATTCTCCCAAAGGGAGCATACATAACGTATGGGTCGCTAGGGGATCAAGCTAGCTTCCTGAGGAGCGTCGACAACCCCTCCGTAAACCTACTGCAGTGGTGACATATAATACCCAAAGGGCAGAAGCCAAGTGGTGCCGACTCGGGGTCAATCACACAAATCATAACATATATAAGGAATAGATAACCATGAAACAACGAATACTTAAACGAAACACATGCAGGTGGGCTACAAGGCCCGAGCCTCAGCTACACCCTTGGCTAGCAAGCACACACTCAATAGAAGCTATGGCTTGTCAGACACGCACTCATTAGAAGCTCAGGTCTGAATTGCCTCGGGTTTTGCTGGGGAAGTAAATTCGATGTCAGTCATGTCGAAGGTAGTGTAATGTATCAATATGAATGCATTTCGATAAAGCAGTCTCCTGATTCCCCAAGGACATTCAGTACGAGGTACACATGAGATGTTCGGTATCGTTGTGTTACCGCGTCTGGGTATTACATTGTGTATACGGAACACCCTTCTCATGCCAACATCCATGACTTACCATTGGGGAATCCTTCATTCATTCCAACGTATAATTACCAATGGCCAAAGTGGAGGTATAGAGGGTACCATGACTAAAGCCCTACAACATCATTGAGATTCCTAACATCTTACGTTCACTGGGTTCTTACGGCTTAGCCGTATACAGGGTTACGGCTTAGCCGAGAGGGGGTCACAGTTCATCCGGATTTTCGGTGTGGTTACGGTTCAACCGTATATTGGCCTACGGCTTAGCCGTGCTAAGCCTACGGCTGGGTCACGGGGAGGTTACGGCTTAGCCGTAGGGTATTTCACGGTGCAGCCGTATGCAGGCCGTAGAAGGAACTGGGTTCTGTGAGCTCTCTGGAAAGTTCGCCTAGAAAGACCTACGGCTAGGCTACGGGCTGGGTACGGCTCAGCCGTAGTGGATTCCACGGCGTAGCCGTAAATGAGCCGTAGTACAAAAGCTCATTTTCTGCTCTCTGGACATTGAGCCGTAAGAGCTCACGGCTTAGCCGTAGCTTCGCCGTAAGCTTCAGAAAATCTAAATACAGTTCTGTAGCTCAATTTTCTGTGCGGGATCACTACAGAACTAACTTATAAAGGGGTTCTGTAGCTCAATTGAAGTGTCTTGAGAGTATCCCATACTCACACACCTCCTATTCCCATCTCCATCATTCTTACTTGATTCATTCATACATATAAAGAAAGAAGAAATGGCAAGGAGAACAACTGACTTAACATGCAACGAACAATTCCACATGCAGTGAATATAGGCTTAAGTACTTGCCTTGTTATTGTGTTTAGCCCTTCCTAGATCCTTCTTGCTGTATGTTCAGAGGAAACTCCCTGTACTGTAATGGGTTCTCTAATGGGTTCTCTACACATAAGCCCAAAATGTGGAAGAATTCACATGCATGTCAATAACGAAGTCCCTATGATCCTAACAAACCCAAGAAGACGAAATGGAACCTATTCCTTACCTTGTATTGCTGTAACTTGGAGGAGAGGTCACTCCACACCAAAATACAATGGAAAAAAAGCGGTCAAGGAAGAAGAAGAACGTGGGTGGATGCCATCCCTTGTGCATGCACACTCCCAAACGCCCACAATGCTTCGATTGAAATCAAGGAGAGGAGAAGAAACCCATAAACTAGAACTCCAGCCAAGAGAACGTGAGGAAGAAGGGGAGTATACGTTGAGTCTCTCCCTTTTAAACATATTTTTCCTGAAATTGCACATCAGCCCACTGGTTTCTAGGAATTTCAGTTTAGTCCGGGAGGGCTCCAATTGGCTTAAGATGAGTCCGGATCAACTCGGGCTCAACACAAAAGATGATCTACGCGATGAATCACACGAAGGAGATGGACGGGGTAACGTAGAGGCATAAGGAAAATTTACTAAAAAGCCCTTAGCTATTTAAGCGGGGTCCAAACCCAATAATTCACACTAAATTGGGCCTCAACAAGTCTTAATCACTAGGAAACAGGATTAATTAACGTAATTAGGATTAGTGAGGGTTCGGGTCCTTACATCCTCCCCCACTTAAGATCATTCGGTCCTCCGAATGCACGTACCTTAGGTAGTAGCTCTGGATATTTCGCCCGGATTTGATCTTCAAGTTCCCAAGTGGCCTCTTCCTGTCCATGGTGATTCCATAACACCTTGACCCATTTGATCGTTCGTGTACGCAGCACCTGTTCCTTTGTGTCAACGATACGAAGGGGTCTCTCTTCGTAGCTCACATTAGGCCGTACCTGTACATCATCCAACTCAAGAACATGTGACGGATCTGGGAGGTATTTCCGGAGCATTGATACATGGAACACATTATGAACTCCTGCAAGCGAGGGTGGCAACTCCAACCGATAAGCTAAGTCTCCCACTCTACTCTGTATCTCAAAAGGCCCGACGAACCGAGGAGCAAGCTTACCCTTCTGGCCAAACCTGATAGTACCCTTCATTGGGGAAACTTTTAGGAAAACTCTGTCCCCCACTTGGAACTCGAGGGGCCGGCGGCGGTTATCTACATAACTTTTCTGGCGCGATCGTGCAGTTCTCAGTCTATCTTGCACTTTTTGTACTTTCTCCGTTGTATCCGCTACCAGAGTGGGTCCATGGAAACTCCTAACCCCAACTTCTTCCCAACAGACTGGCGTACGGCACTTTCGTCCATACAAGGCTTCAAATGGGGCCATACCGATGCTCGCGTGAAAGCTGTTATTATATGCAAACTCGCACAAGGAGAGGTGCTCATCCCACTCCTTTCCGAAATCCATTACGCTAGCTCGTAGCATATCTTCCAGGGTCTGTATCGTTCGTTCCGATTGCCCATCTGTTTGAGGATGGTAAGCCGTGCTAAAACTGAGTTTGGTGCCTAAAGACGTCTGGAAAGACTGCCAAAAGGAGGACACGAACCTACTATCTCGGTCGGACACAATTGAGACCGGGGTACCATGTAGCCGTACAACCTCATCAATGAAGATCTTGGCCATTTCCTGAAATTTCATCCCTTTCTTGATGGGAATAAAGTGGGCTGATTTTGTTAGTCGGTCGACAATCACCCACACTACATCATGGTGTCTACTTGTTCGAGATAGTCCGAAAACAAAATCCATCGTCAGATTCTCCCATTTCCATTTAGGAATCTGTAGAGGGTGTAACAAACCGGGAGGCTTCCTGTGCTCAGCCTTCACTCGTTGGCAGGTAAGGCATTTGGCCACAAAGCCCGCTATGTCCCTCTTCATGTTATTCCACCAAAACCTGCCATGTAGATTCCGGTACATTTTTGTACTCCCTGGGTGCATGGAATACCGAGCATGGTGTGCTTCAGTCATAATTGCCCTCTTTAGGTTATGATTTTGAACTCCTGGAACACAAAGCCGATCTCGGAAGTACAACACACCGTCTACAATCCTGAAGTCCGGTTTCTCAGAAATATGGTCACGAATCTTGACAAACTCCGGGTCTTCAAACTGTCTCTCCTTGATCTGCTGAATCAGGGTGGGTTCGAAGACTGACATAGCCACTAACATGACCTTATCGTCTACGAATTCAACTTCCGCGTCCAGATCTCGGAATTCCTCCACTAGGGACCATTCACCGCACAAGGCTGCCAACTCGGTGGTAGATTTCCTGCTTAAAGCATCAGCTACTACATTCCCCTTTCCAGGGAAGTATCTAATCGGAAAGTCATAATCCTTTATGAATTCCAACCACCTGCGCTGTCTCATGTTAAGATCATGCTGCGAAAACAGATACTGGAGACTGCGATGATCACTATGGACTTCAAATTTCTCTCCATATAAATAATGTCTCCACATCTTCAGCGCGAAAATTACTGCAGCCAATTCCAAGTCATGTACGGCATAGTTTTTCTCATGTTCCTTCAATTGGCGAGATCCGTATGCTATTACCTTTCCATTCTGCATGAGTACACACCCTAGCCCAATCCCTGAAGCATCTGTATAGATAACAAATCCGCCACTCCCTTCTGGCAGGGATAAGATCGGGGCTGAGGTTAACTTCTCCTTAAGCAGTTGGAAACTCGATTCACACTCTGCGGACCACACAAATGGTTCGTTCTTTCGTGTCAACTTAGTCAAAGGGGCGACTATTTTGGAAAAGTCCTTCACGAACCTTCTATAATAACCGGCCAAGCCAACAAAACTTCTAATTTCTGCAACGGTTTTGGGACTCTGCCAAGTAGTTATAGCCTCAATCTTAGCTGGATCTACTGCAAGCCCATCCTTAGAAATTATATGCCCTAAAAAGGCAACTTGTTCCAGCCAAAATTCACATTTGTCCAGTTTGGCATACAATCGGTGGTCCCTTAGCAATTGTAGAGAGGTCCTCAGATGCTCCACATGCTCGTCTTTGGTCTTGGAATACACCAGAACATCATCAATGAAAATTACCACGAACTGATCAAGATATGATGAGAAGATCTTGTTCATTAAGGCCATAAACACTGCGGGGGCATTTGTCAATCCAAAAGGCATAACCAAGAATTCGTAATGCCCATATCTTGTCCTGAAAGCTGTCTTCGATGCATCTTGGTCCCTAACTCGCAGTTGATGATATCCAGACCTAAGATCGATCTTCGAAAAATGTGTTGCACCCTGGAGCTGATCAAACAATTCATCAATTCTAGGCAGTGGATATTTGTTTTTAATTGTCACCTGATTCAACTGCCGGTAATCAATACACATCCTAAGGGTGCCATCCTTCTTCTTCACAAATAAAACCGGGGCTCCCCATGGAGATGTGCTAGGGCGAATGAACCCTTTATCCAATAATTCTTGTAACTGCAGTTTCAGTTCACGTAGCTTTGCCGGGGCCATTCTATATGGAGCCTTAGAGATGGGAGCGGTACCGGGTACTAACTCTATAGTAAAATCCACTTCCCTGATTGGTGGAAGGCCGGGTACTTCATCCGGGAATACATCCGGGAATTCGCAAACCACAGGTATTTCTTTTAACTTCTTAGGTGCTTTCTTTTCTACGATGAAGGCAATATAGCCCTCACAACTGCTATGGATTAATCTTTCCGCTCGAAGCGCTGAAATCAATCTGGTGTTCGAACTCTTCTTGTCACCTTGGAACACCACACTTGGACCATCTTCACTCACCCTTACGGTGACGGTCTTACGGTAGCAATCCAAACAGGCCATATATTTGGTCAGCCAGTCCATGCCTAGGATTACATCGAAGTCGTGCATGGGTAGCACAATAAGTTCCGCGGGGAGAAGAACTTCTCCGATGAGAACTCGACAACCAGGGTAATAGTCATCACAGGTTACCCGTTTACCAACCGGAGTGATAACACTCAACACATATGGCAATTGTGCAGGCGATTCCCGTATCCTACTAGAGAACCGAGGTGAGATGAAGGAGTGTGAAGATCCCGAATCAAACAACACTTTAGCTTCAATACCACAAACAGAAACCTTACCTACAACCGCATGTTCTGCAGCCTCTGCCTCTTCTTGTGTCAATGCATAAGCGCGGCCTTGCCTTTGGGGTCGGTGTTGCTGTCCTTGTCTCTGTTGTCCCTGGCCTTGTCGTGTCTGCCCTTGGCCTTGTCGTGTCTGCCCTTGGCCTTGTCTCACTTGTTGTTGCTGTCGGTTAGGCGCAGGAGGGGGCTGCTGATACTGCTGCTGTTGATAGCCTTGGCTAAATTCCTTCCTCCTCGGGCACTCGGACAAGCGATGGTCCATGGAGCCACAGCCAAAACAGGCTCCCATAGCCCTCCAACATTTACTAGTCTCGTGACCCTTTCCACATGCACCGCAAACTGGTCGGGTCGTGCTGCCAGCAACTCCCTTCTGTTTCTTAGAGTACTGCTGACCTTTCCCAGAAGGTGGAGCACTCTTCTTAGACTCCCCCAAGAATAGGCTCTTCTCTATTTCTTCCGCTGCATAAGCCCTGGCCACTGCATCGTCATATTGAACGGGACGCTGAAAGGCAGTGGCATGTCCCTTGATAGCAGGCCTTAACCCTTCCAGAAATCTTTCCACCCTCTTTTCCTCAGTATCAATCAAGTCTAGAGCAAACCGAGAAAGCTGACTGAATACATGCACATATTCTGCAACGGTCATGAGGTTCTGCTGCAGGGAAAGAAACTCTGCCTTTTTTCTGCGAGTAACGTGGTCGGGGATGAACTTCTTCCGGAACTGCCTCTTAAAGGCTTCCCAAACAGTGGCGTCCGGCATAGTCCTCATGTGGTCCCGGATACTCTTCCACCATGTATCCGCGACGTCTCTAAACATGGATGCTGCGAGGACCACTTGCTGCCTGGGTGTGCAAGTCAAGGTATCGAAAACATTTTCCGTGTGGACAAACCATTCATCTGCTTGTAACGGGTCCTCATGTCCAGTAAACTCTGTTGCTCCCCTTTTTCGAAACTTCTCATACAAGGAGTTAGGATCTCCTGGCTGATCCTGTCGGTTTATCATGGCGGCCATCTGCAACTGCATGGCGGCCTGATTGGCGTTACTAGCTGCCAATTGATGCATTAACATCATAAACCGTTCCTCTGTATTGTAGGTGGGTTGAGGAGGAGGTTGTGGTGGAGGATCTGCGCCGTCCAACTCAATATTATTACGGTTATTATCACCAGAGCTGTTGTTCGTACCGGATCCAGACGCCATGGTTCTGCAGTCACAATGGTCATCAATCATATATGTTTAAATAGATGCACATACATAAATACATACTACAGTCATACCATAGTTATCATTATAATAGAAACCCACTTCAACGGATCTATCGGAACCTCACCACGCTTCCTAATGTTGCTAAGTCTTTTAAGTGACTTCTTGGAATGGCTCTGATACCATTACTTACGTATGTCACGCCCCATTCCCGGGAATTTGGGGATTTGAGTGGGCCCCCAGGGCGTGGATACGTAATCCCGTAGAAATCCGTGCCCTGCAGAATTTTGCACGAATTCCTACAAGGGAGATTCCACAGGAACGTGTGAGGTATGCTGACACACGTACAAACATAAATTATCATAATCGAGAACCTGTGAAATACTCAATAATCATCAAGAGCACATAAAGTTCATAGTCTATTAAAACATATTTACATACAATAGTGTTATAGTCCTTTAAATACATTCCCAAAATCAGTCCTTAAAGGTGATACAAAAGTCTTCAACATAATATTCCCAGAAGAGACGCTCTCCGTAGGATGGCTATTAGTAAACGTCGCCATCCATCCATTCACCTACACCCCGAGGTACCGTTGGGGTATCTTCCGGGGCCGCGTCAATATTCGTGTCGGGAGCGGGTGCTGTATCTGCAATACCGAGGGTAACACTGTTAACACGACGGTTAAGCAAGTACTAAGCATAGGAAACTATTATAACATAATACATTAGCAAGAACAATCACTAAACATGATGCATGAGTGAAACTTAATGTTATACATACTGATTGGCAACCACGATGCTCTATTCTCCCAAAGGGAGCATACATAACGTATGGGTCGCTAGGGGATCAAGCTAGCTTCCCGAGGAGCGTCGACAACCCCTCCGTAAACCTACTGCAGTGGTGACATATAATACCCAAAGGGCAGAAGCCAAGTGGTGCCGACTCGGGGTCAATCACACAAATCATAACATATATAAGGAATAGATAACCATGAAACAACGAATACTTAAACGAAACACATGCAGGTGGGCTACAAGGCCCGAGCCTCAGCTACACCCTTGGCTAGCAAGCACACACTCAATAGAAGCTATGGCTTGTCAGACACGCACTCATTAGAAGCTCAGGTCTGAATTGCCTCGGGTTTTGCTGGGGAAGTAAATTCGATGTCAGTCATGTCGAAGGTAGTGTAATGTATCAATATGAATGCATTTCGATAAAGCAGTCTCCTGATTCCCCAAGGACATTCAGTACGAGGTACACATGAGATGTTCGGTATCGTTGTGTTACCGCGTCTGGGTATTACATTGTGTATACGGAACACCCTTCTCATGCCAACATCCATGACTTACCATTGGGGAATCCTTCATTCATTCCAACGTATAATTACCAATGGCCAAAGTGGAGGTATAGAGGGTACCATGACTAAAGCCCTACAACATCATTGAGATTCCTAACATCTTACGTTCACTGGGTTCTTACGGCTTAGCCGTATACAGGGTTACGGCTTAGCCGAGAGGGGGTCACAGTTCATCCGGATTTTCGGTGTGGTTACGGTTCAACCGTATATTGGCCTACGGCTTAGCCGTGCTAAACCTACGGCTGGGTCACGGGGAGGTTACGGCTTAGCCGTAGGGTATTTCACGGTGCAGCCGTATGCAGGCCGTAGAAGGAACTGGGTTCTGTGAGCTCTCTGGAAAGTTCGCCGTAGAAAGACCTACGGCTAGGCTACGGGCTGGGTACGGCTCAGCCGTAGTGGATTCCACGGCGTAGCCGTAAATGAGCCGTAGTACAAAAGCTCATTTTCTGCTCTCTGGACATTGAGCCGTAAGAGCTCACGGCTTAGCCGTAGCTTCGCCGTAAGCTTCAGAAAATCTAAATACAGTTCTGTAGCTCAATTTTCTGTGCGGGATCACTACAGAACTAACTTATAAAGGGGTTCTGTAGCTCAATTGAAGTGTCTTGAGAGTATCCCATACTCACACACCTCCTATTCCCATCTCCATCATTCTTACTTGATTCATTCATACATATAAAGAAAGAAGAAATGGCAAGGAGAACAACTGACTTAACATGCAACGAACAATTCCACATGCAGTGAATATAGGCTTAAGTACTTGCCTTGTTATTGTGTTTAGCCCTTCCTAGATCCTTCTTGCTGTATGTTCAGAGGAAACTCCCTGTACTGTAATGGGTTCTCTAATGGGTTCTCTACACATAAGCCCAAAATGTGGAAGAATTCACATGCATGTCAATAACGAAGTCCCTATGATCCTAACAAACCCAAGAAGACGAAATGGAACCTATTCCTTACCTTGTATTGCTGTAACTTGGAGGAGAGGTCACTCCACACCAAAATACAATGGAAAAAAAGCGGTCAAGGAAGAAGAAGAACGTGGGTGGATGCCATCCCTTGTGCATGCACACTCCCAAACGCCCACAATGCTTCGATTGAAATCAAGGAGAGGAGAAGAAACCCATAAACTAGAACTCCAGCCAAGAGAACGTGAGGAAGAAGGGGAGTATACGTTGAGTCTCTCCCTTTTAAACATATTTTTCCTGAAATTGCACATCAGCCCACTGGTTTCTAGGAATTTCAGTTTAGTTCGGGAGGGCTCCAATTGGCTTAAGATGAGTCCGGATCAACTCGGGCTCAACACAAAAGATGATCTACGCGATGAATCACACGTAAGGAGATGGACGGGGTAACGTAGAGGCATAAGGAAAATTTACTAAAAAGCCCTTAGCTATTTAAGCGGGGTCCAAACCCAATAATTCACACTAAATTGGGCCTCAACAAGTCTTAATCACTAGGAAACAGGATTAATTAACGTAATTAGGATTAGTGAGGGTTCGGGTCCTTACACTATGATTTTCCATGCATCCCACTATTTCATTATTTGTTTTGACACATTTTTTGTTTAAAAAAAAGAAGGAAAAAGGTGAACTAATCTTCATCTTAGAGAGACTTTTAATTTCCTACCAAATGGGTGAGAATGCAGGATTCACAAGGTGTTAAATAGAGAAAACAAAATAATAATACCATTATAGCCATTTCAATATTTCAAGAGAATATTATACTAACCAAGGGGTCGCATCACGCCCTGCAGTAACCGTGCCATCACCAGCAGAACTGGACCCTCTAGAGACATTGAGGCAGATTGTTGGATCTATCCCTACCGCAGCTGCCAGTTGTTGAACGAGGGCCTCGAGTGCAGCTGTCCTCCTATCCTGCTCAGCCTACCGCCTATCCTGCTCAGCCTGCCTCCTAGCCTGCTCAGCTAGCTGCTCACGCAGGGTGATCACCTTAAGTTGCTGCGCTCGAGACTGTGTGGACGATGAAGAGGTCCTCGTGTATATGCCATACCCATTCAAATAACCCGACCTCTTCCCAAGCACATCAACAGCAATTTGTTCCTAAGTCATCGGAGCTGTGACAGAGGGCTGCGACTGCTCCTCGGTCCGCTGCACCAAGGCCTCCTGCCATGGTAATCAGTAAGGGATTTATAATGCTTCTAACATAATTATTGATCAAAGTTGAATCGAAGAGCAAACATACATATCTCTGTTGAGCCACGTCATTTACCCACAAATTACTCTTTTGCTCATAATGGGTGTCATGGAAAAATGAGTAATATGAGGCGCCTGACCGACATTCTGTGTCATCTGTCATTTGAAATTAACTTGTATTAGAAATGAACCTACATATTGATAAATTAATAAACTTAATCAAGTTTGCTCATATGAATATAATTAGTACCATCAGAGACATCTTCGATGCAAATGACCTGGAGCCACTAGTATGATTGTATGGCAGTTTGGCTCGACTTTCTTGAGCCTTCTTCGACTTCGCCTACATAGAAGAGTAATAATACAATAGCTCTTTTTCATTGAATCATACCTAATAAAATTACATTAAAATATAATTAACTATTATAGACAACATCCAAATGTTACCCTCCACTGTGGTGATTCCCAACATTGCGAGATCATCAACTGCCAGTCCGCTGGATCATAGCCATCCGCCGGGTGGTCCTGGGGTTGGGGAACTCCCTGCTCCAACAGGTCGAGATAATGGCTATGCAACTCATATTTCCAACTCTTGTACAAAATCCCGCACTGGCGGTCAATGTCCGCCCTGAGCTGCATATCACCCTCGAAGTCCCCAATATCAAATACTTGCTACAATTAAGAGAGAGCCATATAACGATTAGTAATAATAAAATATAATCCATGCCTTCTAATGACGAGTACAACTATGATCAATTTGGTTGATAATTCTCGTTATAGTTTACCTGAACTAATCCAATGACCGCAAGCTTGATCCCACTATCAAGCTTCTTCCAGCCATGAGGTCGGACTGGGGCCATCTCTCTAATGGCTAACCCAAGATGGTTAACCAATGATGGTACATGTTCCCCCTTTGGCCTATGACTCGAGCTGGGGATCGGAACTGGGATGTTATGACCTAACTCTTTCCTCAGCTTTGCCGCATTCTTCCCTCGCGTAACTCCCCCTACACGACTCCGAACCTCCGAGACTGGGGCTGATGCTGTTAAGATGACAGTGCTAAATGAGTTAGTAAATAGAAAACATTAAATTGAAGTGAATCCATGATTTTAAGAGGTTATAATTTTCTCACCAACACTGCTAGCAAGTGTATGAGGACTAGGCGGAGTCAGGGACAGTGGAGATACCCTCGGCAATGGCTGTGTGGTAGGAGGCTGGGTCAATGAGGGCTGTGTGGTAGACGGCTGCAATAGTACATCCTGTGTAGTCAGTGGTTGTATCGGCAACTAAGGCTATGTCGCAGCCTCGGGTGTGCTCTCTGCACGAGCTAACCCAAGTGCAGCTGTGATACTCCGAGCACACCTAGCCCTCTTCTGCCGAGGCATATCTACAACCTAACTTAGAGCCAAGTAACAAGGAAAATAAATATTTATTAGACCAAAATCAATAATAATATTTTAGCAAGGGTGTCACTATCAAAAACTAATATTTTAAAATGCATGTCATAGACATTCACATAAAGATTACCTCATTCAATTTTGACGAAAATGTATCGTCATCTACGTCATCATCTTGTGGGGGACTGTAGTTCTCGTCGTTATTATTCCCACTAACTATTTTCTTTCTGTTCCCGTTTGTCCCTTTAGCCAAACCAAATATAGCACGTGCAGTCATTACATGAGGGGCAAGCGTTATATCCTTTTGTGCTCCACCCAGACAGGTTGCTAAACGCAGGAAAGTCATTTATAGTTCACATCATAGCCGCATGCATTTGAAAGGTCTATTTAGTGGAGGCATCAAAAGTGGATACACCATTATCCCACAAGTCCTTCAACTCATCAACTAAGGGCCTCAGATATACGTCGATCTCGTTTCCTGTTGAGCTTGGTCCGGGAATAAGTAATGACATCATAAAAAATGGCTCTTTCATGCACATCCATGGTGGCAAATTATAAGGCATAAGTATGCAGGCCACATGCTATAAGAGGTGCTCAAGTTACCAAAAGGGTTGAATCCATCGGTAGCTAACCCCAGCCTCACATTACGTGTCTCTCGAGCAAACTCTGGATATTTCTTATCAAATTCTTTCCATTCCACGGAGTCAGCCGGATGCCTCCCTATCCCATCATCAACACGCTTCTCACTGTGCCATCTCATATCTGTGGCTGTTTTCCTTGACATATACAATCTGCGCAACCTCGGTGTCAATGGGAAGTAACGGAGCACCTTATGAGGGATCTTCTTTCACTTGCCATCATTGACCTTGTACCTAGGCTCTTGACATTCTGGACATTTATCTAATTGAGCATTTTCATTCCAATACAACACAATCATGTTTACAGGCATCTATGTTCTTGTACCCCATGCCCAAATCACGTAATAATTTCTTCGCCTTGTAAATTGAAGCTAGCACTACATGACCTTTGGGTAAGAAGTCCTTAAAAATCTACAGGACCTTGTTGAACGACTTATTGCTACACCCACTTTTGACCTTCACATGCAATATCCTGATAACAAATGCTAACAGAGTATCTGAGCTCTTGCATCCTAGGTACAAGCCACGCTAGGAAGCTTGCAACAATCTTTCAAAATCTTGCACATCATCCCCCTCTTGAGTATCTTCCTGTAAGTAAGTTCCCCTACGATGGTTCTCTATCAACTTATCTTATTCATTCTGATTCTCTTCTGATTCATCCCCGCTCTCATCCGCATCATTGGGTTGAACTATAGGTTCCCCGTGAGCTATCCACCGTTGGTATGAGACCATCATTCCATAAATGTGCAAATGACTTCTCACGATTCCATAGTCATGCCTCCGATGGTTACAACAATCATTGCATGGACACCTAATGACCGCTGCCCCATTCGAATTCGCCTTTGCAAAATCAATAAATGAGTTCACCCCGGCAATGTACTCCGTACTATATCAGTTTTGATAGTGTAATATCTAACTCCTGTCCATAGCTGACCTAATCACAAGCAATTAGAAATATTTAGAACAAAACTATCAATAGGTACTATTAACCATGGTGTGATAATGTTTAGCATCATTGACAAAGGCTTTTCTTCGGACATTGAGCTCAACCAAAGAACCTAGTTTCTTGCCTCAGCTGTATCGTTTTCTTAAAGAGTTTACCTAAACTAATTTTCCAAGAAAAAGGAAAAGAAAATTTTGGAAAACTAATACCCTTTCGAAGTTAATTAAAAACGTGTGAGATTCTAGCATTCCATGCAAAATTCTAATTCCAATTTGGTTGGTAATCCATTTATGCATACGCCTACTAATTCTAAAAATGCAAACTAACCTATTCCAAGAAAGTTAGAAAATGACCTTACTAAGCACTCCCTGGAAAAGGCACCACAAATTTGTTTGCAAAACTCCAAGTGTAGCGCCTCTAATGTAGTAATAAATTCCAGTGACTACTGGTTCGATTGATTTTCATAGGCCTTACATTAAGCAATCAATCCCCTCCATTACTCAGTCTAACAGTTACTTTCTACTCATAAGATGCTAATAGACTCTAATTAGATATCAAATTGGAAAGGGAACAATCAATCTCATTGTTGGCTGTTGACTGTCAATTAAAACTAGCATTTAGGGCTCAAACTCCTTAATTATATCAGTAAACTCAAACATCATCACCACCAATCACTCACTGCCTTAATCTAAGGCTTATTTTAGGCTGTTCTCGATCCAATCAGGTTAGACATTCACACATGGGTTAGGATCCCATGGGCTCGGTCAAATGCTCTCATGCATTTTTCAGCCAGTGAAATTTTGTCTTCATCAAATATATGCATCACTAGCAATCTAATGAAAAACAAAATTCTGAAGAGAAATGATCACCACCATGCTGAGCTTCTGGGACTTACCTTTGTTACATCTAACCCACTCAATTTCAAATGACAATGTATAGACACTGGCCCAATTTTCATCCTATTGGGAGTAAGATATATCATTAGATTCACATGTCACAAAATAGTTACATTTTCACATGATTAATCCAAAATCCACTGATATCTATGACTCAAGATGGAATGAAATGAATGGGTTCGATCTAGAGATGATGAGCCCTACACAGGGTCGTTAGATATTTCGAAAGAGGATAGGATCATCTCTCACTTCTAAAATTGGTTTTGTTTTTGTTAGTCAGGTGTGCTCAACCTAGCAGCAAAACAGAAACTTCACGCAGTCATAGTGAGAGAAATTATCGATAATTTTGAAATTGTAGCTTAATTAATACAGCTAAATCTGTGTGAGATAAGACAGGAAATCAAAGATCTGGTGCAAAAAGGAGCGGGGTAAAGCCATCCTATGATACATGCTCGTGATGGTAGGGTATGCAAGTTGTTAAACATCTTAAGTAATGAGTCATCCAACCAAGAACCCAGGGACTAAAATATGGATATATTGGACAGAATAGAGCTCAAAATGATAGGCAACTAAATCAATAAAAAAAGGACAAAATAAAAAATGACATAAATCAGCAAATCCCATAGAAGCCCAAGAATATTGACTTCTAAGAGACAAAACTCTGCAAATTGGTTACAGTCTTTGAGATCTAAAGCACTGAAATAAATTAAAGCACTAAACTGAAATTAAAATTCATATTTTTCTCAACATTTCAGTCTTACTTAGAAATTCCTACAAATTCTCATATTCACAATCCCATTACTTCTATGTTGACTCCAATAATTGTAAGGTTTTAAGAAAAAAAATTAACCAAAAAAGCCTTACTTTGGTTGGCAGCAACAGCAGAGAGAGTCCGAGAGAGCAGAGAGTAGAGAGCACAGAGAGAGAGAGTAGAGAGAGAGCAGAGAGCGACAGAGAGAGAGAAAGCAGAGAGAGAGCAGAGAGCGACAGAGAGAGATAGAGAGCAGATCAGTGAGATCGACTGAGGGAGACAGAGCAGAGAACGAGAGAGAGAAAGAGCAGAGAGCAGAGAGAGAGCAGAGAGCAACAAAGAGAGAGAGCAGAGAGAGAGAGCAGAGAGCGACAGAGAGAGATAGAGAGCAGATCAGTGAGATCGACTGAGGGAGACAGAGCAGAGAGCGACAGAGAGATAGAACAGAGAGAGACCGAGAGAGGGAGAGATCAGAGAGAGACCGAGAGAGGGAGAGATCAGAAAGAGACCGAGAGGCAGATCAGAGAGCAAAGATAAACAGTGACTAAGAGAGAGACCAAGAGAGGGTGAGATCACCTGAGAGAGAGAGGGAGAGCAGACTGAGAGAGGGAGAGATCAGAGAGAGACCGAGAGAGGGAGAGATCAGAGAGACTGAGGGGCAGATTAGAGAGCAGAGAGCAGAGAGAAAAGTGACTGAGAGAGAGACCAAGAGAGGGTGAGATCGCCTGAGAGAGAAAGAGCAGACTGAGAGAGGGAGACATCAGAGAAAGACCGAGAGAGGGAGATATCAGAGAGACCGAGGGGCAGATCAAAGAGCAAAGAGCAGAGAGAAAAGTGACTGAGAGAGAGACCAAGAGAGGATGAGATCGCCTGAGAGAAAGAGAGTAGAGAGCAGAGAGAGAGAGCAGACTGAAAGAGAGAGAGAGCAGAGAGAGACCGAGAGAGGGAGAGATTAGAGAGAGACCGAGAGACAGAGCAGAGAGCAGAGAGTAGAGAGAAACAGTGACTGAGAGAGAGACCGAGAGGGTGAGATCGACTAAGAGAGAGAGAGGGACCGAGAGAGGGTGAGATCGATTGAGAGAGTGTGTGTGATAGAGAGAGACCGAGAGAGGGTAACAGAGAGTGACTGAGAGAGAGATTGAGGGGGGTGAGATCAATCGGAGAGAGCGAGCAAGAGAGACCGAGAGAGGGTGATATCGACCGAGAGATCGAGAGATCAGAGATCAGAGCAGGTTGGAGAGAGCGAGCGAGCGAGCTTGAGAACCCAGCACCAGAACAGATCGGGAGAGAGAGAGAGAGAGCGAGCGAGCCAGCGGAGAATCCAACGACCAGATCAGGACACGGAGAGACAAGCAAGTGATCGAGCAAAGGAAAAAGGGAAAGAAGACGGGGCGGGAGAAGGAAAAGGGGAAAGAGAGGGGCGTGAAAAAGGGCAAAATTTCTGGATTTTTACCGACGAGTAATTTTCGTTGTAAAAACAAATTTTCGTCGGCTGAAAATAACTTTTAACAACGTTTTTAATAAACATCGGAAAAATTCCCCATATTTTTCGACGTTTAATGTAAACGTCTGCAAAATTTAAATTTAGCGACGTTTTTTTAAATGTCGTAGCTAAAAATTCGTTATTTACCAACAAAAATAAATTTTCGTCTGTAAAATGTACTGTTTTATCTACATTTTCTATAAAACGTCGGTAAAATTTATTTTTACCTACGGAAATAATTTTACGTCGGTAAAAAATAATCGTTAGCGATGAAATTTTGAAAACGCCGGTAATGAACGTCACCAAAACTGCAAATTGTTGTAGTGCTTATCTCTCATCTCTCTTCTTCACTTCCTCTTCCCCCCATATTTTCTTATTTTCTTTTATTTTTAAGGTATTCTTGGGCGTTGTCCTAGAACTTTAGATCTTTAGAAAGAGAGTTTCTAAGAGAGAGTTTGTAAAGACATTGTCATTAATGAAGAATCTAAAGAACCTCTTTGCAATGGCTGGCTAAATCTCTAACCGGAGCAATGGATGAAGTTATGTGTTCTTTTGTTTTAATTTTATGATTAATTTCTTTCTAATGTCTCTATTAATATGCTTTCAATAGAATAATAGTTTTGTCTTTGTGCCAAAGGGGGCAGCTTTGATTTTTTTATTTCTAAAAATATAAAAAGCTTTTGATTACCTATGCTTAGATTTGACAGGCTGTGCTTAGAATTAGTTTTCTTTGAAAGGTTATGCTTATTTATTATAGGTAATGCTTAGGACTTTTATTACATATTAAAGTGAAGGAAGTCTTGGTGTTTGATGTTTTATTTTAATTAAAAAATAATTTTTACAGCAGACAAATCTTCCGGATCAAAAATTTTGATTTTTTTCTTATTTGAGTTATATTTTGAGATAGGTTAGAATAATTTCATTACTGAAATGGATTGATGTTTAGTCGATTCATGATGCTTTGATATTTCATATATCTGATTTCATTTAATTTAATTTTCATTAGTTGTTTTCAATTTATTTTATTTTTAAATTCACTCTAAAAATTGCTTGATTCCTTGTTTTTCTGTTTAAATTCAGTTTTATTATTACTTGGTTTGGTTCTCTGTGGGTTCGACCCGTTCTTGCCACTGTCATCTTTCTGACAACCGTGCACTTATAGTTGAAGATTATTAAAAGTTACAATAAAATTTTCAAAAAACTCTATTATTATTTAGGGTAACAAAGCCGTAACACAGTTAGAAGGTAAAAATTGTCTCAAATATAAGGTTGATTAATGTCCCTTAAACCTTAAAAAAAAAAAACTTTACAATAAGTAGGGTTTGTTGGACATCTGGATTTGGTCCACATGAGCACATGCCCATCATGGGCCCCACTTACTTGGATGACCATGTATCAAGTATCCCTTCCTTCAACTAAGAGGAAAAAGGAAGCTACCAACTAAACTTTTGCAAGGCAAAAGTTGAGAGAGTAGACCTACTAAAACTAAAGTTCCACAATGGGAACAAGTTGCTATGGAAAACATGTAAATATAGGGTTTAAGGTAATTTACTACACTTCCTATTTTGTCCTTGGAAATGCATCAATGATCAGGCATAAAATGAAGTAGATTACATTGTAAATCATGCAAGAAGAATAGAATAGCATCCTACCATGGAGATCAAAAGGTAAAAATGTTGGGGATCAAGTATGTGTCTACCTTATTATGTTTGTATTATCTAGTTTTAATCTTGTCATGATTTATTGCATTAGAGCTAGAAAGGTTGTGAAGCTCAGCAAGGTCTAATATCAGGGGAACTTTTTCTGGTAGTGACACTACAAGAAAATGCACTATCTGCAACAAATTTTAGTGACAACCAAACTTTTTTGTTACTATAAATTACTTTTTTGCGTGACAAACATAACAATTCGTCTCCCAATGTCAATCCTAATGAAATCTCACTATCAGCCCAAATTTGCACCAAAATTTGTTTTTAACAACAACTGTAATTTGTCACTAAAGGATAATTCTTATTGGGAGACGAACTAATATTTGTCACCAAATTGCAAAAACACTTTGGCAACCGATTGTACATATTTGCACCTAAGGGTTACATGTTTAAAACATTTGGGGAGAAACAAGTGGTCATCCCTAAAAAAAGAAAAAAACACGTACCTAATACGTAAACTCCAGAGTGTTTGGGCATGGCACCTCTTTATCATCTTTCAATTTTGTTTTTTTTTTTTCTCTTAGGGTTTGGCTCTAAGACAACTAGGGAAGGGCTTTACTTCCTGTTGTCCACACAGCACCTCACCTCTCTCCCTCTCTCTCTTTCTCTTCTGCTTCTACCTTTTCTTCTTCTTCCTATTTTGTATTTTTATCTGTTTTTGGTGCTTTGAGAAAATAGCCAAAAGGCACAAAGGGGATTTGGCTCGGTGATCATGTCGGTGGTTGACAAGGAGGAGAAACCAAATTAAAGTTTCTTTTTTGATTGGTGCTAGATTCGTCAAGGTAGGCCTCACCTAAAATCTAGATTTCGATTTTTTTTTAAAGAATTTTTTTTGAATTTCTTGAGAGGTGAGTGCTTTCCCAATATCCATGTTTTTTTTATGCATTTCTCGTCTTTAGTAGGATTTTCTCTTTATTTATTTTATATTGAGTGAATTATTTTTCTTTTTTGTTATTGTTTGGGTTAGTAGTTGAGCACGGTCTGATCTTTTTTTTTTTTTTGCTATTAATCCAATTTTCACCCTTTTATCTATGTATCAAGTTGTCGTCACCAAAAAATTGATGTGTTAAACCTTCACTACTCTCATATAACCAAGAATTGATTAAATTTAGATGGCCCACTCTACAAAATGATCAAATTTGGCGGTGCCCCACCCGAGCCTTGAATAACCACAAGGAATTCAGATGTGGTCCTATTCTCATCTATTGGGTTGTTGTCTGTTGTTGATTTGTGAACAAAGGGTGTGCCTACTACCAACTTATCAAATTATTTTTATCCTCATTTTAAGTTTTAAATGCTTAGTTTAGAATTGTGATGTGAGATAAGCACCATGAGGATTGGGTTTGGCTCTCTAAAGATTTGATCAGGCTTCTAGTGGAGTGTTAGATACCTGTCCATCACATTAGTAAAGTAAAGATGTAAGTATTCTCAAGTCTCAACACTGAAAAATCAAGTAGTTGTGTGATGTAATTAATTTGGTCATTTTTTTTATATCTTTATTTATTGAATGAATGTGACTATTTCATCATGTTGATTTTTTGAATTATAACCTCCACTCCTAACCACTAAGGCAAGGAGTTGCTCTTTTTTAAATTATAACGTCAACAATAAAAGTGGCGACCATTTGCTAAATGGCTTAACATATTTGTGCGTATGTGCATTTGTGTTTTGAACTTTTGATACCACCATGAGTTCTATGCTTGGTTTTATTCTTGTTAGAGTGAAATTTGTGCGGATGCGAATACTGCATGTGGTTAATGATTGAAAGCAGACCCATATGGATTAAGGTAGACTTCTCTCATTATATAGGAAGGAGAATGTATAATAATATAGTAGGGGATAAAGGATAATCTAGAGTATAATTTGATCATGATTCATGGTAGCATAGGAATGTATAGGGGGGGCATTAGTTGATGGGTGTCTTGAATTAATGGCTAAACTACTTTTTTGCACTACATATGGAACACCCAGTTTCCTCATGTGCATGCCTTACAAGAATATTTCCTAGTTTCTATGTTCTCTTATGTGAGTGCTCTAATATTTTTATCATTACTGTGATCTTTTTATAGTTAAAAAAGTGGTTGAGCCATTAAAAAGATCACTGTAATCCCACCGTAAGAATTCACTATAGTTATTTTTATAGTTATGACTCCATTACTTTTGTTGAAAAATAATTAAACTTTTCAAATGTACATACATATTATATTGCCCGTGCTTAGCAACAAAGGCCTATGCTAATTGTAATTAAAAATCTTAATTAGAGAATAGAGAATATAAAAAATATATATATTAGAGAATAAAGAAACTAGGAAATATTCTTGTTTGGAACTATAGTAATCACAATCAATCCCACTTATGGCAATGTGTCTAGGTGGTCTACAAAGGGTTATTTGGCTTGCCCTGCCTGTAACAAGTATACGTCATCACAAATGTTGAATGGAAAGATCAAGTACATTGGTGCCCGTAGATTCTTGGCTGATGAACACCCTTGGTGGAGGAGTGAGCTCTTCAATAGTAAGATTGAGGAGTGATCTAGACCTATGGAGCTCTCAGGTGAATAGATAGTAAAGCACTTAGACTCCTTGCCCGAGGTTAATTTTGAGCGGCATCCTAGCTTTAAGAAAGGAAAGAGGGCAAATCAAGTACTAAATTGGACAAAGAAAAGCATTTTCTTTGAGTTACCATACTAGAAGACGCTAAATCTCCAGCACAATATAGATGTCATGCACATAAAGAAGAATATATGTGAAAGTTTAGTTGGCATAGTCATGAATATAAAAAGAAAGAATAAGGATATTGAAAAAGCACGTATGGATTTGGAGGATATGAAGATAAAGAAAGATTTACACCTGAAGAGGTAACCAGATGGGTCATCAGAAATGCCCGCAAGATCATAGACATTGAATTTGAAGGAGTGATAAGGGTTTTGTGAGTTTTTGAAGTCGATAAACTACCCTAATGATTATGCATCTAACATCTCTAGGTGTGTGGGCACCGAGGGTGATAAACTATTGAGCTTGAAAATCCATGACTATCATGTCCTTCTCCAATTTATTCTTCCAATTAGGATGCATGGGCATCTTGAGGATAAAATCTGTACAACTTTGTTTGAGTTTGGAAGTTTCTTCCAAGACTTGTGTTCAAAGAATTTGTGGGTGTCAGAATTGGCAAAATTGGAGGACGTATAGCTCTCATTCTTTGCAAGCTAGAAAAGATTTTCCCTCCTGCGTTCATTGATGTTATGGTCCATTTAGCTGTTTACCTACCTCACAAGGCCCATGCTTGGGGTCTAGTGCAATATAGGTGGATGAATCCAATTGAAAGGTAGTAATATGCAAGTAACCTTAACCTTGTGTGCTCCGCATGATATTTTTGTACTAATGTGTTGTTGTTTGTTTGAAGGCAACTTGAAACTCTAAAAAAATTGTGTCTAACCGAGCTCATGCAGAGGGTTCCATCGCAGATGCATACATTGTCAAAGAATGTCTTATTTTTTATTTGATGTATCTTGATGATGGGATGGACACCATATTTAATTGATCGGAATGGAAAAAAGATAGAGGTAAGCATGGCCCAAGGTTAGCGGTCTTCACTTAGAGAGTCCGTCTCTTTGGACAAATCATAAGGGCATCTGAAGTGTCCCAGGAGGAAATGTAGGATGCTTATTGGTTTGTACTTAATAATAGCGAGGAGGTGGAGCCATATATGTTGTAAGTTTGCACATTATTTTACATGTGGGTCTATCTTGTTTGGTCTTTTTGAATCATGCCTTACTTACCGTAATATGTTACTTAGGAAGCACATGTTTCTGATTGGGGAATATAAGAGTCTGTTAAAAAATGAAAGGGCATGTAACATCAGAAAGAGATTGCATAGAGACTTTCTAGACTGGATGAAACAATGTGTAAGATTTAGAATCCTATATGACATTCACGCTTATTATTTTTCCCATGAATGCATTCTTAACATATGTGGTTTGTGTAGGTTAATGCATTGCGGGGTGAAGGGTCAACACAAGCAACTAATGAATTGTGAACTTTAGCAAATGGTCCTTGTCGAACAATTAGTATGTACTTAGGTTGCTTGTTTAATGGTGTCCAATTTCATACCAAAGACCAAGATGATTGTTGTAAGACTCAGAATATTGGGGTTGTTGTGCAGGGGGACAATGATAGACAAGATTTCTATGGTTACTTGTATAGCATTTGAGAATTGAACTATATCTTTGGGCATAAAGTTGTTTTGTTCAAATGGGAATGGCTCAACACTGGAAGTGATAGAACATGTCACATAGATGGACATATCATGAGCGTTGACAAAAGAAGCCGTTGGTATAAAAATGATCCTTTTGTCCTTTCAAGCCAAGTGCAGCAAGTATTCTACGTTAATGATACCAAACTAGGTGAAAATTAGAAAGCCATAGAACGAGTCAAACATCGTGGGATATGGGATGTGTTAGAGCAAGATGGAGTGGAACTTGATGGTGCTAAATCTTCCATTCCCGATGTTGTGTTCCAACAGGATGAAAGCTGTGATGCTGTCCTTATCGCCGTAGATGATCCCAACACATTACCAATTAGGCGGAATGATATTGATTCTGAGATTATTCCAAGGGCGGTGCTTTTGAAGTCCAAAACCCAAGCAGGATGGGGAGGAAACTAGCTAGCGATGACGAAAAAGATGAGCCTGAGTCTGATATAGATCCTGATGTAGAATCTTTTTCGGGATATTCTTAATTTGTTCATTGCATATGTTACCCAAGTGAAAGGGAAACATATGATAGATTTGATATAATGTGTGCATATGTTTTTGTATGTTTTTTATTCCATGCCATTATATTACATGTTAATCTTTTGTCATGCTTATTTAAAAATCTCATACCCATAGATATTCTATTTGGTTTTTTATGTTAATTTATATGTTATTATGATAGTCAAATCACAGATGAATAAAAGGAGAAAATTATGGGTCAAACCTGGGGGCGTGTCCATTATTATGAGAAGCAAAGGCATGACAGAATGAAGGAGAATGAAGCTAGAATGAATGCATTAGGGCTACATCAATTGGCACATAAGTACATGGGGGCGAATTAGTCCAAGATTTCACATGAAAGGGAAAAAGAAAGGGAGGTGAGGGCAATCATGATGGGTATCAACCATCATCGGGTGAGGAGGCGGGGCCTAGTTCTCTAAGTGAAGAGAAGGACGATGATTATGATGATGAGTTTGGTAATACTTGGAGGAAAAAGGTACCTTTTGCTTGGTGATTATGATCACATTATTTAATTCATAGTGTTGTGTATTAATGTTTATATACTTGTGGTTTATAGTTGTAGATGACAAGCATGAGGCCTAGTCACAGTAGCCCCTGGCGTACACTATCATCATCCGCATCTGCACCGATAGATCACTCGGGGAACGTGCCAATAGTTTTCCTTCCCCTTGTGGTATCCTTAAGCCCTACGTCAAACCCCACTACGCAGCAAAGCAACATGGGTAAGTTTAGGGTAACTAATGTTCTTAACTTTGTTGTCAAAATTCCATCTGCAATAGTTTATTAAAACAAATTTGGTATATTGATAGGTTTAACATCGAGAAATGTTCGTGGGAAGACGAAAGGGAAGGGCATAGACAGGATCATTTCACAGATGGGCCGTGGCTCCAAGATGCCTATTGTGATTCCTCCTGGATTCAATACACCTATTGGGGACAATGCTGCTAAATTGGCTAATGCAATTGGTGCAGAGATTAGGAGTATGACACCTATTTGGAGAGTAATGTACTGGTCTGATATGGATCCCCAGATTAGAGCATCCATTGTGTAGTCTATCCGGCTAAATAATAGTTCCATATGGCCTTATTTTAGTATGTGATAATGCTTAACAATGAAATTGATAATGTGTGCAAGACAAGTTTGAAATCTAGAAGTATGAGGAGGACCTAGATGTATTATGTGCTATTGATAGGAAATGTCATGAGCGATGCATGAATTGGCGCTATAAGATGTGGGTGCATTACAAGAAGCTGGTGGAACCTTTTACAGCTGCAATGGTTTCTGGTGCTATTGTTGCAGGTACACATCTTCTTTCTTGTGGTCAAGCATTTGATGTGTTTTTCTTAAAAAATAAAATAGTGAAACCATAGTGCCCGAACATGTGATTAGAACTAGTACAACAAAAATTTCTATCATGCATGCAAAATTAATTCCAATGAAACAATTTATAGTTATCTACATCTAACCATTGTGTATTGCTGAAGTATGTGTCCTACTATGCATGAATTCACATGAAAAAATAAATAAAATAAAACAAAACATTTGGAAAGAGAACACAACTACTTGCATGGATGAATGAGACATGCAAGATGTGTCCTACTATGCATGAATTCACATGAAAAAATAAATAAAATAAAACAAAACATTTGGAAAGAGAACACAACTACTTGCATGGATGAATGAGACATGCAAGATTGATGATTGAGACCTAACCTAAGAACAAGTGCCTTTAGACTAAACATTGGTTCATTATAAGTGTAGAAATTCATTGATATGCTCGGTGAAAAAAGAGTCCACACACTTCAATAAACTCCATTTACAACTCAGCCCATGTAGGTCATGTCTACATATGAATTTTAAACTTGGTTAAGCATTAAACCTGGACTAATTTTAATTGGTTCTTTGTTTTGAATTCCAACTTTTTAAATCATTTTATGCACCCAACACAAAAAGGTGTAAGACATGTACAACTAGAGTCAGGAACTTGATGGATTCTATTCTCAAGTCTATTATAGTGTGCATCTTGTCTTTCTTTAGAAAGTTAAAAAAGAGGAAAACCTCAATTATATGTAACAAATAGGCCCATTCGGTATTTTAGGACTATTTCTATTTGATCTTGTTTGGAAAGTTTGAGGGAGAAAGGTATTTGATTTTGTTTCTAGGTCCTGCTCATTTTGTAGATTTCTTAATTTTTTACTTTACTTCTATAGGTTATGTTTGATCTACATATTTTTTATTTTTACTTTGTTCATAGATTGGCAATGGAACATATATGATCTCCTTTTTTGATGAGGGTGTTTTTTGTTAGTATTTGGATGGATATTATCATTCCCTAGATTTTTAATTTTGGGTCAAATCATTTTTGTGAGGTTTGAGTTAGGTTGAGAAGGTTAGATGGGTAATTAATATGCTATTTTAGAGATTTGGATCCTTGCATGCATGGTAGTTTTGTGTAGGACCCATTAAAGATGGGCTGATTAAACGTTCTTGGGCCTTAGGCCTGAGTTATTTGACCTTTTTAAGTCAAAAGCCCTTTTCTGAAATTTTATAAAACTCACTAGAAAGCAAGGAGCCCTTCCTTATAATTTAGAAAAACAAACCTTTACATAATATAATGCTAAAGGTTTTCCTAATTCTTCTGTCCTCTTCCTTTCCTCTACAACAAGCCCTAGCAGTTCTCCAAGGGAACCAAGGTTTGATATTCAGATTTGCTTTTGGCATCGAAATCCAGGCAAGTGGTTAACTGTAAACAATGTATTTTTTGTTGCTTTATTGAATAACATGCTTTAAGATATGATTTATTTGATTGATTTTAATGTCTTGATTAGGGATTAATAATGAAGATTTGATTTTGATTGAAATAAGAAAATACATAGAAAAAAATAGACAACTGTAGGCTGCGTTGCTGCCTGCGCTGCCTAGCTAACCGGCTAGCGCCTGCTGCCTGGACAATCGGGCAGCACATGCTGCTTGGCCAGTTAGGCCGGGCTTGGTTGTGGTTGGGCTTAGCAGCAGCCAGGTCGTGTTACTACTTGGCCTAGCTATGGTTGGGCGGGGCCCATTAGGCTATGCTCGAGGCTACCGGCCGGGCCGATTTCTGATGGGCTCAATTTAATTAAAATACTAAATAGGGTCTAGAATATTAATTATAAATGGATTAGAATATTGTTTAAGGTCTAAGGGTGACTTGATTAGAATTCATTAATTTTTAATTAGGTGTGATTAGAGTTTTAATTAGGTTTGTTTATAAATTTAATTGGAGTTTAATTACTTATGATTAATATTTTATTTAGTTCGATTAGAATTTAATTAAGATGTAATTGAGGATGATTGAATCTTAATTAGAATGTATTTGGAATTCTAATTTGGATTTTAATTTGAGTTTAAATCTCGAATCTGAATCTGGGATTTGGATCTTCTGTTTTATATAAAATAATTAGGTGTTTTTATACATAACAAAGAAGATTAAGAACCTAATTGTTCCCTCTCCCTTTAATCATAATTTAGTTTAGTTTGGATTAGAAATCTAGATACTTTTACCCAATTTGTAAAACACCCTAACTTTATATAGTTGGATTATATGGGTTTTGTTTTGAGAAAAGCTGGTTGAATGTCACATGAGGGTTGGACCAAATTTAAAATGGGAATGTAAGATTCGAGATGCACCACTTGATAGACACCAAAAGTAGGATATTGGCATCGTGGGCTCTCATTACTATTTTGAAGGAAGGTTGGTCCCTATGTGCATATCTAATTAGCTATGACCATTATGTAGATTAATACTTACCCTAAAAAAAATTAAAATGACATATGATCATAATACACTTTTAATAAGTAATCTAAGCACCTAAATTGATAACAAGTTGGATATTATGAATTAAGGGTTTCATGAAATGATTTATTATGCATTCGTATATAGTATATATTTATATACATATATTTGAGCGAATGCAGTTGGAGATGGTCGTACGCCATCGGGACAGCGTGTACTGTGGGATATAGTACACAATGGTGGCATTTGTTATTTCTTGCGGGAATACCCATTTTTGTATATTGTATCTGCGGGAATACCCATTTTTGTATATTGCATCTGCGGGAATACCTGTATTTGTATATTAAATCTATAGAAATACTCATTTTTGTATATTATATCTATATAAGTATCCATTTTTTGGTATAATGTATCTATGGGGATACTCAATTTTTTGCATCCATGCCATCGGGTTTGCATTCGGTATGTTTTGGGGTAGAATGTAAATTATATTTTAATTCAATTGACTAACATCATTGCTTACAGTTTACCCTCTTACCAGATTACATCAATCTAACCCACTACTTTTTGTGTCTAGGTTCCGTTACTGGTGCTGAATTAGAGGATCAGGCGACGCAAAAGATTCTACCAAATGGTGAAGTTGTTGAGTGGAGTGTCAACGATATTGTCTAAGGTGTCTTAGTTTTAGTGCTGAGATCGAAACATTAGATTATTATGAAATAAGGCTATGTTTAGGGTCACTAGTTTATTCATTAAATTTATTTATCTTGGAATTACAGCTTTAATTATTATGCTTCGAAGCACTTGACCTTGCTTTTATTATTATTGAGATTTGTTATATGGTTGGTGTATGATACTCATCTACGCGGATTATGGATTTCAATTATGCATGTGATTATGGTTGCTTGATCACCAAGCACAACCTCATAAAGGACTTTAATCGACCTAGAATTGGGGCCTGTATTGTTTATATAAGAAAATTTTTAATTGGTCCCAATTCTCCCCACCCCCCCTAAAAACGGGTTTAGATCTGGCTCAGTTTTGAGCGCATGACAGATATTTAGCTTACGATTACTATTTTGACATTTGTTTTGTATTTCTTTTTTATACTTGAATGAATATTTGGATGAATGTATTATTTTTATTTTTTGATGATATGAATGTAAATGGTTGTGGGTTTGATTGGAATGTGAAAATGGATGTATAGGCACTATGTGTTACAGGTTAGGAAGAATTTATCTTTTATGGAATTAGAGCAACAACAAAAAGGCTTAAATTCAAGCATTGAACATTAATTAGATCTTTGTATGGAATGAAATACATTTGTAATTTTTGTAATTAGATCATAGATTTTCTTGAAATGGTTGTCAAATGAAAATTATTGTTTTTGAATTGCAAAAAAAAAAAAAAGGCTTCAATTATTGGCAACGACATAATGATTGTTCCCAAAATTAGTATATTTGGAATGGCAAAGATCTTGTGGTTGTCACCCAAGATGTCTTTTAGGGACGATTAGGTTGTTATCGCTAATTATCTATGTTTAGCGATGGATTTCATTATCGCCAAATGGTCAACGACGTTTTTCCAATTCGAGACAAACACCATAGGGTGACAAATAAATTTGTGTCTGAAGGCTGGACAATTGGTGATGGACATCATAAGGCAACGAACAAATTCATCCCTAAAGGTTGGACGTTGAGGACCTTAAGGTAGGACATTTGGCGACAAACATGACAGGGAGACGAACAAATTCGTGCCTAAAGGTTAGACATTTTGGGACAGACTTTTTGTTCGTTGCTAAAGATATTCACAGACGGGGTTTCAGTGACAACATGGGGACAAATATTAGTTTATGGCTAAAAGGCTTTTGAGAAAAATTTTACTAATTTGGTAAGGAATTTTATTCATCACTAAAAGCCAATTTTCTTGTAGTGTGATACTTTCACTTGAGGACCTAGGGATAGGGATTGATTTGGGGCATGTGTGTAAGGCTAAGATGC
Organism: Sextonia rubra; assembly: GCA_037013555.1. Classification (NCBI taxonomy): domain Eukaryota; kingdom Viridiplantae; phylum Streptophyta; class Magnoliopsida; order Laurales; family Lauraceae; genus Sextonia; species Sextonia rubra. Next base: position 58,171,279 of record JASUAD010000006.1, on the reverse strand, counting down.
CAACACTACTCGACCATGAGTGTGTTGGCAATATGAGTGTTGATTTATATTAGATATTATTTGACTTTTTAGTCTTGTGGGCTATACCACAGTTAGTAACTTTAGCTTACGGGCCATCGGATGGGCTTCTTTTGGCTTAGCCTGCATCCTGACTCCAACTAAATATTAAAGCCTATGAACTAAATGGGCTAGAGTGGACTCTAGCTTTGACCCTATTCTAACCCATGTTAAACCTCTTTTTAATTAAAAAAAATCTCAATTTCATTAAAAACCGAAAAAACACTCACCAAAAACTTACATATAGCACTTAACCATCACAAAGGAATATCTAACCATGAAAATAATGTAGAAATACCTTGGCTACCTCACTTAGGATTTTTTAGGGGAGGAGGCACTACATTTGAGGTTTGAGAAACATCCAAGAGTCACTTCTTGTAACTCAAATGCTTATTTGCTTCTGTAGATTTGTAAAATTCAATTGGAGTTGGGGGGAGGGGGAGGGGATTCAAGAAAGAAGTTTTTGTAGGGTAGAAGGATTTAGAGAATTCTCTCTAACCTTTCCTCTCTTCATCCAAACGTGCATTTTTCTTGAATTAAGGAAAACTATAGAGAATTCCTTTTTGAAAGCATTATCCAAACATGTCCTAAGTGATTTCAAAATAATGTCCAAAGCGATAGGTCCCTAAAAATGCATCATTTTATGTGTATTTTCAAGAATTTTAAGGACTTATTCATTATAAATCTCTTCATTTAGTAGGAATTTATGTTTTTATGATTTTAAAATTCATTTTAGAATTTTCTTGCAAAAAAATCATTTAAAAAATTACAAATTTCCATAAAATCATAAAATTTTCCATTTTGGATTTCTATTTTGAGAAGATTTTTTTTAATTCATGATTTTACATGAAATGATAAAATTTCTCATTGTCATTAGCTATTTAAAGCTAAATCACGATTAATGATGTAGATTTATGTTGTCATTTTATGTAAATTGGGCTCGCATTAGTGCATTTGCGATTTTTATTCAAAATTATTAAATTAATTGAAAATCACTTTTATTTGTAGGAAAATTGGAAGAAGGTCCCACAATCAAAACTAGAAGCCAAGTCACTCTAAGGTGGAAGATCCCTTGCAAGAGAGGAAAAAGGAGAAGAATTTTTTCAAATTTGGAAAGTGAAGAAAAAAAAAGGAAAAAAAAAAAGAAAGGGCAAGACTTCATCTCACGCAAATGCATCCCACCAACCCACTTTCCAATTTGAAAAAGGGCATCTCATCACAAGTCCTTATCAATTCCATGTACAGGTGGCCAACAATCTTGCACATTCTAAACTTTCCATTCCTATTCCTCTTTTTCTTTTGCACCACTTTTTCTCTCTCTCTTTCCATTCCCATTCCAACGTCCCAAACTTCCCAAAAGGGTGAGGGACATATGTACATGAAGACTCTTGTTCATATATATATATCACAAAGAGGAGGAAGTACAAAAAAACCCATACCACATATACTACACCACCCTCCCATCACCTCTCTCTCTCTCTCTCGCTCTCTCTCTCTCTCTCTCTCTCTCCATACCCCAACACACGCCCATACCCATCATCTCCATCTCTTTTTCTTTTCCATACTCTTCATTATCACACCAATTTCTAACCCATTCCATCTCTCCTCTCCATCAAATTTCTAGCAAAAGTGGGGTTTGGCTAAACCCACTTTTGGATCCATTCTTTTCATCCATCATCTACTCCTTTCATCTAATCCTCCTTGGTGTGAAGATTGAAGATAAGAGCATGGATTACGGGCGAAGTTCCATCTTTTTGATGTCTTGATCTAGGGTAAGGGTAGATTTTCTTTTTCTAGTTGTAATTATTTTTGGTGTATTATTGGGTGTATTGATGCGTTTAATTTCAAATACACAATTAGTGAGGTTAAGGTGTTCAGCCTTGGATCGGCATCGCGTGTTTGTGTGTGGTGACAGCACATACTTGGTGCAGTATTTTTATGGATTTTTATTATTAATGCCAATACAGTGTTTTAATTTCCAAAAATAAGAAGAACTAGAATTCTTTTTATTTATTTATTTTATTTTATCTGAATGTTTTATTTCTGATTTTTTATTTAATGCATGGTTATTTATTCTTTTACATTGGTGGTTTGATCTAGTTTACTGTTTTGCAGTTTCTAGTTCTAGGATTGCTTTTTATTTAGGATTTTCAAGTTAGATTTAATTTGTAATTATTTTTCAGATTTGGACTTGTAATTTAATTTTAATTTTCAAAAGTAGTAGTGTGTATTTTTGTAGATTTTATTAGGGTAGCTTTAGTTTTTTCAATTAGAATAGGTTTTTTGCGAATACTAGCTCCCTGTGGATATGACCCCAGACTCACCGGGTAGAACTACATCGAGATCTTGCACTTAGGGTCCACATTGATCAAGTTTTTGGCACCGTTGCTGGGGAGCGCCTTCATAAGAGGTATTTTTCCAACTTTTCTTTTATATTGCTTTGTGGGTGTGGAATAATATTGCTGGCATCATTCTAGATTTAGGTGGTGCATGCATGGAATGTTTAGGCCAGCCCTAAACCATTAAAAAGGAAGATTTCATCTCTGATTTTTGCTAAAATTTGGATTAATTCAGATCTGAAAAATTATTTTTTCTGATTTTTGTAAAAATTTCATCTATTTGTGGAAATTGCCTCGTTAACTTGCCTAATTGTGAGCTAGTTTAGGTGTTTCTTTCTAATTGATTTTACTGCTTATTAGCACCTATTTAATTAGTTTAAATTTTTTTAATCACTTTTTAGGTTAGATAAGTTTCCAAAAAAGATTCTAAAACTTTCCTTACAAAGGCAAGTTAAAAACCCATTCCGATTTGGCTTTGTGGCCAAGAAAAGTGCCTAAGTCTAAAAGTTTCAGAACTTTCATTAGAACCATGTTTTTTTTTTTTTTAAAGTTCAGATGTAGAAATTTGTTTTCATAGAATTCCTTTTTTTTTAAATTAAAAAAAATTCAAAAAAGAAATTGGAAACCCTCATCCACCCTCTTGATTCAATCCTTGTATGCGTAAGAAACCTAAATTCAAGAGGTTAAGTGAAATTTATGCTCGATCTAGACCTCTTAGTCCACCTAATGGTTCGGAAATAATGGCGGATGCATATAGTGGTTAAGACAATAATAACCAATTGATAAATCCTAATAGCAATGAAGGTGAACCTAAGAATGGAAATGGAAAGAGGCCCAATCCCAATAATAATTAGGTGAACCAACCAATTAGGAGTTTACATGATTACCTCCAACCAACAGGTTAGGCTATGCCTTCGTATATGGCCATACCTGCGGGTGTGGGTCAACTTGACATTAAGTTGGGGGTTATCCGACTTCTTTTTAAATTCCATGGACTTGAATAGAAAAGTGCATACTTACACATAAAGGAATTTGAAGAAGTGTATGCAACACTTCACTTCAACAATGTGAGGGAGGACATTATAAAGTTTCAATTATTTCCACTCTCCCTCAAAGATAAGGCAAAGGCATGGCTACACTCCTTACAACCCAATTCAATTGCTTTATGGGTTGACATGTTTTGCAAATTCTTGAAAAAGTCCTTCCCACCTCATAAAACCAACAGCTTGAGAAGGCTCATAATGAATTTCAAACAAAAGGATAGAGAGTCTTACTATAGGTGTTGGGAATGTTTTAATGAACTTCTCTTTGCATGTTGATAAGTCCTTAAAAATGCATATTTTTATATACATTTTGGACTATTTTAAGGACTTATTGACTTGAAAGTGCCTTATTTAGTGTGATATCATGGTTTTAAGCATTTTAAACTCATTGTAGTACATTCTTGCATAATTTGGTTAAAAATCACACTTTTTGCATAAATGCATGAAACCTACTATTTTTGGAAAGTCTAATTTTGGGAAGTTTTGTGAAAATTTATATTCTCATGAATTAAATTCAATTTTAATCATCATTAGTTCATTCACATATAATCATGAAAAATGGTGTGCATTTTCATTATCATTTTATGAGAGATGGGGCCCATAGTTTGCATTTGTGATCTTAGGGTTAAAAATTATCTTTTCACATGAATTCACATTTGTTTTGTAGGAAATTGATTATATGGGTCCCATTTGTAAAGAATTGAAGCAATTAAATCATTTTCAAAAGAAAAGAGAGAAGAATTGAAGAGAGGAAAGAAGAAAAAGGAAAAATGAAAAAGTTGGCTTCATGGTCCCACGCAGATATTCACATGTGTGGGGATACACTTGTGGAATGTTCAAGAAAGAGGTCCCACTCTCCAATTGTTGCAAGAATTCAAAATTAATGTAAGAAAAGAAAGCCAAGGTGAAGATAATTTAAGGAAAGAAAAGTCAAAGAAGGAGAATTCAAAAATAGAAAGTCAATCCTGTTTTTCTTTGGACAGCATACTTTAAAATGGTTATAACTCTCAAACTGAGCATCGAATTTGGACAATCAACCTACTGTTGGAAAGCTTTTTTGAGTAGATATCCTAGGATCCAAGATTACACCAATCGGAGTTAAACGACAAAGATATGACCTTGGGAAGTTTACTATACATTTTTAGGCGGGATTGAAATTGTCTCATCAAAGGTGGGCCCTATCCTTTGGCAAGTGTTAGCTAAGAAAGATGAATACACTTGGAATTCCAGCAAGAGAAGAAATCTTATCTCATCTTAAACTTGGAAGACTTGTTGGCTAAGAAGAGGATTTACCTAAAGAAGGAAAGCCACATATGAGACCTTCTTTGAAAAGGAGTAGAAGAAAAAAGTATAAATAGGGAACCCCTCTCTCATATTCTTCATGGAAGAATTACCCACCTCTCACCTCTAGAATTTCTACACTCCACTACTCCTTTTCTCGTTCAAGGAGGCTTAGCCCTAAAGCCACACCACCAACCTTAAAGATCAATTAGAAGAAGGAATTCTTTTCCATCTTAGTATGTGTAATCTTTTGTTTTAATTTTTTTCATCTTATGTAAAGGATTCTCATCCTAGTTCAATAACATTCATTTTGATATTCGTCTTATTCTTATGGCTGCATGATTGCTTGATTTGTGCTTTTCTTGTTTAGATTGACGACCCAAATAAATAGCATATTTTAAGAAATTGTTAAGCCAAGATTAAGGAAGAATTTTGAGTGAATATACCGCTTTTGACTTCAGTTTTACTGCCTTTGACTTCCTGCACTTTTATTTTATTTTTTGCACTTTTGTTATTTTTCTTGTTATGTTTATGTTGATTTTAAGTTTTGTTTTTGTAGAGTTTGATGGTTGGATTAGAATTCATTGCATGTATTTTCATATCATAAGATTTTGTGCATATTTAAGTTGCTGAAAATTAAGCCTTCAGATTTAAATCTAATGATTAAATTCGGACTCAGTACACAAACAACATAACTTAACAGTTTCAGCAAACTGCAGAAACAGTTTTTGACAAAAAGTTCGAAGTGGGTAGACCAATCTAATCATAATATTTTTCTTTGAAACTTGATAATATAAAAGTTTAGGATGTGATCTTTTATTCCTCAAAATTTCATATTAAAATAATTTCAGAAGGCTTGTGAACTAAAGGCTTAAACTTTGCCAATCAGTCAACTCAGATCAAAATTTCTACACAAAATTTTACAAAGTTGTCATATTCATGCATTCATAACTTTTTTATTTTAGATCTTTTTTCACTTCTGTTTTCTTTGTTAGTTTCTTGTATTAGTAGAGCATAATTTCTAGCCATTAAACTTAGATTTAGGATGCATTAGAATAGTTCAAATCATGCATAAAATTTGCATCAGCATACTAGTTTTTCATAATTAGAATTTTTCAGCATCTCATGGCATGTATTGCATTACTAACTTTACTAACTTTCTAATTTTAATTTTGTTTCTTATTTTATGTTTTTGATTGTTTTGGATAATTCCCAAATTTAAAATATATTTCTAAACTTGTTTTAATCAAAGATTTTAGATTAGAAAGTTTTCTAGTTTTGGAAATTCTAACTTAGGAAAGTTTTTAACTTGTGTTTATCTTATTTCTAACATTGTTTGCTTTAGTTAGTTTCTAATTTTAGTTTTTATTTTTGGAAGTTCTAACTTATGTTTTAGTTTTGCAGAAATTTTAGTTTTATTTAGGATTTTTAGATTTAGGTTTTTAGTTTTAGGAAAGTTTCATTTTATTTTATTGTAATTAATTTAATTTTGGTAAAGTATGAATGATGGTTGTAATTTTTAGTTTTTAGGCTAGTTTTAGATTTTTAATTAGGATAGGTACAAGTTGAAAAAGGAACCTTAAAATATATAGCTCCCTGTGGATTCGACTCCATACTTACCGGAATATTACTATATCGTGGTTCTGCACTTAGAACTCACGATCACATGTCCACATTATGGATTTGAACTACATCACATAATTGGCCACTTCTATGACAGACTACATCCGGAGACACGCCAATTTATTGAGATGATGTGTAATGGGGAGTTCATGGCTAAAAATCCAAATGAGGCATGGACATACCTTCAATTTTTGGCGGATAGTGCTCAAAATTGGAACACTTCTAAAGGTATTGAACCTGTAAAGCAATTGAATCAAGCCAAAGGAGGGGGATTATATGTACTCAAAGAAAATGATGACCTTCAAGCAAAAATTGCCTATCTGATAAGAGAAGTTAAGTCCTTGAAATTTGTGAAGAACAATGAACCTGCAATTGTTTATGGCATTTGCGCTTGCGATACCCACATATATGCGGAGTGCCTCACACTCCCTGCATTTCAAGAGCAAGCAAATGTCACAAACACATACAACCGCCCATGCAACAACTCTTTGGGTAACACATACAACTCTAATTGGTGTAATCACCCCAATTTTAGTTGGAGGAATGGACCCACTGCTAATAAACCAAATTTCTCCCAAAGGATGAACCAATATGGTGGTACTTCGGGACAATTTGTTCCAAGTGCACAACAAATCTCACCACCCATTATTCACAATGAAACTCAACCTTTGGAAGAAATGCTGGCTAAGTTTCTTTTGGCTCAAAAATAGGAGATGCAAGACATCAAAAACGAAATTAGGAATTTCGTTCAATCTTAAAATAAGAGGGTTTTTCGGACCAACCTCAACCAAATCCAAAAGGATAGTATGAAGTTAGTCACGTTGGACCTTCGAACCCCCAGGAGCAGGCTCAAGTGGTTACCGCTCTACGAAGTGGTAAAGAGATTCAAAACCTGATCTGGAAAAAGATAAAAAAAACTTACTTCCTCATATTAGAAAGTAGAGCCGGAAAAAGAAAGAGGAAATCTTGCAATTCCTGTAAAAGAGAAAACCCTAGTTCCTCCAGGGTTCAAACCATTGCAACTTTTTCCAAACCGTTGAACTCCGCCTAAGTCATCCACACAGAATTAAGAGATCTTAGATGTGCTTAAAGAAGTCAAAATTAACATCCCGTTGTTGGACGCAATTAAGTAAATCCCATCTTATGCAAAATTTCTCAAGGAGTTATGCACTATGAAGCGTAAGATGCATGTCCAAAAGAAAGTATTTCTCACTAAACAGATAAGTGCTATTTTGAAGCACGACACTCCTCCTAAATATAATGATCCAGGATGCCCCCACAATCTCATGTATTATTGGAAACTATCAAATTGAATAAGCATTACTTGATCTTGGCGCAAGTGTCAACTTACTACCCTACTCAGTCTATGAAAAACTCGGGTTAGGTGAGCTGAAACCTACTCAGGTTATCCTTCAGCTTGCCGATCAATCAGTAAAAAGACTAAGAGGGGTAGTGAAGGATTTGCTTGTGTAAGTTAACAAATTGTACTTTCTAGTGGATTTCATTGTGTTAGACACTCAGTCTGTGGCAAACCTCAAAGCTCAGATTCTTGTAATTCTTGGGAGAGCATTCTTAGCCACATCAAATGCGCTGATTAATTGCCAAAATGGAAAGATGATACTATCTTTTGGAAACATGACATTAGAACTTAATGTTTTTGATCTGTGCAAACAACCGCAGGATGAAAATGATGACTATGAAGTGGTTGATTTCATAAACACCTTGGTAGTAGAGAATTTCATAGAGCCGGTCCATTCTGATTCATACAATTTGGTTGAATTAAGTAAGGATATGGCTGACCCTGAGGATATAAAATATGACATTGTTAAAATGGTTAGTGCTACATGGAAGCCTTTTTTTGAAGAGCTTGTACTAACTGGTACCCCAACTCTTCCTTCTCAGGTGAGGCAGCCTAAACTTGAGTTGAAACCCTTGTCCCCAAATCTTAAACATGCTTACCTTGGGGATGATGAAACATTTCCAGTTATTATTTCTGCACACCTTGAAAAGGACCAAGAGGTCCAACTACTTCATGTGCTCAAACAACATAAAAGTGCAATTTCTTGGAACGTGGCTGACATAAAAGGAATAAATCCCCTCGTGTGTACTCATCATATTTATCTAAAGGAAAATGCAAAACCCTCTAGACAAATGCAACGCCAGCTTAACCCCACCATGCAGGAAGTGGTTAGGGCTGAAGTGCTGAAACTTCTAGATGTGAGTATCATTTATCCAATTTCGGATAGCCCATGGGTCGGCCCTACCTAGGTAGTAGCAAAGAAAGCTGGTGTTATTGTAGTCCGAAACTTAAATAATGAACTCATTTCAACTTGAGTACCCATAGGTTGGCAAGTCTGTATTGACTACAGGAAACTTAATGCTATCACACGAAAGGATTACTTTTCTTTGCCATTCTTAGACTAAAGTTTAGAAAGGGTCACCGGTCATGAATATTATTGCTTCTTAGACAGATACTTTGCATATAATCAAATAGAAATAGCTCTGGAAGACCAAGAGAAAAAAACTTTCACATGCCCCTTTGGTACCTTTACTTATCGAAGGATGCGTTTTGGGCTCTGCAATGCTCCCGCTACCTTTTGGAGATGTATGTTGAGTACCTTTAGTGATATGGTGGAGTGTTTTCTCTAGGTATTCATGGACGATTTCTCAATTTTTGGAGATTCATTTGAGATGTGTTCGAGTAATTTAGAGAAAATCCTCTCTCAGTGTGAAGAAAAGAACCTGGTTTTGAATTGGGAGAAATGTCACTTCATGGTTCGACAGGGCATTGTCCTTGGACACATAGTATCATCTAAAGGATTAGAGGTGGACAAAGCCAAACTAGATTTGATTGCCAATTTGCCCACCCCAAAAACCGTAAGGGATGTGAGATCTTTCTTAGGGCATGTTGGATTTTATAGAAGGTTCATAAACGATTTCAGTTCCATATCTAGACCATTACGTAACATTCTGTTAAAGGAAGCAGAATTTGAGTGGACCAAGGCATGCCAGGAAGCTTTTACTAAGCTAAAAGACATGTTGACATCTGCTCCAATAATGCAACTTCCGGATTGGAGGCTGCCCTTTAAGATCATGTGTGACGCTAGTGATTATGCAGTTGGGGCAATTCTTGGGCAACGTAGGGACAAGATGTAAGGTCCCAACCCTAGATAATTATGATTTATAGTAATTAAGTTGGTTTTACTTTAATTAATAATTTATTAGCCTAATTGAGCTCAAATCCCTTTGGGTTTGGGTCATGGATATATAGTTAGGTTAAGTTTGAACCTATTTAGATAGTCCAAGACCTTTGTATTTCAGCATTTTCATGGTTTTACATCATTGATACATCATATTAGTTGCATTGGGTGAGTTTCATCTTGTTGGACATCTTCCATGTTTGGCCCAATTCCATTTGGACTCATTCCAGCCCATTTAAGCCCAATTGATTCAAACTGGATATATATAGAAGCCAGGAGGGCTTATTTGCAATTTCTAGAAATTCCACCCATTTAAAACTCAAACCCATCGTCCTCTCTACCTTTTTCTTATTTGGCTACAGTAAGAGCTCTTTCCTCTTCTTTGGTTTCTTCTTCTTTCATCATCTTCTTCCTCATCTAGCTTCCATTCTTGGATGATTGAAGCTTGCACGCATCAAACTTGAGATTCTTCTTCTTCCTCCTTGGTCTTCTTGCTCTCATCTTGGAAACCCAGGCATCTCTTCTTCCCCACTACTTGCGGAAGAGTTGAGGTATGGAAACCCATCTCCATTTCAGTCATTGAGTTCAATAAGGGTCATGAGAATCCATCTATTGTCATGCATGCATCTCATTCTCATTTTCATCCATGCATGTGTTAGATTTCTCATTAGTGAAGCCTTCTTCTTCATCTAACCAAGGGGCAAATCAATTTGATTGGAGCACCAAGCTTAAGGCAAGTATAAGGATACATTATCTTTACATGCATTAGCTTATTTCTTAATTCTTAAAGTAATCTAGTGATTTACCCTTTTTACAGCTCCATTGATAATGTATGGAATTGATTCTTGATTTTAATGATTTTGGAATGAATAAAATGATAGTGGTCTTTTAGGGAACCCAAGAGTGTGGAATTGGAAGTTTTATGTTAGTTTGATTGTAGGTGGGATAGTGAAATGGAAGAGAAAATCAGTTGGAAAGAAACACTCCTATAACAGAGTGCTTTAGGGCCGACCGGTCAGTCCTGAAGCTCGATCGGTCGAATTGCCTCCCTGGTAGTCCGACCGGTCAGTCACTAAGCCCGATCAGTCGAATTTCTTTTCTGGATGCAGTTCGATCGATCGGACCATTACCCGATCGGTCGGGTAAGCTTGACCTGTAGCTTATAGAAATGTGTTCGACAATGAATTCTATGCTTGACTATGGACTTTCTATAGTTTATGGGATAGCCTAATGATGGGTTACCCCCTTAAACCTTAGAAAAAGACCAAGGTATCCATCCACCCTTACTATAGGTTGTAGGTTCAAACCAAGACCATTTATGACCATAGAATTGGATCCTTTGCTACCCCAAACTAGCCCAACGATGACTAAACAGGGAGGAGGAAGGGTGTTGAGCTGTCACTCCTCTAACTCTTGATTCTCCGGTTAGTTTTCAATGTCACATCATGGGTGTTGGCATGAGATGAAGTGTCCTTTATATACATGAGGTAACACCGAGAATGATAGTACAATGACACTGAACATCTTATGAATACACTGTAATGAATGACTTTGGAAACTCAGATTGTTTAGCATAGGGTTGGCTAGTAACTCTCCTTGATAACCCTCCAATCTAATTACATTCATATTGATAGTAACCTTGACCTCCACATGAGGATTATATCAGTTTGCATCAATAAATAACAGTATTTTACTTAGTTGCAATTCTCTGATTAATATCTCCAACAAGATTGAATACATTTCCGTATGAGTATAAACAGATCAGTATATAATGAGGATGGATATCAGATTTATTCCGACATGTTTAGAGTCGGCGCCACTTAGCCTATACCCCATCGGAGGTTCAACGGGACCCAATGGGAGTATGTTATCAGTTGTTTACTACAGTAGTTATCAGAAGAGTGAGTCGACGCTTTTAGGGTAGCTAGCTGGTCCTAGCCCGATCGCTAGTGATTTCCCACGGATCAATTTACTCTCTTATTAGAGAGGAGATAGCATTGTGGTTGCCATTTAGTATGATGTATTCTTATTCATGATTCCTTATTCATGCTAACTCATATGCCTAAATGCCTAGAATTCGATATTGATCTCCTTTAATTATTACGTTATTTAATTCAATTGTTACATCATGTTAAACTCATGTATCCTTATCTTTGCTTAACCGTCGTGTTAACCAGTTAGCATGGTGTTACAAGTACGGAACCTGATGCCAGTCCCGCAATCAGCGCGCTCCCGGAGGGAACACCAGCATTACCTCGGGACATGAACGAGTGGAATGAGGAAGACATCTTTTCGTGGTCCTCCTCTACAGCGCGAAAAGGGTTAATTGGGTTGACTTAGCTTAGCCATGGGTTGGCTTAGGGTTCATCTTAATATTTTGTATTATTATGGCTTTATTTTCACATCTTTGCATGTAGCTAGGATAATTAACAGACTTTGTTATTTAATGAATGGAAATGAATGTTTGATTGATGCTTATGATATGTACAGTGAATTCTCTAGGTTTCCGCATAATTACATTATGCTTAATGATACATGTTACGGATCTTCCTCACACGTACCTGTGGGATCACCCTTGTGACAGTTCATACGCATTTTGTCATGGCACGAATTGTCATGGGTACATGTGTCATTCCTGGGCATCCACAACAAATCCCTGATTCTCGGGTTTGGGGCGTGACACAAGAAACCATTTGTCATATATTATACTAGCAGGACTTTAAATAGTGCATAGATGAACTGTTCTACAACCGAAAAAGAATTATTAGCAGTTGTCATTGCACTAGATAAATTCCGTCCCTACTTGCTTGAATCCAAAATTGTGATTTTTACAATTCATTCTGCTCTTAAGTACGTTCTTTCTAGGAAGGATATTAAGCCCAAGCTGATTAGATGGATCCTTCTACTCCAAGAATTTGACATAGAAATCAAAGACAAGAAAGGAGTAGAAAATGTTGTAGCCGATCATCTATCAAGGCTTGTCCTTTTTGAACATTTAGAATCTTTACCAATCCAGGATAATTTCCCTGATGAACAACTATTTCTCCTCACTAGTACTCAATCCCCATGGTATACAGACATTGCTAATTATCTTGCTTTGGGTGAAATACCGACAGATTGGACACAGCAAGACAAAAATAAATTTTTAGCAGAAACCAAGTAGTTTTTCTGGGATGATCCATACCTGTTTAAATATTGCCCATACAAAATCATTAGGCATTGTGTGCCTGATCATGAAATTAGTAGTGTTATCTCTTTTTGTCATTCTATGGAAAATGGGGGGCATTTTTCTACAAAAAAGACAGCTTACAAGATCTTGCAATCTAGATTTTATTGGCCTAACTTGTTCAAAGATGCACTTGATTTTTGTAAATCCTGTGAGCGATGTAAAAAATTAGGTTCTATTTCCAAAAGAAACATGATGCCGTTAAACCTAATTTTAATTGTAGAACTTTTTGATGTATAGGGGATGGACTTCATGGGACCTTTTCCCCCTAGCTATAACTTTCAGTACATTTTAGTTGCAGTTGATTATGTGTCCAAATGGATAGAAGCCATCCCATGCCGGACAAATGATGCAAAAACAGTTAAAAATTTTCTGATGGGACATATATTCTCTCATTTTGGAACTCCTAGGACCATCATCAGTGATGGGGGCACCCACTTTTGTAACTGCATTATTGAGACATTGTTCAAACAATATGGAGTTACTCACAAAGTGGTTACCCCTTATCATCCACAAATAAGTGGCTAGGTCGAAGTTTTAAATAGAAAAATAAAAAGAATATTAGAGACAACTATGAAGCCAAATCGAAAAGATTGGTCCTTGCGATTGAATGATGCATTCTAGGCTTATCACACTACTTATAAGACCCCGATTGGCATGTCTCCATACCGGCTAGTTTATGGGAAAGCTTGCCACCTTCCGATGGAACTGGAATGTAAAGCATATTGGGCAGTAAAACAACTAAACTTTGATTTGGAAAAGGCTGAGGAGAAAAGGAAATTGGATTTGAATAAACTGGAAGAGTTGAGAAATGACTCCTATATGAACTCTAAAATTTACAAGGACAGGACCAAGGTTTTCTATGATAAGAAGATTTTGAGAAAATCCTTTTACCCTTCACAAAAGGTCCTTTTGTATAATTCTAGACTTCACCTGTTCCTTGGAAAGTTAAGATCTCGTTAGACGGGGCCATATCTTTCTCAAGAAGTTTTCCCTTATGTGACGGTAAATCTTTTGGATCCAAAGAATGGTTCAACTTTTAAAGTGAACAAACAATGCTTAAAACCATTCTTGGAGACAATTCCTGCAAAGGACGATGAGCTTCCTCTAACTGATCCTGTATATCAGGATTGATGGGCACTGGATCTAACAGTGACCCCTTTTTCTTTGTATTATTTCACCACAACAAGATGCAGTTCTGGTGACTTTTTTTAGCAACGCTTTTATAATTTCATCGGTAAAGAGTAAGCATGGACTATTATTTACCGCCGCATATTATTTCATCAGTGAAAATTACATAATTACCAACGTTTTATATAAAACATCGGTAAAAGTCAAATTTTACCGATGTTATTTAAAATTCTGTGGCAAAGATTGATATTTTGCCGACGTTTTTAATTTTCGTCGTTAATAATATTGCACTTTCACCAACGAAAAATGCAAGACGTCGGTAGATATATAGAATTTTTTACTTAATAATTCAAAAAATGGGAAATTTTTTGCTGGTGAACTTTTACATTAGTAAAAGTAGATTTTTACCAATGTTTTTTTGGTAATCATTGGTAAAAGGTAAATTTTACTGATGGAAAATGATTTACGTTGGTAAAGTTTTGAAATTTTTTATTAAAATTTGTCAACGAAATTTTTATACATTTGGTGACGAAAATTAATTGTTAGTAAAAACTTCCTAATCTTGGCGCCACCTGTTTCCCTTTTTCATTCCCCTGCCCCTAATTCCGTTTCTCTCTCTCACTCTCTGATATCTCACTCTCTCTCGCCCCGAAATTAGTTTCTTTCTCTACTCTCTTTATCTCACTCTCTCTGATCTCTTGCTCTCTCCGATCTCTCTGATCTCTCTCTCACTCTCTCTGATCTCACTGCTCCTTCTCTCGTTCTTTGTCTTTGCTTTCTCTCGCTCTCTCTCTATCTCCTCTCTGTATCTACTTTCTCTCACTTGCTTTCTCTACTCTCTCTCTTGCTCTCTCTGCTTAATCTCACTCTCTCTGATCTTTCTCTCTCTCCGATCTTTCTCTTTACTCTCTCTCTTTCCCTCTGCTCCTCTCTCTCTCACTATCTCTGAAGTCTCACTCACTCTGCTCATCTCACTTCGATCCCAGCACTGGCCTTTGCCTCTGCCAGCCAGGAGGAGGAAGGTAAATAGAGAATAGAACAGCAAAAATTGGCGGCGTCCCCTCTCTGCTCTCTCCTTCTCCGTCTACTCTATTGCCCCTCTTCAGGTAATACCTCCCTCCCTCCCTCAATCTTTGAAAGTTTTTCGGTTTTTTTTTTGTGCTGGTTTAATTTGTAGAAATGTTGGGGTTTTTTTTGAAGCTAGAAACTATGGGTTTTTTTTTGTTTAATTTGCAGAAATATTGGGTTTTTTTGAAGCTAGAAACTGATGTGTGGGTGATGTAACACTCCGACCCAGCTTAATCCTGTTTAGCGACTAATTATGATGCCTTAACTGTTATTGTGTTTTGCTTTTGTTTTGGTTTTGTTACGAGTCGTGGATAGGTAGTTGGGTTGAGTTTGACCTGATTAGGTAGACTAAGCCCTTTTTCGTAATTTTAGCTTTTATAAGACACCGTCATTTTCGTATCATCTTGGTGTCAACACGTGTCTTTTGTTGAGCTCATTAACCTTCGTAACTACAACGTTTGCAAACGCTGTCGTGTGATTCCGTTGGAACCTGATTTGACTCGAACTGTAATTAGTCTTAACCCTTGGACTTGCTTGCAATTTGGACTTTAATCTTATCTTATAAGACATGCTTCCACCGCCTTTCTCTCCCTCTCACGTTCGTTTCTTCCTTCTCTTTCGTTTCTTGCTTTCTTTCGTTTCTTTTTTTCTTCCTTTCTCTGCATGCATGGCGATTAGGTGTGTGTTGGACGTGAATTGAGCGCAAGGACAACAATTGGTGTGTTAGAATTCAATTGAGGCAAGTATAAGCATAATCGGTATGAACCCATGTTAGTATATGCTTGAGTTTGAATGATTCTCATGATCTTGCATGCGTAGTATGGTAACAGCCCAATTTGAGCTCATTCTCGTTTTCTCTGTTGTGATTTTGCTCGTTTCTTATCTTTACAGCTTTTCTATAATTGATTCAGAAATCGACCCAGCGCATGCACAGCTTAGCCGTGAAATGTAATACGGCTGAGCCGTAAAGTGTACTAAGGCTAAGCCGTGAACCTACCCGAGACCCAGCCGTAGATCAATACAGGGCGTGTCTAAAAAATAACTAAGAGTATGCACATCAGCAACTCTTCTACGGCCCAGCCACGGCTAAGCCGTGAAGCCTTCTTCGGCTAAGCCGTAAGGTTATCCATGGCTGAGCGGTAGACCTGAACCATAAGAAAGCTAGGAAAGGAAGGAGACTTTTAGGGCTTTTAAAGTAGAAGGCAGGCAACCTCGACTTGCCCAACGGAACATAATAAGAGGCGTGAATGATCTCAAGGGTTGCGAATCATTCATGTTCGTTATCCAGTTGTTAAGCACCTCCCCATGGGTGTTGGTTTACGGGACTACGATCCACCCATATTGCACTGCAACACTAGATAATGGTGCGTCAGACAACGTAAAACTACATCATCATGCATGGTTAGAAACACTGGATAATTAGCTTAGAGTTGGATAGTAAGTACACTTGATTCGATATGATAAGATTGCTTGCATGACATGTTGTATTCTAAGCATTGATCTCCACTCTTTAACATGATTGACTTGTTTGGTTCACATCTCCTTGTTGATTACTTGATTATGTTTTTAGCAGCTTGAGTAAGCACTTTTGTTATTGAGCTTACACATATAAGACATGTTCTTGAGTATGCACGTATGATATGCTTGTCATGATATGCACAATCTACTCAAGGTTTAGTACATGATTGGCTCTGTATGGTCAGGCACTACTTGGCCTCAGCCTTAGGATCCCGACGGGGTGAATTTGGTGCAGTTTACATGGCCTTACTGTAGTAAGGATCTGTCTTGGGGAATTCGGACCCCAAGAACCAGAGACCCATTTGTACCCTGGCCCAGTCAATGGTGTTCTCAGGACGGATATAAGATCCTTAATTTGGGAGCATATGGCAATGTAGTAGCCAACTAGTTATGTACACGGCACGTATCCCTTGATCCAATTGGCATGCTTTAATTATTGCATAACTACCTAGCATACGGATTTGACATGCTATAATTTACATCATGTTCTTTATTTAGTTAGATGCAACATGTGTTAACTTGTTATTGCTTATACTTTGCTGAATCGTTGTATTCATGAGTTGTCTTTGGTGTTGCATGCTTAGATACCCGACCGACCCCTCGTCGGTCAACCAGACTCTTAACGAGGCCCCCGAGGTCACATCCGGATTAGCGGAGTGGATGTAGTCACTCCATCGGAGAGCGCCATTGACATAATTGCATATGAGTCTTCGTCATTTTGAGATTTGTCACGATTAAATCAAGTCATGAATTGTATATGTTTATTTTGCTTCATTTTGTTAAACCTTTACCTATTTATCATTTTCTGTCTTTCTACTCTATTCTTGTATTTCGGATGTGATGTTTTGATATCTACAAATTCCGCGTACATGTTTGGCACGTGTGAATCCTCCCTTGTGCGTGTACATTTGGACCGGGTCTAAGTGTATAGGCACGGGAGTACGTGTGTCATCGGTTAGGCTTTCATTAACCCCCGATCACCTGGGCTCGGGTTGTGACATGCGTATTGTATGGTATCAGAGCGTCCTTGCTCTAGATGATAAGCATGTAGGCAAGTAGGAACGTGGTGAGGCTACGACTGTTTTGTGTGTTGTTTTAGTTGTGGGGGAACAGTGTAATTGGAGACCGCTTGGTGTTTGTGTATTAATCTCTCCCATCTTGCAGGATATGGCGTTTGGCTCAGGTACTCCACATAATCCCGAGAATAATGAGAGCAGGTCAGCACCGTCACCACAGGCAATGAGTACCGATGAACGCATCCTCATGCTATTCCAGTCTATACAGGCTCAATCACAGTCCATGCAGAATTTACAGGCCCAAGTAGCGACCATATTAGACAGGCAATGCCAAGCACCAACTCTGTCTCACGTGGACCAGTAGGTGGTCTTTTAGTCGAGAGAAAACGGCCCAAATGCCCTCTATGATAAATTTCGCAAGCGAGGAGCCACTGAGTTCTATGGGACGGAAGAGCCATTTAAGGCGGAGCAGTGGCTAGAGCAGACAGAGGATGTATTTGAGACTATAGTGTTCACAAACAGGTTGAGGGTCAGATTGGCAGCCTCTATGTTCAGAGATGTCGTGAAGACCTAGTGGAAGAGCGTGAAGGACTCGTACCGAGACGCACCGAGTGCTACTATATGGGAGACCCTCAAGAGACAGTTTCGGAGGAAGTTTATTCCGGCTCATGTGCATAAAGCCAAGGAAGTCGAGTTCTTGGCCCTACGCCAGCAATAGATGACAGTGGCAGAGTATGTGAATAAGGTTACTCAGTTATCACATTTTGCTCCAGATATGATCAATACCGATGAAAGGAAGGTGAATCGATTTGTTGAGGGTCTGCATCCCCGATACATGCACCATGTGACAGCTTTCCAGCGACCGGCTACGTTTGATGATGCACTGGATAGGGCTTATTCTGCTAAGGCCATCCACCAAGCGGAGAGAGCCGTTGATCCTAAGAGGCATCTACCATTCAGTGCATAGGGGCACGCACAGAAAAAGATGAGAGGTCAGCAGGGTACGTCGAGTTTCGCCGATACGACATGCGAGCATTGTGGCAAGGGCCACAAGTCCGAAGTATGTTGGAGCATATGATGGCTAACTGTCTTAAGTATAAGGCTTCCCAGCCTCCACCATCTAGTGCTGCAGCTGTTACAGCTTCTGACAGATCCAGTGTATCCACAGTCCCAAGCAAGCCCCAGTCTACTCGTCCCGACCCTCGACAGCCATGTCAGACGGCTCGTGCATACGCCGCTACCCAGGAGAATGCCGAGGATCCACAGGTGGTTGAAGTTACTATTCTGATTTCACAAGTTAAGGCGTTAGCATTGTTTGATTCGGGGTCTACGCTGTCATACATAGCACCTCATTTTGCAGAGCAGTTACAGCAGCCGCCTAAGCCGTTGCCATACGTGTTAGTTGTGTCCATCCCAGTTGGCAAGAGAGTGGAGTGTAGTGGATACTACCCCCATTACGACGTGCAGATTGCAGGTCATCAATTGCCCATTGATTTGATCCTGCTATCGATGCTGGACTTCGACGTGATCCATGGAATGGATTGGCTCGCTCGATATCGTGCCTGTGTTAACTGTTACAACAGGACGATCTTCTTCAACTTAGGCAAGGCTTCCATTTCGAGGGCAGTCAGAAATGCCCAAAGCGTGTGATTTCTGCGTGTCAGGCAGATCACTTGATTCGCAGAGGGTGTAAAGGCTTCATTGCCTTTATCTCGGAGAAGAAAGATGCAAAGCAGCTAGGTGAGATTCAGGTGGTCTGTGATTTCCCGGATGTTTTTTCGGATGAGGTACCAAAATTACCTTCGGTGCGA
The DNA here is from genome assembly GCA_037013555.1 of Sextonia rubra. NCBI lineage: Eukaryota > Viridiplantae > Streptophyta > Magnoliopsida > Laurales > Lauraceae > Sextonia > Sextonia rubra. The sequence goes on along the minus strand of JASUAD010000006.1, from coordinate 58,151,966 downwards.
GACGTAAAGTTTGTTATTGACCTTGCTCCAGGTACGGCTCCGATCAGTAAAGCTCCGTATCACATGGCCCCAGCCAAGTTGGCAAAATTGAAGAACCAGTTGCAGAAGCTTTTGGACAAGGGTCTTATTCGCCCAAGCATCTCACTTTGGAGAGCGCCGGTATTGTTTGTTAAGAAAAAGGACGGTACTTTCTGAATGTGCATAGACTATCAACAGCTGAATAAAGTGATTATAAAGAACAAGTATCCCTTACCCTGGATTAATGAGTTGTTTGATCAACTTCAGGGTGCAGCTTACTTCTCTAAGATTGATTTGAGATCTGGGTATCACCAATTGAGAGTGAAGGAAGATGACATTCCTAAAACTGCCTTCAGGACACGGTATAGACATTATGAATTCCTTGTAATACCTTTTGGACTAACCAATGCACCTGCAACGTTTATGGCTTTGATAAATCAGATTTTTGCTCCTTTCTTAGACCAATTCGTCGTTGTTTTCATTGATGATATTTTGATCTACTCTAAGTCAGCGGAGGAGCACAAGGAGCACTTAAGGAAAGCCTTAACTCTACTGAGAGAACATCACTTGTATGCTAAATTGTCGAAATGTGATTTTTGGCTTGAGCTGGTGGCATTTTTAGGTCCTATCATTTCACGAGAGGGATTGGCAGTTGATCCATCTAAAGTAGAGGTAGTTGTGAGTTGGCCCAGCCCAACGACAATGACGGAAGTTCGGAGTTTTCTTGGACTAACAGGTTACGATCGTAGATTTGTCCAGGATTTTGCAAAAATCTCCTCTCCTTTGACGAAACTTACTCGGAAGAATGTGCTTTTTAAGTGGACGGAGGAGTGTGAAGCCAGCTTCCGGACCTTGAAGGATAACTTGACTACAGCTCCGGTGTTAGCCTTGCCAGATGGTAGTGAAGGGTTCGTGATATACTCAGATGCTTCTCGAGTTGGTCTAGGCTGTGTGTTGATACAGCACGGAAAGGTAATTGCATATGGATCGAGGCAGCTTCGGGAGCATGAGAAAAACTATGCTACCCATGATTTAGAGTTGGTAGCCATCGTGTTTGAATTGAGCTTTGGAGACATTATCTGTATGGCGTAAAACCTGAGGTACACTCAGATCATCACAGTTTGCAGTACTTATTCACGCAACAGGAGTTAAATATGAGATAGCACCGATGGCTTGAGCTTATCAAGAATTATGATTTCCCGATCAAATATCAACCAGGAAAAGGGAATGTGGTGGCAGATGCACTGTGCAGGAAAGCAGAGTCTGTTCAGATGTTGAGCAGTTTTCTTTTGATGATGCATGATAAGCCTATTAAGGTGAGACTAGTGGATGAGTATGTGACATTGGTTAGTACGCTGGTTTTTCAGCCTGAGATGATTCAGGAGATGAAAGACAGGCAATTTGAAGATCTCACTTTGCAGCGCATTCGTGATCATATTGGAGGCAGACCTAACTTCAGACTGGAGGATGGTGTATTATATTTTTGGAGCAGATTGTGTGCTCCAGCAGTTGATGATTTCAAGGAGAAACTGATAAATGAAGCACACTATGCTCAATATGCATGCACCCAGGGAGCACGAAGATGTATCGGAACCTGAAAGATCGCTTTTGGTGGAACAATATGAAGAGGGAATGTAACGTCCCGAGTCCCATTTTTCTTGATTTACGTTAATTAAGCTCGTTCTATATTAATTGAACTCAATTAAGGCTAATTTAATCCAAAATTTAACGGGTTTGGGCCTTGCATAGGGAGTTTGGCGGAGTTCGGCCCCACTTTAGGAGTTAAGGGCCTTTTCGTAATTTGTCCTTGTACCTCTTGGACACCTCGTCCATTTCTTTTCGTGTACTCTTTCGCGTAGATCCTCTTTCGTGTTGAGCCCGAGTTGATCCAGACACATCCTGGGCCAATTGAGGCCCATTTGGCCTAAACTGAAATTTCAGGAAAAAGATAGGGCTTGTATGTAACTTCCAAGGAAAGTTATGTTTAAATGGGAGCTCAACGTATCTTCCTCGCTTCTGTTCTATTTGTCTCATTTGAGTTGCTGGAACAGTGTCTTCTCCCTCTTCTCCCAAACTTCCTCCTTCTTAAGACTTGAGGAGCCACTTGGCATGGGGATCATCTTCTTCCTCCTTCCCCTCCCTGAGCCATCTCTCTATACTATTCTTTTCTGCAAGCTAGTTGTTTAAGGTAAGGATCCACCTCCATTTTTATGTATTTGGGATTATGAGAGTCATGAGGAATCAATCTACACAACATGCATGTGGATCTAAACCCCATATTCCACACTTTCATGTTCTATTGTAGAGAACCCATTTCGATTTGGAGTGTTCCCTCTACCCACACGACAGGAAAAGTTAGAAAGGGGCTAAACACTAGTAACAAGGCAAGTACTTGAGCTTATGTGCACTGCATATGTAATTGTTCATTGCATGTTGAGTTAGTCCTTCCAAGTTTCCCACTTAAGTCTCTTCTTAATGGGTATGTATGAATTAAGCTGTTACTTGGGTGCTAATTGGGTATGAATCAAGTGGGAATGGAGAAAAAAATGGAAATAGAGGGTTTGGGAGTACAGAACACCTTAATTGGGTACTCCTAGTAAGTCATAGAACCCCCTTCCAATATAGGATCTGTACTGATTGAAACCGGAATTGAGCTACAGAACTGTATTCAGATTTCTGAAGCTTACAGTGAAGCTACGGCTAAGCCGTAAGCATCTACGGCTCAAAGTCTAGAGAGCATCAAAATGCGATTTTGTACTACGGCCCATCTACGGCTATGCCGTGGATTTCACTACGGCTAAGCCGTATCCAGCCCATACCCAAGCCGTAGGTCTTCCTACGGCGAGCTTTCCAGAGAGCTCATGGAACCCAGTTTCTTCTACGTCTTGCACACGGCTACACTATGGAATACACTACGCTACGCCGTAACCTCCCCGTACCCTAGCCGTAGGCTTAGCACTGCTAAGCCGTAGGCCAACGTACTGTTGGGCCGTAAATGCACCTAAAAATCTGGACGGATTCTAACCCACTGGCTAAGCCGAAGCCTTGTACACGGCTAAGCCGTAAGAACCTAGTGAAACAAGATGTTAGGGACTATCAATGATGTTGTAAGACCTTAGTATTGGCACCTTTTATACCACTACAGAGGCCTAATGGTAAGCACAATTGGGGAGAATGAATGATTCCCGGAGGGTCTCCCAATGGCAAGTCATGGATGTTGGCATAAGAAGGGTGTCCCGTATGCAGAAGGCAATACCAAGACACGGTAACACAATGACACCGAACGTTTTATGTGTACATCGGGTTGAATGCCCTTGGGGACTATAGGTTACTATTTGGGGTGAAGGTAGCAATTCCTTGGGTACTCACTTAAGCTGAATGTATCCATATTGTTATGATATACCACCTTCAACATGAATTACTTCTTTTAGTAAAACCCTAAGGCAATTCAAACCTGAGCTTCTAATGAGTGAGTGTCTGACAAGCCAGAGCTTCTAATGAGTGCGAGCTTGTTAGCTAAGGGTATGATATGACTGATGCGATTGGATATGAGTCAGTACCACTCAGCTTACGCCCTTTTGGGTATATGTTATGTATGTCACCACTGCAGTAGGTTTACGGAAGAGTAGTCGGCGCTCCTCGGGAAGCTAGCCTGATCCCCTAGCGACCCATACGATATGTGTATGCTCCCTTTCGGGAGAATAGAGCGTTGTAGTTGCCAATCAGTATATATGACATTTAAGTTGTAATTTCTTACTCATGCATCATGTTCAGTGATTATTCTATTGATATATCATGTTATACTTGTTCCATATGCCTCAGTACTTACTTAACCGTCGTGTTAACAGTATTACTCTTGGTATTGCAGGCCCAGCGACTAGTCCCAACGCGGACACTGACACGCACCCGGAGGGTACCCCAATGGTACCGCGGGATGTAGATGAGTGGAAAGATGGCGATGTCTTTTATTAGCCATCCCACGGAGTGCGACTATTCTTGGGAAATATCATTATTGCTTGGGACCCTTTTGTATCAAATGCTTAAGTAGTCTTTTTGTAATGTATTAAATACTTCAACACTGTTATATGTATGTATATATGTTTACCTTTGAAAGATAACTGACTATGAATTCGTGTGCTCTTGATAATTATCGAGTTTCGCAGGATTTCGTTTATTGTAAATTATTTTTGTACGCGTATCAGCATACCTCACACGTTCCTGTAGAATCTCCTTTGTAGGAATTCGTGCATAATTCTTCAAGGCACGGATTTCTACGGGATTACGTATCCACGCCCTGGGGGCCCACTCAAATCCCCAAATTCCCGAGATCGGGGCGTGACAGGGAAGTAGCAAGGTTCATCGCTCGATGCTTAACATGTCAAAAGGTGAAAGCAGATCATTAGAAACCTCCAGGTTCATTGCATCAATTGCATATACCGCAGTGGAAGTGGGAACACATCACCATGGACTTCATTTTATGCTTACCTCCAACGAGCAGGAAGAACAACGCAATTTGGGTCATTGTCGATTGCTTGATGAAATCAGCCCATTTCATTCCATTCTGGACGAGTATGACGTTTTCAGAAATGGCGAGGAAGTTCGTGGATGAGATCGTCAGGCTCCATGGTACGCCAATATCGATTGTGTCCGATCGTGACAGCCGCTTCGTTTCGTCGTTCTAGAGAGCATTCCAAGAGGTTATGGGTACGAAATTGATCTTCAATACAGCATATCACCCGCAGACAGACAGACAATCAGTGCGGACGATTCAGACCTTGGAGGACATGTTATGGGCCAGTGTGTTGAGCTATGAGAAGGAATGGGATGCCCATCTCTCGTTGTGTGAATTTGCCTACAATAACAGCTTTCACGCGAGTATTGGAATAGCACCATATGAAGCTTTGTACAGACGCAAGGGTAGAAGCCCGTATGTTGGGAAAAAGTTGGGACTCGAAGTTTTCACGGGCCGATGATAATCGCCGAAACTACGGAGAAAGTACAGAAAGCAATCGAGAATTTGAAAGTTGCTCGGTTGAGATAAAAAAGTTAAGCAGATACTCGCAGAAGACTTTGGAGTCTCAAGTTGGTGAGTGGGTTTTTCTGAAGGTCTCACCGATGAATGGTATGATCCGTTTCGGCCAGAAAGGAACGTGAGCTCCACGATATGTTGGACCGTTCGAGATCAAGAGCAGGATTGGTGATCTGGCATACCGATTAGCTCTTCCAGTGGAGTTTTCAGGAGTACATGATGTATTCCATGTCTTGATGCTTCGGAAGTATGTTCATGACCCTACCCATGTCATTCGTTACGACGACGTTCAAATCCATGCGAATGCTGCATACATTGAGCAACCACTCCGTATTGTGGGAACCCAAGAGCAGATACTACGCACCAGGACAATTCGATTGGTCAAAGCGCTATGGGAGCATCACAGTCCCGATTAAGCTACCTAGGAGTTAGAAAAGCAGCTGGCAAGACAGTATCCGGACCTTTTTACTCAGGTATATGTGTTCATTCCGAGGACGGAATGATTCCTAAGTAGGGGAGGATGTAACACTCCAACCCAGCTTAATCCCATTTAGTGACTAATTATGATGCCTTAGCTGTTATTGTGTTTTGCTTTTGTGTTGGTTTTGTTGCGAGTTGTGGATAGGTAGTTGGGTTGAGTTTGACCTGGATTAGGTAGTCCAACCTCTTTTTCGTAATTTTAGCTTTTCTAAGACACCGTCATTTTCCCATCATCTTGGTGTCAACAAGTGTCTTTTGTTGAGCTCGTTAACCTTCATAACTACGTCGTTTGCAAACGATGTCGTATGATTCCGTTGGAACCGGATTTGACTCAAATTGTAATTAGTCTTAACCCTTGGACTTGCTTGCAATTTGGACTTTAATCTTATCTTATAAGACATGCTTCCACCACCGTTCTCTCCCTCTTACGTTCGTTTCTTCCTTATCTTTCGTTTCTTGCTTTCTTTCATTTCTTTTTTTCTTCCTTTCTCTACATGCATGGTGATTAGGTGTGTGTTGGACGTGTATTGAATGCAAGGACAACAATTGGTGTGTTAGAATTCAATTAAGGCAAGTATAAGCATAATCGGTATGAACCCATGTTGGTATATGCTTGAGTTTTAATGATTCTCATGATCTTATATGCGTAGTATGGTTACAGCCCAATTTGAGCTCATTCTCCCTTTTTCTGCTGTGATTTTGCTCATTTCTTATCTTTATAGCTTTTATATAATTGATTCAGAAATCGACCCAGTGCATGCACAGCTAAGCCATGAAATGTGCTACGGCTGAGCCGTAAAGTGCACTACGGCTAAGCCATAAACCTAGCCGAGACCTAGCCATAGATCAATACAGGATGTGTCTGAAAAATAATTGAGAGTATGCAAATCAGTAACTCTTCCACGGCCCAGCCACGGCTAAGCCGTGAAGCCTTCTTCAGCTAAGCCGTAAGATTATCCAAGGCTGAGTGGTAGACCTGAACCGTAAGAAAGCTAGGAAAGGAAGAAGACTTGTAGGGCTTTTAAAGTAGAAGGTAAGCAACCTCAACTTGCCCAATGGAACATGATAAGATGCGTGAATGATCTCGAGGGTTGCGAATCATTTATGTTCGTTATCCAGTTGTTAAGCACCTCCCCATGGATGTTGGTTTCCGGAACTTCGATGCACCCCATATTGCACTGTAACACTAGACAACGGGTGCATCAGACAACGTAAAACTACATCATCATGCACGGTTAGAAATGAAAGTGCAATAACTAGATCTCACCAAGTCCTAGAGGGGGGGTGAATAGGACTATTAAAATTTCTTTTCAAAACTTAGATGTTATTAAAGAACAATCTGAAAGATTATTAAAATTGAGAGAGATAATCAGAGTTGTGAGTGTCTAGAAATGCAACTAGAGCAATAGAGATGTAGCATATAAAAGATCATCAACTCAAGTGACAAGAAAGCAAGGCAACATCCACACACAACAAACAATAAACACAATGATTTATAGTGGTTCGGTCCTAGACCTACATCCACTCTCAAGAGCAATCTCTCTTGGTTCCACTAAATAAGAGGTACTCACATAACATACACCTCTTGCAACAATTTTTGATGCGGTGGTTTGTCTTCCACCAATTAGAGTTTTTGATCAGGTGGTTGATCCTTGATCTAGTCCACCAATTACAACAATTTTTGATGCGGTGGTTTGTCTTCCACCAAATACAGCAATATGAATTGAAATATTAAAGAACACCTAAACAAGGAATTGAATACCTTGGTTTTGAGTGGTGCTCTTAATGCTTGAAGACTACCTCCAAGCTTTGGCCTCTTGTTCTTGCTCCTTGGAGATGAAGATCTTCAGATGTGAGCTCAGCCAAGAGAAAAGGTTCCAAGAGGGTTTGGAAGGCTAAGGTATTCTCTCAGATTTGAAGAAGCCTTTCCTAAGTCACCAACTACTCTACTTGTAACAATAATGGCACTCTTTGATGTTGGAGAGTAGGTGGTTATGGGAGCTTTGAAGATGATTTTAATGGAGGTGCAAAGGCTCAGCTATACTAGTGATTGTCTCAGCAATCAATTCAGTAGTTGGAGCAAGGGAGAGGTCCTCTTTAAATACAGATGAGCTCCAACGGATAGTTCTACGGCTTAGAACAGAATGGTCTACGGCTTAGCCGTAAGTTCTGACAACATCCAACGGCTAGTTTGACCAGATTCAACACAAATTCCTTCTTACGGTTAGGCCTACGGCTTAGCCGTAAATTCTTATACGGCTTAGCCGTGAGCACCTTTCGGCCTAGCCGTGGGTCAGCCGTAAGCTCAAATTTCCCAGAAACAGCTCTCTGGAGAGTGGCCCGTAATCTTTACAGCTTAGCCGTGAATAACCTTACGGCTTAGCCGTGAAGGCCTTTCGGCTTGGCCGTAAGGTCAACCGTAAGCATAATATGGCCAAGTACACTCTCTGGATTGTGACCCGTAGATTTTACGGCTTAGCCGTGAAACACACTACGGCTTAGCCGTAACATTTTTTCGGTGTAGCCGTAGGGTCAGCCGTAAAACAAAAAGCTCCAAAATACACTCTCTGGAAAGTGAACCGTAGGATCTACGGCTTAGCCGTGGTCCAAGCCGTAGAACAAAACAGGGTGTTTGAAAACCCTAATTTCCTAGTTTGTTTTCAAGGACACTTAGGGATCACAGATACCTTATCCCTTGGCACTCACAGATGATCTTCTTTGATGTTGAACTTCTTTGCTTAGTCTTCATTGATAGGTTTTCCTTGAATGGTCTTGAACTAGCTTGAACTTCTTTGAACTTGACTTGATCTTCAATGAACTTCCGAGGTGAACTACATCGTTCTAGAATCGAACTACACTTTGGTCACGTAATTGACAACACACTCTTACAATGACACTAACAATCTCCCCCTTTGTCAATTTCGTGACAAAATTACATAAAGTTAAGAACATACAACATATGAGCTCAACATTTGAGATATAACAAAGTATTACATTAGTGAATACACCGTAAGCACCCACATCTACATACACAACACTTTGAGACTCCCCCTTTCACGATGCTTAACCTGCAAAAGGCTGCAAACACAATCTACTAGAAAGGTGGGAGGTTAGAAGGCTCCCCCTAAACACAAGCATACAATTCTCCCCCTTTTTGGCACAAGATTGACAAAGAGATAAAGCATAAGTGAGAACAGAAATGCACACAAAGAGAAACAATGGCTATATTAGATGTAGAAATGAAGTACAACCATAGCAAAACAATACATCACCCATAAGCATACATGAGATAACAATGAAGACGAACAGGTGAGGTACAGTCATTTCCCAAAATACAAACAAAACAACAAGAACAGTCATCAATCCGAAGGAGGAGAAGGTGAAGGAATCGCCACATCGTCGCGCCGGCAGCTCTTGGAGATCTTTGACAAGTACTGAAATGATTTCTTCAAGAGCTTCTCCATCTTAGTTTGCCTTTGTTCGAGAGCGGCCAACCGAGCTTCAAACAAAGAAGAGGAAGAAGCCGCGGGAGGAACCGGAACCGGAGAAGTGGTAGAGGGTGCTGTAGAAGGAGGCGCAACCGGGGAATCTTCTTCGTCTCCAGAGTCAGGAAGGCTGGGACCAGCTGCCTGCTGTTTTGAGAAGCGCATGTTCTGGATGTTAACGGTGCCAAAGGTGGGGTGAGACTCAGGAGCCTCAGCTGTAGGTAAAGTGACCCCACACTGAGAGGCGAGGCGCGTCATGAGATACCCAAAGACACATGCATTGGTGCCTCTGCCTGGGCACTGCCAAAAGCGAATGATGGTGGCACAGATGAGCGAGGGAAGACACACTCGGACCCCCATGTGGACGGAGTAGAGAACATTCACCATAAACGGGGTGAGGTCAGAGAAATTCCCCCGCCGAGGATAAATGTTATAGGTGAAGATGGCATGAAGGATCCGGTAGTGAGGAAGCAATGAGACTGCAGGAAGGAACCCTTTAGCCTTCCATGGAATGGAGGCGCCACAGAGGGCGAAAGTGGCAGTGTGTCTCTCCTCTTCGGATAGAGAATCCGAGATGACCGAAGGAGAATCAGAGAGAGGCACACATAACAGAGAGGAGATGATGGCAGGGGTAATGGTGTTCGTGCCATCACTGAACCCAATGTCAAAGGACATGGTGTCTATCGATGCATGGGAGATAGATGCATACATGGTACGCACAATGGAGGGGAAGCCAGGACCACCCCACTTCAGAATGTTTTCCCACCCAACATGAGTGAGAAGTGTGTGTACTCCGTAGGCCTCAACAACTAGGATGTTAACATCCCGCTCGACAGTGATGGGTCTCGAAAAGAAAGACCGATCACTAGTGGGTTCCTGTGGAACCAAGACCCGGGGAGAGGGTGGAGAGGGCGGTCGAGCCCGGGAGGAGCTACCGAGGCACAAGGCCTCTTACCCGGAGGGTAGGCATTCTTGGAGCGCGGAGGCATAGTGAGACAGGAGGAAAAAAAAACGCACACTGTGAGGGAAGGAAACAGAGCACAGTAACCGAATGGAACAGTGAGGGAAAAGAGAGAAAAAAAAACAAACAGAGAAAGGAGAACAAGACAGAGATCAAACAGAGAGGAGAACGCCGGATCCGGGCGGGGAGACCGGGGACTTGGCCGCGGATTTGGGTGGTGAGACTGTGGAGACGAGGAAGACAGAGAAAGAAAGGAAGATGAGGACACGGGAGGAGGAAGGCCGGAAGAGGAAGACGCACGCCGGAGAAGGAGGGCCGGAGAAGAGGTACGCCGGAGAAGGAAGAAGGAGGAAGGCCGGAGGAGGAGGGAAGCCGAGAGAGGAAGCGAGGGCAGAAGGAGAACAGTCGGGCGAGCAGCGTGAAAGAGAAGAGGAACAGACGGATTAAAAAGATCTCGGCGCGCAGAACGAGGGTACGTACGGCTTAGCCGTAGAGTGTTTTACGGCTCAGCCGTAAACGCGTACGGCTTAGCCGTAAAGTGGTGTACGGCTTAGCCGTAGACCCTGGGCAAAAACACAACTTAATCCAAACAGCAAACACCAATAGATTTCCTTAAATTTTCAAATTTTAACACATCAAGAGGTTTAGTTAAGATGTCTGCAAGTTGTTTTTCAGTCTGAATATATTCGAGCTCAATTATTCCTTCTTCAACCAATTCTCTAATGAAATGATGTCGAATTTCAATGTGTTTGGTGCGAGAGAGCTGGACCGGATTTTTAGAAATGTGTATGGCACTCGTGTTATCACAATACAAGCTCATTATTCCTTGTGTAATGCCATAGTCCATAAGCATCTGCTTCATCCACAAGAGTTGAGAACAGCAGCTTCCGGCAGCTATGTATTCAGCCTCGGCAGTGGAGAGAGATATCGAATTTTGCTTTTTACTATGCCAAGCTACTAGACAATTTCCAACATAAAAACAGCCGCCACTTGCGGATTTTCTATCATCTAAGTTTCCTGCCCAATCAGCATCTGAGTATCCAGCAATGGAGGATGAGGAGTCATGAGGATACCACAGACCATATTCAGTTGTATCGGCAATGTACTTAATGATTCTTTTTACAGCAGTTAGATGAGATTCTTTGGGATCCGCTTGATATCGAGCACATGCTCCCACGCTAAATGCTATGTCTGGCCTACTTGCAGTAAGGTACAACAGGCTACCAATCATACTTCTATATAGGCTAGAGTCAACCCCTTTCCCATTTGCATCTTTAGTAAGTTTGATGGTTGTACTCATGGGGGTTTTGACATGTTTCCCAGTCATTAGACCAAATCGTTTCACCAGTTCTTTAGCATACTTGGACTGGGAAATGAAGATGCCATCACGTAACTGTTTGACTTGTAGGCCTAAGAAGAAATTTAATTCGCCAACCATACTCATTTCGAATTCAGATTGCATTAGATTAGCGAACTGAGTAGACAAGTCATTAGATGTGGAACCAAAGATGATATCATCTACATATATTTGCGCTATTAACACTGACTTTCTTGTCTTTTGAATAAAAAGGGTTTTATCAACACTACCTCTTTGAAAATCATTGTCTAACAGGAATTTTGTCAACCTTTCATACCAAGCACGTGGTGCTTGCTTAAGACCATACAAAGCTTTCTTCAGTCTAAACACATGATCGGGGAATTTTGAGTCTATAAAACCTTTAGGTTGTTCAACATACACTTCCTCATTCAAAATTCCATTTAGAAAAGCACTCTTAACATCCATTTGAAACAATTTGAACTTCAAAAAACAAGCAATAGATAGTAAGATTCTAATTGATTCTAAACGAGCAACTGGAGCAAAGGTCTCGTCAAAGTCAATACCTTCAATTTGAGAATATCCCTGCGCTACCAACCTAGCTTTGTTCCTAACAATAACTCCATTTTCATCAAGTTTATTTTTGAAGATCCATTTAGTGCCTATCACATTTTTATCCTTTGGTCTAGGAACTAGGTACCAAACATCACTTCTTGTAAATTGATTCAATTCTTCTTGCATAGCTTTTATCCAATCATTGTCTGAAAAGGCTTCATCAACTCCGGTAGGTTCTAAAACGGAAGTAAAGCACAAGTGGCTCATAATGTTCTCCAATTGTTTCCTAGTTTTTACACCTGTTAGAGGGTCACCAATAATCTGATCTATAGGATGATCTTTTACATTCACCAAATTTTCAGTAGTGATAGGTGCATCAGTTTTTATTGTGGATCGTGTGGGTTCAATCATCGAGGGCACTTCCACTTCATCAACATTGTCGGACATTGTGGATTCATCATCTATAATGATATTTATTGACTCTTGAATGACTCCGGTTCTCATATTTAGAACACGATAGGCGCGACTCCTTGTTGAATAGCCTAAGAATATACCTTCATCACTTTTTGAGTCAAATTTACTCAGTTGTTCTCTATCCTTCAAGATGTAACATTTGCTTCCAAAGACCTTAAAATATTTTACATTTGGTTTCTTCCCATGCCACAATTCATAAGCTGTCTTATTTGTACCAGTCCTAAGATAAACTCGGTTGATGATGTAGCAGCTAGTATTAACAGCTTCGGCCCACAAGTCTCTAGGGAGATTCTTACTATGAAGCATGACTGTGGCCATGTCTTGGAGAACTCTATTTTTTCTTTCAGCCACCCCATTTTGTTGTGGAGTTTTGGGTGCTGAATATTCATGATGAATCCCATATTTCTCACAAAATTTTTCAAATCGATCATTTTCAAATTCTCCACCATGATCACTTCTGATTCGGGCTACTGAAGTACCTTTTTCAATCTGAATTTGTTTTACAATCCTTTTGAATTCTCCAAAGGCTTCAGATTTTTCTCTCAAGAAGGCAACCCAAGTGAATCTAGAGAAATCATCTACCATAACAAGAAAGTACCTTTTCTTACCTCGACTCTCTCTTTTAGTTGGTCCAACCAAGTCCATATGAATAAGTTCTAGAGGTCGAGTAGTTTTCATAGCATTCACCATTTTATGGGCACTTCTAATTTGTTTTCCTTGAAGGCACTCTCCACAGATCATCTTTTCTTGACTACTGATCTTGGGCAGTCCTTCAACATATTTGTTTAGATGGGATAAGTCTCTGTAGTTTACATGCCCAAGTCTTTGATGCCACAACTTAGCTTCATCAATACTAGTTAGTAGGCAAGAAGCAGACGATGAAGCATTTGTTTTTCCCACCACATAACAGTTATCAGAAGTTCTAAGACCTCTCAATATTATCTTTCCATTCCTTGAGATCTCACAACTATGACTACTAAAGTTTACGGCATAATCTTTATCACAGATTTGAGATATGCTAAGTAAATTATGTTTTAACCCATCAACGCACAAAACATTCTCAAAAGGTGGTAAGTTTAGAACATTTAAAGTTCCTTTCCCAACAATTTTCGCAGTACTGCCATCACCAAAAGTAACTGTGCCTCCATCGAATTCAATCATTTTAGACAAACAAGATTTATCACCAGTCATATGTTTTGAGCATCCACTATCCAGATACCATCTTGATTGTTCTGCAGCTTTAAAAGCTGTGTGAACCACTAGATTCTTGTTTTTGGGTATCCATTTAAGTGTACTAGTAGTAGGGGTCACAGTTGATTTTTGGTGTTTCACTTGAAAAGTTTTATGTTGGGGAATAGGAATGTTTGCTCCATTCTTTTTGTATATTTCAAATTGTTTTCTTAACTTATGGACTTCTTTTAATAAATTATTCATCTTTTGGTTTAAGGGAAATGTATTTATCTGAGACTTTTGTTTTATGTTTTCAGGTTCCACTTTCTTCGTGGTGTTTTTCTCAATTTTCTGACTGATGTTACAATGAATTTTTCTTAATTTGCACTCCATTTTGAAATGACCTCTTTTTCCACAATAATGACAGAGAACATTTGACGAAACTGTATGAGTACTAGTAGATGCCTTATCCACAGTGTTTTGAGCACTAATATCTTCATCCTTTAAAGCACTTTTGACAAAAACAGTTCCGGAACTTGGAGGCTGATTAGCATTTTTGTCATATCCAAGACCAGTCATGTCTTTATAAGCTTTCCCAATTTTGAATAGTCTAATGTATTTCTCATCATTTTGAGTAAATCTGTACTCATACTTTTCTTTATACCGTTTCAGAATAGTCACTTCATTGTGGAGAGCATTATTTTCATCTTTTATTTTTAAAAGGGATTTTTCATGTTCTCTTAATTTGAGTACATTTTCTCTTTCAGTTGATAATTGAATTTTTACACTTTCGAGTTCTTTGAGCAATTCTTCCTTTTCAGCATTAATACTATCAACCTTTTCCTTTAAATTTTTAATTTTGTTTTGTTGATTGCTTACAGTTTCAACGAGCCTACATGTTCCCTCATAGAGTAGTTCATAGGAATCCGTGGTGTTGTCATTATCCTCATCATCTGAATTTTCATACTCACTCTCTGACTCACTGCCTGAGATTTCTTCATTCGATATTTTAATCATTTCTTCAGAAAGGTTGAAGGTGGCAGTGGTAGCCATCAGAACTGTATATTTGTCTGATTCATTTTGATGTGATTCATCTGAGTCAGAATCTGATTCAGATGAATCGTCCCAAGTGGCTACAAGATTCCTCTTTTTGAATTTCCCCTTTTGAGGACAATCGGTGGAAATGTGTCCAATTTTCTTGCATCTGTAACACATAGGTTCCTTATGTTTACTTCTAGAGAGAGAACTTGACCGACCTTTGTATTTATCATTTGTGGTTTCATTTTTATACTCTTTCACCCTCTTTTTCTTAAATTGTTTCAAAAATCTTTTAGCCAAAAGGGCCACATCTTCATCCTCGTCATTACTAGTTATTCCTATGTCATCTTTAGAGGAAGATGTGTTATGAGAGGTGATTAGAGCGATTGATTTCTTTTTGTCATTGTTAAATTTGAGTTCAAAGGTTTGAAGGGGTCCCACTACAGCTTCAATTTTCATTTGTTCCGAATCCTTGTGTTTTTCTATAGAGGTTACCTTAGGATGGAATCTTTCCGGATGTGATCTCAAGATTTTACTACAAATTTTACCTTCCGGAAGAGTTTCCCAAGAGCCCACATTTCATTTACAATTTTCATGAGCTTAGTATGGAAGTCAGTAAACATTTCATTTTCTTCCATGCGAATGTTTTCGAACTGACTTGTGAGCATCTGGAGTTTAGATCTTTTGACAACTGAGGTACCCTCATAAGTTACTTCAAGGATTCTCCATGCCTGTTTTGCATTAGTGGTTGTCATGATCTTTTTAAACTCTTCTTGATTCATGGCACACACTATAGCATTGTACGCTCTAGCATTATTTTGTCTAAGATTTAGCTGAGCTTGAGACCATTTGGCTGGATCTAATGGTTTAGTGGTTGTGACACCATTTGTAGACACATCTTCAGTGGGTTCCGTCCAACCATTCTCTATAGCCTCCCAAACAGCCCAGTCCATGGATTTTAAGAATGCTGTCATCCGGGCTTTCCAAAATGCATAATTTGTTCCATCGAAGAAAGGTGGTCGGGTGATAGAACTTCCTTCAGGATTCATGGTGAATCTAGCAAAAGATGGATCTACTTCAGGTTATTACACCCTTACGAAGTAACCCGCTCTGATACCAATTGAAAGTGCAATAACTAGATCTCACCAAGTCCTAGAGGGGGGGTGAATAGGACTATTAAAATTTCTTTTCAAAACTTAGATGTTATTAAAGAACAATCTGAAAGATTATTAAAATTGAGAGAGATAATCAGAGTTGTGAGTGTCTAGAAATGCAACTAGAGCAATAGAGATGTAGCATATAAAAGATCATCAACTCAAGTGACAAGAAAGCAAGGCAACATCCACACACAACAAACAATAAACACAATGATTTATAGTGGTTCGGTCCTAGACCTACATCCACTCTCAAGAGCAATCTCTCTTGGTTCCACTAAATAAGAGGTACTCACATAACATACACCTCTTGCAACAATTTTTGATGCGGTGGTTTGTCTTCCACCAATTAGAGTTTTTGATCAGGTGGTTGATCCTTGATCTAGTCCACCAATTACAACAATTTTTGATGCGGTGGTTTGTCTTCCACCAAATACAGCAATATGAATTGAAATATTAAAGAACACCTAAACAAGGAATTGAATACCTTGGTTTTGAGTGGTGCTCTTGATGCTTGAAGACTACCTCCAAGCTTTGGCCTCTTGTTCTTGCTCCTTGGAGATGAAGATCTTCAGATGTGAGCTCAGCCAAGGGAAAAGGTTCCAAGAGGGTTTGGAAGGCTAAGGTATTCTCTCAGATTTGAAGAAGCCTTTCCTAAGTCACCAACTACTCTACTTGTAACAATAATGGCACTCTTTGATGTTGGAGAGTAGGTGTTTATGGGAGCTTTGAAGATGATTTTAATGGAGGTGCAAAGGCTCAGCTATACTAGTGATTGTCTCAGCAATCAATTCAGTAGTTGGAGCAAGGGAGAGGTCCTCTTTAAATACAGATGAGCTCCAACGGATAGTTCTACGGCTTAGAACAGAATGGTCTACGGCTTAGCCGTAAGTTCTGACAACATCCAACGGCTAGTTTGACCAGATTCAACACAAATTCCTTCTTACGGTTAGGCCTACGGCTTAGCCGTAAATTCTTATACGGCTTAGCCGTGAGCACCTTTCGGCCTAGCCGTGGGTCAGCCGTAAGCTCAAATTTCCCAGAAACAGCTCTCTGGAGAGTGGCCCGTAATCTTTACGGCTTAGCCGTGAATAACCTTACGGCTTAGCCGTGAAGGCCTTTCGGCTTGGCCGTAAGGTCAACCATAAGCATAATATGGCCAAGTACACTCTCTGGATTGTGACCCGTAGATTTTACGGCTTAACCATGAAACACACTACGGCTTAGCCGTAACATTTTTTCGGTGTAGCCGTAGGGTCAGCCGTAGAACAAAAAGCTCCAAAATACACTCTCTGGAAAGTGAACCGTAGGATCTACGGCTTAGCCGTGGTCCAAGCCGTAGAACAAAACAGGGTGTTTGAAAACCCTAATTTCCTAGTTTGTTTTCAAGGACACTTAGGGATCACAGATACCTTATCCCTTGGCACTCACAGATGATCTTCTTTGATGTTGAACTTCTTTGCTTAGTCTTCATTGATAGGTTTTCCTTGAATGGTCTTGAACTAGCTTGAACTTCTTTGAACTTGACTTGATCTTCAATGAACTTCCGAGGTGAACTACATCGTTCTAGAATCGAACTACACTTTGGTCACGTAATTGACAACACACTCTTACAATGACACTAACAAGAAACACTGGATAATTAGCTTAGAGTTGGATAGTAAATACGCTTGATTCGATATGATAAGATTACTTGCATGACATGTTGTATTCCGAGCATTGATCTCTACTCTTTAACATGATTGATTTGTTTGGTTCACATCTCCTTGTTGATTACTCGATTATGTTTTTAGCAGCTTGAGTAAGCACTTTTGTTATTGAGCTTACACGTATAAGACATGTTCTTGAGTATGCACGTATGATATGCTTGTCACGATATGCACAATCTACTCAATGTTTAGTACATGATTAGCTATATATGGTCAGGTACTACTTAGCCTCAACCTTAGGATCTCGACGGGGTGAATTTGATGTAGTTTATATGGCCTTGTTGCAATAAGGATCTGTCTTGGGGAATCCGAACCCCAGGAACCCGAGACCCATTTGTACCCTGGCCCGGTCAATGGTGTTCTCAGCACGAATGTAAGATTCCTAATTTGGGGGCATATGGCAATGTAGTAGCCAACTAGTTATATACATGGCATTTATCCCTTGATCCAATTGGCATGCTTTAATTATTGCATAATTGCCTAGCATACGGACTTGATATGCTATGATTTACATCATGTTCTTTATTTGGTTAGATACAACATGTGTTAACTTGTTATTATTTATACTTTGCTAAATCGTTGTATTCATGAGTTGTCTTTTGTGTTGCAGGCTCAGATACCCCGACCGACCCCTCGTCGGTCAACCAGACTCTTAGCGAGGCCCCCGAGGTCTCATCCGGACTAGCGGAGTGGATGTAGTCACTCCATCGGAGAGCGCCATTGACATAATTGCATATGAGTCTTCGTCATTTTGAGATTTATCACGATTGAATCCAGTCATGAATTGTATATCTTTATTTTGCCTCATTTTGTTAAACCTTTACCTATATGTCATTCTCTGTCTTTCTACTCTATTCTTGTATTTCGATGTGATGTTTTGATATCTACAGATTCCGCGTACATGTTTGGCACGTGTGAATCTTCCCTTGTGCATGTGCATTTGGACCGGGTCTAATTGTATAAGCACGGAAGTACGTATGTCATCGGTTAGACTTTCACTAACCCCCGATCTCCTGGGCTCAGGTTGTGACAGGTGATTGCATTCTAGTTTCTGATTTGCTGAATTTCATGTATTTGTGATAGAGAAAGTTCATTCTAATTGCAATATCTCCTCTCTCTGTCTTTGGCCTGCGATTTCATGTATCTTGGTTAATTGAATGTATTTCATGTATTTGTGTTTTGTGCCCTCTCTCTGTCTCCGACCTGTGATTTACACGAACTATTTCCTATCCTATTGAATGAAGAATACCTGCTTACAGAGATTATAATCAGAATCTGGCACATCTTCTTGTGGTGAATTCAGAGACCTTCTAAATTGGCAGTTCGTTTACCTTTGAGTAAAAAGAAATATACATTTCTAGCCCAAAATTTGGCACGTTTTTTAATATTTACCAATCTACTAGTGTCTGTCACTAGGGGTGTGATATGTATGGGTTATTTTTGTGTAGATCAAAGATCGAATGGTCACAATATGGCTTCAACTTGACACATCAGAAAAATAGTGCAATAGGAGAGGCCACTAGTCCCATGAAACACGAGAGGGTGCAAATCAGCCATCTATTGTTGTTTGTGATCTAAATTATAAAAATGCTCACTTTTGATTTCACAGCTGGGATAAGTTTTCCCCTTGAATTGCTCGTAAACGTGGGGATAGGAAAGATGAACTGTTTTTTTTTTCATTTTTTTTCCTTGAAAGATGAATCGTTGTGTGAGTTCAAAAGTCCCATTTGATGGTCATTTTTGGAATTTTTTTTTTTTCTTCAATTTTAACCACCTCCACAGATGGAAGTGCTAAAATTCCTTGGAATTCAATTACAAGAAAAAAGAAGCCATAAGACTTTGAACATTAGTTTGCAAACTTTACTCAGGCATGCCTGGCTTATCAACCAATCATTTGGGCTCCAGTCGTATCCAATGTCCAAGTTCCTTATTTTGTAACCTTTTATTCCAAGTGTCCATTTTGTTTGGTACACCAAACAGCCTGATAAATTTTCGAGATGATATTGGGCCATGTAATCATCTAGACTTGGATCAAGACTGAAAACGGCTCAGATCTCACACCTGTGCCAAAATGTGTAGCTGCACACACAATTAAAAGGTCTGAGTAATAAATGAGATACACAACGATCATCTCAAACCATTTGAGACGAATATCTGTACGTAGCAGCTACACGATAGCAAAACTTTTACTTCATTTCATGTGTGATTTGGGGCCAAGCCTAAGGTTCCATCAAGGGATCACATGCCCATCCTAATTAAAAGAGCATTGGGAACGCACGACTCACAATATTCATCTTCTCTGGATTGGTTTATAAAGCACAACTGTAACAAACTTTGATTGGAAGCGATGCATGATCCCAAGGGCCACTACAGATTGTGGGGTGTTCCTATTCTGTATGTAAAGATGGTTGAGAATCACATTCTAAGGCATGGGAAGACTCCCTGAAACTTCTTCACTAGGCAGGAAGCTCAGCAGGGTATGTTGTAGGTGAGGAGGAACGGTTGGTGGGTCTCGTGCTCCATCTTCATTCCCAGGTATGGGTTGTTGTAACTTGAATCGAGTGATCTTGGGACTTTGAACCCCACTACATTTACCTCATCCTGCGTACAGATCTTTGTTCATAACAAAAGAAAGAACATACCATAGCAGCATCACTGAAGCCTACAGAAATAAAGCCTACTTGATCATCTCCATGCAGATTATCTATGGTGTTTGCAGAAAATACCGTTCAGCAAGCTACATTATCAGCAGGCAGTCCTTCAAGAATTCCATGAGTCTGCAAAAGGTAGAGTTAGTACTAGCATTTAGAGCTTAAGGATAAATTACTAACGAATAAAAAAAAGAACAAACAAACTTGTACGTTGTGCTTATTTGAAAGATAATGCAAATGATCAACCAAAGCATCTTCCATTTTGGAATAACAGAAAATATCTCAAAACTTATGTTCTTTACTGTAGACTAACTGAAAGCTCTATTCTGGGAATGTCCTTTTTAATTTCAAAAATGACTATACATTTGGAGAAAACCAATACAGAATCCAGTGTTTTCAAGGACAACCCTGGAAAGCACTTGCTGATAAACCTCCGCTTGCTTGTCTAGTCATGGGCCTTTTTAGAAGAAGAGCACAACCCTCCTTTTAAGCAGCTTCCTCTTCTGGTAAGTTTATTTGATCCTTCTGATCACATGAATTTTATATAACATCATGGTCGAATTCTTACTGCTGAAGGCAAGAAACTGTCTATCACTTGGACTAGAACCATTACATTTCCTATTTTTGACAGTCAAACTTTTCCCTCTAATGTATCTTCTGTTCTTATCTTATATGCTAACTTGAATCCTATGCATCAACTTGTTCAGAATAATTTCTCAGCTCATTTCTCTTCATCTAGTTATTTAACACATGAATGACAAACTAAGAAGGTAATTAAACGGGGGCAAGCAGGTCTTTCTTACAATTTGCATATAGAAAGAAACTTTGGGTATTATGGTTGAAAGACTAGGGCACTTGCCATCATTACATGAAACCTCTTGTCAAAGATATCACACATGGAGTAATTTGTAACTTCTAATTGCTTATGATTAGGTCAAATATGGACAGGAGTTGGATATTATATTATCAGAATTGATTTAGTGCGGAGTACACGACCGGGGTGAACTCATTTCTTGATTTTGCAAAGGCAAATTCAAATGGGGTAGCTGTCATTAGGTGCTTATGAAATGATTGCTGTAACCATCGGAGGCATGACTATGGAATCGTGAGAAGTCATTTGCACATTTATGGAATGATGGTCTCATACCAACAATTGATAGCTCACAGGGAGCCTATAGTTCAACCCTATGATTTGGATGAGAGCGAGGTTAAATGGGAAGAGAATCAGGATGAATGTGATGAGTTAATAGAAAACCATCATAGGGGAACTTACTTGGAGGAAGATACTCAAGAAAGGGATGATGTGCAGGATTTTGAAATATTATTGCAGGCTTCCCAGCATGGCTTGTACCCAAGAACAAGAGCTCAGATACTCTGTTAGCGTTTGTTATCAGGATATTGCATGTGAAGGTCAAAAGTGGGTGTAGCAATAAGCCATTCGACAAGGTCTTATAGATTTTTAAGGACTTCTTACCCAAAAGTCACGTGGTGCCAGCCTCAATTTATGAGGCAAATAAATTATTACGTGACTTAGGCATAGGATACAAGAACATAGATGCCTGCAAATACGATTGTGTGTTGTATTGGAAGGAAAATGCTTAATTGGATAAATATCTAGAATGTCAAGACCCTAGGTACAAGGTCAATGATGGTAAGCGTAAGAAGATCCCTCATAAGGTGCTCCGTTACTTTCCATTGACACTAAGGTTGCACAGACTGTATATGTTAAGGAAGATAGCCACAGATATGAGATGGCACAGTGAGAAGAGCATTGATGATGGGATAGCAAGGCATTCGATTAACTCCGTGGAATGGAAAGAATTTGATAAAAAAAATATCCAGAGTTTGCCTAAGAGACATGTAATGTGAGGCTGGGGTTAGCCATCGATGGATTCAACCCTTTCGGTAACATGCGCACCTCCTATAGCATGTGACCTGTCATACTTATGCCTTATAATTTGCCACCATAGATGTACATGAAGGAGCCATTTTTATGATGTCATTACTTATTCCCGAACCAAGCTCATCAGGAAACGAGATGATGTATATCTAAGGCCCTTGGTTGATGAGTTGAAGGACTTGTGGGATAATGGTATATCCACTTTTGATGCCTCCACTAAACAGACCTTTTAGATACATGCGGCTATGATGTGGACTATAAATGACTTTCCTGCATATGGCAACTTATTTGGGTGGAGCACAAAAGGTTATAACGCTTGCCCTTCATGTAACGACAGCTCATTAAAGGTGAAGTTAAAAGATAAGATTGGGTATATTAACCATCAAAACTACTTGGAACTGAACCACCAACGGAGTAGAAGCAAGACCTTCAATGGTCAGCCTGAACATGAAAAGAATTCTTCGGATTTACCGGTGCAGAAGGTATTGGACCAGCTAAAAGAACTAGCACTAGTCAAATTTGGCAAGAATAAGAAAAGACCGCGTGACTTTGGAGAACTGAATTGGACAAAGAAAAGCATCCTATTTGAATGGCCCTACAGAGGTGCAAAAGACTTCAACACAACCTTGATCCTATGCACATTGAGAAGAACATTTGTGTAGCTTTGGTTGAAACAATTTTGGGCATAAAGGGTAAAAACAAAGACACGAAGAAAGCGCGTAAGGATTTGAAAAGTATGGGCATCAGGCCAGAGTTACATCTAGTGGAGAGGGGCAATGGATTCAGCTTGAAGCCGCATGCCTCTTATACTTTGGAATCAAAGCAGAGAGATGAATTTTATGAATTCTTGAAGTCGATCAAAATACCTAGACAGCTATACGACGAATGTAAGATTCCGAATCCCACTAATCTTAATCTATGCTAATTAATCACATTCTATGTTAATTAAACCTTATTAAGGTTAACCTAATACAAACTATTGGATTTGGGCCTTGGACGGGTAGTTAAGAGGAGTTTGAACCTTACTTCAGTAATTGAGGTCCTTTTTGTAAATTGATCTTGCATCTTACGAGCACCTCGTCAATCACTCCTTGTGTAATTTTTCATGTAGATCATCTTGTTGGGCTTGCGTTGATCTGAACTCGTCTTGAGCCAATTGAGGTCCATGTGGCCTAAACTGTAATTTCATGAAAAGCTTGGACTTGCATGTAACTTGGGGAAAAGTTATGTTTAAACAATGAACTCCACGTCCCTTTCTCTTTCTCTTCTTTCCTCCTTACGTTGGCTACTGGGGTTGTTTCTTTCCTCTTCAATCTTCATCTTCACTTCAATGATTTTGTAGGGCCTTAGTGTTGGCACCTTCCATACCACTATACTGGACCAAGGGTAATCACATGTTGGAGAGAACGAATTATTTCCGGATGATCTCCCAATGGTAAGTCATGGATGTTGGCATAAGAAAGGAGTGTCCTGTATGCATATGAGATGATACCAAAACGCAGTAACACAATGACACTAGACGTCTTATGAGTACATCATGTTGAATGTCCTTGGGGATCATGGGTTACATAATAAAGGGTGGATAGTGGTTCTGGGATACTTACTCAATTTAAATGCATTCATATTGCTATGATATATTACATTCGACATGACTCGTTATCGGATTCACTTCCTCTAGCAAACCCTAAGGCAACTCAGACCTGAGCTTCTAATGAGTGCGTGCCTGATAAGGCAGAACTTCTACTGAGTGTATGCTTGCTAGCCAAGGGTATAGCTGAGGTTCGGGCCTTTGTAGCCCATACGCATGTGCTTCGTTTAATTATTCATTGCTTCCATGATTGACTACTCCTTATGTATGTTACGACTGGTATGATTGATTCCGAGTCGGCACCACTTAGCTTGTGCCCTTTGGGTATATGTATGTCACTACTGCAGTAGTTTATGGAGGATTGTCGATGCTTCTCGGGAAGCTAGCTTGATCCCCTAACGACCCATATGTATGCTCCCCTTTTTGGGAGAATAGAGCATCGTGGTTGCCAATCAGTATGTAGTATGTTTTGATCGTAATACCTCATTCGTTGCCACTCATACACTATATGTCTAGTAATTTACCATTGCTCTCTTTAAATCAGTGTATACTGTTAAGTTCAGTTGATGTGTATTGTTATACTTGCTTCATATGCCTCAGTACTTGCTTAACCGTCGTGTTAACAGTGTTACCCTTGGTATTGCAGGTACAGAACCCGATCCCAACTCGGGTGTTGAGTCACCGTCGGAGAGTATCCCAACGGTACCTTGGGGTATAGATGAATGGAAGGATGACGATGTCTTTTATTAGTCATCCTACGGAGTGCGTCAGTTCTGGAGATGTTATAGTTACTTTTTGGTTTGTTCTGGGAAAACACAAATTGGTGTTTATGTACCTAACTCCTTTAAGTAAATGTTGAATTGTACGAAATATAATTGGAGCTTTGAGCACTGCTATGTACATATATCTATATGTTTATCTATGAATGACAATGGATATGTTCTTTTAACTTGCTTTTGATTATTACTGAGTATTTTGTAGTAAATTCGCTTATGATGAGTTACATTCCTACATGTGTTGGTATACCTTACACGTTCCTGTGAAATCTCCCTTGTAGGAACTCGTGCACAATTCTTCAAGGCACGGATTTCTAAAGGATTACATATCCGCGCCCTAGGAGCCCACTCAAATCCCCAAATTCCTAGGATCAGAGCGTGGCATACGTAAGTAATGGTATCAAAGCCGCACTAAAAAGTCAATTAAAAGACTTAGCAACATTAGGAAACGTGGTGAGGTTCTAATAGGTCCATTCGGGGTGGATCTCTATTATGCTTATAGCCTTTCGGTACAATTGTAGTATGTATATGTATATGTATATATGACTAATAATCATTGTGATTGCAGATCCATGGCGTCCGGGTCGGGTACAAACAATAGTTCGGGCAATAATGATAGCAACAATGTGGAGTTGGAAGGTGCGGACCCTCCACAACAACCTCCTCCTCGTCCCACATACAACACGGAGGAACGGTTTATGATGATGATGCATCAACTAGCTGTTAGTAATGCCAACCAAGCTGCCATGCAATTGCAGTTAGCCGCTTTATTGAACAGGCAAGATCAACCTGGAGATCCTAATTCCTTGTATGAAAAGTTCCGAAAGAGGGGAGCCACGGAGTTTACAGGACAAGAGGACCCGTTGCAAGCAAACGAATGGCTTATCCACACTGAGAATGCCTTCGATACATTAACTTGCACACCAAGGCAGCAAGTGGTCCTCACAGCATCTATGCTCAGGGATATCGTGGATACATGGTGGAAGAGTATCCGGGATCACATGAGGGCCATGCCGGATGCCACTGTCTGGGAGGCCTTTAAGAGGCAATTTAGGAAAAAGTTCATTCCCGATCATGTAACCTGCAAGAAGAAGGTGGAGCTCCTCTCCCTGCAGCAGAACTCCATGACCGTTGCAGAATACGTGCATGTATACAACCAGCTCTCTTGATTTGCTCTAGACTTGATTGACACAGAGGAAAAGAGAGTGGAAAGGTTTCTAGAAGGGTTGAGGCCTGCTATTAAGGGACATGCTACAACTTTCCAATGTCCAGTTCAATACGATGATGCTGTGGCCAGAGCCTATACAGCTGAAGAGATTGAGAAAAGCCTATTTCTGGGAGAGTCTAGGAAGAGTACCTTGCCTTCTGCGAAAGGCCAGCAATATTCTAAGAAACAAAAAGGGGTTGTTAATGGAGCATCACAACTAATTTGCGGTGTATGCGGGAAAGGTCACGAGACTAGTAAATGTTGGAGGTCCACGGGAGCCTGTTTTGGTTATGGCTCAATGGACCATCGCTTGTCAGAGTGTCCAAGAATGAAGGATTCTACTCGAGCCCCACGGCAGCAGCAGTACTAGCAGTCTTTTAAGGTGACACCACCCGCGCCTAACCGTCAGCAACCGCAAGTGAGGCAAGGCCAAGGGTAGACACGGCAAGGTCAAGGACAGCCGAGGCAAGGACAACAAAACCAACCCCAAAGGCAAGGCCGCGCTTATGCGTTGACCCATGAAGAAGCGGAAGCAGCAGAGCATGTGGTTGTAGGTAAGGTTTATGTTTGTGGCATTGAAGCTAAAGTGTTGTTTGATTCAGGATCTTCGCACTCCTTCATTTCACCTCGATTCTCTAGTAGGATATGGGAATCGCCAGCACAGTTACCGTATGTGTTGAATGTTATCACTCCAGTTGGCAAGAGAGTGCTTTGTGATGATTATTACCCTAGTTGTCGAGTTCTTATCGGAGAGGTTCTTCTCCCCGCAGAACTCATCGTGTTGCCCATGCACGATTTCGATGTAATCTTAGGCATAGACTGGTTGACCAAGTATATGGCCTGTCTAGACTGTTTTCGTCAGACTGTCACCGTAAGCGTGAATGAAGATGGCCCAAGTGTTGTGTTCCAAGGTGACAAGAAGAGCTCGAACACTAGATTAATTTCAGTACTTCGAGCGGAAAGACTAATTCATAGTGGTTGCGAAGGGTATATTGCCTTCATTGTGGAGGAGAAAACACCTAAGAAGCTAGAAAAGATACCTGTGGTTTGTGAGTTCCCTGATGTATTTCCTGATGAAGTACTTGGTATTCCTTCGATTAGGAAAGTGGACTTTACTATAGAGTTAGTACCCTATACTGCTCCCATCTCTAAGGCTCCGTATAGAATGGCCCCAACAGAGTTACGTGAGCTGAAAGTACAGTTGCAGGACTTATTGGATAAGGGGTTCATTCGTCATAACACATCACCATGGGGACCCCAATCTTATTCGTTAAGAAGAAGGATGGCACCCTTAGAATGTGTATTGATTACCGGCAGTTGACCAGGTGACAATCAAAAATAAATATCTACTGCTTAGGATTGATGAACTATTTGATCAATTACAGGGTGCAACCTATTTTTTTAAGATTGATCTCAGGTCCGGATACCATCAGCTGCGAGTTAGGGATCAAGATACATCGAAAACGGCTTTCAGGACAAGGTATGGGCATTATGAATTCTTAGTTATACCTTTTGGGTTAACAAATGCCCCGGCGGTATTTATGGCCTTGATGAACAAAATCTTCTCACCCAACCTTGATCGATTTGTGGTCATTTTCATTAATGATTTGTTGGTGTACTCCAAGACCCGAGCCGAGCATGCAGAACATCTGAGGATTTCTCTGCAATTATTGAGGGACCACCGACTATATGCTAAACTAGACAAGTGTGAATTTTGGTTAGAACAAGTTGCTTTTTTGGGTCATATAATCTCAAAAGATGGGCTAGCAGTCGATCCAGCGAAAGTTGATGCTATAGTCAATTGATAAAGCCCCAAAACAGTTACAGAGGTTAGAAGTTTGTTGGTTTAGCAGGTTATTATAAAAGGTTTGTGAAGGACTTTTTTAAAATAGTGGCACCTTTGACAAAATTGACTTGAAAGAATGAGCCATTTGTTTGGTCAGCTAAGTGTGAGTCGAGTTTCCAACTCCTTAAGGAGAAACTAACCTCAACCCCGATCCTATCTCTACCAGAAGCAAGTGGCGGATTTGTTATCCATACCGATGCTTTGAGGATTGGGTTAGGTTGTGTGCTAATACAGAATGGAAAGGTGATAGCATATGGGTCTCGGCAATTGAAGGAACATGAGAAAATTTATCCTACGCATGATCTAGAATTGGCTGCAGTAGTCTTTGCATTAAAGTTATGGAGACACTATTTGTACAGGGAAAGGTTTGAAGTCCATAGCGACCATCGCAGTCTCCAGTATCTATTTTCACAGCATGATCTTAACATGAGACAGCATAGATGGTTGAAATTCATAAAGGATTATGATTTCCCGATCAAGTATTTCCCCGAAAAGGGAATGTGGTGGCCAATGCTTTGAGCAGGAAGTCCACCATTGAAATGGCAGCACTGTGTGGTGAATGGTCTTTGGTAGAGGAATTCCGAGATTTGGATGTGGAGGTGAAGTTCATGGATGATAAGGTCATGTTAGTAGCTATATCGATCTTCAAGCCCACCCTAATTCAACAAATCAAGGAGAGGCAGTTTGAAGACCCGGAGTTTGTTAAGATTTGTGACCACATCTCGGAGAGACCTGATTTCAGGTTAGTCGATGGTGTACTGTACTTCAGAGATAGACTCTGTGTTCCAGCGGTCCAAAATCATAACTTAAAAAGAGCAATCATGACTGAAGCACATCATGCTCGCTATTCCATGCACCCCGGGAGTACAAAAATGTACTAGAATTTACATGGCAAGTTTTGGTGGAATAACATGAAACGGGATATAGCGAGTTTTGTAGCAAGGTGCCGTACCTGCCAACGTGTAAAGGCTGAACATCGGAAGCCTCCCGGTTTATTGCATCCTCTACAGATTCCTAAGTGGAAGTGGGAAAATCTCACGATGGATTTTGTGTCAGGACTGCCCCAAACCAATAGACATCACGATGTTGTGTGGGTGATTATAGACCGACTAACGAAGTCAGCCCACTTTATTCCCATTAGGAAAGGGATGAAATTTCACGAGATGGCCAAGATCTTCATTGATGAGATTGTGCGGCTACACGGTACTCCCGTTTCAATTGTATCCGATCGAGCCAGTAGCTTCGTGTCTTCCTTCTGGCAGTCTTTTTAAGCATCCTTAGGTACTAAACTCAGTTTTAGCACAGCTTATCATCCGCAGACCGACAGGCAATCGGAGAGAACAATACAAACCCTGGAAGATATGTTACGAGCTAGCGTGTTGGACTTCGGAAAGGAGTGGGATGAACACCACTCCTTATGTAAATTCACGTACAGTAATAGTTATCACGCGAGCATCGAAATGGCTCCATTTGAAGGCTTGTATGGACGTAAGTGTCATACACCTATCTGTTGGGAAGAAGTTGGGGGGGGGGGGGGGGGGGAGTTTCCATGGACACGCCCTGGTGGCCGATACGGCGGAAAAAGTGCAAAAGGTGCAAGATAGATTGAAAACTGCATGATCACGCCAGAAGAGTTACGCGGATAATCGCTGTCGGCCCCTGGAGTTCCAAGTGGGGGACAAAGTCTTCTTAAAGGTTTCTCCAATGAAGGGTACTATCAGGTTCAGACAGAAGGGTAAGCTAGCTCCGCGATTTGTAGGACCTTTCAAGATACTGAGCCAAGTTAGAGACTTAGCTTATCGATTAGATCTACCACCCCCACTCGCAGGAGTTCATAACGTAGTCCATGTGTCGATGCTTAGAAAGTACCTTCCGAATCCTTCGTATTTCCTTGAGTTGGACGACATTCAAGTTAAGCCTGAGGCGAGCTATGAGGAAAGACCACTTCGCAGTATTGATACTAAAGAGCAAGTGCTGCGTACCCGAACGATCAAATGGGTTAAGGTCCTATGGGCGTATCACGGAAAAGAAGAGGCCACTTGGGAGCTTGAGGACCAGATTAGGACAAAATATCCGGAGCTACTACCTGAGGTACGTTACATTCGGAGGACTGAATGATCTTAAGTGGGGGAGGATGTAAGATTCCGAATCCCACTAATCTTAATCTATGCTAATTAATCACATTCTATGTTAATTAAACCTTAGTAAGGTTAGCCTGATATAAACTATTGGATTTGGGCCTTGGACGGGTAGTTGAGAGGAGTTTGAACCTTACATCAGTAATTGAGGGCCTTTTTGTAAATTGATCTTGCATCTTACGGGCACCTCGTCAATCACTCCTTATGTAATTTTTCGTGTAGATCATCTTTCGTGTTGGGCTTGCATTGATCTGAACTAAGCCAATTGAGGTCCATGTGGCCTAAACTATAATTTCATCAAAAGCTTGGACTTGCATGTAACTTGGGAAAAAGTTATGTTTAAACAATGAACTCCTCGTCCCTTTCTCTTTCTCTTCTTTCCTCATTATGTTGGCTATTGGGGTTGTTTCTTTCCTCTTCAATCTTCATCTTCACTTCATGATTTGGAGAGCTACTAGACCTGAGAAGCCATGCATGTAGTGGTGGGGACTTTTCTTCTTCTTCCTCTCCTCCTTCCCTGTACTTTCTCTCCTTGGGTATTCTCTCCTCTAAGCTATTAGCTTCATAAGGTGAAGACTTACCTCCTTGTCATTCATTTTGGGTTTATTAAAGTCACAAGGATTCCATTTCATGACATGCATGCAAATCTAAATCCCACTCTTCATTGCATGTTTTACTTGTAGAGGACCCATTTTCAGTTTGGAGTTTTCCCTTAGCCACACAACAAGAAAGAGTTAGAGAAGGCTAGCACTGGTACAAAGGCAAGTATTAGAGTTCATATGTGCAGCATAAATGATTAAGTATTGATTCTTGGATTAATTCTTTCAATTCTCCAATTTAAAACATTTTTCCTTATTCTAATTTTGTACACATATGGTGTGGTTTGAGTTGGAAGGTAAAAATGTAGTAGGAGGGTGTGTGAGCACTAGATATCTTCAGAGACTCCTTGAGTAAGCCATTTAAACTCCCTACAACTAAGATTTCTGTATTGGAAATGAGTTATAGAAGTGACTCCAGAATTCTGAAGCTTACGGCGAAGCAACGGCTAAGCCGCGCGAATTTACGGCTCAAAGTCCAGAGAGCAGCAAAACTTGGTTTTGTACTACGGCTTACCCACGGCTACACCGTGAAATGCACTACAGCTAAGCCGTGGCCAGCCCGTACCTAAGCCGTAGGTCTTTTTACGATGAGCTTTCCAGAGAGCTCATGAAACCCAGTTCCTTCTACGGCTTAACTACGGCTGTACCATGAAACACTACGGCTGTACCGTAACCTAGCCGTAGGCTTAGCACGGCTAAGCCGTAGGCAAATATACGGTTAAGCCGTAAATGCACCTGAACTATAAAAAGGACCATGAACCACTCGGCTAAGCCGTAGCATTGTACACAGCTAAGCCATAAGAACCCAGTAATTATAGGGTGTTAAGAACCTTCAATGATTTTGTAAGGCCTTAGTGTTGGCACCTTCCATACCATTATACTGGACCAAGGGTAATCACATGTTGAAGAGAAAGAATTATTTCCGGATAATCTCCCAATGGCAAGTCATGGATGTTGGCATAAGAAAGGGGTGTCCTATATGCATATGAGATGATACCAAGAGGCGGTAATAATGACACTGGACGTCTTATGAGTACATCGTGTTAAATGTCCTTGGGGATCATGGGTTACACAATAAAGGGTGGTTAGTGGTTTTGGGATACTTACTCAATTTTAATGCATTCATATTGCTATGATATATTACATTCGACATGACTTGTTATCGGATTCACTTCCTCTAGCAAACCCTGAAGCAACTCAGACCTGAGCTTCTAATGAGTGCGTGTCTGATAAGCCAGAGCTTTTACTAAGTATATGCTTACTAGCCAAGGGTATAACCGAGGTTCAGGCCTTTGTAGTCCATATGCATGTGTTTCGTTTAATTATTCGTTGCTTCCATGATTGACTATTCCTTATATATGTTACGACTAGTATGATTGATTTAAAGTCGGCACCACTTAGCTTGTGCCCTTTAGGTATATGTATGTCACTACTACAGTAGTTTATGGAGGAGTTGTCGACGCTTCTCGGGAAGCTAGCTTGATCCCCTAGCGACCCATATGTATGCTCTCCTTTTTGGGAGAATAGAGCATCGTGGTTGCCAATCAGTACGTAGTATGTTTTGATCATAATACCTCATTCATTGCCACTCATGCACTATATGTTTAGTAATTTACCATTGCTCTCTTTAAATCAGTGTATACTGCTAAGTTCAGTTGATATGTATTGTTATACTTGCTTCATATGCCTCAGTGCTTGTTTAACTGTCGTGTTAATAGTATTACCCTTGGTATTGAGGTACAAAACCTGGTCCCAACTCGGGTGTTGACTCGCCCCCGCAGAGTACCCCAACGGTACCTCGGGGTATAGATGAATGGAAGGATGACGATGTCTTTTATTAGTCATCCTACGGAGTACATCAGTTCTAGAGATGTTATAGTCACTTTTTGGTCTGTTCTGGGAAAACGCGGGAAAACGCAAATTGGTCTTTATGTACATAACTCCTTTAAGTAAATGTTGAATTGTATGAAATATAATTGGAGCTTTGACACTGCTATATACATATATCTATATGTTTATCTATGAATGACAACGGATATGTTTTTTTAACTTGCTTTTGATTATTACTGAGTATTTCGCAGTGAATTCACTTATGATGAGTTACATTCCTACATGTGTTAGCATACCTCTCACGTTCCTGTGAAATCTCCCTTGTAGGAATTCGTGCACAATTCTTCAAGGTACGGATTTCTATGGGATTACGTATCTGCGCCCTAGGGGCCCACTCAAATCCCCAAATTCCTGGGATCGGGGCGTGACAGCGAGCCTCTGAGGTCTGTGACCTCGAAAAATGGTAAATTATCTGGTTTAAAGAGCCATGATTGCTACATCCTTATCCAACGCATCCTTCCTATTGGTATGCGCGGCTTTCTGAATTAGGATATTTGTACAACATTGCTTGAGTTAGGCTCTTTTTTTCAAGTCCTCTGCTCAAAAAATAAAGACACGATGATTTGAAAAAATTGGAGTAGATAGTTTTAATATTGTGCAAGTGGGAGAGGATTTTTCCTCCTTTTTTCTTTGATGTAATGGCTCATCTGTCGATCACTTACCGCCCGAGGCCATACTTGGTGGATCGATGCAATATCGGTGGATGTACTCAATAGAAAGTTAATAGTTAATGACCATTAATTAATTATTTATTATTTATTTATTAGTGCAATTTCCTTGCATTGAAAATCATAATTGTTATCATTGGTTGTTTAAAGGTTTTTGAAAACCCTAAAAGGGTATGTTCGCAACCGAGCTCGACCAGAAGGTTCGGTCACCGAGGTTTATATTGTCAAAGAGTGTCTTACTTTTTGTTCAATGTATTTAAGGCAAACTGATCGAGTTGAATGTTATGATGACGGTGGCGAACATGGCCCGGGGATATCAGTATTCACACAAGCTATCCATCCAATGGGCTGATAGCAAGGGCATATGATCCTTCGCAAGCAGAGCGTGACATGGCTCATTGGTTTGTGCTAAATAATACCCCTGAGGTGGAGCCATATCTATAGTATGTGCTTTAATCTGACCATATTTATGCATTGCTTGTTAACTCTTTGATATATTCTCTACTTTTACTTATTAACTAAAAGCTGCCTTGAGTAGGGTACATAAGAATTTAGTACGAAATCAGCACGGTGGAGAAATTGGGCGCGTACAACGAAACGAATTTGCGAAATGGTTCAAGCAACATGTAAGAAATATAAAACATTAACATTTTAATTGCTATACATTATTGGATTACACTTTAAATGACATTAACGTAATATATTTGTCTTAATCTGCTTATGTAGATGAATCAATTGCAAACTAGTGGGCCAACTGAAGCTACTTATGAGATTTGGTCATTAGCAAATGGCCCTAAATCACTAGTGAATCTGTACCAGGGGTGTGAATGCAATGGTGTCCGATATCACACTAAAGACCATGAGAATTGTCGTAAAAGTCAGAGTAGGGGCTTGGTTGTGAACGGGGAATACGAAGGAGAGAAATATGACTACTATGCATACATCCGCAAAATCTAGGAATCGTCCTATTTGCACGGGGGTAAAGTGGTTTTATTTGAATGTGAATGGTACAACACTTCCACCAAGCACAAGATAAACATCGAAGAACATGTTACAAGCATTGATATCATGGGTCGTTGGTGTAAGGATGATCCATTTGTCCTACCAAGTTAGGTGACACAATTCTTCTAAATCAATGACACTATTAGAGGAAAAAATTAGAGAGTTATAGAATGGGCCAAGCCTCGGGGAGTATGGGATGTACCCACTAAGCAGGATGATGATGAAGATGAACATGCGCCTAATGATGCATTTCAGCAAAACCAAACGACATTTGTTGTCCCAGTCCTCATCGATGGTACTAGTGTCCAATACTCTAGGGATGATACAAATCCTGAGATCCTTCTCAGTGATGAGTCAAAAGACGAGGAGGGCCAAGACGAGGATGAAACACTGGCAGAGTATAAAGATGAAGAAGACAATGATGTACTTAGTCAGTCTGACTCCGACATGGAATATGATATGTAGTGTTTGTTTTAGGTTTTACACATGTAACGATTAAATAAATTAATAAAGATCTTACCTTACAGAATGACATTGTCTTCAATTTAGTTTTCTCTTGTGATTTGTTTATATATGGATAAAACATTTCTATATTTTATATTTTATGCTTATTTATATATATCATAGTTGTAAACGATGGCAAACGAAGGGAAAAAATAGATTAAACCAGGAGAGCTGTCCCGTCACGTGCAAGGATTCAATTATTTATTAAAGAGAAAAAAGACAATTAAGCAGAATGCAAATAAACTTGCATCTTTAGGGCTCCCATCAACCGCACGTACTATATTTGGTTTGGCTAAAGGGACAAACGAGAACAGAAAGAAAAAGGTTAATGGGAATGATAACGACAAGAACTACAGTCCCCCACAAGATGATGATGTAGATGACGAGACATCTTCGTTAGAATCAGATGAGGTAATCTTTTTGCGAATGCCTATGACATGCGCTTTAAAATATTAGTTTTTGGTAGTGACACTCATGCTAAAATGATTTTCATTTCCATTGAATGTAAATTGTTGACATTCACTTTAATAATATTATTGATTTTTGCTAATAATTATTTATTTTCCTTGTCACTTTTCTCTAAACTAGATTGCAGATATGCCTCGGGCGAAGAGGGTTAGGCGGTTCGGAGTATCGTAGCTACACTTGGGTTAGCTCGTGTAGAGAGCACACCCGAGGCTTCGACACAGCCTTTGCCAATACAGCATCTGACCACACAGCCCTCGCCGATACAGCCGTCTACCACCAGCCCTCGCCAATCTAGCCTCCTACCACATAGCCATTGTCGACCCAACCTCTACCATCCCTACCTCTATTGAGTCCTTATATAATTAGTAACATTGTTGGTAAGAAAATTATTACCTTTTAAAATCCTGAATTCACCTCAATTTAATGATTTGTGTTTACTAACTCATTTAGCACTGTCATCTAAACAACATCAACCCCAATCTCAGAGGTTCAGAGCGTGTAAGGTGCACTATATGTCACAACCCGAGCCCAGAAATCGGGGGTTAATTCAAACCTAACCAGTGACACACGTATTCCGTGCACGTATACCTAGACTTTATCTAAGTGTACACGCACAAAGGACATTCACACATGCGAACATGGTGTATGTGGAAGCTATAGGTATCATTGCATAAAAAGAGGATACACAAATAGGAACGATAGCTGCAAAAGATTACATTAAATACAGAATGTACAAAATAAAATGGGGAGATAGTTTCTTAGAGACAAAAATACAAGGTGTACATGAGAAACGAAAATCCCTAGTACAAAAGCCAAATTTCAGGCCACACACAAAACAAAACAAAAAACTGATGCAATGCAAGACTGCTCTCCATTGGAGGGATCACATCCACTCCTCTAGCCCTAACTGGGCCTCTTCAGTCTCTCCTAGAGTCTGGCTAAAAGACGAGGGGTCGGTAGGGGGATTTGAGCCGCAACACTAAGAATAACTAAATGAATACAACAATTCAGCAAATCATAAGCAACAAAAAAGTAACACGCATTGTGTCTAGCAGAATAAATAACAAATAAGATTGCGTTGAGTTTCAAGTTAGTCTACTAGGCAAATTGTGCATACAAATAAAATATGCTATCAGAATCATGTACAGATGTACTTGCTCGGTGGCTACTACATTTGCCATATTCTCCCTATCGAGAGAAAGCATGATGAGAACACCATCGACCGGCCCAGGGTATAAAAGGGTCTCTGGTTTCCGGGGTCCGGAAGTCCCAAGACAGGAGCACACTGCAACAGCAACAAGCAGGCTATGCCAAAGTCAACCCCGTCTAGTATCCCGAGGATGAGGCTGGGTAGAGCCAAACCGTATCAGTCATGTCATATAATGCACATTAATGCAATGTCACATTCAACAATATAGTGCGTGTATCATATCATATCACAATCAGGCAATACAGTGCGTTCATCACACTAAGGTTAAACACTAGAATCAGTTCTTTTAATACCGATACAAGTCGAACAATTACAAGTCAAAACAAGAATAAGAGCATGAAAGTCAATAATCGAAATCAATATGCAATGCAAGTCAAGTTATTCAAGGAATCATAATTGTTTACTAGCTAACCCTAAGCTAGTTGTCCATTGTTTTTAACCGTGCATGATAATGTAGTTTTAAATTGTTCAACACACAGTTGTTTAGCTTTTGAGTGTTGCAATGTATCGAGAAACGTGTATCGAAGTCCCTTAAATCAACACCCATTGGGAGGTGCTTAACAATTGGACAACACATGAATGAGTCATAGCCCTCAATACCATTCATGCAATTCTTATATTCCATTGGACAAGTTAAGGTTGCCTACATCCTAGCTCAAAGGCCCTACAAGGTCTCTTTATTAAACCTATCCTTTTTCTCCATTTATCAGTGGTTGTACGGCTTAGCCGTGGGTGAACTTATGGCTTAGCCCGTAGACATCTTACGGCTTAGCCGTATTATGTACTACAGTTCTGCCGTGGTCTCCCCAAACTATTCATCCGCATTTACAGCGAGCCACAGTTGAACCGTGAATTCTCTTACGGCTGGACCGTGATTGCTCTACGGCTCAGCCATGGTTGAGTACAGCTTAGACGTAGCACACCATACGGCTTAACCGTGGTTGGACCATAGAGACTTTTCTCAATTTACTGCTCCCTGGATATCAATTTGTAGCTTGTCCTATGGTTAGGTCACGACAAACCTACGGCATAGCCGTAGCCTGACCATAGAGAAAAATCGGGTTTTGTAGCTCTCTGGAACCTGAGCTGTAAACATCTTACGGCTTAGCCGTAAGCTTCAGAGAGACATGTTCTAAACCTATTACAGAACGAACTAAATTTTGGATATAAGTGAAACAGAGGTAACAAACCTATAAAATCTGATCCAAAAAGGGCTATAAACACCAAATCATGCAAAAGATATGAGAGTAAAAGCAATCATAAGTTGCCAACAGGTGTTCATCCATATCATGCTTATACTTGCCTCAAATGAGCTGTGTCACACAAACAGTTGTCCTTTGGCTCAAATTCGACGTCAAAACACAACTCTAACAAACATGCATGCAAGAAGAAAGAGAGAGAGACATTGAGTGCATGTAGTGTGAAAGAAGAATCCAAGCCTCGTAGAGATTATCAAGAACTCAAGACTTACCTTAGAGTACACAAGAGATGGATCAGAAGCGTGAGTACAAAAGGGTTCTCCCCTTTCTTGGCTTGATCGTGGAAGAAGAAGGGAAAAGGAAAAGAAGAAACGAAAGAAAGAAGAAAGAGACCACCGTTGAGAAGAGGTAATGAGGTCGGTGCATGTATCTGTGTTAATATAAGATAATGATTGGAAAGTTATATAAGTGTCCACAGATTAATGATAATTATAGTTTGAGTCAAATAACGGTCCAACGGAAACAAATGACGTCGTTTACATACGAGGTAGATACGGAAATTGACAAACTTGCCGAGATACAAGTGATGACGCCAAGATGATGCATGAACAATGAGAAATTATAAAATCAAAAATTACGAAAAGGGCTGATGTCTACCTAAAACGGGTTAAACTCAACCCAATTACCTATCCACCACCCGGAACGAAACTCAAAAGGACAAAACAACAATCATAAAACAACTTCGCTAAAAATTCCCCCAAAAACACATTAATTATTCCCTAAACCAAATTAAGTTTGGCTGAAGTGTTACATTATGCAAGGGAAGAAGGCGGCAAAGCTGAGGAGAGAATTAGGTCATAACATCCTAGTTCCGATCCCCAGTTCGAGCCATAGGCCAGAGAGGGAACATGCACCATCACTAGTTAACCATCTTGGGTTAGCCATTAGAGAGATGGCCCTAGTTCGACCCCATAGTTGGAAGAAGCTTGATAGTGGGATCAAGCTTGCCGTCATTGGTTTAGTTTAGGTAAACTATAACGAGAATTATCAACCAAACTGATCATAGTTGTGCTCGTCATTATAAGACATGGATTATATTTTATTATTACTAATCATTATGTGGCTCTCTCTTAATTGCAACAAATATTTGATATCAGGGACCACGAGGGCGATATGCAGTTCAGGGCAAACATTGATCGCCAGTGCGGGATTTTTTATAGCAGTTGGAAATACAAGCTGCATAGCCATTATCTCAAGCTGTTGGAGCATAGAGTTCCCCGACCCCAGGACCACCCGGCAGATGGCTGTGATCCAGCCGACTGGTAGTTGATGATCTCACAGTGTTGGGAATCACTACAGTGGAGGGTTAACATTTGGCAGTTATCTACAACAATTAATTATATTCCAATGTAATTTTATTAGTTATGATTTGTTAAAAAAAGCTATTGTATTATTGCTCTTCTATGTAGGTGAAGTCGAAGAGGGCTCAAAAGAGTCGAGCCAAGCTGCCATACAATCACACTAGTGGCTTTAGGTCATTTGCATCGAAAATGTCTCTGATGGTACTAATTATATTCATATGAAAAAACTTGATTAAGTTCATTAATTTATCAATATGTAGGGTCATATCTAATACAAAATAATTTCAAATCACAGATGGCACAGAATGCCGGCCAGGCGCCACCTATTAATCAGTTCTTCCACGACACCCACTATAGGCAAAAGAGTAATTCG
The DNA here is from genome assembly GCA_037013555.1 of Sextonia rubra. NCBI lineage: Eukaryota > Viridiplantae > Streptophyta > Magnoliopsida > Laurales > Lauraceae > Sextonia > Sextonia rubra. Next base: position 58,113,198 of record JASUAD010000006.1, on the reverse strand, counting down.
TGGGTAAATGATGTGGCTCAGCAAAGACATAGACGTTTGCTGTTCAATTCAATTTTGATCAATAATGCCACAAAAGCATTCTAAATCCCTTATTGTTTTAAATGGCAGGAGGCTTTGGTGCAATGGATCGAGGAGCAGTCACAGCTCCGATGACTGAGGAACAAATTGTTGTTGATGTGCTTAGGAAGAGGTCGGGTTACTAGAATAATTATGGTATATACACGAGGACCTCTTCATCTTCTACACAGTCTCAGGCGCTGCATCATGAGGTGATGCCCTACATGAGTAACTAGTTGAGCAGGCTAGGAGGCAAGTTGAGCTGGACAAGCGGCAGGCTGAGTAGGACAGAGGACAGCTGCACTCGAGGCCCTTGTTCAATAGTTGGCAGCTGCGGCAAGGATAGACCCGACGATCTACTTCAACATCTGTCGAGGGACTAGTTCTACTGGTGATGGCACAGCTACTGGAGAGCATGATGCGACCCCTTGGTTAGTATATTATTCTCTTGAAATTTTAACACAATAACCAGTTGAAATTTATGAACACTGAAAATATAGGATTTTCAACACCTACGATTAGAGATACGGCCCTTGAAACCGTAAATCGGACTCCCGGTTAGAGAATTGGAAGCAAAAAAACTACGATTTCCAAGACCTAGGCCCAAAAACTACCCAGTGGGGGGTCAAAAGTGGGAAACAGCCCCAGAAAAGTAAAAGACCAGCACAAGCACTTTTCATGAGGGTAGAGTAACTTGTAGGAATTGATGGTCCGCAAATAGGACTCTCGGCTAGAGAATTAAAAGCAAAAACCTATGATTTCCAAGACTAAGACTCGAGAACCACCCACTTGGGGGTCACAAATGGGAAATGGCCCCGAAAAAATAAAAAACCAGCACGAGCACTTTGCTTGAGGGTAGAGTAACTTGTAGGAACTAACGGTCCGCAAATCTGACACCCAATTAGAGAATTGGAAACATAAACCTACGATTTCCAAGACTTAGGCTCGAAAACCGCCCACTAGGGGTCAAAACGGGTAATGGCCCCAGAAAAATAAAAAACCAGCACGAGCACTTTGCTTAAGGGTAGTGTAATTTGTAAGAATTGATGGTCCATAAATCGGACTCTCGGTTAAAGAATCAAAAGCAAAAACCTACGATTTCTAAGACTTAGGCTTGAAAACAACCCATCGGGGGGTCAAAAACAGGAAATGGCCCCGAACAAATCAAAAATTGACACGAGCACTTCGCTTGAGGGTTGATTAACTTGTAGAAACTAATAGTCTACAAATCGGACTCCCGACTAGAGAATTGGAAGCAAAAGCCTACAATTTCCAAGACTTAGGCTCGAAAACTACTCAGCGGGGGAATCAAAAATGGGAAATGGCCCCAAAAAAATCAAAAATCATCATGAGCACTTTACTTGAGGGTAGATTAACTTGCAAAAACTAACGGTCTACAAATCGGATTCCTGGCTAGAGAATTGGAAGCAAAAACCTGCGATTTCCAAGACTTAGGCTCGAAAACTGCCCACCGGGGGGTCAAAAATGGGAAATGGCCCCAGAAAAATCAAAAACTGGCACAAGCTCTTTGGTTGAGGGTAGAGTAACTTATAAGAACTGACGGTCTACAAATACGACTCCCGGTTAGAGAATTGGAAGCAAAACCTATGATTTTTAAGACTTAGGCTAGAAAACCGCCCATCGGGGGGTCAAAAATGGGAAACGGCCCCAGAAAAATAAAAAAGCAGCACAAGTACTTCGCTCGAGGGTAGAGTAACTGATAGGAACTGACAGTCTACAAATCGAACTCCCAGTTAGAGAATTATAAGCAAAAATGTTTGATTTCTAAGACTTAAGCTTGAAAACTATCCATTAGGGCGTCAAAAAGGGAAATGGCCCTGGAAAAATAAAAAACCAGCATGAGCTCTTCCCTCGAGGGTAGAATAACTTGTGGGAACTGACGGTCAACAAAGAGGACTCCTGGTTAGAGAATTGGAAGGAAAACCTACGATTTCCAAGACTTAGGCTCAAAAACCGGCCACTAGGGGGGGTGGGGGTGGGGGTCAAAAACGGGAAATGGCCCTGGAAAAATCAAAAACCTGCACGAGCTCTTCACTCAAGGTTAGAGTAATTTGTAGGAACTGATGGTCCACAAATAGGACTCCTGGTTAGATTATTGGAAGCGAAAACCTATGATTTTCTAGATTAGACTCGAAAACCGCCCACCGGGGGATCAAAAATAAGAAATGGCCCTAGAAAAATCAAAAACTAGCAAAAGCACTTCGCTCGAGTGTAGCATAACTTGTAGGAATTGATGGTCCACAAATCGGACTCCCCGTTAGAGAATTGGAAGCAAAGACCTACGATTTTTAAGACTTAGGCTCGAAAACTGCCCATCGGGAGGGTCAAAAACGGGAAACGGCTTTGGAAAAATTAAAAATTGGCACGAGCACTTTGCTTGAGAGTAGAGTAACTTGTAAGAACTAACGGTCCACAAATCAGACTCCCGGTTAGAGAATTAGAAGCAAAAACCTATAATTTCCAAGACTTAGACTCAAAAACTACCCACCAGGAGGTCCAAAATGGGAAACGGCCCCAAAAAAATTGAAAACTAGCACGAGCACTTCGCTCGAGGGTAGAGTAACTTGTAGGAATTCACAGTCCACAAATTGGACTCCCGGTTAAAGAATTAGAAGCAAAAACCTATGATTTTCAAAGACTTAGGCTTGAAAACCGCCCAATGGGGGGTCAAAAATGGGAAACGGCCTCGGAAAAATCAAAAACCAATATGAGCACTTTGTTAAATGGTAGAGTAACTTGTAGAAACTAACGGTTCACAAATCGGGCTCCTGGTTATGGAATTAGACCTAAAAAACCTATGATTTCTAAGACTTGGCTCAAAACCGCCCACCGAGGGGTCAAAATTAGGAAACAGCCCCAAAAAAATTGAAAATCGGCACAAGCACTTTGCTGGTGGGTAGAGTAACTTGTAGGAACTAACGGTCCATAAATCAGACTCTCGATTAGAGAATTAGAAGCAAAAACCTATGATTTTCGAAGACTTAGGCTTGAAAACCGCCCACGGGGGGGTTAAAAATGGGAAACGGCCTTGGAAAAATCAAAAACTGACATGAGCACTTTACTGGATGGTAGAGTAACCTGTAGGAACTGATGGTTCATGAATTGAACTCCTGGTTAGGGAATTAGACCTAAAAACGTTGGATTTCGAAACTTATGGTCGAATATAGGCCGCTGGAGGTCCAAAACAAGGACCGGCCATCGAGCGGCCTAGAAACCAGCATGAGTGCCTCACTTGAGGTGAAAGTAACTTTAATGAATTGACAGCTCATGAATGGTACTCCCGGTCAACGAATTAGATGCAATAACCGCTTAATTCTCAATACTTAGGCCAGAAAACAAGCCACCAAAAAACTTAGGAAAATATTATATATATACATGTTTATCTTACATTTGTAATTTAATTGATTGAAAAGGTTCTAATGTTATTTTTGTTATTATAGATTGATGGACAATTTGGGTTCGGTTGCAGACTTAGAGGGGTATTTTATTTTCATTTTAGTCTATTTGTATTTGTATATTGGATATTTATATGGGACTGTATCATTGTAATATTTGTTAAATGAGATGAATGATTTGACGAAAATGGTGCTAATTGTTTGTTTATTTAGCAATTCTTCTATGAATGGATTTCTTATGTTAAATACAGGTACATGAATAGGTTTATATTTGATATACGTGTATAAATAGGTTTATTGGAAGACTATAATGAAAAAAAATTATTGTATTTAAAAAAATAAATTTTTGCCGATGAAAAATGATATTTGCCGATGTTTTCTAACGGCGGCAAAAGAAAAATAATGTTTTAAAAAATAATCATTTGCCGATGTTTTATAACGTCGGAAAAATGATATTGTAAATTTTATAAATAGGGTTAAGTGTTACCGATGTTAAAAAACATCGGTAAAATGAAAAAATAAAATTGAAAAATGAATGATTTTACCGACGTTAGAAAACATCAGAAAAGGTAAAGTAAAAAAAATAAAAAAACTAGAATTAATTTTGCGATGTTTTGTTAACATCGGGAAAATGGAATTTTAAAATTTTGTGTAATTTTTTTACCGACATTTTATAGTGTCAGTAAAATGAGATTTTAAAATTTTAAAAATATGAAAATCAAAATGAAAAAATGAATGAGTTTGCCGACATAAAGTAATCATCGGTAAAAGTGAAAATTAAAATAGAAAATTAATGAAATGAATTTTACTGACATTTTTGAGCATCGGTAAATGTCCAATTTAAAATGTAAAAAATACAAAAAAGTTTTTACTGACGTTTAGAAATCGTCGGTAAAAGTATATATTAAAATTTAAAAAATACAAAAAATTTTTACCGATGTTAAAACATCATCGATAAAATATTGTTTTCGCTAACGAAATTTTTTTTTGTCGATAAAATATTTTGCTGACCTTTTTTGGTGACATTCGGTTGACAAAAATATTTTTGTCAGTAAAGTGATGTACCGATGTTTTGTTATCTTTTGACAACGAAAAAGTTCGTGGCTAAAAATGTGAATTCTTGTAGTGTATGTATATTATTGCTTTTTACTTTTGTTTTGTCTAACCATGGACAGGGCGCGGAAAGCTCTATACTCAGGTACTTCGTCCACTTTACCCTCCCGGTATTTATTTTCCTCATATTATCATCTTCATTTTTATGCTACATTTCAGACATAACATCGAGGACGATGTTCATCTTAGGTTGTGGAGTGGGAATAAGCACACTTGTCTACTTTTAGACAAAATTTTTGCATTTTTTTTTTGTTTTCTTTCTAGGTTTTTAGGAAATTTTTGAATTTTTAGGATTTTTGTTTTGGTTTTAGGAATTTGTGCGATCATAGTTTTCCAATTTTTTTTAGTTTTTAGTAAAGAAAGTTTTCAAGAGAATTGAAGTGATTTGAAGATATGTAGGAATTTGGAATTTTTAAAGGAAGTAAGAAAAAAAAGTTTGCTGTTTCTAAAGGAGAAAACTTATCAGAAAATTACCAAAACTTGTTCTCGTCCACTAGGGGGAACCTAGGAGTTTAAGGGCTTGCTGCATATGCTAAATGCAGTTAAGAGTGCCAGCAAAAGTGGCATTTTTTCTTTTGTTTTTTTAATTTTATTTTTCTCATTTAGGTTAGTTTCGTTCAATTTCCCTACTCTAGATTATATATTTTGCTCGGGACTAGCAAAATGCTAATTGGGGGTATGATAAGTCCTTAAAAATGCATCATTTTATATGTATTTTCAGGAATTTTAAGGACTTATTCATTATAAATCTCTTCATTTAATTGGAATTCATGTTTTTATGATTTTAAAATTCATTTTAGACTTTTTTCATTTAAAAAATCACAATTTTCCATAAAATCATAAAATTTGCCATTTTGGATTTCTATTTTTAGAAGATTTTTTTTAATTCATGATTTTACATGAAATGATAAAATTTCTCATTGTCATTAGTTATTTAAAGCTAAATCACGATTAATGATGTAGATTTATGTTGTCATTTTATGTAAATTTGGCCCGCATTAGTGCATTTGCAATTTTTATTCAGAATTTTTAAATTAATTGAAAATCACTTTTTTTTGTAGGAAAATTGGAAGAAAGTCCCACAATCAAAACTAGAAACCAAGTCATACCAAGGTGGAAAATCCCTTGCAAGAGAGGAAAAAGGAGAAGATTTTTTCAAATTTGGAAAGTGAAGAAAAAAAAGAAACAAAAAAAGAAAAAAAATGAAAGGGCAAGACTTCATCTCACGTGACTGCATCCCACCAACCCACTTTCCAATTTGAACAAGGGCATCTCATCACAAGTCCTTATCAATTCCATGTACAGGTGGCAACAATTCTACTCATTCTAAACTTTCCATTCCTATACCTCTTTTTCTTTCACACCACCTTTTTCTCTCTCTTTCCATTCCCATTCCAATGTCCTAAACTTCCCCTCTTCTCTTTTATTAATAAATATATATATATATCACAAAGAGGAGGAAGTCCAAAAAACCCAAACCACATATACTACAGCACCCTCCCATCACCTCTCTCTATCTCTCTCTCTCTTTCTCTCCATACCCCAACACACGCTCATACCCATCATCTCCATCTCTTTTTCTTTTCCATACTCTTCATTACCACGCCAATTTCTAACCCATTCCATCTCTCCTCTCCATCAAATTTCTAGCAAAAGTGGAGTTTGGCTAAGCCCCCTTTTGGATCCATTCTTTTCATCCATCATCTACTCCTTTCATCTAATCCTCCTTGGTGTAAAGAATGAAGATAAGAGCATGAATTATGCTCGAAATCCCATCTTTTTGATGTCTTGATTTAGGATAAGAGTAGATTTTCTTTTTCTAATTGTAATTATTTTTGGAGTATTATTGGGTGTATTGATTCGTTTAATTTTAAATACATAATTAGTGAGGTCAAAGTGTTCTGCCTTAGATCGGCACAACATATTTGTGTGTGATGACAACACGTACTTGGTGCTATATTTTTGTGGATTTTTGTTATTTCTGCTAATACAGTATTTTAATTTCCAAAAATAAGAAGAACTAAAATTCTTTGTATTTATTTTTTTAATTATATCTGAATGTTTTATTTCTGATTTTTTATTTAGTGCATGGTTATTTATTCTTTTACATTGGTGGTTGAATCTAGTTTATTATTTTACAGTTTCTAGTTCTATGATTGTTTTTAATTTAGGATTTTTAGGTTAAATTTAATTTATGATTATTTTTCAGATTTGGACTTGTAATTTAATTTTAATTTTCAGAAGTAGTAATGTGCATTTTTGTAGATTTTATTAGGGTAGCTTTAGTATTTTCAATTAAGATAGGTTTTTTGTAAATACTGGCTCCTTGTGGATGCGATCCATGACTCACCGAGTAAAATTACATTGAGACCTTGCACTTTGAGTCCACGTTGATCACAAAAAAATCAAAAGGATAAATCAATCATATACAAAACTTTAGAAAATAATGTCCAAATAAACAAAAAAGATAAACTGATTCCAAAATTTAAAGTGTATAGACACTTTCATGGCCCATGTTGCCCTCAGGAATATTGAAAGATCCCTTCAATGGGAGAAAGAGAGCTTATAAATGCACACACGGTTTTTCTTTCCACGCAAGTTATTTAAAAAAATTACCTTTATAATGAAATGACAGATATACCCTCCTCCCTATCTTTTTCAACTTTCAATCGAAAACCAGCAAAAGAGGGCGGCGACGCCGCCGCTTCTGACTCGGGCGTCTTCTATAACTCTCCTTTTTAAAATTCAATCCCCAAAAAACCCCTCAACGCCACACTCTTCAATCCTCATAACAAGGAACAAATGCTAGATCAGCCGAGATGAGGCGTGGCTTCATATCGCTCCTGATCCTTCTAGTCCTCTCTGCGATCTGCTTCATCTGCTGCACAACTGTTATCATTGTTATAGATGAGTGGCTGGGATTGAATACATCGCAGGGCCTAATGAATGCATCCTTCTTCATGATCTTGGCTTTGATTTTTGTGGTCACCGATGCGATCGAAATAGAGAGAGAGAGAGAGAGAGAGAGAGAGAGGGGATGTGGGGAAGGACAGGAAGGTATATTTATCATTTCACTATGTCAGTAAATTTTTTTTAATGGTGTGTGTGTGGAAAGAAAATACCATGTGTGGATTTAGAAGCTCCCTCAGAGAAAACCTTGAAATGAAATCTTGCGATGGAGTGTTTGGATAGCTGAAGAGAGTTCAATGGAATTCTTTTCAATATATTTCAAATTCTTAAAAGATAAAAGCCTAAGCCACCCACTTCGAAAATATTGACTTTTGTGCTAAAATTGTTGGGGCAGGCATATAAGGGCGTAGACATGGCCACAGTGCATAGGCTAAAAGCACAACCCAAATCTGGTGGCACTAAAATTTGGGCATTTCCCATCTCTTATTAAGAAGAGGGGAGAGGAAGAGAGTAGAGGGAGAAAGGAGAGCTTCTCTTATTTAATGAGATGTGTACATAAAAGGGGGGGAGGAGGATCTTATTTATAGAAGAAGATTGCTTCCTCCCCAAGCAAACCAATATAGCAAGACTCTAGCCTTCCATATCTAATGTGGGTCCCATGGTGGGCATCCACTAATAACAATATTTTATAACACTCCCCCTTGGATGACCACCACTCAATAACAGTTGCCTCATTAAAACCTTGCAAAGGAAAAACCCAATGGGATAAAAACCTAAGCGAAGGAAAAAGAGTACAACATTTTTACAAAGTTATTGAAATGGTGTTGGACGTGCATAATGCTGCCTCGTTAAAACCTTAACTAGGAAAACCCAGTGGGACAAAACCTAGAGAAGGAAAAAGAGTACAGCGCACATATGTCCTAATTGATAGGCTTCAAGGTATCTATCCAGAATCTGTTACTCCCCCTGACGATAATACCATTTACATTGTTTGATGATACACTTTCCACATGCCGATCTCATATACAAGCCTTTGAAATGTTGACTTTGGTAATGACTTTGTGAACAAATCAGCCAAGTTGTTGTTTGAACGAACTTGCTTGACTTCGATCTCATTGTTCTTCTGAAGCTCGTGTGTGAAGAAGAACTTTGGTGCAATGTGCTTTGTCTTGTCACCTTTAATATACCCTTCTTTAATTTGTTGAATACATGCCTCATTGTCTTCGTAGATAATACTCGGGGTACCTGTACTGAGAGGCAATTGACAAGAACTACGAATATGCTGAATTAAAGATTTTAGCCATACACATTCCCTACTAGCTTCATAGAGGGCTAAAATTTCAGCATGGTTAGAAGAAGTAGCTACCAAAGTTTCTTTACTAGAGCGCCAAGAAATAGCAGCATTACCATTGAGAAATACATAACCTGTCTGTGATCGACCCTTATGAGGATCAGATAGATATCCTGAATCTGCATATCCTACAAACTTGGAATCTTTACAATAAAAGAGTCCTAAATCAATTGTACCACGTAAATAGCGTAGGATATGTTTGATACCAGTCCAATGCCTTTGCGTTGGCGCAGAACTATATCTAGCAAGTAAATTCACTGAAAAGGAAATATCCGGTCTAGTACATTGTGCTAAATACATTAAAGCACCAATAGCACTCAGGTATGGTACTTCTGGACCCAATACCTTTTCGTTTTCTTCAATTGGACGATATGGATCCTTCTTTATGTCTAAAGACCGAACAACCATGGGAGTGCTTAGTGGATGTGCTTTATCCATACCAAAGCGTTTCAGTATATTCTTGGTATAATTAGATTGATGGACTAATATTCCACTAGAACTTCTCTCGATCTGCAGGCCGAGACAAAATTTTGTTTTCCCAAGGTCTTTCATCTCAAATTCCCTTTTCAAATAATCAGCAGTTATTTCGAGCTCTTCTGGAGTCCCGATTAAATTTATGTCATCGACATAAACTGCCACTATTGCAAAACCTTTTGAGGATTTCTTTATGAAGATACATGGGCAAATGAGATTGTTTTCATATCCTTCCTTAGACAAATATTCACGGAGACGATTGTACCACATTCTTCCGGATTGCTTCAATCCATATAATGATCGTCTCAATTGTATTGAGTACGTACTCTTGGGCTTTGCTTCAGGCAAAGTAAATCCTTCTGGGATTTTCATATGAATTTCTGTGTCTAAGTCCCCGTACAGATAAGCGGCCACAACATCCATGAGTCTCATATCCAAATTTTCAGAAACCGCTAAACTTATCAGATATCTGAATGTCGTTATATCCATAACAGGGGAGTATGTTTCCTCATAATCAATCCCAGGTTTCTGCAGGAAACCTTGTGCCACAAGTCTTGCCTTGTATCTAATGATTTCATTCATTTCATTCCTTTTCCTTACAAACACCCACTTATAACCTACAGGGTTAATACCTTTTGGGGTTTGTACTATAGGTCCAAATACACCACGTCTATTGAGAGACTCTAACTCTGCTGTAATAGCAGTTTCCCATTTTGGCCAATCTTTTCTTTGTCGACATTCATTTATAGTACGTGGTTCTGTATCATCATCCTCATGTTCCATTGATATATGTGTAGCTACCACATATGAAAATGCGTCATCGATGACAATTCTTTTTCGATCCCATCTCTCTCTTGAATAATTGTAAAATATAGAGATCTCTTCATTATCCGGTACCGGTGCCACTTCAGGGGCTTTTATAGTCTCATCAAGGACTTTCGTCATTCTAGAGAGAGTGGATTTTTCCATAGCTTCTTTGGGAGCGTTATGACCCTCTTCAGGAGGAAACTCTTCAGGAGTGTTATGTGTATCTTTGGGAGGATATGATGATTGTATATTTCTCCTTTTCTGCGGAGCTATATCTTTTGAACCTACAGGTCTGCCACGCTTCTGGCGTATTACAGACTCTTTTGTTGCCACTTTTTGACTTTGTCTTACAGGGACATTAAGTCTAGCAGGTGCATTCATAGCTGGAATATGTGACTTAGTTACCTTTGCTGCATCGTTAAATGCATCGGGTAATTTATTTGCAATTTCTTGTAAGTGCACAATTCTACGGACTTCATATTCACATAGTGAAGTACGTGGGTCTAAATGAGACAAAGTGGAAGCATTCCACGTTAGTTCACGCCGTTCTTCAGGAACGGGTTGTTCTGCAGGAACAATACGTTCTTTATCTCCCCCTAACGGTGGGAATTGTGTCTCATCGAATTGACAATCAGCAAAACGGGCAGTAAAAACATCTCCTGTCATTGGTTCTAAAAAGCGAATAATAGAAGGAGAGTCATAGCCGATATAGATGCCCAACCTACGTTGTGGTCCCATCTTAGTACGTTGAGGGGGTGGTATAGGGACTAAAACGGCACAACCAAACTTGCGCAAATGGGAGATATTAGGTTGATGTCCCGTTATAAGCTGTGTGGGAGAGTATTGATGGTAGGCTGTGGGTCGAAGTTGAATGAGCATTGATGCATGTAATACAGCATGTCCCCAAGCACTAACTGGTAATTTAGACTGCATCAATAGGGTCCTAGAAATAAGTTGAATGCGCTTAATCAGGGATTCAGCTAAGCCATTCTGGGTATGGACATGAGGGACAGGATGTTCGACAACAATGCCTAGAGATGAACAGTAGTCATCAAAGGCTTGTGATGTAAACTCACCCGCATTATCAAGTCGTATAGACTTAATAGGATTATCAGGGAAATGGGCTCTAAGTTTAATGATTTGTGCTAATAGACGGGCAAAGGCTATATTCCTAGTTGAAAGTAGGCAAACATCAGACCAACGGGTGGAAGCGTCAATCAAAACCATGAAATACCTAAATGGTCCACTAGGTGGATTGATCGGTCCACAGATGTCGCCTTGTATCCTTTGCAGAAAGGATAGGGATTCTAATGCAATCTTAACGAAGGAAGGTCGAGTGATTAACTTTCCCTGTGAACATGGGACACATAGATACCCATTTGGTATGGTCAAACTATGGTTGTCTAAAGGGTGTCCAACAGAGTTATCAATGATTTTCTTCAACATGGTAACTCCGGGGTGCCCTAATCTATCATGCCAAAGCAATAAGGCTTGAGGGTTGCTAAACTTTGGGGTTGGTTTAAGTTTCGGGCTTAACTGTCTCGTTTTACTCAGAACCGAATGTGATTCGACGATGGATATCGTCGTATAATATAACCCAGACGAAAGTGCACTTAATGTTTCTAGTATTTGCTTTTGGCCTCCAATACTAGTAACGATAAGTAACATTTCCTTGTTACCTTCATTAGCAGTCTCAACATGGTATCCATTTATTCTGATGTCTTTAAAACTGAGCAAGTTTCTTCGGGAACTGCTGGAGAACAATGCATCTTTAATGAATAAATGAGTACCATTAGGTAACGTTATGTGGGCTCTTCCGGAGCCTTCAATTATTTGCACAGGTCCAGCTATGGTGGATACCTTTCGTGAATTCAATACCAATTCTGAGAAAAACTTCTGGTTTTTCAGAATGGTATGTGTTGTAGCACTATCTACAAGACAGTGAGTATCCCCATTGTTGTGATCCATACCTTTAAACAAAAGATAAAAAAAATGTAACTAAACAATCACATGATTAAGAAAACTTCATAAAAGAAATTTCATCAAATTGATAAAATAAAAAATCACTCATCATAAAACATCCATAAAATGTTTATCAAAATTAAGAAACTGAAAACTAAATCATCCAATCATAAAATATCCATAAAAGGGTAAATAGCTAAAAAAAAAATTCTAAATGGAGACTCTGAAAAATATTTGTTTGTTCTTCTAGAACATTCCAGGAGGAGTTCCGATTTTAGCACTAAATGCCTCATTGCTCAGAGGTTGGCCATTTTCGTCTTCAAAAAAATCTTTAGTTTCCAAATTTGTAATGTCCAACTGGTAATTGTCATTTTGTAGGTCAGTATCCCAATCCCAGTCTTCCAGATCATTTGATTCTGCAGAATGAACAGAGGCTTTGTATGCTTTGTATCGTTCTACCACGTCTTTTGGTGCACGACAAGAGCGTGACCAATGCCCAATCCTTCCACATCTGTAGCAAGGGTTATCAGAACGGTGGGTAGAAGTATTTGGTGGATTTTGAGGTTGATCTGGATTTTGTTGCTTCTGAGGATCAGACCACTTCTGGTGGTTTTTGAATTTTTTATTGGGAGGACCTCGAAATCCTCCTCGTCGGGAGGAGTTTCTTTTTTCACCTCTTCTGGAGGGATTATTTCTCCCACGCCCCCTTCCTCTGCCTCTGTTGGAATTGAAATTTGCATTTGCTTCAGGCAGTGCCATAGATCCAGTTGGTCTGGAATTATGATTCTTCAACAAGACTTTACTGTTCTGCTCAGCAACAAGGAGACAAGAGATCAGTTCTGAGTATTTGGAGAAACGCCGTTCACGGTACTGCTGTTGCAGGATTACATTTGTTGCATGGAAAGTGGACAGCGTTTTCTCTAACATCTGCTCTTCTGTAATCGTTTCCCCACACAATCTTAACCGGGAAACAATGTTGAAAAGAGCAGAGTTATACTCAGATACCGATTTGTAGTCCTGAAATCGCAGGTTTAGCCATTCATTCTGAGCTGTTGGTAATAAGACCATCTTCTGGTGATCATATCTATCCTTCAGGGATTTCCAAAGACCTGCTGGGTCCTCCTCTGTGAGGTATTCATTCTTAAGGTCATCATGTATATGATGACGTAAGAAGATAAGTGCCAATGCCCTATTCTCCGGGGACTCTTTATTGCCTTCTATTATCGTCTCTCCAAGCTTCTTGGATTGTAAATGTAATTTTGCATCCAAGTGCCAGGATAAGTAGTTGTCCCCGGTAATGTTAAGGGCTTTGAAATCAAGTTTGGTTAAGTTCGACATTATGCAAGAGCTGGAAAAAAAATATATATATATGATCATTGATATGCAAAAGATAAAATACAAATAAAAAATTGTAAGGCATTCAGAATAAATTAAGGGGTGAGCCATGTAACATTCAGATCAAGTTTGCCAATTCAAAATTGAATAACATCATGTTATCAATTTTAATAATCTAAAAAACAAACAGTTTTAACAAGGCTTCTGGCTTGATTTGGAACTACAGGTTCCTGATTAGAACTTCAGGTTCTATCAAGGCTTCGGGCTTGATGTTATGGCATATTACTTTTATTTCTGGATCGAAATATCAAACTTCAGGTTTGATTAGGAATGAATCTTCAAGTTCATATTGTGGATCTGAGAACTTCTGGTTTCAGATTTTAATAATCCATGGAACTTCTGGTCCGGATTTAGAAAAGAACTTCTGGTTCTTACGGAACTGCAGGCCCATATTAATATAGAACTTCAGGTTCTTATTTGTGATCCATTCTTGATTCTTCAAGTTCATATTATGGATCTGAAAACTTCTGGTTTCAGATTTTAATAATCCACGGAACTTCTGGTCCGGATTTAGAAAAGAACTTCTGGTTCTTACGGAACTGCAGGCCCGTATTAATATAGAACTTCAGGTTCTTATTTGTGATTCATTCTTGATCTCCCTTTATTAAAGATAATGATAATAATGAATAAATAAATAATCATGACATAAATAATTTATTAAACCAATAAAGGAAATAAATAATGAAGATTATGTTACCGTTAGATCTTCCTCCTTTTACTTGTAACGTGTAGATCTGCTTCTAAGCTTTTCGTAGGTGGGGCACACGGGCGACAGCCAGGAGGTGGTGAGCCTTTTCCGATATTCTTCTGTGAAAAACCCAGCCAACAACCCAACTTCTTGATAAAACAAAAGAAAGAAAAAAAAACAGAGAGAGAGAAGGGGTTGAAAACTAGTAACGTGATAAAACAAAAATGCACAGATCTTGACTTGCAACGTGATGACTTGTAACGTGTAACGTGATGACTTGTAACGTGTGCACAGAGAGAGTAATGTGCACAGATCTTGACTTGCAACGTGATGACTTGTAACGTGTAACGTGATGACTTGTAACGTGTGCACAGAGAGAGTAATGTGCACAGAGAGAGTAACGTGATGACTTGTAACGTGAAGACAAATCTTGAAACTGGTAACGTGATGAGAGTAACGTGCACAGATGGCTGCACTTCTCTCTCACCCTTTTTCTAACGGAAGAAAAAGAAGAACTATTAGAACTCGTGCTGATAACGTATTAAGAAGAGGGGAGAGGAAGAGAGTAGAGGGAGAAAGGAGAGCTTCTCTTATTTAATGAGATGTGTACATAAAAGGGGGGGAGGAGGATCTTATTTATAGAAGAAGATTGCTTCCTCCCCAAGCAAACCAATATAGCAAGACTCTAGCCTTCCATATCTAATGTGGGTCCCATGGTGGGCATCCACTAATAACAATATTTTATAACATCTCTTTCCTTTTGGAATTTTCACAAACATCTTTCTCAGAAAAATATTTTCTCCAAAAAGCATTAAATATATTTTCAACTTTGGCCCTGCCATCGTAACTTTTATTAGAAACATGATGTAGAGAATAGATTAGTTTTCTATAAATTATTAATGAAAACTACTACATAAATATTAAATATTAAAAAATAATAAATATTACTTTTAAGCATAAAATATATATTTTGATAAAATCTCAGCATCCAAATTGGCTTTTCTTTCTTAGCATCCAAACTAAAACATTTTTTTTCTTTCCAAATTGACTCATTTAGAGCTTCCTTGTTTGGATAAAATATTTATGAATTGAATACATAGAAATAGATTGTGAAATGAGCTCCACCAAATAAATATTATTAAGTAGAATTTTGACTTTTCTAGGTGTTGAATTACTTGGGCAATGGTTGAGAATTTTTTTTCATCTTACTTTAAAACAATTTCCAGTAAAAGTAGGTAATTTGATGGTCTTTCTTTACATATTCAATTTTGGTTCTTTTTCTTCTAACCACTTAAAAAAATACGGGCTTAAGTATTCAATTATATGAAACAATTCGATCATTAGAATACATTTAAGGAGCATCCATTGACTGGAAAGCCCATGGACTTTCGGTTTTCTGTGATTGGCTTTTTTGTCCTTCACTTTCCTTTTAAAAATACTTTTCTACAAACTTATAAAAACTTAATCTGCTTTTATATGCTTTCCCCTCATGAAAGTCCTTTGCCACGAATAATGAAAAAGGCCTCAACTTGTCCCAACTTATAACCATCAAATTTGGACGTATTTTTTTTTTGGGTTAATGTATGTTACTTTGCGTTCCTAATGTAGGAAAGGAAAAGTTTTTTTTTTCTTCCTTTTTCCAGGTTGGGTTATCATCCAGGAATGATATTTTTAAAAAATTAAATTGGAAGATTTTCAAATTTTCGAAACATGTGTATGATAGTAAGGTTTAATATGGCCTGATTCTATTAATAATCTAAAAATGCATGAATCAATCCGAACACCTTCAGGTTCATACGAGGTGCAAACAACCCTCACCCATGTGAGTGTGCGTTGGAGTGCTGGTGGCATTTTACTTTGTATTGCAAGACATGCAATGTGCTTGAATAGTGGATGATTAATACCAGACGAGTAAACACTGTGTATTATTCTGTAAATGTTCGATCGAGAACCTAGGATTTGACATTCACTTTGTCTGTTTGTGTTTGGAAGAGAATCTCCTGCTTGTAATCACTGTCTCCACGTGTTTACTAACACCTGAGGCCTGCCACGTGTGGGCCCACATCTCGCCATACCTCTTCACGAGAAAAATGCCATTGGTGCTGCAGTTTACCGGGACAGGCGGTCCCACAGCTCACATGAGTGGAAGAGGACAATGACAATGCAATTATAAATGGTGACTCTATCATACTGGGCAGCATAGAAAGATGATGGCCCACCCCGTGCCATTCCAT
Organism: Sextonia rubra; assembly: GCA_037013555.1. NCBI lineage: Eukaryota > Viridiplantae > Streptophyta > Magnoliopsida > Laurales > Lauraceae > Sextonia > Sextonia rubra. The sequence goes on along the minus strand of JASUAD010000006.1, from coordinate 58,096,791 downwards.
ACCACCAAATCATATGCATGTGTATCCTAATGCCATTATCTATGATTATACTTCCAAGATTCATCCACATGAAATGGTTCTACACATTCAATCAAATATCATATATGAATTTGATGGTCCTGAGGATGGATGTGATGGAGGGAAGAATTCACCGAGTAGCGACCCCACACTCTTTTTATGTGGTTCGGCTGGTAGGGTTCAGTCGGATGCATTCTATTCATTAAATTAGGGATAGCTTGAAACGCTCATTCACGGATGAGGGTGGAATAAAGAGGTGTTTGGCCACATAAATGAATCTAGAAACACCCTGTCCAGCATTCTGGATGACCTTGATAAAGAAGGTGAACGCCACGAGTTAATACAAGAGGAGAATGTTGCGAGGCAAGATGCCATTTCAAGGTTTTGGGAGCTCAATCGGATGGAGGAAATATCTTAGAGACAAAAATCTAGGATAAATTGATTAAAGGAGGGTAATAAAAACACTAAGTTCTTCCAAATGATAGCAATTACAATAGGTATGGTGAGTTTTATAGGGCGGATCAAACAAGGTGGAAAAGTTCTCGAGAGACCTCATGAGATTAAGGATGAGGTTGCTTGCTTCTTTGAGAATCTTTACAAACAGGATCTTAATGTTAGGCCTAAGCTTGATGGTATTTGTTTTCCTACAATCTCAACATATGTTCAAAGATGGTTGGAAAGGGAGTTCAAGGAGGAGAAGGTCACTAGAGCTCGTGAGGAGTGTGCTGGGGATGAGGCCCTAGGGCCTGATGGTTTCAACTTTTCCTTCATTAAATTGGGATGGGAGTTCCTTAAAAAGGATTTCATTGAGAAGATTTCTAAATTTCATAGTAGGGGGAGGTTAAGTAAAGAGATGAATGTTACTTTTTTAACCCTGATCCCTAAAATACCTAATCTAGTGGAGTTACGTGATTATAGACCAATCAGTCGTATAAGGTGCTTGTATAAGTTGTTGACAAAAATCTTGGCAAATCGGTTATAGCACATTCTTCACCTAATTATTAGTCTTTATCAAGGGGCTTTTGTGGCGGGAAGGCAAATCCTTGATGGAGTATTAATTGCTAAGGAACTTATTGATTTCAAGAAGAGTTCAAAAGTTAAGAGAGTTATTTTTAAAATCGATCTAGAGAAAGCTTATGATTATGTCGATTGGAACTTTGTTGACTATATGCTGCTCAGCTTTGGTTTTGGGGAAGTTCAGGGTTTAGGGTTTAGGGTTTAGGGGGGGAGGCAATCACTCACTTGCAGTTTGCAGATGATACCATTATCTTTAATTCGTCCAGGAGAGAAGAAATTCTAGCTCTTAAGAGGATCTTTAAATGTTTTCAGTTGGTTTCGGCCCTTCAAATTAACATGTCTTAGAGTGTATGGGTGGGGATAGGGTGCTCAGAGGAGACAATCTAGTCTTTAGCCTCCAATATTCATTGTAAATCAAGAAGCCTTCCTTTTCTTTATCTTGGCCTTCCTATTGGAGCTTAACCGAGATCTAAATCTTTGTGGGATCCTGTTATTGACAAGGTTGAGAGGAAATTAGCTTCATGGAGAAAACAATATTTATCTTTGGGTGGTAGGATTATGTTGATTAAGGCATGCTTATCCAATCTCCCGGTGTACTACATGTCCTTATTTAAGATGCCAAAGGTGGTAGTCGATAAGTTAGACCATATTCGTAGGGACTTTTTATGGGAAGGTTAAGGGGAGAAGAAAATGTTACACTTGATGAAGTGGAATGAGGGGATTAAGCCAAACCGAAGTGGGGGCTTAGGTCTCGGCAATATCGAGAATAAGAATAAAGCTTTATTGGCTAAATGGTGGTGGAGATTTGGGGAGGAAAGGGAGGTGTAATGGAGAAAGGTCATTGCTTCTAAATATGGGGAGGACAAGTGCAGCTGGTGGCCTCTTGCTGGGCCTAGGTATCGTAGGTCAAGATTTTGGAGTGCTATTGTTTCTGTTGGAGGTGTGTTTACTGTGTGGGGAAAAATGTTGTCCAAAGGGGTGGGTTATGTGGTGGGGGATGAGAGAGCTGTTAAGTTTTAGTTGGATGATTGGATAGGAGTGGCCCTTTGTGTGGATTATTTTCTAAAATTTTTAGATTGTCTTTTAATAAGGAGTTTGTTGTTAATGAATGCTTTGAGAGAGATGGCTGTACTTTGTGGAGTATGTCTTTTAGGAGAAGTCTTCGTCCTCTAGAAGATGTTCAATATGGGGAGTTGTTGAGTCTTATTTCTAATGTATTTTTATGTAAGGACTCTAAGGACTTTAGGATTTGGAAGCTATTTATATCCAGGGAATTTTTGTTGGAAGCTTTTCTCTCATCCTTAAAGGGTCTCCAACCTTTTTCAGCTCCTTCCTTTCTTGTTTGGTTGAGTTTAGTTCCTCCCTTGATGGAGGTATTTTACTAGTTAGTTATTGCAGGTAAGGTGTCGACAGTGGATAATTTAAGAAAAAAAGGATTGATGTCACCCATTATCTCTGATGTTTGTGTGATGTGTCACAAGGAGAAGGAGACTGTTAATCATCTTTTCCTTCATTGTGAAGTAGCAACAGTAGTTTGGAGCCACTTCATTGGTAGGTGCGGCATTGCTTGGTGTTGTCCGAAGATAATGGTGAATGCAGTGGAGTCTTAGTTAGGAGGGCACCTTTTTGGGTGTGGGTGTATTCTTTGGCGGATGCTTCTGTTTACTATCTCTTAGTCTATTTGGAGATAAAGAAATGACAGAGTTCTCAAGGGTGTTTCTTGTTCTTTAAGAGAATTGATTGATAGGGTTACCCTGATGATTGCAAATTGGGCTTTGGTTAGAAAGGAGTTTTTCAATTTTAATTTTTATGATATTCTGTTTGAATTGGGAACCTTGAATGGGATGTAGGTATACTAAGGTAAGGAAAGGTATCTCTTAGTCTCCTCCCCCTCTTGGTGTACTTAAATTTAATGTCGATGGAGCTGCGAGAGAAAAGCCAAGGCTAGCAGGTACTGGTGGTGTGCTACATAATAGCAGTGGTGACACTGCGTAACAGCAGTGGTGAGATTTTATTTATGATTCTAATGAAGCAGAGGTTTTGGCTATTTTAGAAGCTCTTCGGTGTTTTTCAAAATTATTCCATAGAATTCTTTTCTTATAGTGGAGAGTGACTCTTCTAATGCCCATTACTTGGGTAATAAATCCGAAGGTTTTTCCTTGGAAATTTCAATTTCACTCTAATGAGATTCGTGGATTATCTTCTACATTGGATGTTGGTTTTAGTCATGAGTTAAGATTGGCCAACTCTATGGCAGATGTTTTAGCCAAGCAAGAGGATCATAGGTTATTTCCTTGGGAGGGTATTATTTTGTAATTATAGTAGGCACACCTCTCTTGTACCTTAATATTTTTGCTTCTTATATTCCTTTTATTATTTTAATAAAATATATGTTACCGCTTCAAAAAAAAAAAAAGAAACTCAAGTTCAATTAAATTACTCTAGCTCTTAATTTAATAGCTTAAAATATAATGAATTTCTTATCCATATATATCTATTAGATACAGATGAATGATTAATAAAGGCTTAATGATATATATGTATATATATTAGATAAGTTGAATGATTGATAAGGCTTAATGAGCATAAAATTAGATATGATGGCAAATCGTGGAGAGTGAAAGAGTATGAAAGGAGCTTATAGATCAAACTGGGGCTCAAGTGGGCTTCATATAGCAAAATAGTGTGTCAGCTTAATGGTAGGAGACAATTCTCCATTGACAAAGTGCAAGATCAAGCATTTGATGAGTTTATCAAAATCCCATAGACAAATTGTTTTTCTTGTCTCTAGCCAATAGGAGTGACAATGAGCTAGGCCATCCCGGGATTGTCTAGGCCCAGCCTGCTTTAGATAGAGCTTGGAATATAAGTTGGGCTTGTTTTATAATTGGGTTGACCTTGGATCAACTGATTGAAACTTGAAAGCCCAGCCCGACAATGAAGAATGCTTATAATTTAGTGATGCTTATTTTTTAAATGATTTCTAAAAAACCCCATACAAGTGAAAAAGCCTGATTCAGCATGGCTTGGGTCAAATAGGGGTCTGTGTTTCTAAATTTAGGCTCGTCCTGGATATGCCTAAGGCAAACCCAGCCCAAACCATAAACACCACTACTGGTAAATACTCATACACCCATAGACACTACACACGTTTTCTAACCATCAATGCTATAACAATTATTGATCTTGGTTGTTTATGTCGAAAGGGAACTGAGCTATCAGTGGATTGACCAATAACTTCAACTTTAGTTATCAAAATTTTATTCCAAATCAATTCCCCAAATTATTCTAGATTAGTTAACATTTCTTAAGAATATATTGTCCCTTTTATTACAGTCAATAATCATGTATGAAATTCTAAACAAATTTATCTTTATTTATTATTTAGAATAAATTTGAATCTTGAAATTTCCTTTTCGAGTTGGGCTTCTTTACCTACTCAATCAAGTTGAAGATTTTGAGCTGGTCATCACCCATGACAACTTAATTGATATTACCGGTGTACATGTTAAATTCTTCGTGGCCAAAAATTTCCCAAGCCGAACCCATTATTATATTAATAGGCCTGATATGTAGGCTTACAATCAGCCCAAAGAAGTAAAGTTCAGGTCCAGGCGCAGCCCATTTGCAAAACATACACACGTGATGTGTTTTAATGGACCGCACAGCTTTAAAGGATATAATGTCAAAACACGCCCATTCATTAAACATGTTAGGAATTAGTCCCAGGTTCAGCCCATGGGCTCTAAACAGATCCAAAATCCAGTCCATCCATGCCAGGCTGCTGTTGGGCTCACGCTTGTGTGTCCCAAAAGAACCCCCACTAAAAACCATGGTGGGGAAAGAGTGTTACAACTCCTTTTCAGGAGGGATTGGGCTGATACGTGATCTAAAACGAGAAAATTAGTAGTTTACAAAGAATTAAATGTATTGTGAATCCAACTCCAAGTTTTAGAATATAACAGACTATATAGTTTTTTTTTATTAAGGCAAAAGAGGTTATATTGGACAAGTGAGCCTCTCTAAACCAAAGACAGGAAATTGTATGCTGCAAGCATTGAGGAAAATGTATGCTGCAAGTATTGGTTTACCTTTTGATTCTCAATTTAAACCTGGGCCTTGAAACTAATCATTTGTGCCTAATCCAAGCACTTGTGAGGTCGGAATATCTTTGTGACCCTGGTCAATTGAAGGTGGTTCTTTCTAACTATCCAAACAACAGTATATCTCATCATTGTGACAAAGACATCGAAATGTCTTTGCATTGAAATCTATAGGGTCAATGTCTTAGTTTCTCATATGTAGGACTCATCCAGATCATTTGATCCCCCACCTCCACATGTCTGGGGTGGCATCAGGTGAGCTCCCTAAAGGAGTCCACATTGAGGGTCCATGAGAACGACCTGCAGGTGAGCACATTGCAAGCCCCATTATAAATGTGGAATTTCAATTTTACAATGTGTTTTAAAACTGGCAATTAGAGAAAATGAGAATCACATGGACAGTATTTGACGGTGACTCTTGACACAGTCGTGGGATTCTATAGATGGTTCGATTACAGAGGGCCTGATTTTGAGTAGAAAAACGGTTTAAAAGGAGATGATTGAATCCTTTGGCTTCTGATTTTCTAGTCTCCAAACAGTAGTAAGCCTATTAGAAATTTTGTAATTGGTTAAACTCATATATTGGATAAAACTTGAGTCCATTGATTTGTATTTTATATTATTAAATTTTGACTGTTAATTGTGTCGCAAAAGTACTGAATTGAAGAAATAAGGAATTATTATATGCGCTCGAGTGGGCCTAGACAAATGCGACTACGCTCAAGGCTGACAAGCTGGATACAAAATAACTAGATGCCCAAAACATGCGCTCACCTGTGCTCGGCGCATGTGGCAAAAACTCACTTTCCTATTACAAATTCATTTTCTTTTTATACCAAAATTAGTGAGTTAAATTCTGCAAGGCCTATTTTAATGTGGGATGAATTGTAGGTTATAAATATGGTGTTCTTCTCAACCTTATCATATTCTGAGTTGAGAGATCACATTAGAGGTATTGTCTCAGGCTTACATGAGAGATTGGGCTAAACACTTTAAGTTCTAAAGTTGACGCTTTTACTTCTTCGTAGGAGATTTGTAACTTCTATTTCCTTATAAAAGATTGTTCACTTATTTAAGAGACTTGTTCATTGTGGAGATCAAAGCACTAATAGCGGAGCACTAAAAGATTGCGTGTTGTAGAGATCTATAAAAAACAACTACAATGTCTTGTGTAAAGGGACTAACTGTAGGGTTGTGAGTATATCTTATACTGCAAAAGTTAGTGATTAATTTTATCCACCTTGAGCTAGTGATTTTTTTCATGTTTGGGTTTCCACGTTAAATTATGTATTGTCTTCTTTTTGTAATTGATTGCTTTTTTATTTCCACGTATAGAAGTAGAAATCAAATCGTAATCTAGAATAAATCCCAGGAACTCTAAAACCTTCAAAGCTCTACTGCCCATTAACCTGTAAATCCATGAGTCCTTTTGGACCCGTCCATTTAACCATCAAGAGCCCATTCACAAATCTTGGGGTTCACACATTAGCCAACCCCAATTAGTTTGGGTGCCATCATTGACTGCAATGTTAATTTGCTTGCTCAATATTAACTTCTTTTTTCCACCCAACAAAGGCGGCTTGGGTCAACAAGGTTTTAATCTCTAAATTTTAAGTGAGAAGCAGGGTTTTCAATCCACTATGCTAAATGAGAAGCAGGGTTTCCAATCCACCGTGCTACCTCTTGTATGTGATGGCAATGGATTGGGTATTTACGGTACCTACTCCTACATAGGGGCAGGTTTGGTAGTATTTTTCTTGATGCGGGGTGGGTTTGGATTTTGTCGATCTAACTCTCCTCCAATATATAATATTTATATACTGATTACTAAATAGACAAAACTCATGTGGTGTAGGTGGTTTTAGGCCTTAGCATAAGACATAGAAAGAAAAGGTGGAATGTTTAATCTCTACTACACATATTCTCATCCATTTTTATATATTTTAAAATTTGGTAGCTTTAAATTTGGTTTGACCCACTCAAACAGGGCCGGTTTGATGTTACAAAGGTTTGGGGTTTACCCCAACCCGTACCAAACCACCCCATTGTGATCCCTAATTTAGAACTTGCTCATGATAGGGTGGGTTTGACCCACCCTGTCCCGTTTCCCCAACCCATATCAAACCACCCCATTGCGATCTCTAGTTTAGAACTTGCTCATGATGAGGTGGGTTTGGTGTTTTCCCCAACCTATACCAAACTGCCCCAATGCAATCTCTAGTTTAGAACTGGCTCATAGGTTATGTTTTGGGGTTTTTTTTTTTTTTTTTTTTTTTTTTTTTTGGAGGGGGTGGGGTGGTTTAAATTTGAGATGGGGTGGGTTTGGCATTTACCCCAACCTGTACCAAGCCGCCCCATTGCAATCCCTAGTTCAAAACTTGCTCATGAGTTATGTATGATCCACCGGTCTTATCCCCACACAAGTCTGAATCACATGATTTCCAATTTCCAACTCAAACAAAAGTGCTTTCAATAAAAAATAGTTTGCAAAATGGGTTGGTCTACCGTCAAGTTATTGGAGTTGAACGATGGTTTGTGGGTTGAGACAAATCCGAAATTTCACCCAACTCCAATAAGTCCGGACCAGCATCTCTTGACCCAGATCCAACCTATATAAGATCCTGCCATAGGCACATTCAGGTACAGATCGGAGCGTGGCTTGAGTTGGCTGGTCAACACTGTTTAATCAGTTTTGGAAGCAACTGGGTTTGCTAAGCGAGAAAGTCTGCAGGTTGGGCCCAATCTATATCTAACCCATTTATTAAAGGGGTGGTCAAAACTGGACCCTCCTTTTAAGCGCAGGTCAAAGTTTGTAACCTACATCCAATTCCAACTCATCATATTTATAAGCTGGAGTATGATGTGGATTTGATCAGGTTTTGGATGAGCACAAGAGCCTACTCATCCAGTCCTACTCCGGCCTCCACATACTTTTTCTCTGTAAATGACATGAAAGTTAGTAATGAATGCTCTTCAATGGGGCCCTACTTTACTATAAGTGTAAATCTGGTCTTCTTTTTTTATATTATTATTATCGTGGGCTCTATCTAAATGTTACTTCTATAAAAAGAAAAAAGTTCAAGCCCACATGAGATTGATTAATGGACCCATAGAAGAGTATCAACAAATTTTCTACAGTGGTTAAAAATGAAGAGAGAAGGTTTTATAAAAATAAATGGTCGTTTGTTTGTAGTGAAAGTGATTCACTCGTGTAAATGACTCCTATGTGAGTAATTTGCATATGTAAATGACTTATATGTGGGTTAGAATGCATTATATCACAATATTTCACATGTGAATTTATAAACAATCCAATAATTCAATAATTTTTATAAATATCCTCAAAATCTATAATGAGTTATAAGCTAAAATTTTACCTCATAGGCAATTTTGACCTTCTAAATATAATCAAATGTTCGGATCATACAAATGGAGCCCACAAAAGCCTAGAATGACAGATTTTAAATTTGATTATTTTTCAAAATATCTCAAAATCCAAGCAACATCAACAAATGAAATTTAGTCTCATTGTCGTTTTTTTACCTTATAAAGAGGACATATAGTTCAGACTAGGATTTTAGAGCCCATGCAATTTAAAAACTTAAAAAAACAGACTGAAAATGTCATTTACAATTGATTAATCCAACAATCATACATTTTTTTTTAAAGATATCTCAACATTCAAGCGACATCAATGGTTGAAAATTAGATACATCGTAGTGTTTGAGCTTCTAAGAGGATAATCAATCCTAATTTTACATGTGGGGTCCACATAAATAAGAAAAAATTATAAAATGCTGATTGGGAATGTTATTTGCAATAATATCCAACGGTTGTATATGTTTTGAAGATATCTCAACATCCAATCAACATCAATGGTTGAAAATTTGGACACATTGTCATGTATGAGCCTCTAAAGTTGATAATCGGTTCTGATTTTACAAGTGACCAAAAAAATAAAAAATTTATAGAAGGCAGATTGCTCCTTGTTGGCACTGTAGCACCCCTTCGTAATAGTGATATGTGAAGGTGTGAAAATTTTGAGAACAAAAAGGGTGATTTTTCACACCAATTTCACATGTATTTTATTCATCTCATGCTTAAGTTAGTTCAAACAAACATAAATGTGCGTAACCATTATGCATCCAGACCATTACATATGTAAATGATAGTAGACAAATGACTAAAGGTTGAAGCAAGGGAAAATAAAAGATAAATAGCCTACACCTTGGAAAAAAATAAAATAAAAGATGAACACTGAACCATCATTCAAGTACCTTGAATCCCAGCAAAACCAAGCCTGGCGCGCACCAATGTTGCTGCCTTAATTAGGAGTGCTCATGTGCTGGCTTGGCCTAAAGACATATAATATGTGCTTATTTAATATCTGGGAGAGTAGGATGGGCTTAGATTAGGTGATAGAAAGCCCAAATTCCCAAAGTAAGAAATGCCAATAATTTAGTAATTATTTTGCCCAAACAATTGTTAGAAAGCATAAACAACTCAAACAAATTTGATTCGGGTTGGCCTAAACTGCTGTCCTAACCTAAATGACCAATTGGGTGGGCTCGAGCTTGGCATTTACAGCCAGTATCTGGCTTTGTCTGGATACAAACTTGTGTATATAAATTCAGGCTCACCCTGGATATGGCTCAACGCAGGCCATGAGAACCCCTGGCTAAAGGCCCTGACCCCCCAAATCATTCATTCACCCCTTACCTTATTATATTTGTAATAATTCTTCCCCTGGCTAATTACCATTTAAGATCTGATCAATTCTTATGTAATTCCTTATCTTCTCTTTATAATAATTCTTCCCCTGGCTAATTCCCATGTAAGATCATCTTATGTAATTAAGCTTTTAGTGAGCACATGCTTGCTTTCTCATTTAATAATCTTTTATAGTCAATTGATGATAGTGTTGCAAACTTGACTAGATATTTTCCCCAGGTCAAAGGGCCACGCAATTTGGATAAGTAGTACCGGGCACACACATCATTGATGGCAACAAAAGTAGTCCCTTATCGGCTACGGCCCAACCCAACTCACACCAGTCAAACAAAGTGGGCGCTTGCTTCTGTTTTTGGCTGCACTTGCCACACATTCCTGAGTCCGGATCCTCTAATTACAAACCCCCTGGTGGGGTGGGATGACGTAGTCGGATCTGATTAGTCCTGGCATGGTCATCTGGATTTTCTTATGTAATCCCAAGAGTTCACGATGGGCGTATATGCCAGGCTGCTTTGGTGATGTGGTTAGATGTGATTAGCCTCACCGAGGGTATTCCTCACTTGATCTCAATTCCACTTTCCTCCCTCCGCTGCATCCCACCACAGTGATGGTCCCCAATTCTCGATAGCCTATCAACTAATTCAACCACTAATCGATTGATGAAGATCAGAAAATAAATTTTAAGGGTATGGATTTTGCAGGTGGCACCCTTTACAACATCTAAATCAGTGATTTGGAAAAACAGGACTTCATCTAGAAGAAAGAATCTACGTTTCAATTAACAGTGTGATCTTTCATTCTTGTGTGAACCAACATCCAACCAATTTTGGTCACACTTGACTAGTGTCTTTGACCAAAGAATTCCCACAAAAAAAAAAATAAATAAATAAATAAATAAATAGCCCATAGTTTTAATGACCCAAGCCAAGGTTTTTGTAGATCTTGCCATCCACTTGGTGGGCCACACCTGTGTTGATTAACACCCAAAAGATTTACCCTACTGGAATGTCTTGAGTCAGGCTCTCTAATTCTCCACGTTCAAATTTCTTTATTTAAGACATCTTATCTTTGTCATCACATCAGAACCTGACAAATCCTTCCAAAAATTCCAAAATATTCTAGTGGCAGAAAATTAAGGCATTGACTGAACTGAACAGCCCTATAAAATTGATCGGTGGGCCTTCATCTTAAATCTTGCCTCCTCATTGCCGTTTCTGGGCCAAAATCAGCTCCAATTGGAGCAGTAGCCACCACCATCATTCTACATTAAAAACTTTTCTTTTTCATAATCACATGTATTATGCATGTAATAAATCTGATTGGGTTCTTCTATCATCCACCGTTTATTCCAATTCCCAATTTGATAAGACGGTGGAAATAACACCCTCTGCAAAAAGTAGCTGAATCACCTGACTTCTGCACAGGCGGCAGAGTGCAAACCCGTGCTTTCCCTCACTTTCCCTCTCTTTACCTCCCTTCTTTATCTTTACTTTACCACTCGGTCCACTCCCCTCTTCCTTTGTTTTCGATTTCATCAAGCTCATGAAGCAGAAGCAGAAGAAGAAGATGAAGCAAGAGAAGTGGGTTAACGACAGCCGTCCGATCCTCCACATGTACGGCTCTACCTCTCTTCTCTTCCTCGTCCTGCTTCTCCAGCAAGCATCCGCCACCGGTTCCGAACCCGCCAACGCGACCGCGTCGGCTCAGCTGAACTCACATGCACCGAGTCGCCGATTCACTCCCTCGATGGCGATCATCATCGTCGTCCTCATCGCCGCGTTCTTCCTCATGGCCTTCTTCTCCGTCTACCTCCGCCTCTGCGCCGGCGACATCCGCGGCCGCTCCGCCTCCCTCCGACGCACTCTCACCCGGGCCGGCCGCGCCCTCCGCCGCGGACTCGACCCGGCCGTGATCGACTCGCTCCCGACCTTCCAGTACTCGGCCGTGAAAGGGCTCAAGTTAGGCGCCGAGTCGCTAGAATGCGCCGTCTGCTTGAGCGAGTTCCAAGAAGACGAAACCCTTCGTCTCCTCCCCAAATGCAGCCACGTGTTCCATCCTGATTGCATCGACTCCTGGCTCGTCTCCCACTCCACGTGTCCTGTTTGCAGATCCGATCTCGTAGCGGCCGATCCCGACACGGTCGTACCTGCTCCGGCCGATACGCCCGACCCCGCTACCCAAGACGAAACGCGAGACGTCGTGCCGCTGCACCAGGTGGCAGTCGACGTGTGCGACGATCCGAACCAGGATCCGCGTCCGGAGCAGCCCGATCCGATCCCGATCCGGTCGAAATCGACTCGGCAGCCGCTGAGATTTCCGCGATCGCACACGACGGGGCATTCGCTCGTGCCGCCGGGGGAGAACTTCGAGAGGTTCACTCTCCGGCTGCCGGAGCACTTGCGGAAGGAGATCGTCGCCGGGAAGCTGGATCGGTCGGCGAGCCACGCCGCGGCGGGAGGCAGGTCGGGGAGCGGCCGCGGGCGGTTCCAGTGGCGGTTGGACCGGGAGGCGAAGTCGGACCGTTGGGCGTTCCTGGCGCCGGGTTTCTTGAGGTCGATTTCCGTTAGATCGCAGAAGAGAGCTGACGGGGAGCAGACGGCGAATACGAAGGCCGTGTTGCCGTCCGTTAAGTCGCCGTTTGATTGTCTTGGCGGGAAAGGGGAGGCGGATGCTGAGTCGTCCCCGGTTCGATCTTCGAGTCCGGTTTTTACCGTGTCGACTCAGTAGAAATCACGTTAAGTAAAAAGGCTAGATATTGAGATTGTCGGCGACATCTGGTCCACTCAGTTGATGATTGGGATTGGCGTGATGGGCGGTTGGATGGAGCTCACACGTTTGGCATCTATACAGGTGAACTTTCTTCAATTCCTCTGCTTTTAATTTTAGATTCTTTTGAGCCATTTGATTGGGGAATTGGTAAAGTGGTATACAGATCAATGCCTCGTTGTAAGTTTGGAAATTGAAATCCCTGCGGGGTTTCAAACTGTTTTCTTTTTTGTTAAATTTTGTAATTTTTGTATTTGGAGAGGAAGACATGTATACAAATGGTTTGTTAGAAACAATTAAAAGCATTGCAAAGGGGTGAGCTTATTGTGGTGCCCAATTAATGCCAGTCCTTAGATTCCAAAACGGGGGCAATGGCCCCCAAAAGAATGGTGGTTGGAAGAATGATATTCCTTAGATTCCAAAACGGGGCAAGGGCCCCCAAAGAATGGTGGCTGGAAGAATGATATTTTATGATAGTTTAGGATGAGTCTGTTGCATGTAATTAACTTCTTAGGAATTCTCAGACTGGCTTCTGGAAGCAGTTCAAAAGGTCAATATGTCTAAAAACACCATCAAATGACCTACCTATTGATGAGAATTGAATCAAGGGGTGGATATGAAATGAGTTTCCACCCATCACCTTAATAGTTCAAATTCAAACTCAAATCCTTGAAGAGCAATGTCCCATCTCTGGCACCATCTAGATGGGAAAAAATTTAAGAAAAGAAAGAATGCAAGAGTATAATTTGCATAAATTATACCCACTGCATATTTATCTTAGTAGTTAAGGCGTTCCAGGCCACCTTTGAGAGATTTCTGGTTTGAATCATACAAATTACCTCATATACGATGCCTGTGGATGGTGTCTTGTATCCAAGGGTTTAATCAAACCAAAAGGTTGGTCGGCAGGTTCCCCCATTACTAAAAAGAATAAAATAATAATAATAATAATTTGCACAAATTTTTAAGGTAGAATTTGATGGTATTTCAGTTAGGGTCCCAAAATTTGACCCAACTCACTAACCCATAACTGACTTGTCCTATAAAGGTTGATAAACTGACCGTACAAAAATGTAAGTGTTGGCCCTCATAACCTGTTTGAACATAAGAAAAGCAAACAAAGAAGGGAAGTGTAATCCATTTGGCTTTGGTTGCTTCCCTTCCCTTCCTAAGTATTATGAGGAGAGGCATTATGGGAGCAGGAAAGGAAACAAATGATCAAACAAAGGTTTCTCGTGCAGAGACTTTTTTGGAAAGGGAAGGGGATTCATTGTTTCAAACCCCATGATTCTTTGCAGCGCCATTGATACGGGCTCCCCAGAGTGACCACAATCTTTCAATGGTCACTTAGTGCCCTTTATTGAGCCAAGCCAAGCCCTGGTTTGACCCATTCAGGATTCCACAACAGGTGCATCTTGCCACTTTTGCAGAAATTTAGACATTGGCTTTGATTTTGACCAGACTAATTAATAGGTCAGCATTCTTTTTTTTTTTTCTCATGCTCTTGAATATGAGATTTATACATTGGAAGGACAATGAGGACAGAAGTCTCACACTCTCATTACTTTCGTCAAGTTGAATAATCCATTAGGGAGAAATCATGTAGGCTTGATCTAATAGGGCCATTGGCTTGGGCGGACTTAAAGAGCACTAGACTGTAATAGAGAAAAACCCTACGTAGACACAGTAACTACCAACGAAGCACGATGAATGGTTCGTCCAAAACATCAAATGAGATTAGGGGGTTATATTTAATATGACGAGAATATTTATGGCAACAAGTGGATATGTTATGAGAAAGATATATATATATATATATTTTGTGGTGGCTTCTAGCCTTGGGCACTTAGGTCGGCCTTGGATTAAAATTTTTATGCATCTAATATATCAGTTGATTTTGGATTAAGTGATAAAAAGCCCAAAGCTAGACCTATCCCGGCCTGAGTAAGGATTATATGTAGTTTAGTGATTTATTTATCCAAACAAGTGATTAGAGAGCTCAAAAATGTGATAGAAAGGCCGATCCCATGGGCTTAAGGGGTGGGCTAGTGCCTAACATTTGTAAGCCAAGCTGGGTTTTAAGGCCCGTTCCTGTATTGGGCTGGTTATTTTCTTGTGTTTAGGCAGGTTTGGTGTGGAGATCCCTCAGCTTGGGCCCGACCATGTGCACCCGCAATGGAGATCAGTTTCAAGTGTATGAAATTTACGTTGGTAGAAGATACACTTCACAGGTGAAGTTGGTTTGCGGTAAGTTATATAGTGAGTCCTCTTCTATTTTCCTTTGTGTTGTTAGGTTAATTACGAATGCAAATTGAAAGAATGTCCCGGATACGGATTTTTAGATTGCAGTTCAAAATATATGCAGCGAAAAAATAAAACAATTAGCAACTAATCAATCACACACCACAAGAAGAAGACACGAGGACTTTTACGTGGAAAACCCTATTCGGGAAAAACCATGAGTCCTCTTCAAACCAATAAAAACCAAGCACTAATAATAAGCAATTACAAGATATACTCACAGATCCTTTTCCAGTTGCAACTCAATCTAAGGACTGCAGTTCTTTTTACTGAGTACTCACCATTCATTGCTAATCGCGCTCAAAACAACCACCTTGAATCCGTAACGTAAACGAATCTTCTAAAGAGAAGTCAATCTTCTATAAGGAAGTAGAAGCACAAATCTCTAGAACTCAAAGTTTCAACACAATCTCTCAAATGGCTGCCCTAGAGAAGAAGGGTATCTCCAATGTGTATTCCAAACTTAGAATAAAAAGATGGATGCCTAAATATTGAGAGAAACATCCTTTTATATCTTTAATTTCGTGCCTTAGGTTTAGAAACCAATTTCAAGTGAAACAGGCAAGTTTGGTATAAATAGGAAAAGTTTTCGTGCAAGTCAAAGCTCTTCTGCCGTCTGTGGGCTTGAGTGCCGTCAAATGAGCGCTCAAAAGCGCTCACCACTATCTTTAGTGCTTGAGCTCGGTCGCGTTTGATTTTTCTGCGCCTATCAGCGAACTTTCCGAGGCCATAATTTTATTGTTTTAACTCCAATTTATACAATCTTGGCTTTATGGATGTCTATTTGAAAAAAGCTTTCCAATGGTAGGTAGCTTGTCCTAATTCGATGTTCAGTTTGTGAGATATAACAATTTTAATTCATATTGACATTAGAAAATCACTTTAAAATACTCCAATTTGCATTCTTTCCTCAATTTTTCACTTTAGTGCATCCAGTGATTCATAACACAGTCCATTCTAAAAAAATAAAAAATTACAACTTAATAGACCCAGAGTTTTGTCTAACCCATAAATTAGTCAACACACAAATATCTTAACACAAATCATAGTAGGTTATTGTCTTGTATTTTGAGTTTGTTGGATTTTTACGTTCGGGTAAGCTAGGTATAAGTGGGTTTGGGGTTGTTTTTGGTTATCTAACGGAGTTTTCTTGGGGTATGAAAGACTTTCTTGAAGGCTAAAAAAGTCGGTATTTTATACTGAAATAACCTGTAATCCTAAACTTTGGGGAGTCGTGTGGAACAACATTGGAGAAAGAAATTGATGTGATCATGATCTTGATGATGAGTGGTATTGGTTTGCCTTTCTCAAATAGGGTTTTCTCCTTTCTTTTTTATCACCCCCTTATCAACCACACCAATATGTGTGAGAGTATCTTGTAGGTTAAGAAGAGAGAACTAAAAAACCGTTTTTATAGATAAGACTAAAGAGATTTCTTCCCATCAAAGATTGGATCCAAGATAGATTTATTAAAATCAAAACTATAGGGGAAAGCATATTAAATTAATGAACTCAATGTGTGGGGCCCAAATAATATTAGAACTATGGTCATGAGGACTGCTCACGTCTAAAAATCTCGCACTTAGTCCGAATGACCACACATATGTAACCTTCCACTTGGTCATGATGACCAAGTAAATGCAACACACGTTTTATTATTATATATATTTTTTGAAAATTAGTTTTGAAAAAAAAATGATTCAACTTAGATTCAACTAAATTCAAAAATCTGAACCAGGTAATTGTTGTGTCTTCATCTTCTTTGTGTATTGATTTTTTTATTCTTATTCGATTTGTTTGTGCGTGCTTAATTGTTGATCGTGCATTTATTCATTTCGCTTTGCCGGTTGACCCAACAAATCAATAATAAACCTAAACTTTGGAGAAATGCATCTGACAATTGGGCCAAGTAGTAGAAAATAAAAATACATATAAAGTGCAATTATCATGAATTCGAGAATGGTACTTGTTGTGTCTTCATTTTCTTTGGGTATTGATTGCTTGATTCTTATCCGATTTGTGTGTGCATGCTTAATCGTTGATTGCGGGTTTATTCGTTTCGTTGTACCACTTGACCCAACAAACCAATAATAAACTTAAACTTTAGAGAAAGGCATCTGAGACAATTGGGTCAAGTTCTGAGACAATTGGGTCAAGTAGTAGAAAATAAAAATACATATAAAGTACAATTATTATGAATTCGAGAATGATACATGACTTAATTTGAATTAAAAACGACATATACATATATAACAATGGAGCTGAAATATAGCTATAAGGAAATGAGAAAAGCTTGAGGTAGATGAGAATTTGATTCATCTGTTAAAATGCATATTTGAAGTTACAAGAAGAGTTATATATATATGAAGCCCCTCTCCTAAGCTCGAAAAGGTAAGCTCAAGTGTGTGACTCATGCCTGTGGGATCTACCTAGGGACTCACACGGGGATGGTGATAGGGAGATTTGAAGGACTCCCTAGGACCCTCTAATCTGTAAAAAATCAGCCCCAACCGTAGTTTTTCTCATCTCCATCTGGGCCCCAAAAATTTAATGGCCAACAGTCCATTTGGATCGATGCACAGTTAATCCAACGGTCTAGTAAATTCAAATTTGATAAAAAATTAGTGGACATACGCAATTCAAGGGCGTCATGTGTTTGGTCTATTTGGATGGTTCAAATGTGGGCTCCAAGGGCTCATTACAGAATTTCTTACATAAGCTTGAGCTTAGGAGATGCTTGCATATATATATATATATATATATATATGATAAATGCATATCTGAAAAAATTCATGCACAAAAGAGAAAAAGTCATTTATAATATTATGAAGAAGATGAATTTTTATATATAAAGATGGAAAGCCACGTCATTGTCTTAACTATATGGTAAGGGAAGGATGCATGATAATATTCTCCTCTATATATATATATATATATATATATACACCTCAACGTTCTCCCACTCAAAAAGTAGGCCATTGAAGTTTTAATATTGTATCCTAACTTACACCCCTCCCTTTTTATCTTAATAACTTTCATCTCCGTAAAACATGACTCTAATGAGTATAGGCAACCACCAAGTTTCTGCTGAGTTTTGATGAAACAACAGCTTTAACCTTAAATACATCTAGTATAAACTAGCAATAAAGCCCGTGATTCGCCGGGGCACTATAACAAGAGTCAACATTTTAAAATTTGTCTTATTATTTGCATATAAATATCATATTATATTAATTGACATAAAAAAAAATCTTTAAATTAAATTTGATTAATGCAAAAGAATAACTAATGAATTTCGTTTCAAATAAATAGTGGAATAAATAAGGTAGTTAATTTTCCAAGTCATTTAAATGGTGATCAATTAAACATAGAAGTGAAACCTTTATTGAACACAAAAGAAGTGGGTATAACCTACACAGATAGAAGTGGGGATAACCTTCCTTCACAGTCGGAACTCAAAGATCTGAAATCATGTTTACTAGGACAAAAATATATTCCTGCGTTTTTTTATCCAACAATTACAAATCATATCTTCATTCACAAATACTTGGATTCAAAATGAATTCACCAGTACTTGGAGCTCAAAAGGGGAATGTAACTCAGAAGTCTTATCTAGAAAGAATATCTAATATAAAGAGAACATGAAGGGCGGAGAAAATCACAGAAATAACCAAACAGCACAAACTAAATCAATAGAATTTATATTAAAAAGAGAGACAGAAAAACCGGTCCATTAATGGATAGCAAAGTAATCAAATAATGCTCGTCGCTTGAGTGTAAAAATGTACATAGACAAAAAATGTGACCATTGTTGTAATGCAAAGATCACGGTATAAAGCAAAATCAGAACTCAAATCTCATTAAAAAATCACAATTAGAGTAAAACAAAAAACTATATAATAGAATAAAACAAATCCATCTTACAACCGTATAAAAATTAGTTGAAAAGCCAATATTCTAGAATAAATTAACAATGAAACTAAAGGGAAAAAAGACTAAAACCCTTACCATTTGTTCAAGCCAAACATGAAAAGTAAATCTTTCAAAAATCTCAGTAGCCAATTCGAGACGTCCATAAAAATTAAAGTAGCTATGTTCGAACCTTGGATAAAAACAATCAAGAACCCATGGTAGTTACATAAAAATGTCGTTTCACTCAAATTAAGATCTGAGAGCATACTGGGGTTAATCAGATGGGTATAAAGATTTAAATGAACAATCTCCTTTCCACCAGTATTGTAAAAACACTTCATCTAAAATAAAAAAAATATAAGTGTAAACAATTTCATCGGCAAAATCGCTATGTCCATGCTCAAAATAAAACCCTACATAATAAAATAAAACAAATCCACCTCGCAACTATGCAAAAATTGATAAAAAGGCAAAAAATTTTGAAATAAAATAATAAGGAAAGTAAATGTAAAAAAAGGACTAAAACCTTAGGGTATATTTGTGTAACACTTTTCAGAGGAAAAGGGGATGGTTTTCTTCGGATAAATCATTTTTAATATGTTTGGTATAGCATAATTGCTCAGAACCACTTTTTCGCCATGTCATTGCCATATTAGACTCTTCCTTGAAAAGTTTGCAAATTGGATTCCTACGGGGGATCATCAGACTTCCGTTTTCATAGAAATGTTCATCCTCTTCCAATCTCACTATGGGTTGCAACCCCATATCCAAGCTCCTCCCTTTTTATCTACTACATGCCACTCTCTCTCTTCCTATTTTCACTCTCCCTACCCCTCTTTGTACTCTCCACCCACCCTTTCAGCCCCTCTTTTTATGGTTTTCACCAAATATTTTGCAGCTGCACCAAACAACATTATCTTCATTACACCAACTTTTGTACTTCTGTGAAACTCTTTTCCCATGAACTCTGTTGATCTAGCAATTTCTTCTTTCGACAAAAATGGTGTGTACACAACCGTGCCCTTACCATTTTGATAAGTCAAACATAAAAATGTAAATCAATCAAAAAAATATCCCAATAGCCAATCTGAGACATCCATAAAAATTAAAACAAGCATTTTAGAACGTAAAATAGAAAAAAAAAAATGAAGAACCCATGAACCGAGATTTTGGTTGATTGAGGGAGTGTAAGAGGATTGACTTGCTCTCTTGGAAATTCTTTTAGAAAGAGAAGTTTGTAATGGTGGGTAGATAACATACTTCAAGGGAGAAATTACAGGGCTGTTAACGTACACATCTTTCAAACCTTCAAAAAACTGAATATAAATTTTTAATGTTTATCCTTTTCATCTTATTAAAGAGTAACTTTCCAAAAAAGAGAAATTCTAGGGATAGAGATTTTACCGTGATGGAAATGATAGACATAGACTTCTTAGGGAGGGATTGTTGGGATAGGCATCACTTGATTGGTTATTGGAGAGAAGAGCAGTTAATTTGGTAAATTTAAGTAGAGGATCAGGGGGCTGTTTGTGTAGCCTTGCTTTCTTTGGAATTGAGAGGGAGCAGGGCGCCGAAAATCTAGATTCCTGCTCCAACAGTTTAGTGTAGCGATGAAAGGGGGAGGAAATCCTCCCCCTTTTGCCTATTTTCTAGGCAAGGGAGAGAAACTTGTTTCCGACCAAACGTGGTCGGAGCCGTGAGCCGTGGAAGAGGAAAACTGGATTTCCTCTTCTGCGGCTTGCACCAAATGAGGAAAGGCAAATAAAAAAAATGTCTTTATGAAATTTATAAGCATTTTCTTGAAATGAGAACTCATGGGTGTTGATGTGGCACCCTTCACAACCCTCCCTCCGATTTGCTTTAATATATATACTAGCGCCACAGGGCCCGTGCTTGTAAAAAAAATTATTGTATTGGTATATAGAATTATAAGTTACTATTAACATAAAAATCATTACACAATGATGTGGAAATGAGTAAGAGAAAGATATAGATTTGGATTGGTTAGGTGGGAGCTTAATGATATAATGCTCTAAACTAAGATATAATAATAATAATAATAAGTTGTGATTACTCCACCAAGGAAACTCGATATTCTCTTTGAGATCTCGCTAATTCGCATTCACAACTAATGGGCCCAAGATGATTTGTATCTCAAAGAGTTGAAGCCACTTAATATACGTGCATATAGTGATGGATTTGGATATTTTCAAAATACCTGTGTGAGTTCCATCATTTGTGAAAGTTTCACAGATATTTTTACCGACTTGTTTAAATGCATAGAATCTCTGAATTTTCTAAAAACAGAAAAAATGCCATGTCAACTAATGGACTAAACAATGGATAAATCGATAAAAAGAGAGAAAGAGAGGAGTAGATGGAGAAAGAGAGATTTTCTTATTGACTGAGAGAGGTGTATAGAATGGAGGGAGAGGGGGATCTTATTTATTGAATAAGATTGCTTCCTCCCCAAGTAACCCAATATAATAGGACTCTAATCCTAACTACTTTCCTTATCTAATGTGGGCCCTAATGTGGGGATTCACTTATAATGATATCTCTTATAACACTCCCCTTTGGATGACCACTATTTAATAACAGTTGCTTCATCAAAACCTTGCAAAGGAAAAACCCAATGGGGTAAAAACTAAAGTAAAGGAAAAAGAGTACAATGTTCTACGAAATTATTGAAGTGGTGTTGGACGTGCATAATACTACCTCGTTAATATCTTAACTAAGAAATCCCAGTAGGATAAAACCTAGAAAAGGAAAAAGAGTACAAAACACATATGTCTTCAGTAGCTTGCTTCAAGATGCCTATCCCTGATCAATTACTCCTCCTGACAACAATAACCGTTGCATTGTTTGATGATAAACTCTGCGCATGTTGATCTCATATACAAGCTTCTAGAATTTTGACTTTGGTAATGACTTGATAAACAAATCAGCCAAGTTATTGCTTGAACAAACTTGTTTGACATCGATCTCATTGTTCTTCTGGAGCTCATGTGCGAAGAAGAACTTTGGTGCAATGTGCTTTGTCTTGTTACCTCTAATATCTCTTTCTTTAATTTGTTGAATACATGCCTCATTGTCTTTGTAGATAACGCTTAGGGTAACTGTACTAAGAGGTAATTGACAAGAACTACGAATATGCTGAATTAAAGATTTTAGCTATACACATTCCCTACTGGCTTCATAGAGGGGTAAAATCTCAGCATGGTCAGAAGAAGTAGCTACCAAATTTTGTTTAGTAGAGCGCTAAGCAATAGCAACATTACCACTAAGAAATACATAACCTATCTGTGATCACCCTTATGAGGATCAGAAAGATATCCTGACTCACATATTCGACAAATTTGGAATCTATATAATAAAAAAGTCTTAAATCAATTTTATCACACAAATAGCGTAGGATATGTTTAATACCAGTCCAGTACCTTTGTGTTGGCACAGAACTATATCTAGCAAGTAGATTCACTGAGAATGAAATGTCCGGTCTAGTGCATTGTGTTAAATACATTAAAGCACCGATATCAATTAGGGATGGTACTTTAGGACCCAATACTTTTCATTTTCCTCAATTGGACGATATGGATCTTTATTTATATCTAAAGATCGAACAACCATGGGAGTACTTAGAGGATGTGCTTTGTCCATACCAAAGTGTTTCAAGACATTTTTGGTATAATTAGACTGATGGACTAATATTCCATTAGAATTTCTTTTGATCTGCAGGCTGAGACAAAATTTTGTTTTTCTAAGGTCTTTCATTTCAAACTCTCTTTTCAAATAATTAACAGTTATTTCGAGCTCTTCTAAAATCCCGATCAAATTTATATCATCAACATAAACTGCCACTATTGCAAATCCTTTTAAAAATTTCTTTATGAAGATACAGGGGCAAATGAGATTGTTCTCATATCCTTCCCCAGACAAATATTTACTTGGACAATTGTACTACATTCTTCCAAATTGCTTTAGTCTATACAAAGATCATCTCAGTTGTATTGAGTATGTACTCTTAGGCTTTACATCAGTAAAAGTAAATCCTTCCAGGATTTTCATATGAATTTCTGTATCTAAGTCCCCATACAAGTAATCGGTCACAACATCCATGTTCTCTTATCCAAATTTTCAGAAATCGCTAAACTTATCAGATATCTGAATGTTGTTATATACATAACGGGAGAATATGTTTCCTCATAATCAATCCCAATTTTCTTTAGGAAACTTTGTGCCATAAGTCTTGCTTGTATCTAGTAATTTCATTCATTTCGTTTCTTTTCCTTACAAACATCCACTTGTAACCTACAGGGTTAATACCTTTTGGGGTTGTACTATAGGTCCGAATACACTACGTCTATTGAGAAACTCTCACTTTGCTGTAATGAAATTTCTCATTTTGGCCAATCTTTCCTTTATCGACATTTATTTATAGTATATGGTTCTGTATCCCAATTATCATCCTCATGTTCCTTTGACATTTGTGTAGCTACTGCATATGCAAATATGTCATCGATGATAATTTCCTTTCTATTCTATCTCTCTCTTAAATAATTTTAAAGTGTAGAGATCTCTTCATTATCCGGTACCGGTGCCTCTTAAAGGGCTTTTGTAGTCTCATCAAGGACTTTCGTTATTCTAAAGAGAATGAACTTTTCATAACCTCTTTGGGAGCGTTATGTGCCTCTTCAAAAGGAACCTCTTTAGAAGTGTTAAGTGTATCTTTGAGAGGATATGATGATGATTGTACATTTCTCAATTTCCGCGGAGCTATATCCTTTGAAACTATAGGTTTGCCGCTCTTCTGGCATATTGCAGGCTCTTTTGGCACCACTTTTTGGCTTTGTCCTACAGGGACATTAATTCTAGCAGGTGCATTGACAGCTGGTACATGTGACTTAGTTACCTTTGCTGCATCGTTAAATGCATCAGGTAATCTATTTGCAATTTTTTGTAAGTGCATGATTCTACGGACTTCATTTTCACATTGTGAAGTACGTGGGTCAAAATAAGACAAAGTGTAAGTATTCCACGTTAGTTCACGCTATTCTTCTAGAACATGTTGTTTTGCAAAAACAATACATTTTTTTCTCCCCTTAACAGTGGGAATTTTGTCTCATCGAATTAACAATCAGCAAAATGAGCAATAAAAACAACTCCTGTCAATGGTTTTAAAAATCGAATAATCGAAAGAGAGTCATAGCCTCTTAGATTCCTACCCTACGTTTTGGTCCCATCAGGTAATCTATTTGTAATTTTTTGTAAGTGCATGATTCTACGGACTTCATTTTCACATTGTGAAGTATGTAGGTCAAAATAAGACAAAGTGTAAGTATTCCACGTTAGTTCACGCTATTCTTCCAGAACATGTTGTTCTGCAGAAACAATACATTTTTTTTATCCCTTTAACAATGGGAATTTTGTCTCATCGAATTAAAAATCAGTAAAACGAGCAATAAAAACATCTCTTGTCATTGGTTTTAAAAATCGAATAATCGAAAGAGAGTCATAGCCTATTAGATTCCTACCCTACATTGTGGTCCCATCTTAGTACGCTGTCGGGGTGGTATAGGAACTAGAATTGCGCAACTAAACTTATGCAAATGGGAGATATTAGATTTATGTCCCAATATAAGCTGTGTAGGGGAGTATTGATGGTAGGCTGTGGGTCAGAGTCTAATGAGCATTGATGCATGTAACATAGCAAGTCCCGAAACACTAACTGGTAATTTGGACTTCATCAATGTAGTCTTAAAAATAAGTTGAATGCACTAAATCAGGATTCAGCTAAGCCATTTTAAGTATGGATATGAGGGATAGGATGTTTAACAATAATGCCGAGAGATGAACAGTAGTCATCGAAGGCTTGTGATATAAATTCACCTACATTATAAAGTCATATAGACTTAATAGGATTATCAGAGAAAGGGGCCCTAAGTTTAATGATTTAGGTCAATAGGCAGGCAAAGGCTATATTCCTAGTGGAAAGTAAGCAAACATCTAACCAATGGATAGAAGCATCAATTAAAACCATAAAATACCTAAAAGGTCCACTTAGTGGATTTAGCGATCTACAGATGTTTTCTTGTATCCTTCGCAAAAAGGATGGAGATTCTAATGCAATTTTAACGAATAAAGGTTAAGTGATTAGTTTTCCCTATAAACATGGGATACATAGATACTCATTAGGTATGGTCAATCTATGGTTTTCTAAATAATGCCCAACAAAGTTATCAATGATTTTTTTTTTAACATGGTAACTCCGGGGTATCATAACTTATCATTCCAAAGCAATAAAGTTTGAGGGTTGCTAAGCTTCGGGCATAGTTTAAGCTTCGGGCTTAACTATATCGTTTTGCTCAAAATCGAATATATTTCAATGATGGATATTGTCGTATAATATAACTCAGAAGCAAGTGCACTTAATGTTTCTAGTATGTGCTTCTGGCTTTCAATATTAGTAACAATAAGTAACAAATCCTTGTTACCTTGATTGGCAGTCTCAATATGGTATCCATTTATTCTAATGTCTTTAAAACTAAGCAAGTTTCTTTTGAAACTGCTTGAGAGCAATGCATCTTTAATAATAAATGAGTACAATTAGGTAGCATCATGTGGGTTCTTCCGAAGCCTTTAATTATTTGCACAGGTCCTGCTATGGTGGATACCTTTTGTGGATTGAATACCAATTCTGAGAAAAACTTCTGGTTTTTCAGAATGGTATGAGTTGTAGCACTATCTACAAGATAGTAAGTATACTCATTTTTGTGGTCCATACCTCTAAATAAACAGTAATAAAAAAAGGTGTAACTAAGCAATCACATGATATAAATTTAAAAAACTCATAAAAATTTCATCAAATTTATATAATGAATAATAAGAAATCATCCATCACAAAAATATCCATAAAAACATTCATAAAAAAGTTTATCAAATTAATAAACTAAAAAAATAATAAATCATCTAGCATAAAATATCCATGAAAAGGTAATTATCTGAAAAAAGAAATATCATTCTAAATAGAGATTCTGAAAAAAAAAATTTGTTTGGTCTTTTAGACCATGCCAGGAGGAGTTTCAATCTTAGCACTAAATACCTCATTGCTCAAAGGTTGGTCATTTTTGTCTTCAAAAAAGTTTTTGATCTTTAAATTTGTAATATCCAACTGGTAATCATTATTTTGTAGGACTGTGTTCCAATCCAAATCTTTCAAATCATTTGACTATGCATAATGAATAGAGGCCTTGTATACTTTATATCGTTCCACCATGTCTTTTAGTGCACGACAATCGCGAGACCAATGCCCATTCCTTCCACATCTGTAGCAAGGGTTATCAGAACTGTGGGCAGATTTATTCAGTGGATTCTGGTGTTGATCTTGATTCTACTGTTTTTGAGGCAGATTTATTCAGTGGATTCTAATGTTGATCTTAATTCTACTGCTTATGAGGATCAGATCACTTCTGGTGGTTTTTGAATTTTAGGAGGTGACCTCAAAATCCTCCTTACCAAGAGGAGTTGTTTTTTCCACCTCTTCTAGAGGGATTGTTTCTTCCATGCTCCCTTCCTCTGCCTCTGCTGGAATTGAAATTGGCATTTGCTTCAAGCATTGCCATAGATCCAATTGGTCTAGAGTTATAATTCTTTATAAAGACTGTTATTCTGCTTAGTAACAAGGAGATAAGAAATTAGTGAGTATTTAGAGTAACGCTGTTCATGGTACTACTAATACAAGGTTACATTTGATGCGTGGAAAGTGGGTAGCATTTTCTCTAACATCTGCTCTTCCGTAATCTTTTCCCAGACAATCTTAATCAGGAAACAATGTTGACAAGAGCAGACTTGTACTCAGATACTGATTTGTGGTCCTAAAATTGTAAGTTTAGATATTCGTTCTGAGTTGCTGGTAATATGATCATCTTCTGGTGATTATATCTATCCTTGAGGGATCTCCAAAGACCTGCTGGTCCTCCTTAGTGAGGTATTTATTCTTGAGGTCATCATGTGTATGATGACGTAAGAAGATAAGTGCCAATGCTTTATTTTCCGCGGACTCTTTATTACCCTCTTTTATTGTCTCTCCAAGTTTCTTGGATAGCAAGTGTAATTTTGCATCCAAGTACCAGGATAAGTGGTTGTCCCCTGTAATGTTAAAGGCTTTAAATCCAAGTTTAGCTAAATTCATCATTATGCAAGAGCTACAAAGAAAAATATACATGATCATTGATATGTAAAGGAAGATAAAAGATAAATAATAAAATTTTAAAGCATTCAGAATAAATCAAGGGGTGAGTCATGTCAAATCAAGTTGGCCTATTTGAAAACATTAAGTTATCAACTTGAATAATCCAAAACAACAGGTTTTGGCAAGGCTTCTGGCTTGATTTGGAACTTCAGGTTCATGAATTAGAACTTTAGTTTTTTTAATTAAAACTTCAGGTTCTATCAAAGCATCAGACTTGATATTATGGCCTAGTGGTTTTATTTCTAGATCTAAATATCAAACTTTAGGTTTGATCAGGGATATGAATCTTCGAGTAAATATTGTGGATCTGAGAACTTCTGATTTCAGATTTTAATAACTCAAGGATCTTGTGGTCCGAATTAGAAAAAGAACTTTTAGTTCGTATGGAACTGCAGGTCCGTATTAATATAAAACTTCAGGTTCTTATTAATAATCCATTCTTGATCTCCCCTTGTTAAAAAAAATAATCATTCATCTCCAAATAAGAGTAATAAAAAGAAGAGCATATGTATATATAGTTATTAAACTAATAAAAGATTATAAATAACTGAAATTATTTTACCGTTGGATCTTCCTCCTTTCGCTTTCAACGTGTAGATCTGCTTATGAGCTTTTCGTAAGTCGTAACGGATTGTCGATCGGACTTCATACTACCATGATATCATGATCTAAAGTTTTGATGGCAACCTCCTTACTCTTTGTTTCACGCCAATTGAGGTGAAAAAGGGAAGGACAAGGGAGGCAAAAGGGGGAGGGGACTTGTCCCCTTCCTTGTTTCATGAGGGCCGATGCAAAGGATGGGGGTGCAACACCTACTCTCCCTTTCTCTTCTATTTGATTTTTTTTTTGATTGAAAACAGGAAAGAGAAAAGGTGCTGCACTTTGACTGGTGCCTTGCGCAAGGGCCAAAGTGAAGAGAATAAAAAGGAATGGGTCTTCTTGCATGTGGACTCTGCATGTTGACTGCTAGCTTGTTGTTTTTTTTTTTTTCCGTTTTTGCTCTACTTAGGGTAATGGAGTGAAAGCCTACCGTCCTTTTTTTGCACTAGGACCGAGGGAAAAAGGGACGGCTAGCTTGTGTTGATAACGTGATAAAAAGAAAGAGAGAGAGAGGAGTAGAGGGAGAAAAAGAGATCTTCTTATTAACTGAGAGAGGTGTACATAATGAAGGGAGAGGGGAATCTTATTTATAGAATAAAGTTGCTTCCTCCCCAAGCAATCCAATATAGCAGGACTTTAACCCTAATTGCTTTCCTTATATAATGTGGGCCCCAATGTGGGCATCCACTTATGATAATATCTCTTATAACATAAATCAAATTATTTAAATTGAGTGTTATTGGTATACCCCACAAGGATCAAACGCATTAATCTTGGAAGGATTGTAATAGAGATATTTACTCTATGGAGAGATTTTAGGGGTGATGAGATGCAATGGATGGAGGGAGAGAACATAAAAAATTAAAGATGGGAGAGAACATAAATCGATAAATCTTTACAAAGAAACTTTTAAAAAAAAAATCATCACCCTGTCTTTGAAATAATAGATTGATCTAAGCTCTTCTATCCATTCTCAAGCAAAGATGGGAGAATCTGAACAACCCATCAGGTGGCCAAAGCTTAGCATTAATAAGATCAAATAATAACCAATAACAATAATATTATCCACGACTTGATGAAAAAATTGATTAGTGGTATCACCCCTCAAACTCTTATTCCAAAATCACCATTGTCCTCAACAAATCTAGTTAAAATAGCAGCAGCAATTGAAACTCCCTTTGATTGAACTGGAAAAAAAAAAAAAAGGAGAAACACACACACAATAAAGTAGGCTATACTTATCAAAAAATTGCCTCAAAAAATGGAAGAAAGATTTTTTCACTTTAAATGCTCAAACTTAGTAATCAAACCAAAAAAGAAAATATCTTTAGAAAAATGTCTTTAGAACATGGAAGAAAAAAACACACACAATAGGGATTCCACCTGTCAAGGATACAATGTCTTTTGTTTCCCATTGGCAATATTTTTCAAAAATGTGCCCTGAATTTCTATGGCATTAATTTTCATTTCTTAGTTCTTACTTGGCGTGTATGATTCTAAGACTTTACTTTAGTAGTGATCTGGCACATGTGTAAACCAGCAATGCTCCGATCGCTGAGGTCCATATAGCACCTTAAGACAAAGAGAACAAAAATCATCAGTTAATCCAACAAACCAAACATGGATGACAAAAACCCAAAGATGGACAACAATCATTCATATGCCATTTTTTCTTCTGGGATTAGCCATAGGACATCTCTTGGGTAGAAGGGATGTGACCCATAATTATCAAATGATTCACACCAACCAAAGTTATAGGGTGGCGTTATGGGGATGGGAGAGAGATATTTGAATAAAAGATAATTTAGGAATGAAGGATCGGTGTAGAGATTTTAAGGGTTATGAGAAATGATTGAAAGAGGGAGAGATTCTTTAGGAGAATAACTTACATTGATGAGAAAGAAGTCTTAGGGGGGATCATTGATCCGTGGAGAGATATTAAGGGTGATGAGAAATAATGGAAAGAGGGAGATGTTATAAGATGTTATTATCATATGTGGATGCCCACATTGGGACTCACATGAGATAAAGGAATTACTAAGGGTTAGGGTTTTTCCCTATTGGGTTGCTTGAGGAGGAAGCAATCTTATTCTGTAAATAAGATCCTCCTCCCCCCATTATGTATACGGATCTCATGAATAAGAACATCTCTCCTTCTCTCTATTCTTCTTTGTCTCTGGTTCTCTTTTATTTTTGTAACACGTTATCAGCACGATGAGCTCCAGCCTCGTGACTCCAGGGATGAAAAAAACAAGCAGAGGAAACCGATGAAGAAGGGAGCAGTTTCATCATCGCCACTGAAAATAGCCATGGTTGGTATTTAGATTCTGAGAGATCTAGATCAGATCTGAAAAGACCCTCCTCTTCCAGATCAGATCTGATGATAACAGAGAGGCCATGGTTTTTGGCCATGGCGACGATGGTAATCTTCTGGGGGGCCCTCCTCCTGTCCATCACCCGACTCTCCCCCTACAACTTCCTCGTCTTCGGCCTCGGCCACGACTCCATCATGGGGTCCTCCTTCAACCCCGGCGGTGCACCCTCTTCTCCCCTAGTCACGCTCCCTCCTCTCCCATTCCTGATCTGAGCCCGCCTGCCACCCCTGCTGGGCCAAGCTCAAGGGCAACTGCTAGTGCCGGCTCGCCCTCAGCCATATCTGATCACGCTCGGCCATGGATCTCTGTAGATTAGTGCAGAGAAAAGGGAGATTGGAAATCGACTCTGATCTCCGTCTGGGCCATACAATCGGAGAAGTGGGTTCTCGGATTGTCGTCAGTATTCCTTTTTCCAATCGGAGAAGAATAAGGAAGCAAAGTTCGGTCTGGTGCTGTTTGATTCTTCGTTACAGAGAGCACAGGTTCTGTGCTTGTTGAGGAGAAAGCTCGTTGCCAGAGTCTCATGCTGAAGCAGATGTTTTTACCGTTTTCCCTCTTCCGCTGTCCGGTGAACATCGTTGTCCGCCTCTCGCCAATGCCCTCATATTCGGATAGCTCACCACCGCCCGATAGACACTTACTGTCGGTACTGACGACGTTCGATGGTAGGGTGTTTCCATCTCTGTTTGGAGAGGTTACAAGGTTCTATTTCAGAACCAGGATTGAAGGAAGAAGAAGAGATCTGCCCTTCTCAGGAAACCATAGCCCACCACGCACAGCTGTATACTACAGCCGTCTCGGGGTCACTCCCGTTTCACCGTCGCGATCACCGGTGATCTCCAGGCCCAGCCCCACTACTTCATCGCTGCTGGTCCACGATCTGCGGGGTTCCGGTTCCGGTGTCGCTGCTCCGACAGGTCCACTCGTTGCCAACGATCTGCGGGTTGACGGGGTTCTAGTTCAGGTTCTCTTTACAGAACTGAAACAGAGATGGAAGAGGAAGGTCTGTGCATGTTATTTAATAAAAAAATTTTTTGACATCCTCTAAGATTTGACTTTAAGATCACAGTGTCACATGGGTGTGTTCCCACTTTGGGCATGGTGCATCGAGGCACTACAATCCACTGTGATCCCACAGGCCTTGATTTTGGGCAAGTTAATCCACATTTACGTCAGCCCAACCCGAGTGAGGCCCATAATTAGTGTGACATCATTGATGATGTCAGCAAAGCGTACGGTCAAAGGAAGATTTGACAGGATCGATGGCAGAAACTTGTTTCTGCGATATCTTGACGATCCGAAGTCCGATTTGAGATCCGTTTGCGCCTATGGAAAGCTCGTGAGCAGATCTACACATTGGCGCCAAACCGAGGACAATTTAAAGGTTAAGTAATTTCTCCTTATTTTATGACCATTTATTCGTTTGATAATCTGCATTTAACTTTATTCCTTTTAGATCTATCAGTATTTTTTCATTTTAATTCGAGTGATGAATTGTAATTTCTTATCAAAAGGAGATCATGATAAAATTGAAAATCATGAATCATAAATAGAACCAGAAGTTCTATGCAAGAAATTGGAACCCGAAGTTCCATACGATATTTAGAACCAGAAGTTCTATATGGAATCAATAATTCGGACTCGCAGTTCCATAAATTATTTTAATCTATGAACCAGAAGTTCTTTCAAATTCGGACCAGAAGATCCGTTGGTTATTTTACTCTGAAACCAGAAGTTTTCAGATCTACAATACATACTCGAAGTTTCATATGATACTTAGAACTAGAAGTTCTATATCGAATAAATAACCTGAACCTGTAGTTCTGTATGTTATTTTAATTTAGAACCAGAAGTTCTAACTCGGACCTGAAGATCCATGAATTATCCTAATCTAGAACCTGAAGTTCTAACTCGTACTGAAAGATTTATGAACTATTCTAATTTAAAACCAGAAGTTCTGATTCTTAAGTTGAGAACCTAATGTTCTAAACTTCAAATTTCTTAATTCCTCATCACATTTTTATTATTATCTTTGATTGAATGTTAAGAACCTGAAGTTCTACATTTTATTTCTGTTTCTCATATACATTTATTTTTATATTCTATAACATTATACTGCATGCTTGATATAATTCCTTCGGTGTAATTATCACTAATGATTATCTGAAACTTTAGTTTTGATGAATTTATTATTGCCAGAAGCAGTAGTTCCAAATAATAGAACCTGAAGTTCTATATCCAATGAATAATCTGGACCTGAAGATCCATACATTATCTGGAACCAGAAGTTCTAAGATTTAGAATATGAACCTGAAGATTCATATTCATCATCAAACTTGGAGCTTTGATTTCTAAAGATTCAAAGTAGTGTAGATCGATACAACGGCCATGAAATCAAACCTGAAGTTTTGATAGAACCAGAAGTTGTGATTCAAACCTGAAGCTTTGATAGAACCAGTAGTTCTAAGAACCTGAAGTTCTATCACTAGCCTGAAGTATTGACAGAACTAGAAGTTCTGATTCATCAGTTAAGAACCCGAAGTTCTAACTTTCTGATTGGCCAATTCTTCATTATATTTTGTCATCGGATATTGAGAACCCGAAGTTCTATTTTTGTTTGATTGTTATTGGTAAATCGATCTTTACACACTCTAAAAGGCTTGGTAATACTATCAAAGTCGGAAATAATATATCCCTGAAGGATATGGCATACGCTCTTATTTTCCGCGCCATTATATCCCCATTAGACAGGGATGATCACCAGCAGATGGTCATACACCTAATGCTTGAAATAAATGCCAGATTAGTCAATTAAAATCCCTCCAGAAGAGGTAGATATAATATGTTCTCCCGTAGAGATGAAATAAACCACCCCAGGAGAGGTGATTGAAAAGGCATTTTGTTTGGAAATTGGGTGAACCACCAAGCATAGTCTGGAAGACCTACAACTACTTTTATGAGTTTGAACATTGAGTTCAGTTCTTAGATATTTTGTTGAATGCTAGGACTTATTTTTAATCCCCCGTATATTATGTTATATTTGCTTTGAATGCTGAATTGTTTAGTTGTTCTTACTTTTATTTTTGCAATGCGATTACCTAGTTATGTGAGTTTATTATTACTTGCTCTATGGCTCATGGAATGCATGAAACTGAGGATAATATCTGTCTGGTAGACAGTGCAACAAAACACATTACATTGAAAAAACCAGAAGTTTTTTTCTGAATTAGTGTTTCATTCGTGCACGGTATCGATCATAGCTGTATCCGTACAAATACTTGAATGCTCCAGAAGAGTCTACATAATGGTATTTGTACATCATTACTAGTATTGACAGCCAGAAGCTGATACTAGAAAAGCTAAGTGCATTCTCCTTATATTTCAAGGCTATATTACAAGACAATCTTTAAAAATCGAATCATATTCGATTATGAGCAAAACGACAAAGTTAAGCCAGAAGCTTGTTATTCTTGGGGTCCTATGTTTTGGTAAATTATTGATACTTCTGTTACGTACTCCTTAGAGTACCATCTATTGACCATCCTTTTCGCAAAGGATATTGTGTGACATTTGTGAACCTATCTAATCCCGCCCATTAGCACATATTATTAAACCTAGGATACACATCCTTAAGCATGTTATTAAATTTATAACGCTTGATATTGTAGGTTTGTGACTTGCATGAGCCTCCAACGTAAACTCTATGTTGGTTATACTTCACCCTAATTAATGGATATCTAGACCCACTGACAGGAGATATATTCATTGTTCGTTTTTGCTGATTGTCATCTTGATGAGACAGTCTTCTCGCCGTTAGGGGGAGATAAGAGAGTTCCTGAAGAACACTTTGTTCCTGAAGAACAATCCGTTCCTGAAGAACGGCGAGAATTAATATGGAATACTACCACTCAATCTCATCTAAATTTATGTACTTCACAAATGTGAGAATGAAGTACGGAGAATTGTGCACTTAATTACAAACGAATTCCTTGATGCTTTTAATGATGCAGCAAAAGTGACTAGGTCACATGTATCGGCTATGAACACACAAGCACGAATTAATGTCCCTGTAGGACAAGTACGAATTAATGTTCCTGAAGAACAAAGTCCAAATATGGCAGCAAATGAATCTACACTTGCCAGAAGCATGGTAGACTTATAGGTTTCAAAGACTCAGCTCCCCAGAAGAGGAGAAATAAGCAATCATATCCCAATCATACTCCAGAAGAGGTATACTCCCGAAGAGTTTATGATAAAATCCACTCTCTCCACATTTCCTGAAGAAATTAATGTCCCGGAAGAGACATGAGTCCCAGAAGAGACTTTGGAAGCCCCTGAAGAGGCAATGGGTACCCAATAAATAAAGAGATCTCTATACTTTATAATTATTCAAGAGAGAGATGGGATAGAAATGAAATTATCATCGATGACGCATTTGTATATGCGGTAGCTACTCAAATATCAAGGGAAATTGAGAATGATGATTGGGATACAAAACCATGTTCTATAAATGAATGTCGACAAAGAACATATTGGCCAAAATAAAGAGATACCATTAAGGAATTACAATCTCTAAATAGACGTGGTATATATGAACCTATAGTACAAACCCGAAACGGTGTTAACCCTGTAGGTTACAAATGGGTGTTTGTAAGGCAAATGAACGAAAGGCAAAATTGTGATATAAGGTTTCCTGTAGAAACTTGGGATTGAAAACATACACATACATATATATATATGAAAATCCCAGAAGGATTTGCTTTGCCTGAAGCAAAGTAAGAGAGTACGTACTCAATATAAGTAAGACGTTCATTGTATAGCCTGAAGCATATGGTACAATCGTCTTAATAAATGTTTATATAAAGAAGAGTATGAAAACAATCCCATTTGCCTGTTCCTGTTTATACAATCCTTAAATGGATTTATAATAGTAGAAGTTTATATATCTAATCGAGACTCCAGAAGAGCTCGAGAAAACTATTGACTATTTTATCTCGGCCTGCAGATCGAGAGAAGTTTTAATGAGATTTTTATTCTTTATAAATATGCTTCCCATATATAGTTTTGCACAAAGGCTTTAGATTGGTATTAAACAAACGCTATGATATTTATGTCTGTTTTATGGCTGAAACCAAATTTTATAGGATATACAGATTCAGGATATATCCCTGATCCTCATAAGGATCGATCATAGACATGTTATATGTTTCTTCATGTCAATATCATTACTTTTGATATTCTACTAAATTGACTATTGATAGCGACTTATTCTAACCATGCTGAGATTTTTAAGCCAGTGGGGAATGTGTATGGCAAAAATATTTAACTCAGCATAGATGTAGTTCTTGTCAATTACCTCTTAGTACAGGTACTCCGAGCATTATTTGCAAAGACAATGGGGCATGTATTTAACAGATTCAAGAATGATACATTAAAGATGACAAGATGAAACACATTATACCAAAGTTCTTTTTCACTCATGAGCTTCAGAAGGATAACAAGATTGAAGTCAAGCAAGTTCGTTCAAGCAACAACCTGGCTGATCAGTTTACGAAGTTCTTATCAAAATCAGTATTTTAGAAATTGTATACGAGATTGACATGCTGAATTATGTACAAAGATGTTATCATCAGGGGGAGTAGTAATCAGGGGGAGGCATCCTGAAGTATGCTACCCAGGACATATGTGCGCTGTACTCTTTTTCCTTCTCTAGGTTTTGTCCCACTAGGTTTTCCTAGTTAAGGTTTTAACGAGGCAGCATTATGCACGTCCAACACCAAGTCAATGATCATGTAGAACGTTGTACTTTTTTTCCTTTGCTTTGGTTTTTATCCCACTGGGTTTTTCCTTTGCAAGGTTTTAATGAGGCAACTGTCATTGAATGGTGGTCATCCAAGGGGGAGTGTTATAAGATGTTATTATCATATGTGGATGCCCACATTTGGACCCACATGAGATAAAGGAATTACTAAGGGTTAGGGTTTTTCCCTATTGGGTTGCTTGAGGAGGAAGCAATCTTATTCTATAAATAAGATCCTCCTCCCCCCATTATGTATACAGATCTCATGAATAAGAACATCTCTCCTTCTCTCTATTCTTCTTTGTCTCTGGTTCTCCTTTATTTTTGTAACAGGAGAGACTTTTTAGGAGAATAAATTGAATTGATGAGGAAGAAATTTTAGGGGTATTGTTAATATTGCCAATTAATTGTCATTAGAAGAATGTGCAAATCATCTTGGAAGGAGATATTTACTTCATTTTTAGGAGTGATGAGAAATGATGGATAGAGGGAGAGGTAAAAGGAGATGTTTTAGGTTGAATTGATGAGGGACAACGGACCAAAAATATTATGAACGAAGATGGATGATTGGGAGAGATTTCTTAAAATCTCTCTCATTCAAATTAATCCTTGATCTACTTCCTTATTAAGATTACGATGTGAGTCATTTAATTTTGCTATTTTATAAGGGAGTGCCACATGTTATGCAAAGGGAACGTCACTTGTCGCTCTCCCGCGCTCTCTCACGAGGCGGGGAGGGGGGGGGTGTGGGGAGGGGAGAAGTGGAATTCTTTTAATATATACTAACACTTCAGGGCCTGCGATTTAATAATTATTTTATTTGTAAATAGGAATATTTATAAATATTTAAATAATTTTAATTTAATATTAACATTAAATTCATTTTACAATCATAATCTTAAATATTTTAGTGCACTCTTAAAATTTAAATATCATATTAGTAAAACTAAATAAAAATGAAAACAATGTACTTGTGGAATTTCATTAGAATGTTAATAAAAGAAATAATTTTTCTTTAATCTGTAAAATCAAGCCAAGAGAAAAAAAATATTATATGGTAATATAAATTAGATGGAATGCTCCACTATACAAAGAATCATCAGTTCAGCCAATCATATCATTATGAAAATTTTGAATTAGGTGAAAAGAAGCAAGTAATCAAGATTATCACAAAATTTAGGCTTCTCACTTGTTTATTAATGCATAACTCAAAGAAAGAAAAAGAAATAAAAATAGAAAGAGAAATTTTGACTAAATGTAACAAAACCTAAGATGATCTCTAATTGAGTGATGGACATTAAAATATGGGATACACTTTCAATCTCTACATCAGTAGAAAAAAATTGTATTACTCCTATACAAAGCATAAAATACTATTTGCATTACCATTGACATTCTAACATGAAAGACAGACTTAGTTAATATGTATTAGCATATTAAAATTGATACTTATTAAAAATGTAATGATTATGGCCTCAAGAGATATAGAGAAGAGAGAAATTAAATAAATAAAAGGAAAAATAGCATAACTACCTTCTAAACATTTAAAATGAAAAAATATATATATATATAAACCATCAGAACTTTTGGTGTCTAAAGAGAGCAGAACTGCACTTACTCTCAGTGGTAAGTTGTTTGATGGTGTCTCCATGTATATACCATGCTTCATATTCTCATGTAAAACCTATAGGCCGATGAGCTGGTCGTTCTCTGTTTTTTTTTCTCCTCCCATTGTTACATGGAAAAATTGAATTCCAACACCCACCCATTTATGGTAGGTGGAGTCAAAATAAAAATAAATATGATTATCCACCTTCCAAAGGTTCTATCAATTTAATAACAAGATATGTTGTGTATAAAATTAAAAGATTTTAAGATAAGAGATAAAGATTGATTGGTTTATATAAAATTTAAAATTGAGCAAGAGCATTAATTCAAATTTAAAATTGCTATGTTAGGGCTAATCCAAATTATTGGTTGTTCTGAGTTTTAAGGGACATAATTTAGAATGAGAGAGATTTTAGAAATCTTGTCTCCTGGTAGTGCCATTCTAAGTGATTAATTTAGGGAAGATCTAGCAATATTAGGACTTGAGCATTAGCTTACTCGAGCGGGCCCCAGATATAAACTTTGAATTGGGCTGAGATTTAGTAGTAGAAAGCCCAAGCCCGATCCCGTCCAAGTGAGAGACATTAAAAAATCTCTCAAATAAAAAGAAACAACCTAAACAACAAATATTTTCATTTTTTTTAGATATAATACAGTATAGCTCAAGTTTAAACTATTTTAGGTGGGCTGGGCTCAGGGTAGATACTTATGGCCTGAATTAGACTTTCTCTAGGCTCGGGCCTATTGATCAAAATCTAGGTTAGGCCTGGACATTACTTGACCCGGCCCGTCCTGGCCCAGCCCCATGAACACCAGTGACCAATTTAGACTCATTGTGATTTTAATAGAAAACCATATCGACCCACAAATTGCCACTTGGATAGTGGGATTTAATGGCATGTAAAATAAGATAAAGGTAATTTGCCTAACTAATATGATGAGTGGTATGAAAATTCGTTTGAGATGTATGAGAACCCCTCCTTTTGACTATATGGTATTCTTTAAGATTAAATATGATATGGATATCAATAGTAGATTATGATGAGATTGCATGCAAGGAATTGCATTGAAATTTTTAAGGTATCGTATTATTTAGATAAGAAAGATTTAGATTGATTTTAGAAAGAGAGAGATAATGATAGGGATAAGGATTATCCTGATTTTTAGGAGATTAAATAGTAAAGAGAGAGATTTCAAGGGAGGAAAATGGAAGAGAATCTTAGGATTTTAATTGGAGTGTGCCACGTGTCGCTCTCCCGTAAAAAAGAAGTGCTACATGTTGCTCTCTCACGAAAAGGGGTATTGTAGTGGGCCCAACTTATTGGAAATTATTTAAGATAACGTACACATGAAAAGCTCTTCTGTATTAGACCGTAGGATCTTGACTTGCACTGACATATCTGGTTTCAATAAGAGGATTTGAATGTAGTTCTAGGACATGCTTTGATTGAAGGATCAATATCTAGTTCCAAAATTCGTTCTAACTTTTTTTTTCTTAAAATAAGGATAAAATTCAACTTCTAACAAGGCACAAAATCTATTATTTTCATGATTAAATGTAAAAATATCCAATTAAAATTGATTTTGAGTTACAGTTTGCGATATAAAAGATTTGTGTACCGTGTTGCAGGTCCATGGGTATGAACTTGTATGGATCCAAAAATAAACTCATATATCAATTGGAACTTTAAACCCAATTTGTCAATTGAAACCTATTTTTAACGTAGTTTTTAGGGGTTGGAAGCTCTAGATGATCTGATATTGGATATCCACTTGCATCCTTTAGCGGCAACATGAGGTAACAGAATGTCGTGGGCTAGTTTTATAAACCAAAATTGCCATGTTATGTGAGCTAGGTTTTAGCCCTGAGTTGCTATGTTTGTGCCTACTATGAATTTTTTGCAACCCATTTTCTATTAGGACCAATATATGCAAATTCTAACTTCATTAGTGTTACCAGTCCACACTGTAATTAGTTTAGCGGTGATTACTGCATGGGAATCAGAATATTTAATATTTTTCAAGTCAACATTTTACAACAAACCTTTTTACCATCAGGCCCACTCATCGTAAATTATGCCATTCCTAAAAGTTTGGTGACTCTTGGACAATGTTTTGATATGGAATGATACTTAACAATCTTGTATGATTTTGTAGGCTTGTTAATTTTATGTATTGGAAAATCTTTATAATGATGACGATATCGTTCTGTGGCCTACCTTATCTTATCATGAAATCACTTTATGGCCCCTATTACCACATTAACATACAATTCCACTTTTCACACATAAAATTTAATTATTCTACAATAACTACTCTAGGGATTGGATTATATATCTCTAGAACATATTTGATCCATGATGATAATTATGATGATGTTCAAGTGACGCCCGCTAATGCTATGTCCACATCAAGATTTTGTAATATCTAAATCCAATCATCAATATACCTTGACATGGATTAGCTAGGCAAATATAAATTAAAACCAAATTAGGGAAGGAGAGATTTTATAGAAAACTAAATAGATATTTTAGGAAAATTGAGAAATTTTAGAGATTTGGTTTGAATAGAGTTTAGCTAATATGGATGGAATCCATAAATTGCGCAATGTGTCCCTCTATCATGAAGAGAATTGTGCCACGTGTCGTCCTCCCACGAAATGGGGTATTGTTATAATATATATAAATAACTAGCGTTTCAGGGCCCATGCCCAATGCGAATCTTGTTTAATAATTATATTATTTGTAAACAAAACTATTTATAAATATTTAAATGATTTGTAAATTAATATTAACATAAAATTCATCATGCAATCATAATTTTAAATATTTTAGTGCACACTTAAAAAATTAAATATCATATTAGTAAAACTGAATAAAAAAGAAAAATAATGTACTGTAGAGTTTTATTCTAATAGTATTATTAAAAAAATTAAATCATTTTTCCTTAAATCTGTAAACTCAACTCAAGAGAAAAAAAATATTATATGGTAAAAAAATTTAGATGGGATAGTCTAATATACAAAGAATCATTTGGTCAATCAACTCTCTCACTATGAAAAAATTGATTAGTTAGAATTGAATAGAAAAGAAAATAACCCATACCAAACCCGGCCCATTTGAAAATATATGTACCATTTAAGTAAAATAGAAGCAAGCCTAACCCCCATGGTGAGAGCTTTGATGCTGGGCTTAGGCTAAACCTTGACATGATCATGCACTGCCAATGGCTAGGCCATTGTGGGCCTTACCAAGTTCAACAAAGTCCAGGTCAATACCTATTAAAAAGTAATAATATTTTAAAAAAAAATTATATAAACCAATTGTAAAAATATTATGTGCTAAAAATATTATACCCACAAAGTCTCATTAGAATATTAATAAAAAAATTGTTAGATCTTTTTTCCTTTAATCTAGAACCTCAAATTAAAAGGAAAAGAAATATTATATAATAAAAAAAATTAGATAAAATAGTCTAATGTACAAGAATCATTAGGTCAACTTAACCCTCTCATTGTGAAAAAAATTGATCAGTTGGAATTGAATAAAAAAGAAAATAGACCAACGCCCAATGCTGTCCATCTGATAAATATATGTAGGTTGGCTCCTTGTCTTCCCACTCCTGGCCACTGGGCCAACTTAGGAAAAAAAAAACTAAATAATAGAGAGTATTAGGATGTGTAGAGAATTCTTAGTAGGGGTTTGCATGGGTCAAGCTAGGCTAAGGCATATTCAAGCCTGACCCAACTTTAGAAGCATTAGCCTAGGCCTAGCTGAAGCCCAACATAACTTGTAAAATTCAGGCCTGAGCCCACCATTTTATTAATCGGGCCCGGTCAAATCATTTAAAAAAATTAAAAACATTTATACGTGGAAATAGAATAGGTGCAGTCAGATGTCATCTATAAAGAAAAATAGAGTAGATTGGACCAAATGAAATCTATTAAGATTTTAGGCATAGAAAACCGTGTATTAGGAAAGATTTTAGGGAGAATTAAGAAATAGAGATTAGCAAGTAGTGCTTTAAGGAATGAATGGTCTTAAATAAATTTAAATTTCAAATATATAAAGGTGATTACTT
This sequence comes from Sextonia rubra, assembly GCA_037013555.1. Lineage (NCBI taxonomy): Eukaryota > Viridiplantae > Streptophyta > Magnoliopsida > Laurales > Lauraceae > Sextonia > Sextonia rubra. Next base: position 58,055,229 of record JASUAD010000006.1, on the reverse strand, counting down.
CTAGGAAAAAAGAAAAAAAAAGATATAAAAAACATGGAGATATGAATGAATAGAAGAAAGAACTTTAAAAAACTTATGACCCAATGGAAGATAAAATAGGCGGATGAAATATAAAAACATCTCAAGACCAATGTATGGACCCATGCATTAAGAAATTTAATGCATGTGAGGCTCATATTTTATGAATCTCCCAGACTTATATTACAACTTTTTTAAATGATTATGGGTCCACCTTTTCTGGCCCAACCAACTACAACTCAAATCCACTGATACTGGGTTAGAAATTTAGAGGATTTGACATGGGTTCTGTATGCATGGCTTTTTTCCCCTTTCTATTCATATCAGATTGGCAATCTACACCGACATTGATTAAAACTGTAAATAAAGATCTTGAACAATACAATATTAGTTTTATTTTAAATCTATACCAAAGAAAGCAAAGAATTAAAAATCTCAAATGAAAAATTAAAGATCCCTTTAAACCTTGAAATGAGAGAACTGAAGATATATAATGCATTTAGATATTACCAACTTGGATTCCCATATTGAAACTAAATTTTATGGGTTTGGATGTAGGTAAAGAAAGAAAAGAGTTTGATTTAGGTTTGTCTTGTATTCTTTCAGATGTTGAGAGAGATTTTAGAAAAAATTGAGAGATTTTAGAGAGGTGGTATGGATAGATTCTAGCTAATATAGTTAGAATCCTTAAATTGTGCCACGTGTTGCCCTCTCACGAAGAAAGCTATGCCATGTATCGCTCTCCCGCGAAATGGGGTATTGTTGTAATATATATAACTAGAGCTTTAAGGGCCGCGTTGGAAAAAATAAATAAATTTTATAATAAAAAATCAAATATTGCTATTTTTAATATTTTAATAAAATATAAATGGATATTATCATATAAATCATAACATAAATATAGTAAAATTAGATTTAAAAATCAAATATTTTAAAAAGAAAACTTATACACAATGTTTACTCATATACACATACCTTGGATTTGAATTATCGCGTCTAAGTCTAACGGAGGGGTGGCTAAACTACATATAATACATACGTTTGCACATGCTCCTATAAAATTTTAGATTATGATTTTATTGGCAAAGATTTAAATGGATACATGAGGTGTCACTTTAGGTTCTGTGTCGATGAGTTTTATCTTACCTTGTTCTTTTTTATTCAAACACTGTAAAAAAGCAAGTGCAATCAAATCCTCATAGAAATATACAAGTTCTTTAAAAAATATATATATATATATAGAAGGAACATATCAATCAGTAGAATTTGTATCTCAAGAAGAACCTATCTTACTTTTTTATTTTCATTTAGACATGGCACAAAATTAAGTGCAATCAAGTCCTCATAGAATCTACAAGCTGTTTAAAAAAAAAAAAGAAAAAAAAAACATAAAAGAAAGGCAAAAAAACATATGAATCAGTAGAACTTGTATCTCAAGAAGAACCTATTTTACATTTTTCTTTTTCATTCAAATGTAGCACAAAATCAAGTGCAATGAATCATTATTTGTGCAATCAATCAATCTTTTTCTTTAAAATCAAATATTTTATTTTTTGCAGCATTATTTCAAAATTTTATGTTGACAATATGCTATACAAAACTTGTTTCGTTACATTTTAAAAGTATTCTAAGGAACAAAAGCAAGATAATTATATGATATATGATGTGGGACCTGCCTTTTATTTTTTATGGCACTCAATTATTATTTTACAGGGGACCACCTTTTTGTGAATGTAAATATGAGAATCATCTTTAGAAATTACAACGTCATGGATAGCTTTACAAATTAGAATATGAGGCCCACATTCACAGTGTTTACAATGTGGGTCTACACTTTGTAGCCATGACCATGTGACCCACATTAAGGAATTATGAAGTGAAGCCACATTTCTTGTGACTGTGGACACGAAATTATAATGTGGTGCCCACCTTTAGAAATAAGTATATGGGGCACATTCATGGGAATTACAATTTGGGCTCACTTTATAGGAATTATAATATGGGACCATTTTTCTATTAATTGTGAACACAGGACCTTCAGTTAAAATTTTCAATGTGGTACCCACTTTGAAAATTAGAACATGCGATCACATTCATAAGATTCACAATGTGGGTGTACATTCATTGAGTGACACTTCTCACCTTTTTTGGCAATATGATATGGCCCTTTTTTATGCATATGCGGGCTTTTTTCTCACATGAATGTCGGTTGTCTTCTCTCATATAATGAGTCCTAAGTTGAATGGTGAATGGGTTGGGAGACACAGTTTATTTGAAGGCCTCTCATAGAAATTGGGATTTTCTTTCAATTCTCTATTAAGTGGGGCTCATTCAACTCAATGGTGTGAATCTCAAAGAAATGGGCCTCTCGTTAATAAATTGAATATGATATTTGATGATGGAGGTTGCTTAGGCTACATGGGCTATCGGTCCGCTCATGGTCACTTAATTTTAAAATAAGAAACCTGCTTGAAACTTTTTCTCAATAGGAGTTGGTGCCACTGTCCTATCCATAGACCGACCTACATTGAAATTTTGCTCGATAGGAGTGGCTCCCAAAGACTGGTGTATTTTCTTAACCTTACCTATCCTACCAACTCTTATTTGGCTCGTGGAGGGTATTAGATGAACTAAAATAATATAATTAGTTTAAAGTTGGCATGGAGAGATTTTAGAGCTTTCTATGGTGAGTTCTTATAGGAGGGCAATGATACGGAGAAATTTTAGGAAAGAGGAGATATTTTAGATTTATTTTAACGGCACCACATGTCACACTCCCATTCTTTCTCTCAATATATGTGCATATTATAGAAAATCTAAATAAAGAATATTAAAATATTAAAAAAAAGATTTGTAGAAGAAGTAGAATGAGGGAAGGAGTAAGGGAAAGATAAAGATTTGGATAGATTAGGTAGGCCCATAATGATATAGTGTTCTAACCCATCTTCTAATAACCCAAGCCAAAGGGACATTGACTCAACAAATATTAGCAAAAAAAAAAAACAACAAACAAAAAGGAAAAGAAAAAAGGGTAGAATGCACCTTTTTTAATTTTTTAATTTAATTTAATTTATTTATTCTTTTTTTTCATACATTCATTTGATATACGCCTCACTTTATATTTGTGGATCCCGGCCCACTTATAAAAATCATAACACCCGCCTATCAAATCTGAAATAGGGTTTTTACTAAATTGTACCCATGATAAGAGGTAAATTAAGAGAGAGTAGTTTAAGTTTAAATAAATGAGCCGATCCTATCCAATTTTTTAAAACACTACTTTTGAAAAAAAATGGTGTTCCCCTCCAATTAATCATTGTGCAACTTTCTAGCTATAGAATTACTTGATGTGAATTTTAATTCCAATCCAATAATGTTTGCAAGTGCACACCTGTCTAGTTAAGACAACGGCAAATGCAGGTTGATCCCACAAGGAGCTCCACTAAACTTAAAATTAAAAAATCTGAACTTTTTTAATTAAGTAATAAAAATTGCAGAGATTGATTTTGAAGTGAGAAAAATATCAGAAACATTCACTAAGTAAAGTGTATAAAAATTAGTAATGAAACACAGATCAGAACAACCGGGAATACATTAAGTTTAACTAGTTTATGCAATTTAATCTACTTTTTTTTCTCAAAATTAACTTAAATAAACAACAACTCAATGTTTCTTATATGGAGGATTTTTCTTTGTAAAAATCAAAATTTTCTTTTTAAACAAAATTCAAGACTCCTTTACCTCATAAATGCAAAAATTATCGTAAGCATTATTTATCAAATTAAGCATAAACTATTAAAGGTGTACAAACCAAAGCATAATTTATCAAATGAGCATAAATGATCAAAAATAATTTAGTAAGAACATAAATCAAAGGACAAATTTATTATTCTACGTATGCAATCAAAGAGACATAAAAAAAAAATCAACTACATAAACTGAAAATTAATGCACTTAACTTCATCCTAGTGCTTTGATATAAAAGTTTACTCCATTGAATAGAACTTCAGTAATCTTTTCATAACAATGATTAGATCTTGTACAATAGTTCTCTCAAAAGTTCTCTCTTCTACTCTTAAAATCTAGACTAGTGCTTCAGAATACAGAGAATATTTCTTAAATAACATTATCTAGGGACAAAAGAAAAGATATGAGAGAGGAGAGAGAAGAGAGAGGACTTTCTTAATTGGAGGGGACATGGGATGATTAAGAATCTCCCATGGTGTGGCCTACTTTTATAGTTTTCTAGCTTCTCAGGTTCATTGAATCTAGACCTATTTTTAGTGGATTGAGAAATAAGATTTGCTGTATGTTGATTGAGTTTATCTCCTTAAATAAAAGAGAGATCTTAGATATAAGATGAGGTGAAAGCTTTTGGAATTCTTACGAGATCTTCAAATGGGTTCCACAAAAGAATGTGCAGCAGTTATACTTCAATGGTATATCTGTAATTGCAATCCCGCCTAAAAATGTACATAAAACTTTGCGGGCCCTTAACATCCTTATTTTAGCTCCAATTTGCACAATCTTAGGCTCCACAGATATCTACTCTAAATAATCTTTCAAATGATAGGTCATTACATTGATTGGACCTATGGTTTGAGAGTTATTGTTATTTTAAATTAGGCTATCCTTAAAAAAAGGGGATTAAATTTTGGATTTTGATTTGGAAGGGACTCTATCTCTCTAGTAGTTGTGAATTGTTAGCTATGTTAGAAGAATATTTCTTGGCACTGTAGGATGAGATAAGATCTCCTAGAAGCCTTGGCTGATCTTCAAATGGGATCTGTTGGCAGATGAACTCTAAATGTATGGATTTTCAAACACTGAAATCCAAATCATCCCTAGGGTTTTGTAGATCCTACAAAATTTATTTCCTGCACATTCTAATTAAACCTATCAAATATTGAAGAACTCACATTGAAGCGAGACTCTTCCGAACAGAGTTCTACTCCAATTGAGACTCTTCAGAGAAAAATTACAATCATTCTCAATTAATATAGAAAATGTGTAAAAATTGTAAAAATTTCAATTTCTAGGTGAAAATGCACAAAATGATGAAATTAAATTAATCTGCCTCAAACTGATCCATAAATGATGCAAATTCATGAACTTAAAGAGAAACAAAAACACATATATGCAAGTTGAAAGAGATATAAAAATAATAATTAAGTTTTTATGTATTATTGATACATTTATGTCTTGCTAGGGACTCTCTTTGTGAAGCATAGTCCATCCTAGTTGGGCCCCAATGGAAACGTGGTCTAGACAGTAGAACCATGCACCCTCCATCTAAATTGGGGATCGAAATATCCAATTGGGGCCAACTTAGATATCAAATTTGAAGTCAGTCTAATACTTGTAACATATTCATTCATGGTCCACTAGTTTAGTCTTTTTTATATAAAATAAAAAATTGACCTTTAATCGAACAGTCCATTCCATTTGGATTTATTAAAATCTAGAGGGATCTATGTAAATATGAGGGAGTGGGTTTAAATGCTTCGCACGAATGGCCTAATAGGGGGGCCCCATGTGGTAGCTTATACCATAAGATTGTAAGAAAAACTTGAACAAGATCATTACTCATATATATATATATATCAAAAATTAAATTGAAACAATTACTTCCATGAAATCCATGTGAGTGACCCACGCAGCTCATTTTAATTCCAACAAATAGAAGAATAATCATGTAAGAGATGGGGCAATCTCGAGCTTTCTAAGTTGGAGTGTGAGGTAATTGCTTGGGTTGGATCGCTTCATTCAAAGCATACCCCATAAGCAGTTACTTCCATGATAGCCATGCCAATGGGACCCGCATAACTCATCTTACTTACAATTAGAGGTGGCAAATGGGTTGGGTTGGCTAAATGCGAGTTGAGGTAGCAATGGGTTCAGGTTGTCACCCTTAACCCCAACCTGCACCCGCATAGGGTTAGGTCGGGTTGACTCACCTAAACCTGCATCATGTTATGGGTTCATTAAGGTCAAGCCAAACTAATCACTTCACTTGAATACTACAGTTCTCTCTTTTTCTTATTCTTTTTTCTTTTTTTCTTTTTTCTTTTCCTATTCAAAGTGGATTCAAAGATTGTATTATTACAAAGAAATAAGACCTTCTGCTTTTTAATCAAAGCACTTAACCACTATACCATCAAAACTTTTCATGCAAATATTTATCAAATTGTAAGAGGATTACTAGGTCTAATTGCTTAAATAGTGACAATCTGTCTTGGTTGTTTTAAATTATATAGGAAAGAGGGTAGAGACAAGTATGGTAAAGACATTTTAGATTTTAGGGACGGCATGTAATTCCATCAAGTGTTGGGAAAAATTCCAGATCACTTAGGATTTTCTTTCAGAATTGTAAGCAGATTATCAAATCTAATCCTTTAGTTGGGGACAATTTATTTTAGGTATTTTAAATTATATAGGAAAGAAGGTGGAGATAAGTATGGGAGAGATATTTTAGATTTTAGGGATGCCATGTGTTGCTCAAAGGAAGACCACTTGTCACTTTCTGGACAAGGACTATTCTTATTATATATACTAGCGTTTCAGCGGTGCGGGCCTTGTTTAATAATTATATTATTTGTAAATACAAATACTTATGAATATTTAAATGATTTGTAAATTAATATTAACATAAAATTCATCACACAATTATAATTTTAAATATTTTAGTGCGCACTAAAAAATTTAAATATCATATTAGTAAAACTAAATAAAAAAGAAAAATATGTGTAGAGTTTTATTAAAATATGATTAAAAAAAAGTTAGACAATTTTTCCTTAAATCTGTAATCTCAACTCACAAGAAAAAAATATTATATGGTAAAAAATTTAGATGGAATAGTTCAATATACAAAGAATCATTAGGTCAATCAAATCTCTCACTATGAAAAAATTGATTTGTTGGAATTGAATAGAAAACAAAATGACCCATACCAAACCCTGCCCATTTGAAAATATATGTACCGTATAAGTAAAATAGAAACAGAGCCCAAACCACCACGGTGAGGGCTTCGATGATGGGCTTAGGCTAAGCTCAGATATGATCATGCACTGCCAATGGCTAGCCCATATTGGGCCCTACCAAGTTCAATAAAGTCCAGGTCAATACCTATTAAAAATGTAATTATATTTTATAATAAAACCATTTAAATCAATTGTAAAAATATAATACCCAGAGAGTCTCATTAGAATATTAATAAAAAAAAGTTAGATCATTTTCCTTTTATCCAAAAGCTCAACTAAAGAGGAAAAGCAATATCATATGGTAAAAAAAAATCAGATAAAATAGTCCAATGTATAAGAATCATTAGGTCAACCAACCCTCTCACTATAAAAAAAATTCATCAGTTGGAATTGAATAGAAAAGAAAATAGACTAAAGTCCAATGTTGTCCATTTGATAAATATATGTAGGTGGGCACCTTGCCTTCCTACTCTTGGCCACTGGGCCAACTTAGGAAAAAAAAAAAACTAAATCGTAAAGAGTGTTAGGATGTGTAGAGAATTTTTAGTAGGGGATGTTCAAGTTTGACCCGACTTTAGAAGCATTGCCTAGGCCTGGCTGAAGCCCAACACGAACTGTTAAATTTAGTCCTAAGCCCACCATTTAATTAATCAGGCCGGGTAAAATCATTAAAAAAATTAAAAAGTTTTATTAATGGAACTAGAATAAATGCAGTCGAATGTCATTTACAGAGAAAAATAGAGAAGTTTGGACCAAGTGAATTATATTAAGATTTTAGGCACAAAAAACCGTGCATTAGAATAGATTTTAGGGAGAAGTAAGAAATCAAGACTAGCAAGTAGTACTCTAAGGAATGAGTGGTCTTAAATAAATTTAAATTTCAAATATATAAAGGTGATTACTCTTGGGAAAAAAGATATAAAAAACTTAGAGATATGAATGAATAGAAGAAAGAACTGTAAAAACTTATGGCCCAATGAAAGATAAAATAGGCTGATGAAATATAAAAGCATCTCAAGACCAATACATAAACTCATGCATTAAGAAATTTAATGTATGTGAGGCTCATATTTTATGAATCCTACCGACTTATATTACAATTTTTTAGAAATGAGTATGGGTCCATCCTGTCAGGCCCAACCAACAAAAACTCAAATCCATTGATACAGGGCTAGAAATTTAGAGGATTTGACATGGGTTCTGTATGCATGGTCTTTTCCCCCTTTCTATCCATATCAGATTGGCAATCTATACCGACATTGATTATATATGTAAATAAAGATCTTGAATAATACAATATTGGTTTATTTTAAATCTATACCAAAGAATAAGCAAAGAATTAAAAATCTCAAATGAAGGAGTATTATGATGTCTAGTGCAAGATGAAGGACTTAGTGTCAAACTTTTGTCCCGATGATGAACGGTTATGATTAGTCTAAGACTTTGAATTAATTTGGCCTAGAACTTTGATCATATAGGATCCTTTTGATTTCGGTCTAGGTACGTAGAGGACCTAGAACCAGAATCATGAAAAAGAAGCCAATTTAAATAGTTATTTTTATTAAAAAATATTAAAAGGGTGATGATATGGTGTTCCAAAAAAGGCTCAAAAAATAGAGAGATTTTAGAGAGGTGGTATGGCTATATGAGATAAAAGTCCTTTAGAGAATAGATAGGGATGAAGTTGTAGAGGGATGAGAGAGCGAAATTAGAGAAGGAGAGATTTCATAAAAAAAATAAGGAGAGATTTTAGGAAAATCAAGAGATTTTAGGAAAATCAAGAGATTTAAGAGATGTGGTATGGATAGAGTTTAGTTAATATGATGGAATCCTTAGATTGTGCCACATATTATTCTATCATGAAGAGAATTGTGTCACGTGTCACCCTCCTATGAAAAGGGGTATTGTTATAATATATATAACTAGCGCTTCAGGGCCACACCTAACGCGGGCTATGAAAAAGTAATAATTAAGTCTTATTAAAAGTTATTAATAATTTAAATAAAATATTGATGAATATTATGACATAAATCATAGCGAAAGCATAGTTAAAATATTGAATCTTTATTTTTTTAAAGGAGAAAATATTTTCTTTGAATCATAGATGTATAAAAGTTGATAGTGAAAAAAAACCACTGATATTAAGTCATCCTTAAATCATTAAAGGAATTACATATGGTCTAAGAAAAAAAAAACGTTGATATTTGTTTATTGGCATGTACTTGTTTCAGTAGTTGCATTTGGTAAACCCAAAAGACAAAAGATAAACCAAAAATAAAAAGATTAATAGAAAAAAGGTAACATATAATTTTTTCTTAGTAATGTTTCAATAAATTTTATATTTAAATATATTCTCATTTTTTGGGCCTGGGTTTAACATGGGCCTTTGTATAAACCTATGTATTCAATTATGTCCAGACTTGTGGTCTTAGATCTAAACATTAGATATACACATTATGCCTAACTTAGTTATGGTTCAAACAAATTTGGAGGTGTGGTCCACACTGTTAGGCCATAGTTTATCCAACCTATGATTTAGTTTGTATCTTTCCATTCACTATGACCACCTATTTACATTTTCTTTCACTGACCCATATCTTGTTCAAAACTCAAGTTTTTGACTTTGTTATTTTCATTAAAAAATATTAAAAGGGTGATGACATGGTGTTAAAAAAAAGGCTAAAAAAATTGAGAGATTTTAGAGAGGTGGTATGGATATATGAGATAAGAGTCCTTTAGAAAATAGATAGGGATGAAATTGTAGAGGAATGAGAGAGAGAAATTAGAGAGGGAAAGACTTTATAGAAAGCCAAGGAAAAATATTAGGAAAATTGAAAGATTTTAGAGATTTAGTATATATAGAGTTTAGCTAATATGGATAAAATCCTTAGATTGTGCTACGTGTCGCCCTCTCACAAACAGGGCTGCACCACGTGTCACCCTCCCATGAAAAGGGGTCTTGTTATAATATTTAAAACTAGCGTTTCAAGGCCCGCGCCCAACGCAGGCCATGAAAAAATAATAATTAAGTTATATTAAAAATTATTATTAATTTAAATAAAATATTAATAAATACCATGACATAAATCATATCGAAAACATAGTTAAAATATTGAATCTTTATTTTTTTAAAGGAGAAAATATTTTCTTTGAATCATAGATGTATAAAAATTGAGAGTGAAAAAAAAACCACTGACATTAAATCATCTATGACTGATTAAAGGAATTATATGTGGTCTAAGGAAAAAAGAACCATTGATAAGGGCCTGCGCCCAACGCGGGCCTCATTTAATAATTATATTATTTGTGAATAATAATATTTATAATTATTTAAATAATTTTTAATTTAATATTAACATTAAATTCATTTTACAATCATATTACTTATTGAAAAAAAATCAACAATACAAATGCGATTGAAAATTAGGGTGCAACGGATGGTCCATATCAGCTGGGATGGAGCAATAATTTGGATTGAGATCGTTGAAATAGGCCAAAAGCTTAGAAGTCTCTCCCTGGCCATTGAGATAGGATCCATTGTGGCCCAATCACTGATGCTTGACTCAGCGGTGCAGATCAGGTTGATATTGATGCCGCTTCGGTGGGCCACATCCCACACATAAAATATTAAAATGTAAAAAATCATTTGACCAAGTGATGATTGAGGGTAAAAAAAATCTTCATAAATTAAAATTAAAAATTCTAAGCAAAAATTAGTTCTTCATAAATAAAGCATCAATTGGAGAAATAAATATACCTTTGATTGATTGGTTGATATGAAAAGTGATTAACCATTGCAAGCTCTTGATCTGGTAAAAAACAAATAAAAAATAATAAAAAGCATTAATGAACATTTTACAGTGTGTAGGATCATGTTTAGTTAAACAATGAAAAAAAATAGAAAAATGAAAATGCATGATGACAGATGGCATAAGGATGTTATAAGAAAAACAATTTCAACAGTATAAACTATAAAAAACACGAACATCTTGAAAGCAATTTCAAAACATACTTCACCACCATTCTTAGATCAAACGTGCAACAACATGGCAAGATGGATAACCCAACAATCTTTGATTTCATATTGATAAAATAGCACCATGATCATTTAAGATTTTCAATGGAAGATAGTATGCCACTTGATCAATTGGTTCACACAGAACCCATCTTCTTCCTCTCCTCTTCTTAGTTCTTATCCTTCTTGTTTTCCTTGTTCTTCCATTCTTTCTTTCTACTCCTATGCCGTTGAGTTAAATCTACATTGGTGAACCTAGTTTCAGAAAATATAGCTGTAGCTAACTGCATCACTGGTGTACTTTCAGTCTACATCTTGTGCTAGCAGCATTTCCCAGAAAGCAGGACTTGCAGCTTTAGGATTGGGGTATGCTGGAGGTGCAGTGGTCGCAACCATGGTAAAGGCATTCCGGGAACGGCGTGACTTCCTAGTTAAAAGCTTTAAAGAGTTGGAGGGTGTCAAGATATTAGTGCCTCAGGTACCAATGGCTCCATTCCCCTTATAATCCTTGCTTTGAAAGTTGAAACTCAACTTAAATCTGTTGAATATGCAGGGGGCCTTCTACTTGTTTCTTGATTTCAGCTCCTATTATGGATCAAAGGTTGATGGGTTTGGCATTGTCAAAGACCTCTGAATCTCTTTGCTGGTATTTGCTGGATCAGGCACAGGTAAGAAACGCAACATTCTTTTGATTTACTTGTCTTTTACTTTTTGAATGAACAGTGAACTTGAACAGTCAACATAAACCAAATTTCGTGGGTTGAGTTCACAGGTTGCACTTCTCCCTGGAGATGCATTTGGAGACGACAACTGCGTTAGGATCTCCTATGCAGCATCTCTTACTACACTAAAGCAGCTGTGGACAAAATCAAGAAAGCAATGCTGCTTCTCAAGCTTGCTGTCCTAGAATGATTAGTGTCAAGTCTCAAATTTTTATATTGGGTCATACCGGTTTGTCGAGTTTGAGTTGGGTTAAGAGGGTCAAATGGATTGAATTAACACAATTGGGCTGAGTTATTAGACCCTTTTAGGCCAAATGACTCTTTTTGGGATTTCTTAAAACCCACTAGAGAGAGCCCTCCCTTGTAATTTGGAAAAACCCCCTCTCTTATATAAATTCTGCTCTTAGGGTTTCTCCCCCTTTCTCCAACCCTCTTCTTTTCTTCTTCAACCAAAACCCTAGAGGCTCTTTAAGGGGGAAACCAAGGTGGGCTCTTCCAAGCTTTGATCTTCAGATCTACTTTGGCTTCAAGATCCAGGCAAGTGGATAGCTAAAACATGGCCTGGAGAGATATAGAGAGAAAAGAGAAATTAAATAATTAAGAAGAAAAAAATAGCATAATTATCTTTTTAACATTTAAAACAAATATATATATGTAGAATATTCATGTGTATATGACCCTCACCATTTTTTTCATGAGAACTCTAGGTGAGACCCACTATATGGTCCATCCAAATGGACTACACACACGACCCCTTGAATTGAACCTGTTTACCAATTTTTTGTTAAATCCGAATTTATTGGATTGTTAGATCGACTATGCACCCATTCGAATAAAATGAATTTGTAGGTTTTGGATGAAGAGGTTAGGAACATGTGATTGGGGCCAAACTTTATATCTAAGGTAGTCCCACATGGAGCTTTTCATCCCTTGGTGGGGTCCACCATGGGCCTTATAGAGAAGTATGCACAGTCCCTTGGCGAGGGACATGTGCACATGAATATTCCCCTATATATAAACCATTAGAACTTTTGGTGTTTAAAGAGAGCAAAACTGCACTTACTTTTAGTGGTGAGTTGTTTGATGGTGTCTTCATACATATACCATACTTTACATTCTCATGTAAAACCTATAGGCTAATGAATTCGTCGTTCTCTGTTTTTTTTTATTCTCCTTCCATTGTTATATGGAAAAGTTGAATTTCAACACCCACCCATTCATGGCGAGTAGAATCAAAATAAAAATGAATATGATTGTCTACCTTCCAAAGGTTCTATCAATATAACCACAAGAGATGTTGTATATAAAATTGAAAGATTTTATGATAAGAGATAAAGATTCATTAGTTTATGTAAAACTTAAAATAAAGTGAGAGTATTAATCCAATTTAAAATTATTATACCAGGGCTAATCCAAATTATTGGTTGTTCTGGGTTTTATGGGACATGATTTAGAATGAGAGAGATTTTAGGAATCTTGCCTCCTGGTAGTATCATTCTAAGTAGTTAATTTAGGAAAGATCTAGTAATTTTAAGGCTTGAGTATTAACTTTGAATTGAGTTGGGATTTAGCCCAAGCCCAATTTGGTCCAAGTGAGAGACACTAAGAAATCTTTAACATAGAAACAAACATTTTAACCAACAAATGTTTTCATTTTAAAAATATAATACAGTATGGCTCAAGTTTAAACTATTATAAGTGAGCTGGGCTCAGGGTAGATACTTATGGTCCGAGTTAGGCTTTCTTTAGGCTTAGGCCTATTGTTCAAAATCTAGGCTAAGCCTAGATATTATTTGGCCCGGCTCAGCCCATCTTGGCCCGCCTTATGAACACCCGTGACCAATTTAGACTTTATTGAGATTTTAATAGGAAACCCTGTGAACCCACAAATTGTCACTTGGATAGTGGAATTTAATGGCATGTGAAATGAGATAAAAGTAATTTACCTCATTAATATGATGAGTGGTATGAAAATTCGTTTGAGATGTATGAGAACTCGTCTTTTCTTTAAGATTAAATATGATATGGATATCAATAGTAGATTATAATGAGATTGCATGTAAGGGATTGCATTGAAAATTTTAAGGTATTGTATTCTTTAAACACGAAAGATTTAGATTGATTTTAGAAAAAGAGAGATAATGATAGGGATAAGGATTATGCTGATTTTTAGGAGATTAAATAATAAAAAGAGAGATTTCAAGGGAGATTGTGAGGCCCACCTGTGCTGCAACTTTGATTAAAAAAATATGTGGAACCCACTTTTCAAAAACTGATTGAGAATGAGAGAAATTAGGAAGGAAGAGATTTTATAAAAAACCAAGGAGAGATTTTAGGAAATTTGAGAGATTTTAGGGGTTTGTTATGGATAGAGTTTATCTAATATGGATGGAGTTCTTAGATTGCGCCACGTGTCGCATTCTCACGAAGAGGTCGCGCCACGTGTCGCCCTCCCGCGAAAGGGGAGATTGCTTTAATATATATAATAACTAGCGCTTTAGGTCTCGCGCCCAACACTGGCCAAGAAAGAAACTTTAAAACTATTAAAAAACTTAATTTTATTAAAAATTGTCAATATATTAATAACATATAAATGAATCTTATCATATAAATCATAAGACAAACATAGTTAAAATTAATTTTGAAAAATTTAAAAAGGCTGGATTTATAACACTTTAAATGGAGCCCACTTTCCAAGTTCTATTTTGTATGGCTTTTTTTTTCCGCTTGTCTTTTCAACTTCACTCATCTTCATCACCTCCAGTAGATTTCTGAATGAGAAAAAAAAAACAAAAAAAAGTTAAAATAAGGGAATGAAATTGTGTACCACCTAGATACTGAAAAATATTCTAACTGGAATTAAAGATAAAAGTAACGAATTTTATGAAGTTGTGATGATGACTTTGAAGAAAACTAACAATTTCGTCCAATTCATTCAAATTCCAAACATATGAAGGTAATAGAATATAAATGTGCCCACGATCAAGTTTCAAACTCAACACAGAAAAATCAAATATCTGTGATACCTTTTATAGAAACGTCGCCACTCATATGTGCATTGATTAAGACATGGTGATGAAAAGTAAAGGGGTAAAACCATAAACCCTTTGACCCTTCAACTCCTTGTGAAAAAGGGAATTCCTGTCAGCAATCACCGGCCATCTCTTTCTAACATTTCGTTAACTTCTTATTTTTATAGCCCAAGAGTCCGTGTGATTGAAATTCTCAGTTTAATGGAAACTCGTATGTAACTATTAGAATATAAAATGCTAAGTAGTCTAGATAATGGGGCCACTTCGGTGGCTAGAATCTGGATTTTAGATTTTATGGGGTACTAATCCGTACAACAGTAGATTCCTTAGGTTAGATGTCCATGTGAGGCCTTAGACACATGTAAATGTAAATAAAATATTCAAAATCTGTTAGATTTTGTGGACTCAATCCATCAGTTGATATAATAAATTGATTAATTTCTTTATTTATCAATAAAATCATGCTTTGCTTTCATGAGATGAGTGTTATTTTACTAATTCATGCACATGACCACTACATATGACATAATGGTTCATGAGTTGAACCGGATCCCATTAGTATATTAGATGTGATATATGTGCATGGATGAGATCCACATACGGGAGATATATGTCACAAATCTTATACTTAAATAGCTTCACAACCAGTAATGAGACTGGGCATCTCATTTGATAAGGTTGCAGCACTTTGATCACTATGAAATAGTGTGATTTGTCTCAATCATCAGAATGTAAGATTTTGGATCACGGTGCTGGTACATTGGATGTATTGAAGGACCATGAGATGCACCTTATGGAATTCCGTCTCAATAATAAGGTATGCTCTCATAATTGCCTAGCAATAGGCTCTCAATCCTGAGATATTGATGAACTCAAGTTTCTATCTATTCATTTGCTTTGAGTCACCAATAAGTGAAGCCGACTGTAGGTTAACACCTCGGTGTCTTGGGTATGTGGTAGTAGAACTGTGGGAACGTTGAATGATCAAGATGGAATCTATCTCTATTATCCCCTTGTACCAATTAATGGATTTGTCATTAGTAAGTGCGCACCCATCTCAATTAAGAGTTAATTGGATGGTACTGATGATTACTGTGATTAATTGGGGCTCAAGGATAATAAGATGTGGAACTTATATTAAAAGAGACAAATTTATTCCAATTGATCCACGGATGTTGATAGAGGGGCCTACTTGTGGTAATTGGGAAGTTTAGGGTTTTCATTGTAATTTATTCCTAAGACTGGAGTGCAATTATATTTATATAGTGGTGTTATTTGCAATTAACTGAAAGCCCGGATTGCACATGAGATGTGGGGTCGCGGTGTTCCAGTTGGAGCCAGCTTTCTAAGGAATTCCTAGTGGTCTCCACGCTAGCTCAAGTTATTGGAAAATACTAATTCGACTCGAACTCTAGAAAGAAGGGATAAGAAAAGAGAAAGTTGCTAATTGCTTTGGAAGTAAGACTTCTATTTCAATTAGGCAAGGACGAGATTTGAAAGTTTATAAAATCTCCTTAGACGTCCAAAAGAGTCTCTCTCGTGCCCAAAACCCTTTCGTGCAAGAGTTGCACGAGTTACTCTCTCCTTCTTTCTTCTAGTTCTTTGGAGTTTCAAGTTGGGATTTTCTCTTGAAGATTCCACCATTCTTCTTGAGAAAAGAAATCCAATTCGGGGGTCATAGCGTGGAAGGCTAAGAGGTGTTGAAAAAATCCATTAGAGCACTGCGGATCTCCAAAGGTATGATCTACTTCTTGCATGTCGTAGATTATTTTGGATGTTTAGTGCTGGTAGAATTTTTACTATATATGGTCTTGAGATTGAGGGTAATGCATCCTGGATTGGGTTTTGGTCTTATGGATAGTTGATCCCTGTGTCAAGTAGGTCAAAAGTATTGAAAATCTATCCACGAGACCCACCTACTTCCAACAAAATCACCCTGGTAGCACTAATGAACTGATGTGGTTGAATAACTCCACATTACAAAATGTGTCATTGTTGCTTTATCATAAAAATAAACGGGCAAAAGATTATAATCTGAGACAGATAAACATTCAAGCCTAAGAAACATCTGCAAGTTTAGCAATTTAAGAAAGGAGAACGCTACAAAAAGTTTACCAGTTGGCTTATTGTGAAGCAAAAGAAGGAAGAAAAAATTGATCAAAAACTATGGGCAACAATTCACATTCAAGAGAATTTGCTACAATGAGGTAAGTATTGTCTAATGATCACTAATTTTGTACTATGGCCCATCCACATAGTGGCCGAGATCAGTGGTTTAAACACTGGAGAAGTGAGACCGAAATGCACTAATATCTAGAATTCCTACAAATTATGAAGTTGTAGAAAAAATACATAAATACCAATTTGAGCTCTTCCTGTCCGCATCTAAATAGTGTCAATTAAAGGGCTACAGATTATCATGAATAGTTTAGGGTTTAGGGGTCTAATTCTTTATCTACATAAAGTCAGTCAAGGCCTCCAAATTACCGTTAACAGTTTAAGAAAACAAAAATTACCTCTGAAGTAGTAACAATTACATCTTACATCTTTCCAATATTAACACCAGAGAAATCAACTATCTTTGCAACAAAATTGTTGCCCAAATCAGATAGAAGGAATTCAAAATTAAATGCAGTTGGGATTATAGCATACATACCTCGTCAAGTTTGGTGGATTCACATGGCCCACGTTAACTCAAAAGCAAAGTAGTCACCACCCAACAAAGTTAGATTATCACCTGTATAGTATTTAAAAGATGGAATTTGAGAAAGAGGGAGAGGCACTGAGATGGAATTTGAGAGAGAGAGCCACTAAGATGACCACAGTGCAATCTTCCTTCTAAAAAGGGTGAATTCTATTCATGATTTCTCTTTAATTGGAAAGGTCTAGTAGATAAGAAGGATTTGTTAAAGTGGAGAGAGATATCGGTTCAGGGAGGGACTATTGGGATAAGGATTTGCTAGATATAGAGAGATTTTAACTCAGCTATCGATGAAAATTTTATTGGCTCCTATTAGTGTAGTCAATTTGATGAAGTGTAGTGGGACCATGTTAAAGAACCACAAATGAGAGCACTGTTGGAAGTAGGTGGGTTTCGTGGATAGATTTTCAAAACTTTTGACCCACTTGACACAGGGATCAACTATCCATAAGACCAAAACCCAATCTAGGATGCATTACACTCAATCTCGTGACCATGTACAGTAAATATTCTACCAGCACTAAACATCCATAATAATCTACGACATGCAAGAAGTAGATTATACCTTTGGAGATCCGCGGTGCTCTAATGGAGAAGTTGCGACTCTACTTGATGATAAGAATCTTCAACACCTCTTAACCTTCCACGCTATGACCCGAATTGGATCTCTTTTCTCAAGAAGATTGGTGGAATCTCCAGGAGAAATCCCAACTCGAAACTCCAAGGAACTAGAAGAGAGAAGGAGAGAGAAACTCGTGCAACTCTTACACGAAAAGGTTTTGGGCGTGAGAGAGACTCTTTTGGACGTCCAAGAGATTTTATAAACTTTCAAATCTCGTCCTTCCCTAATTGAAATAGAAGTCTTACTTCCAAAACAATTAGCAACTTTCTCCTTTCTTATCCCTTCTTTCTAGAGTTCAAGTCGGATTAGTATTATCCAACTTGGGCTAGCGTGGGGACCACTAGGGATTCCTTAGAAAGCTGGCTCCAACTGGAACACCGCGACCCCACATCTCATGTGCAATCCGGGCCCACAGTTAATTGCAAATAACACCACTATATAAATGTAATTGCACTCCAGTCTTAGGAATAAATTACAATGAAAACCCTAAACTTCCCAATTACCACAAGTAGTCCCCTCTATCAACATCCGTGGATCAATTGGAATAAATTTGTCTCTTTCAATCTAAGTTCCACATCTTATTATCCTTGAGCCCCAATTAATCACAGTAATCATCAGTACCATCCAATTAACTCTTAATTGAGATGGGTGCGCACTTACTAATGACAAATCCATTAATTGGTACAAGGGGATAATAGAGATAGAATCCATCTTGATCATTCAACATTCCCACAGTTCTACTACCACATACCCAAGACACCGAGGTGTTAACCTACAGTTGGCCTCACTCATTGGTGACTCAAAGTAAATGAATAGATAGAAACTTGAGTTCATCAATGTCTCAGGATTGAGAGCTTATTGCTAGGGAATTATGAGAGCATACCATATTATTGAGATAGAATTCCATAAGGTGGATCTCATGGTCCTTCAATGCATCCAATGTACCAGCACCATGATCCAGAATCTTACATTCTGATGATCGAGACAAATCACACTATCTCGTAGTGATCAAAGTGCTGCAACCTTATCAAATGAGATGCCCAATCTCATTATTGGTTGTGAAGCTATTTAAGTATAAGATTTGTGACATATATCTCCCGCGTGTGGATTTCATCCATGCACATATATCACATCTAATATACTAATGGGACCCGGTTCAACTCATGAACCATTATGTCATATGTATTGGTCATTTGCATGAAGTAGTAAAATAACATTCATCTCATGAAAGTAAAACATGATTTTATTGATAAATAAAGAAATTAATCAATTTATGACATCAACTGATGGATCGAATCCACAAAATCTAATAAGCACTACAAAAAAAACTCGGGTCCAACCTAGCCCAGACTTTCTATACTCCAACTTCCTAGGTTCCAGCGGGTATCCATTGCATTTAAAACTTAGATTTCCATTTTATGCTATCCTAATTATATATATTAAAGCTACAAGGAGGGAGACTTGTGGAGGGTGTCACATAAGCACCCCTCATTTTTCCTTTTTCCTAGAGTGCCACATCAGCATTTGAAAAAATAACGTGGCACCAAAAAATGACACGTGGCACTAAAAAATCACTAATATTCCTAAAATGTCTCCCTGTACCACTATCCTTAAAATATCTCTCTCATCCATCATTTTTATTAAATTATTTCCTAAAACTCCTCCCTCATCTAGCGTATTTTGAGTACCTGCAATGAATTGCACTTATCACCTAACATAGGGAATGAATATTGTCCAATGATCTGTCCTAAATGGGAGATAATGAAAATTTAAATTCAAACTTGCCTTTTATCACGACATATCAAGCTCAGACTATTGCATCTAATGCATATCTCTAAATGATTTCTTCTAATCAAACCTCAATGATTTTGGTAAATTGCTTGCCGATTTGCTCTTATTTTAATTAAATCTCAATGCATCTAAGAGAGTGGAGACTTTGTGTGGCTCCCTCTCTATTTCTTCTGCGATTGATTGTGGGTACTCTAAGCATCTGTGTTTATTGTTAAGGTATGTCTGCCATTTAAAATATAGAAATTAATTCCCCATCTATGTGCAACTGTGTATGCTTGCGTTAAATTATGTTTGTAGGTGGGTTGAGGTAGCAACCTAATCCCAATCTCCTTTGTATTGGAAAATAAGATGACAACATAACTAAGAACTCCTAAACATAAATATGAGTCTTTAGAAAAAAATACATTTGATCACATGTGCAACTATGTATGCCTATGTTAAAATCAATTACATGTCAAAGTTTTTATTATTGTTTTGATCCTTTTAGATGATTCAACCAAGCATTCAATATTCCATCTCTATTTAGTTTTTAAGTGGGTTGTGAAGAATCAATGGCTTTTGGTAGTAATTTTCTGTGATAAGTTTCATTTCTAATAGGATGTAATTGATAAGGAGTCTCATATAATTAGAAAGCGGATTTCATACAAGTTTGGACTGCTAGTAGGGCCTGGTCTCATCAATCCTGACTCGGTCCTCCACTATCCATGTTCCGAGTGAAAGTTTGAAAGACTATTTACATAGTTTTTTGAGTCTTTAACCTTTTATCATTTGTTAAATTTAATTAGGATTTTAGTATATATAAATCTTGATAATAGGATCTAATTGATAAATAGTCTCATATAATTATCAAGTGGATTTCATATAAGTTTAAGCTGCTATTAGACTTGGTCTCATCAATCCTAGCTCAGTCCTATTCTCATCAATCCTGGCTCCATCCTCCACTATCCATGTTCTAAGTGAAAAAGTCTGAAAGAGTATTTACACAATTTTTTAAGGCTTGAGCAGTTCAATGAGTCTTTATTCTTTTAACATTTGCTAAATGCAATTAGGATTTAAGTAAAAATCTAGGATCTAATTGATAAGGAGTCTCATATAATTAGCAAGTGGATTTCATATAATTTTCATGAATGCCATTCCTTGCTTTATGGTCTAGCCTATGTTGCCCTTCAAACTCAAGACCAGAACATATATTAGACTAAATAAATGAATCATTGGGCATATGTTATAAGATGTATTATCATAGGTAGATGCCTATATTAAGACCTACATGAGATGATGGGATCACTTAGGGTTATAATCCTACTATATTAGATTGTTTGGGAAAAAAGTAATCGTACTCCATAAATAAAACTTTCCTCTATACACCTCTCTCATTCAATAAGAAGAAGCTTTCTTTCTTTCTCCCTCTACTCTTCTATCTTCTATTACAACACGTTATCAGTAAGATGAGTTCCACAATGAGTTTTATTAGATGTTGGTATGATGAGCTCTATTGGATGCAGGTATGTCGATTGACGGATTAGATCTTAACGTCTAGTTGGGATTGATCTCTGTTTTCTAAAACAGAGAAGGAATTGGATTTTTATCTAATCAGGGCCACCGTTTAGATTGGGTTCTTGCTTGATTGTAGAAGAAGATAGTTTACCAAAAAGATCTAGTCATTGATTTGGACTGTTGATTAGAGGGATTTTCTATTTTGGATGGCTAAACGAGGATTGGTTGTCTTCGCTTGAGAAGAAGAAGATCTAGGGTTCTGGATCAGATTGCAAAAAGGGTTTAGTTCCTCTGTTTAACAGAGGTTGGTCACTGCTGATCAAAGAAGAGACTCCACAGAGGATCTGTTCTAGTCTTTGTAGATTGGCTTCTGAATAGGAACTTGGTCCGGCATAGCTTTGTCACCAGTTTCTGCCCATGTTCTCCAGAGATAAAAAGAGAAATTCTGTCACTCTTGCAGAACTCAGAGGGTTCTCATTTTTCAACCTCTGCTGCAGAAGATGGTCACAAAGAGGTCTAGTTTTTTTTTCTTGATCATGCCATTTCCCATTGCCCGTCGTTGAGGAGCACTTCCGCCAATCTGTGTCGTTGCCGCTGTGCCCCACTGCTGTGATCCCGTTGGTGCCACCTCTAGCTGTAAACCGCTGCCGAGAAAGAGAGGCTGGGCTGGGAGAACAAGGCTCTCATCCCTGTTGTAGAAGGGATGAGGAAGGAGAGGCCTGGGTTCCTTTTAACAAAAAGGGGAAAAAAAACATACAGGTTGGACTTGGGTTCAGGTCAGGTCAACCTGAGTGTTTGCAGAACCCAGCGCAGCCTATAGAGATGTTAGCCGTTGGCACAAACAGTAGCGTTTGCAGGATCAAATGGTCAGAGCCAGTTTGACAGGGATCAATAGCAGAAACTTGCTTTAGCAATATCTTGATCATCCGACATCTGATCGAAGATTCGTTTGCGCTTACAAAAAGCTGGCGAGCAGATCTACACAATGACAGCAAAATGAGGACAATTCAACGGTAAAGTAATTTCTCCTTATTTATGATCTTTATTGGTTTGATATTTATATACATGAGTTTATTCCTTTTTAACTAGATCATCATATATTTCAAATATTATTTGGGGATGAACGATTTATGTCTTCTATCAAAGGGAGATCAAGATAAGATCGATGGATTATGAATAGAACTAGAAGTACTATATTTCCTGGACCTGAAGTTTCGTACATTAACCTAAGAACTAGAAGTTCTGTTCAATTCGGACTAAAACATCCGGGGGCTATTCTAATATGAAACCAGAAGTTCTAAGATTTGGATATGAACGCGAAGATTCATATTCGTAATCAAACTTGAAGCTTTGATTTTTAAAGATCCAAAATTGTATAGACTGATATGAAGGCCATAAAATCAAACTTGAAATTTTGATAGAACCAGAAGTTCTGATTCAAACTTGAAGCTTTGATAAAACCAGTAGTTCTAAGAACTTGAAGTTTTATCTTGGAGTCTTAACAAAACCAAAAGTTTTGATTCTTAAATTGAGAACCTGACATTCTAATTTTTAATTGGCCAATTCTTCATTATACTTAATCATTGGATATTGAGAATCCAAAGTTCTGCTTTTATTATGATTATTATTATTAAATCGATCTCTACACACTCGAAAAGGCTTGGTAATGCCATCAAAGAGGGAAATAAGATGTCCCCGGAGGATATGACATAAGCCCTCAGGTATGATTAATAGATGGTCATACCAACCAATACTTAAAATAAACGCCAAATTAGTCAAACGGAATCCCTCCAAAAGAGGTAGATATAATAGGTTATCCAGTAGAAATGAAAATAACTACCCTAGGAGAGCCGATTAACAAGGCATTTTTCTAAATTGGGAGAATAATAAAGCCTGATCAAGAAGACCTACAACTGTTATTGTGAATTTGAATATTGAGTTTAATGTTTTATTAGAAGGAAGGACTTATTCTTTTATTCCCCGTATCTTGTATCTGCATGTTATATTTGCTTTGAATGGTGAATTGTTTAGCTGTTATTAAGTTTTACTTTTGTAATGCAACTGAATAGTTATGTTAGTTTATTTTTTTTTGCGGTATCGATTATGGAATGCATAAAACTGAGGATAATATTTGTCCGATAGACAGTGCAACAAAACACACTATATTGAAAAACTAGAAGTTTTCTCATAGTTGGTGTTTAATTCATGCAAGATATCACTCATAGCTGGATCTGTACAAACACTTGAATGTTCTGAAAAAGTTCACATAATGCTACCAAATGGTACCCAAATTTGCATTAAGGATGCATTAAGGTTTTTTAGCGGTTCTTGAAGAAACTTGCTTATATTTAAATGTATCAGGATGAGTGGATACTGCATATAGACACTATAAGTGACGGTAATGTTAGATTTTGTGGACTCAATCCATCAGTTGATGTAATAAATTGATTAATTTCTTTATTTATCAATAAAATCATGCTTTACTTTCATGAGATGAATATTATTTTACTACTTCATGCACATGACCAATACATATGACATAATGGTTCATGAGTCGAACCGGGTCCCATTAGTATATTAGACGTGATATATGTGCATGGATGAGATCCACATGCGGGAGTTGTATGTCACAAATCTTATACTTAAATAGCTTCACAACTAGTAATGAGACTGGGCATCTCATTTGATAAGGTTGCAGCACTTTGATCAATATGAGATAGTGTGATTTGTCTCGATCGTCAGAATGTAAGATTCTGGATCACGGTGCTGGTACATTGGATGTATTGAAGGACCATGAGATGCACCTTATGGAATTCCGTCTCAATAATAAGGTATGCTCTCATAATTCCCTAGCAATAGGCTCTCAATCCTGAGACATTTATGAACTCAAGTTTCTATCTATTCATTTGCTTTGAGTCACCAATAAGTGAGGCCTACTATAGGTTAACACCTCGGTATCTTGGGTATGTGGTAGTAGAACTGTGGGAACATTGAATGATCAAGATGGAATTTATCTCTATTAGCCCCTTGTGCCAATTAATGGATTTGTCATTAGTAAGTGCACACCCATCTTAATTAAGAGTTAATTGGATGGTACTGATGATTACTGTGATTAATTGGGGCTCAAGGATAATAAGATGTGGAATTTAGATTGGAAAAGACAGATTTATTCCAATTGATCCACGGATATTGATAGAGGGGCCTACTTGTGGTAATTGGGAAGTTTAGGGTCTTCATTGTAATTTATTCCTAAGACTGGAGTGCAATTATATTTATATAGTGGTGTTATTTGCAATTAACTGTGGGCCTGGATTGCACATGAGATGTGGGGTTGCGGTGTTCCAGTTGGAGCCAGCTTTTTAAGGAATCCCTAGTGGTCCCCACGCTAGCCCAAGATATTGGAAAATACTAATCCGACTTGAACTCTAGAAAGAAGAGTTTGAAAATGAGAAAGTTGCTAATTGCTTTGGAAGTAAGACTCTATTTCAATTAGACAAGGGAGAGATTTGAAAGTCTATAAAATCTCTTGAACGTCCAATAAGACTCTCTCTCACTCCCAAAACCCTATTCGTGCAAGAGTTACACGAGTTTCTCTCTCATTCTCTCTTCTAGTTCCTTGGAGTTTCGAGTTGGGATTTCTCCTGAAGATTCCACCAATCTTCTTGAGGAAAGAAATCTAAGTCGGGTCATAGCGTGGAAGGCTAAGAGGTGTTGAAGATTCTCATCATCAAGTAGAGTCACAACTTCTCCATTAGAGCATTGCGGATCTCCAAAGGTATGATCTACTTCTTTCATGTCGTAGATTATTGTGAATATTTAGTGATATTTGATTCTATCTTTCAGATAGAATATTTACTGTACATGGTCACGAGATTGAGGGTAATGCATCCTGAATTGGGTTTTTGGTCTTATGATAGTTGATCCCTGTGTCAAGTGGGTCAAAAGTTTTGAAAATCTATCTACGAGACCCACTTGCTTCCAACAATTGGTATCAGAGCCATACCTCATCTCTAATCATGTTTGATCAGTAATCTTGTTCTAGTCTTTACATGAGATGTGAAGAGGATAGAGCAAGGGCTATGAAAGGATCAGTGTTTATTGGGTTTGATTGCTTTTGTAATAGATCCATGTTTGGAAAGTCACAAAAGGTTTTAATCATGGTAGGAGGATGGTAAGATGCCATTAGAAGCATACTGAGATCATTAGAAGTGATTGGGGACAACAGGAGCCGAATCTGAAAAAAAAAGACCCAAATTTCTGGGTTCGTCAGGTCGGTTAGTTAAACGGACCAGTATGGCTGTAGAGGTCCGTTGGCTAACCGTAGGGACTAGACCGGCTAACCGAACCCAAGCAGAATCATTTTGTTCTTGGTCTGAGTTGTTGTTTTTTTTTTTTCGGGGGCACTGCCCCTTGGAACCCCGTGAGCTGACCGGGCAGCTCGACCCCCGCCGGGGGCGCTGCCCCCGGACCCCCGCTGCGTAGGGGATCTTATATAATGGTGGCAAACTATTGGCATCTTGTTTTTCCATTGTGGTTTGGCAACCTGGTTTTGTGAGATGCTTTGTTGTATGAGATACTAACTTGCAGGTGATAATGTCCTCTCCATATGGCCCACATGTTTTTTCTTTCCTTTTACTTATTGGTTTATTTGTGGCTAAGTGTAAAGGGCATCATGGTTTCCTTGGTTTTCCATGAAAGGGCAAAGCATGGTGAATTTCCCTATAGCCCTTTTATTTCCATGATTAGATTACCCTGTAAGTCTCATTATAGAGACATAGGAATTTATGTATTCTTTAAAATTTGTAAATTCTGGAGATGTCCAAAAGAAAGAAGGAAAGAGAAAAAGGACTCCTAATCAAAGAGTTTGAAGATTACCAAAAGCTGTTTTGGAGATACCCAAAGAGTTTGAGGAATCCCAAAGTTTTGGAAAATCTAGAAGTCCAAGAAGTCTTTTCCGCCTGGGCCATGTGGAGGAGAGGACTAGTCTTTTATTATAGCACTTTCTATTTATGGATGAATGCTTATTTTAGAATATTTCCATATCTGATCCAAACATAGCAAATTCCAAAATTGGTCAAATCAAATTAATTTTTGGAAAGAGTTCTAATTAGAGTTGGTGGGCCCATGAGATGGATCTATTGGTAACACTAATTTTAGAAACTGGACTTTCCTTAAAATAACTTGAGTTGGAACCAATCATTGGTCGTATCATGAGATGAATTTACACCTATAAGGAAATCCTCAACTCTAAAATATTAAGTGGGAGCGGGGCATTTATATATATACAAATCCCCATGGTTTTCCACCATAGGTCCATTGTAAGGAAAGTATTAGTCTTGCACCATTTTGAGAATGGCCATTCCCCACGGAGGGCTTGTATTTATCTGGATACTGGATATGGATCTCCTATGGATAGTGTTGATGAGACGGGGTGGGAGCCCACTCCCCAAGGAGGAGCTGCCCGCAACGGTTGTCATGCAATGCTAGTTGGTAGGTCACACTTAACTAAAATAATGATGTCGTATCCCCAAGGATTTGCCTCATGTATTTTAGAAATCGAAGCTAATCGGGAGTCATAGATTATTTGGTATGAGATACCTAGATAGTAATGAATGAAGGGGATCATGGATAGTTAATCTTAATCCCAATTTTGACCAACTTTGATCCGCACTAGTCTAGGAGGTATTCGCACTCCCCAAGGAGGCATACCCCGCAGGATTGGGATTTTGATGTATTCTGAATTTTGTGGTTATGAGGATTCCCACATAAATTTGGCAGAATACTAAACCCTAATGTCATTTAAATTCATTAATTGAATGTATGGTTATGTGCTACAGTATAACAAGCATGAATTCGAATACTTTCAATCCACTTGCGACCATCCTCAACCAGAATAAGTTGGTGGGATCCAACTATGTAGACTGGAAACGGAATTTGGATATTTTCCTGACAGCTTCAGGATATAAATATGTCCTTACCAAAAACCCCCTTGAAGAGCCTGGCCCAAATGCATCAGAAGTAAAAAAGGACCTTTACACCAAATAGGCCAAAGACGATGAGATGGCCCGATGTTACATTCTGGCATCCATGTCTAGTGTGCTGCAACACCAACATCAATCTTATAAGACTGTATATGATATGATATCGAACTTAAAGGAGATGTTTGCAGAACAAGGCAGACCTGCTAGGCAGGCAGCCATGAGGGTGCTCATTAGCACCAATATGGCTGAAGGTACATCAGTACATGAACACATGTTGAAGATGATGGACTCATTAAATGAGTTAAATGTACTGGGAGTTGCGATTGATGCAGAATCGCAGATTGACATAATCCTTGAGTCACTACCAGAGTCATTCAACAATTTCAAGGTCAATTATAATATGAATAAAATGAATCTGACTCTGGCTGAGCTATTTAGTCAACTGGTAGCAATTGAAGGGATTATGAAGAAGAAACCAACTGCCTTAATGACAGAAAAGTCAGATGCCAAGTCCAAGCCGAAAGGTAAAGGGCGGAAAGGCAAAAAGAAATCAGTTCCAAAGGGTCCTAAGGTGGAGAATGGTCCAACTGGTGGCGTGGCCAAAGCTAAGGGTTCAGGGACAAAAGGAACGTGTTTCCATTATGGTAAGACAGGACATTGGAAGAGGAATTGTCCAGAATATCTGTCTAAGAAAAAGACCCCAGGTATGATTGAGTCACTTATATCTGAAGTTAGTTTTGCAACAGGTACTTCAGAATCCTGGTGTGTGGATTCCGGGGCAACTAATCATATATGTAATACACTGCAGGGGTTCAGGGAAACCAGGAGGCTAAGTGATGAGAAATCATTGTCAACCTAGGATCTGACGCTAAGGCAGAGGCTGTTTCAGTGGGAGTCATTACTTTATGTTTTTTAAATAATAAATTGGTTTTGTCAGAAACATTATATGTACCGTCTTTAAGGCGGAATTTAATTTCAGTTTCTAGTTTGGTGAATAAAGGTTATTCTATTACTTTTTGTACTGAAGTTGTCATAAAGAGGAATGGTACTTTCATATGTTCTGGCAAGGTAACCAATGGACTTTATTTGTTAACTCCCACGATGTATGAGATACATGATACTGAAACAATTAATAGACCATCATTAAAGAGAAAGTCACCTTCATCTAAACCAACAAAACTTTGGCACCTGAGGCTAGGTCATATAAACCTTAATAGGATTGAGAGGCTAGTGAAAGATGGTATCTTACCTTCATTGGTGGTAGAACCAATGCCTGTCTATGAGTCCTGTTTGGAAGGTTAAATGACCAAAAGAACCTTTTCAGCTAAGGGTAATAGGGCCAAAGATTTATTGGAATTAGTGCATACTGATGTCTGCGAACCCATTAATGTCAGGGCCAGAGGAGGATATGAGTACTTCATCACTTTCACAGATGATTACTCAAGATATGGTTACATATACCTTATGCACCGCAAGTCCGAAGCTTTTGAAAAGTTCAAAGAGTTTCAAGCGGAAGCAGAAAAGCAATTAGGTAAGAGTATCAAGGCTCTTCGATCAGATCGCGGAGGGGAATATCTCTCTGCTGATTTTATGGGTTACTTATCAAAAAATGGGATTCTATCCCAGTTGTCTGCTCCTGGTATGCCTTAACAGAATGGAGTAGCAGAAAGAAGGAACCGGACTCTTTTTGATATGATTAGGTCTATGTTGAGTTTCTCAAGATTACCTATATCCTTTTGGGGATACGCTTTGGATACTGCAATGTACATACTAAACCTCGTACCATCTAAGTCTATACCTAAGACTCCCCGGGAATTGTGGTCTGGGTGAAAGCCTAGTCTACAACATTTACACATTTTGGGTTGTCCAGCACACGTGCTCAAGGTTAAGACGGATAAGTTGGAAATGAAGTTGGAAGTATGCATTTTTGTAGGATATCCTAAAGGAACGAATGGTTGGTTATTCTATAATCCCACAGAGCAGAAAGTGTTGGTCAGCACCAATGCGGTTTTTCTGGAGGAAGATTATATGATGGACCAGAAATCCTTAGAAAAGGTGATCTTGGAAGAGATTCAGGAGCAATCAATCCCAAATCCAAGTATGACCGGATTTGAGGAAGAACCGCCCTTACTAGACCCAGTAGTTACACCAGTACCTCGTCATAGTGGGAGGATTGTCAGACCCCCTGACAGGTTCTTATTCTTGGGAGAGTCTTATGAAGCAATCCCAGAAGAGCCGGAACAAGATCCCTCTAACTATGATGAAGCAATCAATGATTTAGACTCGGGACGCTGGCAAGATGCTATGAAAGTTGAGATGGAGTCTATGTACTCAAATCAGGTCTAGACACTTGTGGACTTGCCTACCAATATTAAACCTATTGGATGCAAGTGGGTCTACAAGAGAAAAAGAGGACCAGATGGAAGAGTGGAGACCTATAAGGCTAGGCTTGTTGCGAAAGGATATACTCAGAAAGAGGGGATCGATTATGAGGAAACCTTCTTGTCAGTAGCCATGCTCAAATCCATCCGGATACTCTTATCCATTGCAGCTCATCTCGATTACGAGATTTGTCAAATGGATGTCAAGACGGCGTTTCTGAACGGCCGTCTTGAGGAAGACATCTATATGGTACAGCCAGACGGTTTTGTAGCTAAAAACCAGGAGCAAGAAGTTTGCAAGCTGCAGAAGTCTATTTATGGACTGAAGCAGGCATCCCGAAACTGGAATATTCGTTGTGACCAGGCAATCAAGTCATTTGGTTTTTGTCAAAATCCGGATGAGTCATGTGTGTACATGAAAAGTGAAGGTGACAGGGTAGTTTTTTTGGTTTTATATGTCGATGACGTCCTTCTTCTCGGGAAAGACATAGGAATGTTGTCAACGGTAAAAGTTTGGTTAGCCAAGACTTTTGATATGAAGGACTTGGGAGAAGCTAGTTATATCCTAGGGATCAAACTCTATCGAGACCGGAAAAATAGGATGATTGGCTTATCCCAAGCTGCATACATAGATAAGGTGCTAGTACAGTTTACAATGCAAGACTCCAAGAAGGGTATCACACCTTTCAGGCATGGAGTGCACCTTTCCAAGGATCAGGTCCTAAGACACCCGAGGAAAAGGACCAAATGAGGTCGATACCATACGCTTCGGCTGTTGGTAGCCTCATGTATGCTATGTTATGAACTAGACCAGATATCTGTTATGTAGTGGGCCTAGTCAGCAGATATCAATCTAATCTAGGACTTGAACATTGGATTGCTGTAAAATGTATTCTCAAATACTTGAGAAGGACTAGAGATTATATGTTGATTTATAGCAGTGATGAGTTGATTTTAGTCGGATACACAGATTTTGACTTTATGTCAGATAAGGATTCTAGGAAATTTACCTCTGGTTATGTATTTATGCTCGGAGGCGGAGCTATCAGTTGGAGGAGTATAAAACAAGAATGTATTGCTGATTCAACCTCGGAGGTTGAATATATAGCAGCTTGTGAAGCAGCTAAGGAAGCAGTATGGCTTAGAAGATTCCTTTTGGAACTTAGGGTAGTACCTTTGGCACGACAGCCACTCACAGTTTACTATGACAGCAGTGGGGCAGTCGCTCAGTCAAAGGAACCCAGAAGCCATAAAAGCCAAAAGCATGTACAGAGGAAGTATGATGCAGTCTAGGGCCCAGCAGGCCTCTTCAAATTAGATTAGGATTATTATTATTATTATTAGGAAAGTTTCTATTTTTAGCCTAGGGTTTTCTTGCTTATTAAGATTGTTTTACTATATATATGGCTTTGTAGAGAAGAACTTCTCAGATTTGGTTGATTAATAGAATTGGGTGTTTTTCCCAGAGGTGTCTCTCGTGTGTGTTGAAGTCCTTTGTGACCGTTCGAAGTGTCGTTGGACACGTGCTCAGGCACCTCCACGCAGCCCTAGCCCTTGGGCTGCATCAGATTGGTATCAAAGCCTCCGATCCATGCCTCTGTTTGGCACCCCATCCCCTTTCTCGTCCAGCGCCAGCACTCGTCCACGACCGAGTCCAAACCCTAATCGTCCCAAACCCTAATCGTCCCATCTCCCTGCCGTGGACATCCCATCACAGTCCCTCCACCCCAGATCTACACATCGCCTGCCCCATTATCCCTACCTAGATCGAAACCCTAAAACCACGCCTCTGTTAAATCCCATTCGCCGGAACCCATCCAACCCCCTTTTCAATCCACAAATTCCAGACGCCATACCTGGTTCTTGCTCTGCAATCATAACCCGTTGCCGTTTGCCCTCTCTGGAAATCATCGCCGCCATCAGCCGTCGCTGTACGTTGTTGTCGCCGCTGCAAGTCGCCTTTGCAAGGGCCTTCTTCTGTCTGCTATCGCCTCCTCCGCAGATGTCGCCAACGATCGCCCTGTCGCCCGCCTCCGCCGTTCGCTGTTGACGTCAAAAGCCAACGCACGTCACTGCAGTCTCGCCTCCTCCGCAGACGTTGCCAATGATCGCCCTGTCGCCAGCCTCCGCCGTTCACTGTTGATGTCAAAAGCCAACGCAGTCGTCGCCATCTCCATCATCTCGCCAGCGCTCATCGTTGCAGACTCTATTTGAACCAGCGAGGGCAAGACGTTCTTTCTGTTGCGTCGTCGGCTTCGTCGTCCCTAACAGCCTCGGCAAGCCACCAGCAACGCCACGCCACACTCTGCCGTTCGTCGCGGCCTCTCATCGCAGCGTGCGCCCACCGATCGTCTCCTCCTGCAGTTGCTTCTTGTCGCCGAGCCCCAGCCCCTTCTAGTCTCTTCCGCCTTGCACAGATAAGCTCTATTTCGGTTCTCTTTATTTCTGTCTCTGCACGACACCCGAAACCAAGGAAGAGGGCGATCTGTGCCCGACCCATTGATTTCTAAACGGGCATAAGTGGGTTCGGCTCCTCACAAGTCTAACCCGACCCAACCCACCTTAAAAAAAAAAATGCCTCCTAAGAAGCAAGTGGATGCTGAATCTTCATCTTCTTCACTTGAAGATTTAGCTAGTGCCATTAGAGAATTATCTGCAAAAGTTGATGGCATGCACACCACACTGCAACAATTGGATATTAGAGTGACAAATTTGGAAAATAACCAGCGTGTATATCACCACCGTGATGATACTATTCGGAATCACCGGGATCCGCCAGTCAATAATTCTGATCGAGAATTCGGGATAAAAATTGTGATTCCTGAATATGATGGAAAATTACAGCCCGCTGAATTTATGGATTGGTTAGTGTGCGTGGAAAATATTTTCGCACATAAGCCAATGACTGAGCACAATAAAGTCACACTGATTGCTACTAGATTTCGTAACTATGCGGCAACTTGGTGGGCTGAATTGCAAAGAAAACGGAGGAATCAGAACATGGACCCTGTTGATACATGGACAGAGATGAAAAATATTTTGAAACAAAAATTCCTCCCTGTCAACTGTGCAAGAGATCTCCGTTCCAGTTTTCAAAATTTGAAACAACGGTCCAAGACAGTTGTTGAATATTCTGAGGAATTTTTGACTCTGCAAGCTCGTTGTGGCTTGAATGAAGATGATGATGTGGTAGTTGACAGATTTTTCAATGGATTGAGACTAGACATTCAGCATATCCTTGCCTTTCAACATTTTGATAATGTCGATGAACTCATCTAACATGCTATCAAGCTGAGGGAATTGCAAATCATCAAGTACAAAAATCCAAATGGGCTCAGCCAAAGAATTCCCCTCTACAAGAAGCTAAATCCAATGGACAGATTTTTGCTAGGACTGAAGGTCAAAATAAGATGGTTTGTTTTCATTGTCACCAGCACGGGCATCGCGCCGCAGATTGTCCAAAGCGAATACATCTAATTGAGATTGAAGGTACTGATAACAATATCCGAGATGATATTGACACTGATCCTAAGGATATTGACAATTCCAAGGATATTGACACTGTAGATATTGACTTCACCGATGCAGAGCCCCCAGATGATGCTCTTCTTGTCCTCAAGGATGCGTCACCAACTGTTGAGCATAAGTGGCTGTGCAAAAATATTTTCCGTTCCACAGGAATGATTCAGGGACAAAACTGCGCAGTTGTTATTGACAGTGGAAGTTGTGAAAATCTCATCGCCCAGGCTCTTGTTGATCGCCTTCAATTGAAAGTGTATAAGCATAACCGTCCTTATTTTGTCAAGTGGCTCATGAATGGTGATCGAGCGCATGTTCGACATACTTGCAAAGTTACTTTTGCTATTGGTGAGACTTACACAGATACAATCCAGTGTGATGTGCTACCTATGGATAATGGTGATATCTTATTGGGCCGTCCTTGGATGTATGATAAAAATGGAACTCATGGTATGCGCGACAACACCTATACATTCATGCATGGTGGACAGCAAGTTACTCTTCATCCTGCGAAACCACAACCGCCAAAGAAGAATTCCTGGAAAGCTGCCACAAAGGATGTCCTTCATGTTCAACACATTTACATTGGCAATCCGAAGCAAAATCGAGTTCGAGGACGAACTCTTCTTTCCACCCGGGGAGGATGATGCAGTCTAGGGCCCAGCAGGCCTCTTCAAATTAGATTAGGATTATTATTATTATTATTAGGAAAGTTTCTATTTTTAGCCTAGGGTTTTCTTGCTTATTAAGATTGTTTTACTATATATATGTCTTTGTAGAGAAGAACTTCTCAGATTTGGTTGATTAATAGAATTGGGTTTTTTTCCCAGAGGTGTCCCTCGTGTGTGTTGAAGTCCTTTGTGACCGTTCGAAGTGTCGTTGGACACGTGCTCAGGCACCTCCACGCAGCCCTAGCCCTTGGGCTGCATCAAAGTATCACTTAGTCAGAGAGATTGTGCAGAGAGGTGATATTGCTATTACCAAGATAGCCTTTGTGAACAATTTGGCAGATCTCTTTACTAAGCCTTTGACTACCAAAGTCTTTGAGCAGCATGTAGAAGGGATGGGCATGAGATGCAACCCTGACTGGCATTGAGCCCAGGTGGGAGATTGTTAGATTTTGTGGACTCAATCCATCAGTTGATGTAATAAATTGATTAATTTCTTTATTTATCAATAAAATCATGCTTTACTTTCATGAGATGAATATTATTTTACTACTTCATGCACATGACCAATACATATGACATAATGGTTCATGAGTTGAACCGGGTCCCATTAGTATATTAGACGTGATATATGTGCATGGATGAGATCCACATGCGGGAGTTATATGTCACAAATCTTATACTTAAATAGCTTCACAACCAGTAATGAGACTGGGCATCTCATTTGATAAGGTTGCAGCACTTTGATCAATATGAGATAGTGTGATTTGTCTCGATCATCAGAATGTAAGATTCTGGATCACGGTGCTGGTACATTGGCTGTATTGAAGGACCATGAGATGCACCTTATGGAATTCCGTCTCAATAATAAGGTATGCTCTCATAATTCCCTAGCAATAGGCTCTCAATCCTGAGACATTTATGAACTCAAGTTTCTATCTATTCATTTGCTTTAAGTCACCAATGAGTGAGGCCAACTATAGGTTAACACCTCGGTGTCTTGAGTATGTGGTAGTAGAACTGTGGGAACATTGAATGATCAAGATGGAATCTATCTCTAGTATCCCCTTGTGCCAATTAATGGATTTGTCATTAGTAAGTGCGCACCCATCTTAATTAAGAGTTAATTGGATGGTACTGATGATTACTGTGATTAATTGGGGCTCAAGGATAATAAGATGTGGAATTTAGATTGGAAGAGACAGATTTATTCCAATTGATCCACGGATATTGATAGAGGGGCCTACTTGTGGTAAGTGGGAAGTTTAGGGTCTTCATTGTAATTTATTCCTAAGACTGGAAGCAATTGTATTTATATAGTGGTGTTATTTGCAATTAACTGTGGGCCCGGATTGCACATGAGATGTGGGGTCGCGGTGTTCCAGTTGGAGCCAGCTTTCTAAGGAATCCCTAGTGGTCCCCACGCTAGCCCAAGATATTGGAAAATACTAATCCGACTTGAACTCTAGAAAAAAGAGTTTGGAAATGAGAAAGTTGCTAATTGCTTTGGAAGTAAGACTTCTATTTCAATTAGACAAGGGAGAGATTTGAAAGTTTATAAAATCTCTTGGACGTCCAATAAGACTCTCTCTCACTCCCAAAACCCTATTCGTGCATGAGTTGCACGAGTTTCTCTCTCCTTCTCTCTTCTAGTTCCTTGGAGTTTCGAGTTGGGATTTCTCCTGAAGATTCCACCAATCTTTTTGAGGAAAGAAATCTAAGTTGGGTCATAGCGTGGAAGGTTAAAAGGTGTTGAAGATTCTCATCATCAAGTAGAGTCGCAACTTCTCCATTAGAGCACTGCGGATCTCCAAAGGTATGATCTACTTCTTTCATGTCGTAGATTATTATGGATGTTTAGTGCTGGTAGAATATTTACTGTACATGGTCACGAGATTGAGGGTAATGCATCCCGGATTGGCTTTTTGGTCTTATGGATAGTTGATCCCTGTGTCAAGTGGGTCAAAAGTTTTGAAAATCTATCTACGAGACCCACATGTTTCCAACAGGTAACAAAGATTTTGTACATCATTACTAGTATTTACAACCAGAATAATGCAGGCCGATCCCATGGTCGGCCGAGATCACAGGCCCACAGGCCATCCGATTGATCTTTGACTTCCTCAAGGATCCCTATCCTTAATTATCTACTTCCTATTTTATTTTTAGTAGGTTATGTTTGTTTATAATTAGTCCTTCTATTTTAGAAACAATCACTCCTATATAAGGAGGAGTTCTTCATTGCAATAGACATGCTTTATCAATAATAATCCAGTTTTTCCAGAGATTTTTCTCGTTCTAGTTGTGTTCGTGAGTTTCATTGAGTCTTTGGACTCAAACAATCCTTTGGGAGATTGTTCTACACGTGATCTACGATCCGAGGCTACGTTAGATTGGTATCAGAGCCCAGATCCGGTCGCCGGTAACCATCGTCGTTCCCGGAATTCATCCTAACATCCACTGTCCACGACAATCATCTCCATCGACAACACCGAAGCACAATACAGCCCCAAATCCTCTTCGGACGACCCTAATCCTGTATTGCCGACATGTCTGCACCCCAACCCGATTTCCCGAATCCATAACCATCTCCACGAACCCATCTCCCTGTCTCTTCCCTAGATCAACAACCCCTAACCCTACTGTACCATGTCCCTAACTCCCCACACCAATATCGACCCCAAAAAACCACACCCCTGCCAAAACCCATCCGCTGGAACCAACCCAACCCCCATCGACCCCTTTCGGACCATCCCGCGCCTTTACGAAAGGGTGACACCAAACCAAACCCTTTTCCCTCTCCATCACATTAATTGACCTTTTCCCACATTCCAAAACCCTACAAACCCACTGTTCGGCCAAACTTCCCCAACCCAGATGAAAAAAAAAGAAAGAAAGAGAGCAACTGGAGAAAGAAAGAGCAGAGAGAAGAGAAGAAAGAGGAGAGACAACGTACATAGCACCGATGGCTTCCATTGTTGTCGGCTTTTAATGGCTTCGTCGTCGCCGTCAGCAACAGCGGCAAGAAGCACTTCGACGTTCGCCACGGCCTCCATTGCACCACCACTGCTCCATTGCAGCGTGCACTACCGCCGATCGTCACCTCATCCAGTCAATTTTCGTCGCCGAGCTCCAGCCCCTTTCCATTAATTTTCTCCTTGCAGTAGCAGATAAGTTCTCCCATCCGCTCTCTTTATTTCCTTTCTCTGCACGCATATCGAGACAGGAAGAAGGAGAGGATCCACTCTTCTTGATCTTCACGTGTGGAGCCAGGTTACATTTGGACTTAAGTAGGTCCGGCCCATCCAACCCAACCTACATACATTGAAAAAAAAAGGAGTAGTAATCATGACTAGAAAGGGTGATGATCTCCAGCATTGGATGACAGACCAGCAAAGGGATGAAATCATCCTTAAATTAAGTCAAAAATTAGAAGATGTCACGGGACGTCTTAAAATTGCATAAACTACCATTGCTGAGGTACAAAAAAAGCAATTTGTTAGTCAAGAAGGATCATCCAATGTGTCTATGGTGTACACACCCATCCAACCAAAAAGACCTAAAAATCAAAAATCCATCCGTGATTTTATGCAGCGCCTTCTAGCTAAGCGAGATTTTTAAGGTCCCCCTGTTACACCCCCACTTGATGACATCACCAAGAAAGTCAAAATTGAAATTGCTGACTTTAGTGGTGATGCGAGCTCGAAAGTTTTTGTTGATTGGCTTAATTCTTTGGAGGACTATTTTGCTTGGTATGGTATGAATGATGCACAGCGGATAGCCTTTACCAAGGTAAAACTTAAGAGTCCTACTCGAATTTGGTGGTATGGTGTTGAGAATAATGAGCTTGCAGTGGGCCAGCCAATTCTCCGGTGGAATATCATGAAAGAGAAGTTCAAAGGCAATTTTCTTCCTTCTGATTATATAGTTACACTCCACTAAGAGTATTTAAGTCTCCAGCAAGGCACTATGACTGTGGAAGAATATACCAATAAGTTTCGCGAATACATTGTTCACTGTAACTTGAGGACCGATAATCATCTAACCATCACCAGATACAAAGACAATCTGCGTACCGTTAGACGAGAGGTGGCAATGTTTGATTATGCCATAGTAGATGAAATCTTCAATGAAGCCCACAAAGCCCAACATGAAATTTAGTTGCGAAAGCGCAATACTTTTCAAGCCAGGGAGTCTTCCGTAAAAAGAGGTCCTGACCCTACCTATAATCGTAATCAAGCATCAGTTTATAGGCCTCCTCCTCAACATCCAGTTCAGTAAACTCCTCAGAATCCTCGGCCAGGTATACAACAAAGACAGGCTCTTCCCCAACAGAATCAGAGGTTTCCACAGAACTAGAATGATAATCGTGCTTATGGAATAACAGATAGAAGGGATATTGTTTATCATGCCTGCAAGCAACGAGGACATTATGCCAATGAATGCCCTCATCACAATTTATACACTTCCAATGAGCCTGATAGTGATGTTCAGCATGATGAGCATGTTGAATCAGGGCAAGTTGACACAGATCCTCCTTATGAAGATCAAGCAGATCAGTTAGATTATGCCAACACTGACGATGGCATTCTAATTCTTTTTCTAGATCGTCATTTATTAGTCGCAGATGCAAAAGAGGAAGAAGATTGGAATCATGCTTCTATTTTTCGGTCTCATGTCAATTGTATGGGCAAATCATGTAATATGATTATTGATGGTGGCAGTGCTATGAATGTCATTTCTCAAGAAGCAGTTAATAAGCTTTAACTTCCCACGGTAAAACATCCAAGGCCATAAAAAGTTGCCTGGGTTGATAATTATTCCATTCTTGTTCGTCAGCAATGCTTTGTTCCTTTTAAGATTGGTAATTATGAGGATACTCTTCTCTGTGATGTCATCCCAATGAACGTTACACATATTCTTTTTAGACGCCATGTCTACAAAAGCTTAAAGTTATTACAAATCATGAACACAATACCTATACTTTCAAATGGAAAGGTAGAAGAATCATGCTGCGTCCTTTGTAGACTCCGCCATCCTCACCTGCCACTTCTCCCGCCACTGCCATAACTTCTCCTGCATCGCATATTTTAACAATGCGAAGATTTGAAGTTGAAAGCAAAGAGCAAGGTGTCATGTATGCCTTAGTTACTAAACAACTTACTAATGATTCTCATGCCATTCCTCAGGAAGTGAAGCCGTTATTGGACAAATTTGCTGACTTAGTTCCTGATGAATTACCCAAAGAACTACCCCCGCTATGAAACATTCAACATGCTATTGATCTTGTTCTAGGAGCTTCTTTACCTAATTTGCCTGCTTATCGGATGAGTCCTGCAGAGCATGCAGAGTTAAAAAGGCAAGTTGATGATCTGCTTACGAAAGGCTATATAAGGGAAAGTCTCAGTCCATGTAGTGTTCCAACACTTCTCACTCCAAAGAAGGACAGAAGCTGGCGAATGTGTGTAGATAGCTGTACAATCAACAAAATCACGGTAAAAATCGCTTCCCTATCCCTCAATTGAATGATATGTTGGACATGATGACTGGTGCATGCATATTTTCAAAAATTGATCTGCGGAGTGATTATCATCAAATTTACATAAGACCAGGAGATGAATGGAAAACTGCCTTTAAAACAAAGTATGGTCTATTTGAATGGATGGTTATGCCATTCGGTTTAACCAATGCTCCTAATAATTTTATGCGGGTTATGAAACAGTTATTGCAGCCTTATATTGGAAAATTTGTTGTCGTCTACTTCGACGATATTCTTATTTACAGTAAGTCAAAAGAAGATCACCTTTAGCATTTAGATAAGGTCTGCCAACTTCTCCACATGGAGCATTTCTATATTGATCTCAAGAAATGTACCTTCATGAGTGATTCTGTTGTTTTCTTGGGATATGTAGTATCTGCATAAGGTATTAAGATGGATCCTGCAAAAGTGAGCGCTATTCTTGATTGGCTAATTCCTACTACCCTTACTGAAGTTCGCAGTTTTCATAGTCTTGCCAATTTCTACAAAAGGTTTATCAGAAACTTCAGTACTATTATGGCTCATATTACTGATTGTATGAGAAAAGGTGAATTCAAATGGACCAATGCAGCTACCAGGGCTTTTGAAAAGATTACTAAAGCACCCATTCTACAGGTTCCTGATTTTAACAAGCTATTTGAAATTGCTTATGATGCCTCGAATGTTGGCATTGGCGGTGTCCTTAGCCAGGAAAGACATCCAATTGCATTTTTCAATGAGAAAATTTCTAACGCTAAGCAAAAGTATACTGCGTATGATTTGAAATTCTATGCTCTTGTCCAAACACTTCGTCAGTGGAGACATTATTTGATTGCTAATGAGTTTGTGCTTTATTCTGATAATGATACTCTGCAACATCTACACTCTTAGCAGAAGATCAGCGCTAACCGTGTTATATATACAAGAGTTTAAATTTAGCATTCGTTATAAAGCTAGAAAGGATAACTTGATTGCGAATGCATTAAGCCAGAGGAAACATCTTTTGACTGCCATTTCTGTTAATGTGCCTGGTTTTGAGCAAATAAAACAAGATTATACAGCTGACAAAGATTTTGGTCCTATTTATGTGGATCTCCTTAACGGTGATTATATTCAGGATCCTCATTATAGTCTTCATGATGGTTTCTTATTCAAAGGTATGCAACTCTGTTTTCCAGCTACTTCTATTCGTGAATATATTGTGCGAGAGTTGCATGCAAGAGGATGTAGTAGACATTTGGGTCGTGACAAAACACTTGCTCTTGTCAGTGACAAGTATTATTGGCCTTGCACGAAGACCAATGTGATTCATATTTGTGAGAGATGTCGAACATGCCAGCTTGCCAAAGGAAATAAGAAGAACACTGGATTATATCAACCTTTGCCTGTTCCCCACACTCCTTGGGAAGACATTAGCATGGATTTTGTGCTAGGTTTACCCACGACTGCCAGAAAGGTTGATTCCATCTTCGTTATTGTTAACCGCCTTTCAAAGATAGCACACTTTATTCCTTGCACTGCAACTGCTGATGCTTATAAGGTAACCAAATTATTCTTCAAAGAAGTTGTTCGGCTACATAGACTTCCAAAAACTATTGTTTCTGACTGAGATACGAAGTTTATGAGCTACTTCTGGAAGACATTATGGATGTTGTCTAATACCAAGCTTAATTTCTCCACTGCTTATCATCCTCAATCTGATGGACAAATAGAAGTAGTAAACAGAAGTCTTGGACAATTGTTACATTGCCTTATACATGACCGTATCACAAACTGGGATTAAGTGCTACCTATGGCAGAATTTGCTTACAATAGTTCTGTCAATCGATCAATTAGAATTTCACCATTTGAAGCTATTGCAGGAATTCGTCCATGACTCCCTGTTGATCTTGTCCCTGTTTGATGCCGAACATTTCTTCCAACTCATGCAGTAAGTCCACAATGAAGTACGTCACCATATATCTACCAACAACGATGTTTACAAGCAGTAAGTTGACAAGCATCGTCGCTTTGTTGAATTTAATGAAGGCGATATGGTTATGGTGCGTATTCAACTTGAGAGGTTGCCACCTGGAGCTAACAAGAAGTTACACCCTTGTAACTCAGGTCCTTTCAAGATTCTCCAGAAGATTAGTCCCAATGCTTATATTCTTGATATTCCACCTGATTTAGGCGTTTGTTCTTCATTCAATGTTGAGGATCTTACTTTCTACCGTGGTCATGATAAGGAAGGAGATAATGAAGAGCAGTTTATTTCTCTACTAATTAATTCCCCATCTACTGATGAAATTGTTGATGTCCTTGATGATCAAATTGTTTCTATGCGTCAAGGAGGTTACCAGAAGTTTTATATACGTTGGCGGAATTGTCCTCTCTCCGATGCTACGTGGATTACAGCTACTGACTTCCAGCGCATCAATCCTGATCTTTATGAGCAATATTAAGCGCTCAACTCGCCGGAGTTAAGTTTTTCCATGCCGGGGAGAGCTGATGCAGGCCGATCCCAAGGCCGGCTCAGATCACAGGCCGGTAGGCCATCCGATTGATCCTTGACCTTCTCAAGGATCCCTATCCTTAATTATCTGCTTCCTATTTTATTTTCAATAGGTTATGTTTGTTTAAAATTAGTCATTCTATTTTAGAAACAATCACTCCTATATAAGGAAGAGTTCATCATTGTAATAGATATGCTTTATCAATAATAATCTAGTTTTTCCAGAGATTTTCCTCGTTCTAGTTGTGATCGTGAGTTTCATTGAGTCTTCGGACTCGAACAATCCTTCGGGAGATTGTTCTATTCCCGATCTACGAACGGGGGTTGCGCCACAGAAGCACTAATATTAGAAAAGCTAAGTGCTTGCTCATCAGACCTCAGGGCTATATTATAAGACAATCTCCAATATTGAATACATTCGATTATAAGCAAAACGACAAAGTCAAACAAGAAGTTTAAACTAAGCCCCAGCTTAGTGACCCTAAAGCTTTAATGCTTTGGCATGATACATTAGGTTACCCTAGGGGTATTATGGTAAGGCAAATTATTGATAATTCTATTAGGCACTCCTTAGAATACCATCTATTAACTATATTTTCCATAAAGGATATAGTATGACATTTGTGAACCTATAAAATCCACTTAGTGGACCTATTTAGGTATTTTATACTTTTAATTAATACCTACATCCGTTGATTGGATGTTTGCCTTTTTTTTTTAGCTTCTACCCGCCTATTAGCACAAATTATAAAACTTAGGGTGCATTTCCTTGAGCAAGTCTATCAGGTTGGATATCACAGATTCGTAACCTACATGAATCCACAACGTAGATTGGGAATCTATGTTGATTATAATTCACCCCCAATTATTAGATATCTACAGTTAATAACAAGAGATGTATTCCTACTAAGTTTGCCGATTGTCATCTTGATGAGACAGTCTTCCCACCATTAGGTGGAGACAAAAGAGTCCCTGAAGAACACTTTGTTCCTGTAGAACAACCCGTTCTTGAAGCACGGTGAGAATTAGCGTGGAATACTCCCACTCTATCTCATCTAGACTTATGTACTTCACAATGTGAGAATAAAGTACGGAGAATTGTGCACTTGATGAGAATTGTGCACTTGATTACAAATGAATTCCGTGATGCTTTTAATGATGTAGCAAAAGTAACTAGGTCGCATTTACCAACTATGAACACACAAGCACGAATTAATGTCCTTGTAGGACAAAATTCCAAATATTACAACAAATGAATCTATTACACACCAGAAAAGTGACAGAGCTATAAGTTTCAAGGACTCAGCTTCCTAGAAGAGGAGAAATGAGTAATTAGATCTCAATTATACTCTCGAAGAGGTTATGATAAATTATACACTCCTGAAGAGGTACGTCATTTCACTTAATAAGAGACTATGGAAAAGTCTACTCTCTTTAAAATTCTTGAAAAGGTTAATATCCTGGAAAAGACACAAGTCTCGGAAGAGAAGGTCAAAGGCGCTGAAGAGGTAAGGGTACCTAGTAATGAAGTGATCTATATACTTTCTAATTATTCAAGAGAGAGATGGGATAAAAAGAAAATTACCATCGATAATGCATTTACATATACGATAGCTACACAAATATCAAGGGAAAATGAGAATGTTGATTGGAATACAGAACCACGTTCTATAAATGAATGTCGACAAAGAGTAGATTGGCTAAAATAAAGAGATGCCATCAAGGCAGAATTACAATCTTTTAATAAACGTGGTATATTTGGACCTATAGTACAAACCCCAAAAGGTATTAACCCTGTAGGTTACAAATGGGTATTTGTAAATGAATAAAATAACTAGACACAAGGCAATACTTGTGATACAAGGTTTCCTGTAGAAACTTGGGATTGAAAACATTCACGGACATATATATGAAAATCCTAGAAGGTTTTGCTTTTCTTGAAGCAAAGTCAGAGAGTACGTACTCGAGATAAGTAAGACTTTATTGTACG
Organism: Sextonia rubra; assembly: GCA_037013555.1. Taxonomy (NCBI): domain Eukaryota; kingdom Viridiplantae; phylum Streptophyta; class Magnoliopsida; order Laurales; family Lauraceae; genus Sextonia; species Sextonia rubra. The sequence continues at coordinate 58,011,303 of JASUAD010000006.1, read as the reverse complement.
GCCTGAAGCATTCTAGAAAAATATGGTACAATCGTATCAGTGAATGTTTATCTAAAGAAGCGTAAGAAAACAATCCCATTTGCCGATGTATCTTTATAAAATCCTTATAAGGACTCCCAATAGTAGAAGTTTATGTAGATAGCATAACTCTAATCGGGACTCTAAAAAAGCTTGAGGAAACCATTGACTATTTATAGGAGAATTTTATCTCGACCTATAGATCGAAAGAAGTTCTAATGAGATTTTTTATTCTTTAAAAATATGCTTAACATATATAATTTTGTACCAAGGATTTGGATTGGTATCAAACAAATGCTATGATATTTAAGTATGTTTTATTCTTATGGTTGTAAAGATTATAAGTTTGTAGGATATGTAGATTCAAGATATCTCTTTGATCCTCATAAGAGTCGATCACAAACAGATAATGTGTTTCTTAGTGATCATACCACCAATTCTTGGCATTCTATTAAATAGATTTTGGTTGCTACTTTTTCTAACCATGCTGAGGTTTTCCCTTTATGAAGCCATTAGGAAATGTATATGGCTAAAATCTTTAATTCAGTATATTTGTAGTTTTAGTCAATTGCCTATTAGTACAGGTATCCCAAGTGTTATCTATGAAGACACTGAGGCATGTATTTAATAAATTAAAGAATGATACATTAAAGATGACAAGACGGAGTACATTACACCAAAGTTCTTCTTCACTCATGAGTTATAAAAGAATAACAAGATTGAAGTCAAGCAAGTTCGTTCAAGCAACAACTTGGCTAATCAGTTGACGAAGTTTTTGCCAAAATTAGTATTCTAGAAACTTGTATATGAGATTGACAAACCTAACTATGTGAAAAGTTGTTATCATCAGGGGGAGTAGTCAATCAGGGCGAGGCATCCTAAAGTATGCTACTCAGGACATTTGTGCGCTGTACTCTTTTTTATTTTCTAGGTTTTATCCCACTGGGTTTTCCTAGTTAAAGTTTTAATGAGGCAACATTATTTACGTCTAACACCAAGTCAATGATCATATAAAACGTTGTACTCTTTTTTCTTTGTTTTGGTTTTTAACCCATTGGGTGTTTCCTTTGCAAGGTTTGGTAACTGTCATTGAATGTTGGTCATCCAAGGAAGAGTATTATAAGATGTACTATCATAGGTGGATACCCACGTTGAGACTCACATGAAATGATGAGATCACCTAAGGTTAGAATCTTACTATATTAGGTTGCTTGGGGAGAAAGCAGTCTTACTCTATAAATAAGACTCTTTTTCCCTTTATTATGTACACCTCTCTCATTCAATAAGAAAAAGCTCTCTCTCTTCCTCCCTTTACTCTTCTATCTTCTAATTACAACAGAATAAACTGGGTACTGATCTCACTTTTTTACCTTTTTCATTGAAAATTTTTTCCTTAAAAAAAAACATAAAACATAGTTGATTAAAGATTAAATGAAGTCTGTCAATTATATATATTAAAGCTACATGGATAGAGGCCTGTAGAGGGTGCCACATCAGCACCATTTTCTTTTCTTTTTTTCTAGAGTGGCACATCAGCTTCTAAGCAAATTACACGTGGCACCAAAAATCACTAACTTCTCTATACTCACTCTCTCTACCATCTCACTTTCCTAAAATCTCTCCTTTCTTTATAATTATGTTAAATTATTTCCTAAAATGTATCCCTCATCCACCCAACTTTCCTAAAATTCCTATGATTTAATACAAAGCAACTAAATCTCAAGAATCTAATACAAAGCCCAAGAGAACTGTTCAATCTTGTAGGAAAAAATTAGCCATCCATTTGATGAATCTAGAGAGGATCAAATCCTATTGATCGCGCTTAAAATGTGGCAGGGAAATGTGTAATGGATTCAATGTCCAACATTCACGTACTTCAAGCGTTAAGAAGAATGAGAATTAACTACTGTTCATCATTAATTTCCCTTTGTTTGCATGGGTTTTAATGCCCTGACCGCGGGGATGCAGGTTGTTTACATGAGTTTGCAAAGTTTACAACCCCTCCCTCAAGTCTTAGATGTGATCTCCATTTAAAAAATACAAGAAAATGTACATAAAGTAGGAAAAAATGCAAAAAAGAGGGAAAAAAATGGGGGCGACCGTGACCTGCGGTCACTGCCACAGGCCAGTGATCGTGGGTCACGATCACTAGCACTTGCCAATGACTGTGGCTCACGGTCACTGGCATTTGTCAGTGACCGTGAGTCACGGTCATTGACATACAGTGACAGTGTGGTCACTGTTTGCCTCCGTTTCTCATGCTGTTCGTGCTGGTTCTTCTTTCAAACTTTTTTCAAGTGTTGAAACTCCCTTTTATGACATCTTAGGGTGTTGAATAACCATTGAGAAGATCGAATTCAACTATGGAATCGATTAAAAACTTTGTAATTCATCATTCATGTTTACGGATTGTCTTTTGTTCAAGTCCGAAGAGGGTATCGCAGGAAGCCAAAGTTGTGTCATTCTGAACTTATAACTTTCAAGGAACAAAATGAAGCCCAAAGGGGCTTGTTCATAACCTCTGTGATGGCCAAGAATCCCCCCCGAATGAGAAAAATAAAGATGACAACGTCATCCATCGAATAGTCGTCAATGCATGGACATGGCATTTTCTTTAGTCACCCTCTCTTCGCCTCCTCTTCTGAACCGTCTTGCTCACCTTGGTAATTGAGAAAAGGAGGGGAAAAGGTCATGGAATGCTGCTGTCCTCTTGCTTCAATGCTTTTAATGGCCTTTTGTGTTCTTGAAATGCTTTGCCTGTTCACTATCCGTGTGTCTATGCTCTCCTCCATTTTCTTTTCAAATCTTAGCCTTTTATAGACTTCCCCAGCAGTTTCTGGCAGTTCCAGGGAGTTAAGGGAGGTTGTGGGAGGTTACACTTCGAAGGGAAGTGGAGAAGAACGGTCCAAAATAGCAGGAAGTGCCCTTTGAGGGTCCATGACCGCAGCCGCCGTCACGGACAAGTCCAAATTTTGGGTTTTTGCATTTGCTACCCGTTATCATATGTTTGGGGCCCAAACGAATTCCAATCACCACAAAACTTTGAGGGATGCTTGTCGACACTATTTTGACCATGTCATAAATGTTTCAACTCATTTTGACCATTGAAAGTTGGTCAACTCCCTTGATGAACAGGCCGCGGTCACTCCCAGGGCCCATTTTTGGACTTTTGCATTTGTGATCCATTCTCACTTGTTTGGGGTCCGAACGAAGTCCAATCTTCACGAAACTTGGAGGGATGCCTCTTGACACTATTTTGAGTATATTATAGAAGTTTCAGCTTCTTTTGACCATCGAAAGTTGGTCAACTCCCTTCATGAACAGGCCGTGGTCATTCCCAAGGCCCATTTTTGAACTTTTACATTTGTTAACCATTTTCACCTGTTTGAGGTCTAAACAAAGTCCAATCTTCACAAAAATTAGAAAGATCCTTCTTGACACTATTTTGAGTATGTCATAAAAGTTTCAGCTCGTTTTGAACATCCGAAGCTGGTCAACTCCCTTCATGAACAGGCTGCGGTCACTTGCAAGGCCCATTTCTGGACTTTTGCATCTGTGATCCATTTTCACCTGTTCGGGGTCTGAACGAAGTCCAATCTTGATGAAACTTGGACGAATGGTTTTTGATACTATTTTAAATATGTCATAGATGTTTCAACTTGTTTTGACCACCTTAAGTTGGTCAATTCCCTTCATGAACAGGCCGCTGTCACTCCTAAGGCCCATTTTTGGACTTTTGCATTTGTCACCCATTTTCACATGTTTAGTGTCTGAACGAAGTCCAATCTTCACGAAACTTGGAAGGATGCCTCTTGACACTATTTTGAGTATGTCATAGAAGTTTTAGCTCGTCTTGACCATCTAAAGTTGGGCAACTCACTTCATGAACAAGCCGCGGTCACTCCCAAGGCCCATTTTTGGACTTTAGCATTTGTGATCCATTTTCACCTGTTTGGGGTCCGAACAAGGTCCAATTTTCACAAAACTTGGAAGGATGCCTCTTGAAATTATTTTGAGTGTATCGTAAAAGTTTCAACTCGTTTTGAGCATCTGAAGTTGGTCAACTCCCTTCATGAACAGGCCGCGGTCACTCCCAAGGCCCATTTTTGGACTTTTGCATTTATGACCCATTTTCACCTGTTTGGGGTCCAAACGAAGTCCAAACTTCACAAAACTTGGAGGGATGCCTTTTGACACTATTTTGAGTGTGGCATAGAAGGTTCAGCTCGTTTTGACCATCTGAAGTTAATCAACTCCCCTCATGAACAGGCTGTGGTCACTCCCAAGGCCCATTTTTGGACTTTTGGATTTGTGACCCATTTTCACCTGTTTGGGGTCCGAACGAAGTCCAATCTTCACAAAACCTGGAAGGATCCTTTTTGACACTATTTTGAGTATGTCATGGAATTCTCAACTCGTTTTGACCATCTGAAGTTGGTCAACTTCCTTCATGAACAGGCTGCGGTCACTCCCAAGGCCCATTTTTGGACTTTTGCATCTATGATCCATTTTCACCTGTTTGGGGTCCGAACGAAGTCCAATCTCCACAAAACTTGGAAGAATAGTTTTTTACACTATTTTGAGTGTGTCATAGAAGTTTCAACTCTTTTTGTCCACTTTTAGTTGGTCAACTCCCTTCATGAACAGGCCGCGGTCACTCCCAAGGTCTATTTTTGGACTTTTGTATTTGTGAACTATTTTCACCTGTTTGGGGTCCGAACGTAGTCCAATCTTCATGAAACTTGGAAGCATGCCTCTTGAAAGTATTCTGAGTGTGTCATCAAAGTTTTAGCTCGTTTTCACAATTTGAAGTTGGGCAACTCACTTCATGAATAGGCCGCAGTCACTCCCTAGGCCCATTTTTGAACTTTTGCTTTTGTGACCCATTTTCACCTGTTTGGGGGTCCGAACGGAGTCCAATCTTCACAAAACTTTGAAGGATGCTTCCTGACACCATTTTAAGTACGTTATAAAAGTTTCAGATTGTTTTGACTATCTAAAGTTGGTCAACTCCCTTCATGATCAGGGTGCGGTCACTCCGAAGGCCCATTTTTGGACTTTTGCATTTGTGAACCATTTTCACCTGTTTAGAGTCCGAACGAAGTCCAATCTTCAAAAATCTTTGAAGGATGCCTCTTGACACTATTTTAAGTATGTCCTAATTGTTTCAGCTCGTTTTGACTATTTTAAGTTCGTCAACTCCCTTCATAAACAGGCCGTGGTCACTCCCAAGGCCCATTTTTGAACTTTTGCATCTGTGATCCATTTTCACCTGTTTGGGATCCGAACGAAGTCCAATCTTGATGAAACTTGTAAGGATGGTTTTTGACACTATTTTAAGTGTGTCATAGAAGTTTCACCTCTTTTTGACCACTTTAAGTTGGTCAACTCCCTTCATGAACAGGCCGCGGTCACTCCCAAGGCCCATTTTTGGACTTTTGTATTTGTGAACCATTTTCACCTGTTTGGTGTGCGAAGGAAGTCTAATCTTCACGAAACTTGCACGGGTCCTTGTTGACACTATTTTAAGTGTCTCATAGAAGTTTTAGGTCATTTTGACCATCCGAAGTTGGTCAACTCCCCTCATAAACAGGCCGCGGTCACTGGCAAGGCCCATTTTTGGACTTTTGCATCTGTGATCCATTTTCACCTGTTTGGCATCCGAACGAAGTCCAATCTTGATGAAAATTGGACGAATGGTTTTTGAAACTGTTGTAAATGTGTCATAGATGTTTCAACCTATTTTGACCACCTTACGTTGGTCAACACCCTTCATGAACATGCCGCGGTCACTCCCAAGGCCCATTTTTGGACTTTTGCATTTGTGAACCATTTTCACCTGTTTGGGGTCCGAACGAAGTCCAATCTTGATGAAACTTGGAATAATAGTTTTTGACACTATTTTGAGTGTGTCATAGAAGTTTCAACTCTTTTTGGCCACTTTAAGTTGGTCAACTCCCTTCATGAACAGGCCGCGGTCACTCCCAAGGTCCAGTTTTGGATTTTTGTATTTATGAACCATTTTCACCTGTTTGGGCTCCGAATGTAGTCCAATCTTCACGAAACATGGAAGCAAGCCTCTTGACACTATTCTGAGTGTGTCATCAAAGTTTTAGCTCGTTTTCACAATTTGATGTTGGGCAACTCTATGAACAGGCCGCAGTCACTCCCTAGGCCCATTTTTGGACTTTTGCTTTTGTGACCCATTTTCACCTGTTTGGGGTCCGAACGAAGTCCAATCTTCACAAAACTTTGAAGGATGCTTCCTGACAATATTTTAAGTATTTTATAAAAGTTTTAGATCATTTTGACTATCTAAAGTTGGTCAACTCCCTTCATGATCAGGCTGCGGTCACTCCTAAGGCCCATTTTTGGACTTTTGCATTTGTGAACCGTTTTCACTTGTTTAGAGTCCGAACGAAGTCCAATCTTCAAAAATCTTTGAAGGATGCCTCTTGACACTATTTTAAGTATGTCCTAATTGTTTCAGCTCGTTTTGACTATTTTAAGTTGGTCAACTCCCTTCATAAACAGGCTGTGGTCACTCCCAAGGCCCATTTTTGAACGTTTGCATCTGTGATCCATTTTCACCTGTTTGGGATACGAACGAAATCCAATCTTGATGAAACTTGTAAGAATGGTTTTTGACACTATTTTGAGTGTTTCATAGAAGTTTCAACTCGTTTTGACCACTTTAAGTTGGTCAACTCCCTTCATGAACAGGCCGCAGTCACTCCCAAGGCCCATTTTTGGACTTTTATATTTGTGACCCATTTTCACCTGTTTAGTGTGCGAAGGAAGTCCAATCTTCACGAAACTTGCAAGGGTCCTTCTTGACACTAATTTGAGTGTCTCATAGAAGTTTCAATTCTTTTTTACCATCCGAAGTTGGTCAACTCCCTTCATGAATAGGCCGCGGTCACTCGCAAGGCCCATTTTTGGACTTTTGCAACTGTGATCCATTTTCACCTGTTTAGGGTCCGAACGAAGTCCATTCTTGATGAAAATTGGACGAATGGTTTTTGAAACTATTTTAAATGTGTCATAGATGTTTCAACTTGTTTTGACACCTTACGTTGGTCAACACCCATCATGAACAGGCCGCGGTCACTCCCAAGGCCCATTTTTGGACTTTTGCATTTGTGAACCATTTTCACCTGTTTGGGGTCCGAACGACGTTCAATCTTCACAAAACTTGCAAGGATCCTTCTTGACACTATTTTGAGTGTGTCATAGAAGTTTCAGCCCGTTTTGACCATCCAAAGTTGGTCTACTCCCTTCATGAACAGGTCGCGGTCACTGGCAAGGCCCATTTTTGGACTTTTGCGTCTGTGATCCATTTTCACTTGTACGGGGTCCGAACGAAGTCCAATCTTGATGAAACTTGGAAGAATAGTTTTTGATACTATTTTAAATGTGTCATAGAATTTTCAACTTGTTTTGACCACCTTAAGTTGGTCAACTCCCTTCATGAACAGGCCATTGTCACTCCCAAGGCCCATTTTTGGACTTTTGCATTTGTGACCATTTTCACTTGTTTGGGGTCTGAATGAAGTCCAATCTTCACGAAACTTGGATGGATGCCTCTTGACACTATTTTGGATGTGTCATAAAAGTTTCAACTCATCTTGACCATCTGAAGTTGGGCAACTCACTTCATGAACAAGCCGCGGTCACTCTCAAGGCCCATTTTTGGACTTTTGTATTTGTGAACCATTTTCACCTGTTTGGGGTCCAAACGAGGTCCAATTTTCATAAAACTTGGAAAGATGCCTCTTGAAATTGTTTTGAGTATGTCACAGAAGTTTCAGCTCGTTTTGACCATCTGAAGTTAATCAACTCCCCTCATGAACAGGCTGTAGTCACTCCCAAGGCCCATTTTTGGACTTTTGCATTTATCATCCATTTTCACCCGTTTGGGGTCCAAACGAAGTCCAATCTTCTCGAAACTTGGAGAGATGCCTTGTGACACTATTTTGAGTGTGTCATAGAAGGTTCAGCTCGTTTTGACCATCTGAAGTTGGTCAACTCACTTCTTGAACAGGCCGCGGTCACTCCCAAGGCCCATTTTTTGGACTTTTGTATTTGAGACCCATTTTCACCTGTTTGGGGTCCGAACGAAGTCCAATCTCCACAAAACTTGGAAGGATCCTTTTTGACACTATTTTGAGTATGTCGTGGAATTTTCAGCTCGTCTTGACCATCGAAAGTTGGTCAACACCCTTCATGAACAGGCCGCGGTCACTCCCAAGGCCCATTTTTGGACTTTTGCATTTGTGAACCATTTTCACCTGTTTGGGGTCCGAACGACGTTCAATCTTCACAAAACTTGCAAGGATCCTTCTTGACACTATTTTGAGTGTGTCATAGAAGTTTCAGCCCGTTTTGACCATCCAAAGTTGGTCTACTCCCTTCATGAACAGGCCGCGGTCACTGGCAAGGCCCATTTTTGGACTTTTGTGTCTGTGATCCATTTTCACCTGTTTGGGGTCTGAACGAAGTCCAATCTTCATGAAACTTGGAAGAATGGTTTTTGACACTATTTTAAATGTGTCATAGAAGTTTCAACTTGTTTTGACCACTTTAAGTTGGTCAACTCACTTCATGAACAGGCCGTTGTCACTCCCAAGGCCCATTTTTGGACTTTTACATTTGTGACCCATTTTCACTTGTTCGGGGTCTAAACGAAGTCCAGTCTTCACGAAACTTGGAAGGATGCCTCTTGACACTATTTTGAGTGTGTCATAGAAGTTTCATCTCATCTTGACCATCTGAAGTTGGGCAACTCACTTCATGAACAAGCCGCAGTCACTCTCAAGGCCCATTTTTGGACTTTTGTATTTGTGAACCATTTTCACCTGTTTGGGGTCCAAACGAGGTCCAATTTTCACAAAACTTGGAAGGATGCCTCTTGAAATTGTTTTGAGTATGTCACAGAAGTTTCAGCTAGTTTTGAGTATCTGAAGTTGGTCAACTCCCTTCATGAATAGGCCACGGTCACTCCCAAGGCCCATTTTTGGACTTTTGCATTTATGACCCATTTTCACCCGTTTGGGGTCCAAACGAAGTCCAATCTTCTCGAAACTTGGAGAGATGCCTTGTGACACTATTTTGAGTGTGTCATAGAAGGTTCAACTCATTTTGACCATCTGAAGTTGGTCAACTCACTTCTTGAACAGGCCGCGGTCACTCCCAAGGCCCATTTTTGGACTTTTGTATTTGAGACCCATTTTCACCTGTTTGGGGTCCGAACGAAGTCCAATCTCCACAAAACTTGGAAGGATCCTTTCTGACACTATTTTGAGTATGTCGTGGAATTTTCAGCTCGTTTTGACCATCGGAAGTTGGTCAACACCCTTCATGAACAGGCCGCGGTCACTCCCAATGTCCATTATTGGACTTTTGCATTTGTGAACCATTTTCACCTGTTTGTGGTCCGAACGAAGTCCAATCTTCACGAAACTTGCAAAGGTCTTTCTTGACACTATTTTGAGTATGTCATAGAAGTTTCATCTCGTTTTGACCATCCGAAGTTGGTCAACTCCCTTCATGAACAGGCTTCGGTCACTCCCAAGGCCCATTTTTGGACTTTTGCATCTATGATCCATTTTCACCTGTTTGGGGTCCGAACGTAGTCCAATCTTGATGAAACTTGGACAAATGGTTTTTGACGCTATTTTGAATGCCATAGATGTTTCAACTTGTTTTGACCACCTTAAGTTGGTCAACTCCCTTCATGAACAGGCCGCTGTCACTCCCGAGGCCCATTTTTGTACTTTTGTATTTGTGACCCATTTTCACCTGTTTGGGGTCCGAACGAAGTCCAATCTTGACGAAACTTGGAAGGATGCTTGTTCACATTATTTTACGTGTGTCATAGAAGTTTTAGCTCATTTTGACCACCTAAATTTGGTCAACTCTCTTGATGAATAGGCCGCGATCACTCCCACGACCCATTTTTGGACTTTTGCATTTGTGACTCATTTTTACCTGTTTGGGGTCTGAACGAGGTCCAATCTTCACGAGACTTGGAAGGGTGCCTTTTAACACTATTTTGAGTATGTCATATAAGTTTGAGGTAGTTTTGACCATCTGAAGTTGGTCAACTCACTTCTTGAACTGGCCGCGGTCACTCCCAAGGCCCATTTTTGGACTTTTGCATTTATGACCCATTTTCACCCGTTTGGGGGTCCAAACGAAGTCCAATCTTCACGAAACTTGGAAGGATGCCTTTTGACACTATCTTGAGTGTGGCATAGAAGGTTCAGCTCGTTTTGACCATCTGAAGCTAATCAACTCCCCTCATGAACAGGCTGCGGTCACTCCCAAGGCCCATTTTTGGACTTTGGATTTTTGAACCATTTTCACCTGTTTGGGGTCCGAACGAAGTCCAATCTTCACAAAACTTGGAAGGATCCTTTTTGACACTATTTTGAGTATGTCATGGAATTTTCAGCTCGTTTTGACCATCTGAAGTTGGTCAACTTCCTTCATGAACAGGCTGCGGTCACTCCCAAGGCCCATTTTTGGACTTTTGCATCTATGATCAATTTTCACCTGTTTGGGGTCCGAACGAAGTCCAATCTCCACAAAACTTGGAAGGATCCTTTTTGACACTATGTTGAGTATTTCATGGAATTTTCAGCTCATTTTAACCATCTGACGTTGTCAACTCCCTTCATGAACAGGCCGTGGTCATTCCCAAGGCCCATTTTTGGACTTTTGCATCTATGATCCATATTCACCTGTTTGGGGTCCGAACGAAGTCTAACCTTGATGAAACCTGGAAGAATGGTTTTTGACACTATTTTGAGTTTGTCATAGAAGTCTCAACTAGTTTTGACCACCCTAAGTTGGTCAACTCCCTTCATGAAAAGGCTGCGGTCACCCGCAAGGCCCATTTTTAAACTTTTGCATTTGTGAACCATTTTCACCTGTTTGGGGTCTGAACGTAGTCTAATCTTCACGAAACTTGGAAGGATGCCTCTTGACACTATTCTGAGTATGTCATCAAAGTTTCAACTCTTTTTTGACCATCTGAAGTTGGGCAACTGACTTCATGAACTGGCCGCAGTCACTCCCAAGGCTCATTTTTGGACTTTTGCTTTTATGACCCATTTTCACCTGTTTCGGGTCTGAACGAAGTCCAATCTTCACAAAACTTGGCAAAATTCTTCTTGACACTAGTTTGAGTGTGTCATAAGGGTTTCAACTTGTTTTGACCACCTGAAACTGATCGACCCCCTTCATGAACAGGCCGCGGTCACTCCCAAGGCCCATTTTTAGACTTTTGCATTTGTGACCCATTTTTCACCTGTTTGGGGTTCGAACGAAGTCCAATCTTGACAAAACTTAGAAGGATGCTTGTTTACACTATTTTGAGTGTGTCATAGAAGTTTTAGCTCATTTTGACCACCTAAAGTTGGTCAACTCTCTTGATGAACAAGCCGCAGTCACTCCCAAGGCCCAATTTCAGGTTTTTGCATATGCGAACCATTTTCACTTGTTTGGGGCTCAAACGAAGTCCAATCACCACGAAACTTAGAGGGATGCTTCTTGACACTATTTTGAGTGTGTCATAAAAGTTTGGACTCACTTTGACCATCTGAGGTTGGTCAACTCCTTCATTGACTGGGCCGCGGTCACGGACAAGGCCTGTTTTCGGACTTTTGTATCTGTAACTCGTTTTCCCCAGTTGAAGGCCTGAATGATGTTTGATTGCCACGAACCTTGGCGGGTTGCTTCTTGACACTAATTTGAGCATGTCATAGGAGTTTCAACCTGTTTTGACTTTCAAAAGTTGGTCAACTCTTCAGTTGACTTTTTATGAAAGTGGCCCCTTGTCTCAGCTGTTTGAGGCCCAAAGGACTTCGTTTTGGTTTGGAACTTAGAGGAACTGACATCAGGGATATCTTGGAGTGTTCAACCAAATTTTATGCAGTTTGGATTTGAGAAAGTAGGATTTCAAGCAATGGCCTATTCATTGCATGTGTTAAGTCACTATTCACCCCACACTATAGGTAGTCAACTTGTTTTCTACCCGAACAACATCCAATTGACTTGAAAATTTGCAAGAGTAACTTTGAGAATTCTTTGAGCATTTGTTCCGAATTTCATTAGCTTTGGCCTCTTGGAAGTAAGATTTTAGCTAGTGACCTCCATAACTCGGTGCCACTGTCCTCTAAGCTGACATGCAGTGAAATTCAAATCAAAACGGAGTCCTTTTAGCTTGAAAATTTGTAGAATACCTTCTGACCATAACTGAAGATTTACGCCCAAATTTCATCAATTTTGGATATCAAGAAGCAGGACTTTGGTCAGTGACCCCATGGTTTAGGGGGGACTGACCCCAAGTTGACATGCTTGTGGCTTTTAGGTTCGATGATATCTGCTCAACCCAAAATTTTGTAGGGCCTGTCTTGGGCATCATTTGAGCTTCCTTTGAGAGTTTCAGCTTAATTTGATCTTCATGGGATGTCACTCTGCACAGGGACCCACAGAGCATAGTATATGATCATCTGGACCAAGTTTGGATCCAAATGATGTCTAAATACTTTGAATCCTTGATGAGTAGTCTTTAAATGTACTTGAAAGTATTTCATTGAATAGGAGCTTGCTTTAACATGTGGAAGTGTTAGGTCCCGCAATGATTTCCAAGGAGCTAGCAAAGAGTCTCTGAAGCTGATTTCAGCTGAGATGAGGTCCAAGTGCTTTGAAAACTTTGGAACTTTATAATCCAAAGCTTGTAGTGACTTTGCTGCATTATTTGCAAAATTTTATAGGTCAACACCCATATGGAAGGATAGGGCCTTTTTTATGTCTAAATTGTTTTTCACTATCCTATTGCACGCCATTTGATTTTTTCATCAAATGTTGATTAGATAAAAATCTCAAATAATACACACACAATTTTTTACATTTTTATTTAAATTGATCAAAAAAATTTAAAAATTCACAACTTGTACATACACATATTTATAGTGCCTAGGGACTTTTGGATTTTCAAATCCTATAGACCTTTTTCCCATTTGGAAGCTATGGGCAAATTCTTTATTGGTTGTGATCTTGCAATTGATTATTTATTTGAAAAGCCTGGATGGATTCTTGATTTTACAGCATCATCCTCATTTTAAATATTCTCAATTGTAGAATCATCTTATTAATAAATGATTTACTTTTATCATTGTTATTATAATTTGTGCAGCTCATATGATAAGAGCACACGTATTTTACTTGATGGGTGACCCCACTAACTTTTTGTTTTCCTCTCTTTTGTAAATCTGTAATGTCATTATTATTTTTTCTCTACTCAAAATCCCACCAAAAGATAAAAATTAGAAGAAAGCAATCTCAAAATAGATTAACTAAAACAATGGCCATTTGTAAAGAGATCATATAGTATAAATTAAAATCCTACTTTCTTGTTATCACATATAAAAGAATGTAAGTCATTTATTTCCTTATAATTAAATAAGGAAATTGTAATTTAATCAATTTCTTTTGCTAAATTTTTATGTTCTTTTATCTACATGCAAAAAAAAAAAAAATTGTGAGACCGCTACAATCATTGGGCCAAGTACTTCATCGGGACAAATGGAGGCTCAATGTGCAACATCAACTTCTAATGATGTAAAAATTTGATCAAATTATTTGATGCAAATCCTTTGTGATCATTTGATTTTTTATTTTAGATAACATCAAATCTAAATAACTTGGACCAAAAGTTATGTGATTCCTTTTTCCACTTTTCATTTAAAACTATTTACAATATGTTATTTTAAGTTTTCTTATTCTATTATGTATTTTCATCATCAATGATTTTGTCATGGATGTTATTAATAAAGATGCAGTATGTTTCTACCATCTCTCCTACTTATCTCTCAATTGCATGTCTCAATCAATTGTTTGTAGAGTAGATTTTACACCTACTTTATTTTATGATTTTATCTAATAGAATGCTTTTTATTATTTTATTATTTTAATTTCTTATTAATAACAATACCATTATTATCTCTGAAGAAAATGTCTTTTTTAACAATAAATTTTTAAGCACATTTTCATCTTATTATCTTCTAGTATTTATTAAACATAACTAGAGTGAATTCTTTTCTATAGTTTTAACTATTATTTTAATTTAATATAATCTTTATTTGAGCTTGGGCTCAGCATGGGCTTTTGTTGCTAGTAGGACTATAAAACTATTGAGAAGGAGTCTTGATTGCTTTTTCGCCAAGTTGAATTTTTGTGGCCCAGTTTGATGGAGTCTCTCCATCCATCCAAGAAAATGGTTCATTTTAAATATTTTTTGAAATCATTTAAAAAGGTATTAATCTCTCAAGTGTACATGTAGATGGTTGGTTGGATTATATCTACGTAGTTGTATTTGGGGCCCACATGGATATGGTGGGATCAAAACTTAAGGGCCTATCTTTCTCCACTTGTCAAATTTGATTACATTTTATCAAGGTTATATTAAGTTAAATAATGGGCATCCATTCCTAGACCCATATCTTTTGCTATTGATTAAATTAGTTTCTATCAAGACTTTATGAAGCTAAAGTTTATCAAGATTTTATCAGGTTAGATAATGGGCCCATACATTGTGCCATTAATTAAATTGGATTTTATGAAAAAGTTAGTTGCATGAGGAATATGGCCCGTGCTATGTGATGGGGATAGTACAATGGGTGGGGAAAGAAATTGAAAAAAAAATCACTCTTATATTTATAATAGTAAGGTATAGAAGAAGTAATGAGAGAAAGAAATTAGGGAGAGAGATTCTAGGAAAATTCAAAATTTAGAGAGGATTAAAAGATGGTGCACGCCATTTGTCTCTCTCTCACGAAGCCACTTGTCGCTCTCCCTCGAAAGGCTATTTTTATTATATAACTAGCACTTCAGGGCCCGTGTCCAACGAAGGCCATGGAAAAATAATCATTAAGTCTTATTAAAAATTATTAATAATTTAAATAAAATATTAATGAATTTTATGACATAAATCATAGCAAAAACATAGTTAAAATATTGAATATTTATTTTTCTTAAAGGAGAAAATATTTTCTTTGAATCATAGATGTATAAAAGTTGAGAGTGAAAAAAAAATCTTTCATATTAAGTCATCCTTGAATAATTAAAGGAATTACATGTGGTCTAAGGAAAAAAAAACGTTGATATTTGTTTATTGGCATGCACTTATTTTAATAGTTGTACTTGGTTCATCTTCTCCACTTGTTCTGATAGTTGCGCTTATTTCATCTTGTGCAGATATTTTAACTCCTGCACTTGTTTCAATTTGTGCGCTTGTGTCAATAGAGTTATTTGTTTTTGGAATTGCAATGGAAGTCTTGGTCCAACATTTTGAAATTTCACATTTTTTTTAATAATTTGATATTGCATACTAAATATTGAAATAAATTAGTAAAAGAAATTGATATGAAAAAAATTATGTTGATGGCATTAAAATAAAACTTATAATTTTCAATTTCTGATAATATAATGGTTGATTCTTGAGTGTAGCTAGTTTCTTTAATTTTCTTGACTAGGATATTGCTTTTTGATGTTAGTTTGTTCATCATTGAGCTTAGTTTTATATGAAATAAATATTGCTTCCAATGCTTTTTTATTTCATTTTCAAATGGTTCATACCAATTACCTTGCAAAATAATTAAAATTTGATATTTATTTATATACATGATGATGGTTAAAATAAAAAGGTAAATTCATGAAAATAAAAATAAATGTAAAATACCTTATTTGCACATTCTTGAAATTCTTCTTTTGTTGCATTTATGAAAATCTTAAGTACTTCATCGTACAATAAGAATGATATTTGCTTAGTGTGAACTACAATTGTTATAGTTGCAATGTATCTAACAATAAAAAAAATTAAAAACAATTGTTTCATAATATGTGCAATAGATAAATATGTTAACTTGATTCACATAACAGCTAGATGATACACAAATTTGGTTGGCTTAGGGTTAACATAATTCCTAGAACTCTTATTTTCAATAATCTTAAGAATTTTAAGAATGCCACTATTGACTACAATGACTATGATTAATATGATAACTATAGCAAAATAGAGAGATTTTAGGAGATAAGAATGGAGATAGAGTCTAGTTAATATGAATAGAATTCAAAACATAAAGAATTTTTTTAGGGAGGAAAAAATATTTAAAAAAAACTTTCAAATTTAGATTGCACTGTGTGTTGTACTCTCACGAAAAGACTGCGCCATGTGTCGCTGTCCCGCGAAAAGTTTATTCTTATTATATATACTAGCGCTTCAGGGCCCGTGCCCAACGCGGGCCTTATTAAAAACCCACGCCCAACGTGGGCCATGAAAAAATAATAATTAAGTCATATTAAAAAATATTAATTATTAGAGAGAGACACAGAGAGAGCATACCTTGAACAGGGGAATAGAGCTTGTTGTTGAATAGGTGTACCGACAATCAATGACCTAGCTGAAGAAATAATATTTTAGGGAGAGAGATTAGTAAATAAATCTAAAACTTGACCCGTTAAGAAAATAAATGTAGCATGTTTCTTTGATTAATATATATTAGTTAATAAATAAAGGAGGGGCAGAAGATGTGTTTGCAATTGATTGATTTGAATTAAAAAGATGGTCCCTAGTGATGGATAGAAAAACTTTATCAGTTGGATTATAATTCTGGAGAATAAGGTGGGGATGAGTGGGTAAAAACATGAAATATAGATGAATGGAAAAATAAATATATTTGACACAAATAATAGAGATGGAGAGAGCATACCTTGAGCATAGGATATCTTTGTAACTTTTATTCAATATTATACACTACTTTAAACCTAATTATGTATATACTAAATTACTCTATCTATTAATTGGGTTAATAATCAATAAGAGAAAGGCAAGATATCCCTTTCACACTGGATTAATTAGAGATTTATCCAAAATTGAGTGAAATATTAAGAATCTAAATTCATAGTGGCATGATCACGAAGAGTGATCAGATTGGTAAATTCAAAATCAAAAGAAGAAACGACATTTAAGAACCACTCTGCCCAAATTCCAAGCATCAATTTCATGTGCTTAGCTGTAAATTGCCCTTACTTGATCACCATTACTTGGTGGGCCACACAAAACCCACCGCGTGTCTTCTCCCCAAACAGACGTTTATAAACCGAGTCCACTTAGATCACATCACGCGTGGGGGACCTTCAAACGCTTCCAGATCAGTTGAAATAATGCAATCTGGCTCCATATAGGCCCCAATAGATCACCTGGGTAGGATTGCAAATGGCTGATGGTATGCCTGTCTTATACAGACCCTTTAATTTGTGCGGCGTTCGTTCCATCCTCTCAGTCTCAGCTGCCTGCTGCGCCATCCATATTTATAAACAATCCCAAATTAAAGCTAGGACTAAGCCCACTGGCCAATACATATATCAGGTCGTCTGTTTGGCAAGCTCTGTCTGCATTCTTGTGGCCCCACATGAAGACGCCCAATGTTACTCTTTCCAAACCCAACATACAGGTGCCAACCTTCTCAAGTCACAAATTATTGAAACCCCAAAAACCCCTAACGTGTCGGCCATCACAGCCTCCCATCCTCTCCGCTCTGCATCTGCGGCCCGCCAGCCGACAATCCAAGCCACTCATCAAGTGTGCCCCACTGCCACTTAACGGTCCATATCCACCCTATAAAAGCCCGGTTCCCACCTCTCTCTTCAAATCCAATTTCGTCATCTTCCTCTTCTTCTTTCCATCCAGATTTGTGAAAGAGGGACAGAGAAAGGGGAGAAAATGTCGACCGACAGTGACGACATCGACGAAGACGAACTTCGGCAGATGGCTCTGAAGGAGCAATCGCAGAGGAACGTGAACTACCAGAGGACATCGCAGCCGTCGAAGCCCGTCGTCAATCACGTCTGGCAATTCCATGCCTCCGTCCATCAATCCGCCGTTGAGAAGATGTTTATTGTTTTGAAAACTTCTTCCATCCATCGATTCATCTTTTGCTTCAGTTGATAGGATTCTGTTGATTGATGCAAGGTTTCTGGTATGGGTCAAGGGGGGTAGGATTCAAGTTAGGATCTTGTTGGGTTTTTGATGATGGAAAGGATGGCAAGATTAATGGGATTTGTGATTGTGATCTATCTGTGATTTCTCTGTTTCTGGATTAGAAACTTGGTGGTAACAATATGGTTTTTTGTAGCACACCTGCCCAGTGTGGTTCTTTCATGACATGCTCTCCCCTCTCGCTCTCTATCTCTCTTTCCTCTTTCTTATCTCTCTCAAACACATGAGCAGAGCAGATCCCATCGGGAAGAAGAGATCGACCCCTCGTTCAATCTCAACCTACTGATCGGAAGATCTGAAATATTCTAAAATCAGATCCTTGTACACCTATCAATCAATTTGACAGATCGAGAGATCAAGGAAGAACTGAAAAAGAAAGGAATGAAGAAGAGAACATTTTTTATATGCGTTGATGGCCAAAGATAACAGAGCAGAAAAAAAAGAAATGCAGGAGTTGCATTGGGAGATCATCGTCACAATGGTAATGGCATATTAAAATAAATAAATTAATTAATTTTGATTGAAATAAAAATATAGACATACCTGAAGAGGAAGAGGACGAAGGAGAAGTGGAGGGTGACGGTTTAGGGAGGACGCGAGATTGTGATTATATTTTTTTATAATATAATGGAAATTCGAAAATAGTAATAGTAATCCACGATGAAAATAGTAATAGTAATCCATGATGAAGGAGACTTACTTATTTGTAAAGATGAAAATAGTAATAGTAATCCATGATGAAGTAGACTTACTTATTTGTTAAGAATTTTAAGAAGAAGAGAATCTAATGACTTTAATAAGATTGCGCCACGTGTCGCATTCTCGCGAAGAGGGGGCGCCACGTGTCGTCCTCTCCCGAAAGGAGGGATTGCTTTAATATATATATAATAATAACTAGCGCTTCAGGACCCGCGCCCAATGTGGGCCATAAAAAAATAATAATTAAGTCTTATTAAAAATTATTAATAATTCAAGGCTCGCATCCAACGTGGTCAATAGAGAGAATTTAAAATTTATTTTAAAAAATTAAATGTATTAATCTTTTTAATAACTTAATAAAATATCTATAAAGACAATGGAGACTTAACTCAACTGTGGCCCCTTCTACGGGTGTGGGCCTTGAAGTGCTAGTATTTTGTTAAATAAAATAATCACCTTTTATTTTCTAATTTTAATGCTAAAATAATGACAAAATATATCAAATTTATAAAATGAAAAAAAAATTCAAAACAAAATTTGCCACATAGAATTTGAATCCTGAATTATGTCATTTTTTTTAATGCAAACACACGAATTTTGAATATATATATATTATACAGAGCAAATTAAACTAGGGAAATCAATGCAAACACAAGAATTTTGAATATATATATATATTATACATAGAACACATGGGTAAAAACATAAAATATAGATGAATGGAAAAACAAATATATTTCATACAAATAACAAAGAGGGAGAGAGCATACCTTGAGTATAGGAATAGAGCTTGATGTTAAATAGGTGAATAGAGCTTTGATATAAACAGTAGAGAGAGGGACAGAGCATACCTTGTACAGGGGAATAGAGCTTGGAGTTGAATAGGTGTTGAATAGAGAGGGGTATTCTGAATAACTAAATAGCTGTTGATGAAACTACTATTACCAACAATCAATGGCCTAGCTGAAGAATTGAGATTTTAGGAAAAGATATCAGTCAGCGCATCTAAAACTTGGAATAATAATAATAATGAGCATAATTATATAATTTTTTATGTGAGTACAAATATTTTAAATTTTAAAATATTTGTTGCCTTCAAATAGTTATTTTGCTTAGTCTCATTCATATCTCATGTAATTTGAATGGTCTATTAAGGTGAAACCCACCATTTTCCATGTGATTTTCACTCATCCGTATAAAAGCTTAGCCAGTACAGTAATATGTGACACTAACCATAGTAGATTTCTACTGGTTGGGGAACCAATGACAGGAAGGACTTAGATGGGCCCACTACATGGGGGATCCGCAGGTACTTCCTCAAGCCGGGTTGAGCCACAGTCAAACCCATCCCCACCGAAGGGCTAGTAGCAAAAGCGCTGGACCCCTACCATGATAAGCATTCATTCAGTCATGGAAATCAAAGTTGTGCATGGAGATGAAGAAGTGTGGTAAGTAAGGAGGTGACTTGCTTTGGTGTCCCTTCAAAAGGGCTCTATCCCAGCTCTTGATCATTCTGGGTGCACCTATGTTTTGGGGAACCAGGTCTTAACTACCCGCCAAGAAAATGAGGTGGGCCATATATTTGATCACGACAGTGCATCTCCCTTGACAAGTCGGCCAAATTTTGAGGCCATCAAAGCCTCAACCGTTCTGATATATTGGAGCCGTTTGCGTACAACTAGAGCATACTACCATGAAAACCCGCTTAGGGCCTACGTTTAAAAAATTATTTTTATTTGTAACTAGATTCATATTTAAGTATTTCAATAAATTATAAATTAATATTAACATAAAAATCATTAGACAATCATAATTTAAATAGAAGAATTAAATACAATCCATAAGGATAATAAAATAAAATGGGAGAATCAAATTATAGTATGTTGACCTATAAAAAACTGCAAATACTGCAGCGAAGACACCTCATCTTAGCTTAATTTAGGCTACAGAGGTTATTTGCAGATCCTAGGGAATCACTGTGAGAACTGGCATTCCATGAAGATCAAGGTAGCTGGAACTCTCAGAGGAAGTTCAAATTTCGGGTCGAACAGACATCATCGAACTCAAAAGCCACAAGCATGTCAGCCTGAGGTTGGTTCCCCCAAGCCAGGGGGTCACTGACCAAAGTCCTGCTTCCGGACGTCCAAAATTAATGAAATTTACACGCGAAGCTTCAGTCATGCTCAGAAGATACTGTGCAAATTTTCAAGATGAAAAGACTTTGTTTAGCCTAAATTTCATTACATGTCAGCTTAGAGGACAGTAATCCCGAATTTGGGGGTCATCGGCTAAGATCTTACTTCCAGAAGGCCAAAGCAGATAAAATTTGGATCAAATACTCAAAGAATGCCCCAAGTTATTCTCCCAAAGTTTCAAGTCAAGGGGAGGCTGTTCGGATAGAAAACAGGCTAACTATCTCAATGTGGAGTGAATAGTGACCTAAGGCATGCAATGAATAGGTTACTACTTGAAATCCTACTTCCTCAAATCCAAACTATATGAAATTTGGATGAATACTCTAAGATGTTCTTGATGTCAGTCCCTCCAAGTTTCAAATCAAACCGGGGTCATTTGGGCTTCAAACAGCTGAAACAAGGGCCCACTGTCATAAAAAAGTCAACTCAAGAGTTGACCAAGTTCAGATGGTCAAACAAAGCTGAAACTTCTGTGACACACTCAAAATAGTGTCAAGAAGTGTTCCTCCAAGTTTTGTGGCGATTGGACGTCGTTTGGACCCCGAACAGGCGGAAACAAGCCACATATGCAAAAGTTCAAGAATGAGCCTTGAGAGTGATCGGGGCCCACAAACAAAAGAAGTTGACCAAGTTCAGGTGGTCAAACAGAGCTGAAACTTCTATGACACACTCAAAATAGTGTCAAGAAGTGTTCCTCCAAGTTTTGTGGCGATTGGACACCGTTTGGGCCCCGAACAGGTGGAAACAAGCCACATATGCAAAAATCCAAGAATGGGCTTTGGGAGTGACCGGGGCCCACAAACAAAAGGAGTTGACCAAGTTCAGGTGGTCAAACAGAGTTGAAACTTCTGTGACACACTCAAAATAGTGTCAAAAAGCATCCCTCCAAGTTTCGTGATGATTGGACACCGTTTGGACCCCGAACAGGCGGAAAACAAGCCACATATGCAAAAATCCAAGAATGGGCCTTGGGAGTGACCGGGGCCCACAAACAACAGAAGTTGACCAAGTTCAGGTAGTCAAACAGAGCTGAAACTTCTGTGACACACTCAAAATAGTGTCAAGAAGTGTCCCTCCAAGTTTCGTGGCGATTGGACACCGTTTGGGCCCCGAACAGGCGGAAACAAGCCACATATGCAAAAATCCAAGAATGGGCCTTGGGAGTGACCGGGGCCCACAAACGAAAGGAGTTGACCAAGTTCAGGTGGTCAAACAGAGCTGAGACTTCTGTGACATACTCAAAATAGTGTCAAGAAGTGTCCCTCCAAGTTTCGTGGCGATTGGACACCGTTTGGGCCCCGAATAGGCAGAAACAAGCCACATATGCAAAAATCCAAGAATGGGCCTTGGGAGTGACCGGGGCCCACAAACAAAAGGAGTTGACCAAGTTCAGGTGGTCAAACAGAGCTGAAACTTCTGTGACACACTCAAAATAGTGTCAAGAAGCGTACCTCTAAGTTTCGTGACGATTGGACACCGTTTGGGCCCCGAACAAGCAGAAACAAGCCACATATGCAAAAATCCAAGAATGGGCCTTGGGAGTGATCGGGGCCCACAAACAAAAGGAGTTGACCATGTTCAGGTGGTTAAACAGAGCTGAAACTTCTATGAAACACTTAAAATAGTGTCAAGCAGCATCTCTCCAAGTTTCGTGATGATTGGACATCATTCAGGCCTCAAACAATTGAAAATAGATCGCATATGCAATGTTCCAAAAGTGGGCCTTGTCCGTGACCGGGGCCCAATTAATGAAAAAGTTGACCAACTTCCTGAAATCAAAACGGGCTGAAATTTTTATGACATGCATGAAATAGTTTTAAGAAGCATTCCTCCAAGTTTGGTGGCAATCGGACTTCGTTTGAGCCCAAAACAGATGAAAATGGCCCACATACAAGAAAACCCAAAATTGGGCCTCGTCCGTGACCCAGCCTGCGGTCACGAACCTTCAAAGGATGTTTCCCACGATTTTGGGTGGTTTCCCTCCACTCCTCTTCGAAATCCAACTCCCCACAACTGCTATTAACTCCCCAAAACTGCACAAAACTAATTGGGAGTCTATAAAAGCTTCAAATTTTGAAGGAATGAGGAGGAACACATACATAAAGAAGAAAAGAGAAGAAATCAAAGAAAGAAGTACTTAAAGCAACAAAGAAGCAAACTCCAGCAGCACTTCCACGACCATTCCCACCTTCTTTTCTTAGTTTTGAAGGTGAGCAAAAAAATTCAGAAGGAGAGAAGGAAGTGGAATGGCCAAAGTCCATATTATGTTCGTACGACGCCAATTTTTGAGAGGATGACATTGTCACCTCTGTTTCTCTTATTCGTAGGGCTTCTTAGCCATTACAAGAGTTGTGAAAGAAGTCTCTCTAGGCCTCATTTTGTTCCTTGAAAATGACAGGTTCAAAATGACACAACTCCGGCTTCAAATTTGCCCATTTCGGACTTGAAATAAAAACGCAGTCCGTAAGCACGAATGATGAGTTACAGCGGTTTCAATTGATTCCATGGTAAAATGTGATCTTCTTGATGGTCGTCCACCACTCCAAAGTCATGAAAATGGAGTTCCAACACTTGAAAGAAGTTCTAAGAAAGAACCAGCGCGAACAGCACAAAAAACGGAGGCAAATAGTGGCGTCACGGCCATTGTCTGTCAGTGACCGTGACCCATGGTCACTGGCAGGTTCCAGTGACCGCGGGTGAGTCATGGTCACTGGAAGGCCCCAGTGACCGCGGGTCACGGTCACTCCCCATTTTTTCCTCTTTTTCACATTTTCTTCTACCTTATGTATATTTTCTTGTATCTTCAAAATTGAGATCACATCTAAGACTTGAGGGAGGGGTTGTAAACTTTCAAAATGTATGTAAACAACCTGCATCCCCGCGGTCAGGGCACTTGAACCTATGTAAACAAAAGGGAAATTAATGATGAACTGTAATTATTTCCCATTCTTCTTAACGCTTAAAGTGCGTGAATGTCGGACCTTGATTCCGTAATTCATTTCCACGCCTACATTTTTAAGTGCGATCAGAAGATTGGCGCTGTCTGTGGGGAATATATGCCCTAATTTGTGATCAAATTTGATGAAAAATGCATGAAAGCGCTGAAAATTGCTGAAAAGTGCTGCTGTTGCCCTGAAAACTGCCGCTGTTGCACTGAAAACTGCCGCTGTTGCACTGTAACTGCTGCTGTTGCACTGAAAGTGCCGCTGTTACACTGTAACTGCTGCTGTTGTACTGAAAGTGCCGCTGTTGCACTGTGACTGCTGCTGTTACACTGAAAGTGCTGCTGTTGCCCTGAAAACTGCCGCTGTTGCACTATAACTGCTGCTGTTGCACTGAAAGTGCCGCTGTTGCACTATAACTGCTGCTATTGCACTGAAAGTGCTGCTGTTGTGTTGAAGAGTGCCGCTGTTGCACTGTAACTGCTGCTATTGCATTGAAAGTGCTGCTGTTGTGTTAAAGAGTGCTGCTGTCTCACTGAAACTGCTGCTGTTGCATTGAGAGTGCTACTTTTTCACTGAAACTGCTGCTATTGCATTGTAACTGCTGCTGTTGTGCTGGAAACTGCTGCTGTTTCACTGAAAACTGCTGTTAAAAGCCTGTGACCGGGGCACACGGTCACTTACCTATTTTTATGATGACAAAGGCTTATTTAACCTCCAATTACACCCATACAAGACCTTTGATGTCTTAATGGGTTTGAAAATATCACTAAAGGACTTTTGCACCTTGAAGTGCATATTGTTCATACAAATGAAGGCATTGGGCACCTTGATGTGCATACACTTGCCATTTAATTGGAAGAATTTGTACTTTGATGTGCATAACTTGATTGAATGAATTTGCACCTTGATGTGCATGGACCAAATCATCACCCATTTCACTTTAGAAGAGCGATGATTCAGTTCAAAGGGCTTTTGACCTATATAAAATGTTTATTAAATCAGTGATAAGACCAACGACATTGTAATTATGCATTGTCCGGCGTCAACTACTGATGGATCTTGTGTGGTCATTGTGATAGTGGTGCAGGCTTGATCCTGTGGGCCCTATCCCTTTGATTGATCCAACCCTCTCTTGCTTATAAGTCTGACACAGATAGTCCTGAAATGCTGCTGAAATTTTGGTAGCCAGGTCTAGTCAGCATAGCATGCTTTTAAGCCTGACTCGATAAACCCAAAATGCTGCAGAAATTCTGTCAGCAGGGATAGTCAGCATAGCATAATAAGATGGGATTTATACCTATATCTAACCATTCCGGTTCAAAACCATGTTGGCCTAGATGGCATCTATAAACCATTCCGGCTAGCCCAAGAGGCAGCCATGTTGGTTATACTACTAATATAGTCCCATCGGCTAACTTTTTGCAGGAAACAGCATGGGTTCTTTGATCATCACTTTTGAAGAAGCTAAAGAGAGATTGTTCAAAATCTCCATGGCTCAGACCACAAGGGCACCCAAAAGGGGCCGAATGAACACCAATGCTCCTACATCAAGGGTCTCGGTCTTTCAAAGGCTTTCTACTCCTTCAAGCTACATGACCTCAACCTACAATGGGTCATCAGAAACCCTAAAGCCCATCAAGAAGGCAAAAACTCCTCAAACTTGGGTCTCCAAATATGCCCAAAACCCCTTTGGAGTCTTTCACAAAGGTCACTATGACTTAAAACACAAAGTGAGGTCGGAAGGCAGTAATTTTCATATCACCAAGCCTCGACTGGGGGCAAGGCAGGTTCGGTTTACGAACAATAAAACAGAGATACCCGTTGGTTCACAGCAGGAGGCCTTGCAGACTACTAAGTCCTCATTTATGCATCCTAAACAAAGGGTACATCTCAAAAAGCAAACCACTCGCAAGCAAGCCCTAACCTATGAAAAGGGTCCGGAGGATGTTGTTATTCCAAATTGCAGTATGTGGTCACCACAGCCACGTATGCAGAAGTCTAGAAAAGCTGAAGAGAAACCCTTGGCCCCACTTGAAAAGAATGTCTTTTACCCTTTGACCCAGAAGGAGGGACGGAGGTTCGGCAGGAGGCGCTTACCTTCTGTTATTGTGACACCATCACCATCACTTTCAACCCAGCGCCCGTCAAATAGCACTAAAAACAAGAAATATGCTGAACGATTGGTCATAAAAAATTCGACCGATCTCATTCAATTTAAAAATTTGCTTCAACAAAAAAAGGAGCAGAAGAAGAAAATTGAAAGAAATGCTGTTAACATCCTTTCACTTCCCACTTTCGACCCTATAGATTGGGAGCAAGTTGCTAGCACTTCTAGGCCATTAGTTGCTAGATTCAGAGATCAAACTCTAGCAGCCAGATTGGCCCAGCAAATAAAGAAGAGGGCTTTGGCTCGCTCCAAGAGACATGCTCGGAAGCAGTCACAGCATAGAATCACTCAAAAATGGGTGATTAAAGAAGATGAGCCAAATCTAACCTCCTCATGTATGGTCGGACCTGGCTCAACCAAGAGAGTTACTCGGAGTATGGCTCGAACTCAGTCCCAAGATTCTGATTCGAACTCTCATTCAGATAGGACCTCTGACGATCATGGTTCTGATAAGGACTCAATAACTCTCCTGGACACCGAAGATAGTCAATCCACTCTTCCTACATCCTCTTACCCCCGTCAGTACACTATATTTATGGCTGAAGGGAGTGGGACCGGTAATGAAGAGGATGCCGGTGGAGGCAAAGATGTTAGCGAAGAAAATGCTGACGAAAATCAAGAGAATGATGTCAGTGATGTTGTCAAGCAACAAGGAGCTAAAATTGACCACCTGACGGCTTAATTGAAAATCTTAGCAGACAAATTGGGTAGTCCAGCTGAAGCTCCTGTTAACCCCTTATTTGCTGATAGAAGAGAACAGGCAATGATCAGGAGGAATGCCACCAAAATTGACCTACTTGCAGCACAAATCAAGGCACTAACAGATAAAGTAATCGCCTCAGGTTCAACTGGAGGTGATCACTCCTCAATCCTTGGTTTCCACGCAGATCCTGAAAAACCTGTAACTTTTAAAGAAGTGGAGGAAATTTTAAACAAATCAAAAGTGGAAACCAGGATGAAGAAAAAGGGTATTACATCTAAATACCCTCCGGAGTTTGATTTGGTTCCATTTCGGCCAGATTACAAACTTCCGACTTTCCAGCCTTACCTTGGAAAAAGGGTCAGCCTATCAGCATATAGTGCATTTTAAGTCGCTCCTTGGCAGTTTACCCGAATTGGATGCACTAAAAATAAGGCTGTTTGTTGGTACATTGAAGGGAGTTGCTTTCAATTGGTACAAACAATTGCCAGAACTCTCCTTCACTACATGGCCAGTTACAGAAGAAAAGTTTCTACTTTACTTTCAGGAAGAAGATCAAACGGTTACCTTCGCTATGCTCAGTAGTACAAAGCAAGGGGATAATGAAACTGCACAAGCCTTTATCAATAGATGGAGAGCATTGTCTTACAGATGCCTAGAACAACCATCTCCAAAGGCGACAATTGAAATGTGCAAAACCAATTTACGGCCAGAAATTAAGGCTATCATACTTAGTCATAAAACTAAGTCTTTGGCCAGATTGGTTGAGATAGCCATTGATGCGGAGTTAACCCTGAAAGAAATTAGCCAGAAGAAAGCAAGTTCCCGAAAAATGGAATCATCATCATCTTCTGCTCCAAAACCAACATGGCGAAACCCCAAAAGAAGCAGGAGGTATTCAATGTACAAACCTCCAAACCAGTTCCTCAAAAACCACAGAATGGTAAGACGGAGTAAAACAAAAAGGAAGAATATGAAAAGAGGAAGCAAACTAAGTACCCTTTTGACGGGGACATTGAAGTCATCTTCCAAGCATTGATGGAGAACAACAAGCTCGAGCTTCCACCCATGAAAAAGCCAAAGCAAGCGGGTCGTATTAATGATCCAAACTATTGTGCATACCGTCGGATGGTATCTCATCCTTTGAAAGACTGCTTTATCCTAAAATAAAAGGTCAATGAGATGTGGAAAAATGGAGTAATAACATTTGATTGAAAATATGATACGGCCTCAGTCAATATGATTTCCTTCGGACAATTTGCACCTGTGGCAATACCCGTTCCATCAAGGCCACCAATGATCGAATTCCGAGTCATCAATGCACTACATAATGAACAGGGGTTGATACTTATCAAAGATTCTTCAGGGTAGGAAATGTTAATAAATGATGAAGGATGGGAAAAAGTGAAAACTAAACCCACACCTGTGGAAAGAAGAAAGATCAAAAGGCAAATTAAAGGTCTCTAGAAAACTGCTCAAAAGAAACAAGAACAACAGTTTAAGCAGAAGAAAGACAAGACGGTCGAGGCCCCAGTCTTAGAAAATCTTCCCAGATCAGCCAGAGGTTATTTTACTCTAACCGACTGCATCATTCCAATTCCAAAAGATGAGGAAGAACCAGTAATATCCAGTTGCAATCGGATATCATGGGATGGTACACCCCCTAACTCCGATGATGAAAATCAATGGTCGGATTACTCTGATCTTGAAGACGATCAATGGATCGATGATTATTTTGTTGATGAATACCCTTCTGATGAGGATGAGGATGAGGATTTCGAACAAGCCTTTGACCCCGAGACAGGAACGCTTAATATCAAGCACGGTCTAAATACACTATCGGTGACCTTGTATGACATACACAGGCCAAGTTCAAGTGGCTGGTCGAATGATCCTCCTCTTTTTCCACTACCTCCAGAAGTTCATCCGGATCCACTACCATTAGTCGGGCACGATGAAGTTCAGGATCAGCAGACGGTTTTTCCTCCTTCCACGCCAGATGCTTCTTCCACACCTAATTCAGAGTTAATCTTTTCAAATGAAAATTCTGAATTAAGTAATCAGTTTGTTGACTTTAACTCAGTCAGGGAACTTGGGTTACCAAGGAGACATAATAACCCCAGTATTAGTAATATTGTCGAGAATATCTCTGACTTTGAAGAGGAACAGTCAACGGCTCGTTCCCTGGTGGTTTTGGACGCTGCCATAGAACCCCAAACATCGCAGGCTATTCCTAATGGTGTAAACCAAGAAGTAGGCCTGGAAGAGGTCAATCAGCTTTTCATCGAACCAGAAGAAGTCAATGCCATAAGAAGAGACGCACGACCAGAAATTGACCGAAGCAACATGCTTAATGATGGCACTCGCTTTGGTCGTAACTACAAGGTCAACTATGATAAATCCTCTGTTCTTTCCTCTTCTTATGTAAACCCTTCGGGAGGCAATACCAATGTAAATGTAACTTCTCCAGAAGTAAATGATAATGAAAGGCCACCAGAGCCATTCACGTATGATGTTGTTGAACACCTTAAGCACATACCTGCACGACTCCACATTTTTTATCTCTTGCAGATGTCCAAGTAGACTCGTGATAACTTCATACGAGCACTACAGGCCTTGAATATTGAGAATCATACTCATATAGCACAAGTGCATCAAATAGAAAAGAACTATTTGAAGGCGAAATCCAAGAGGCCTCAAAAGCAATGCAAGGAGTGTCTCTTAACTCACAATGCTTCTAAAGCTACTATCTCTTTTACCAAAGAGGATCTCCTCAGGGAAATATGAAGCATACGAGGCCACTTTATTTCACGACCTACATCAAATATATGCATGTCCCAAGAGTTCGAGTTGACCCAGGGTCAGCGCTAAATCTCATCACAATCACTGCCCTTCAAGAACTCGGTATTCCAGTGAGCAAGCTGTCTGCTACAAAGACTTCTATTCAAGGTTATGATGGGGAAGTCCAGGATCCGATTGGTAAAATCCGAATTCGATTCCAGTTGGGAGATTTAGTCTCAGAGGCCACTCTTCATGTAGTAAAAACTCGTGCTTGCTATAACATCCTCTTGGGGAGACGATGGCTTCATGATTATGCCATAGTACCTTCTACTCTTCATCAATGCCTTAAATACATTGACAATGAGGGGAAGGTACATCGAGTCTTTGTAGAGGAAAAGCCATTCAAAGGAAAGGAGGTTTATTTCACAGATGCAGCAATGTATCAAGAAAAGCCTACAAAATCCAACTCAGATACAAAGAATGCTCCTGTGAATGATAATCTTGCAGAACCTTTCACTATTTCAGCAAAGAAAGTTGGTCAAAAATCTAATCTCCCCATAAAGTTGGAATGTGCAGGAAAATCTGCAGCAAAATGCGTGGATATCAAAGCTCCTTTGATAATTAAGGTGAAATCTGAAATAAAAAAGCCAAATCCACCTTTAATCATATCCACAAAGCTATCAAAAGTAAAAGATGCTGAACATCAGAAGTTTTCATTTTCGGCCAACATGATATCCTCGAGCTCTAATCAAGAAAGCAATGATATACCTTCCCCTAATAGGGGAATATCGCCTATAAAGCTTGATTCTCCTATCACTTTTAGTCAATTGATATTGACATCACAGCAGAGGGGAGAATTAGCCGACAGGTACATTGATAGATGGCTCCGTTTGGCTGAAAGATGTGAAAATCCTCCACACTGCTCCGCATGGATTCACTTGTGCTGGGTAGGTTTTCGGCCAGCTCTTCGCAGCTTAACCATGGTAATGGAATTTCAAACCTTTGATGAGATATCTCGAATTGTATCATCTCTCGAAGTGGCACTCCACCGGCTGCATAGGAGGTCTAGAAGAATACGTCCAATACATGTCATTTCAATGATCAGAGATACAGATTCTGAGTTGGACTCTGAAGACGCTGAAGAAATGAGCACCTTCGTGCATTCTATGGTAGACTGCAATCTTCCGCTTATGCCATGGCCTACTCCCTCTCACATTTATGAATTCGAAGGTTCTTGCTTTTTGGTACCTTCATCTAAGCAGTATAATCATCCGATTATTTTTCATCGGGCTGAAGATACTTCTCCACCAGATATCATTGACAAAATCAGTAATGAGGGAAAAATCCGGCTCGATATTTATAATCCTGTGGTCTGTAACATGATGAAAAATATGGGGTACAATCTCAAGAAACCTATGGGTCTTGGATTAACTGCAAATGGCATACGAGCTCCTTTGGATGTCTTTACTCCAGAGATGAAAGAAGATCTCCAGACAGGGGGCAGAATTGAGCAGCTGCATCATTGCATAGGATATGTTCCTTACAGTAACATTCCTAAATTTAAACGAAGTGTTAAAGCCAGATCGGTAGTCTTCACTGAAGAATATGACTCGGATGACTCTCATGAAATTCCTGTGCTTCAAGATCCCGTTGATTGGGCCATTTTTCAGCATCCTGAGGGGGCAAATGATGAAGATGATGCTGCATCACAAATCACTGACTATTGGCCACCTGAACTCAACGAGGAAATAAGCCCGTCCCAACATGTCCGCTGGGAATGCTTAGCCCTTGATGTAAAAGCCAAAGAGCCTAAAAAACCAAATCCTTGGAAAGGGATCAGGCCTTGGCTAAAACCCTCAACTGAAACCCCAGAGGGTTTCACAGAGTTAGAAACTTCCAATAACAATGTAGAAACATTTCCTCCTAATCCTCCAACTGAGGACCAAGTACAAGAAATAAACTTGGGAACCCCAGAAAATCCCCGACCTACCTTTGTAAGCTCTCAAATTAAAGGAAGTGAACTTGATCTGTATGTGGGCTTCTTGCAAGAATTCATAGATTGCTTTGCATGGACTTATGCAGAAATGCCGGGCTTAGATCCAGAAATCTCCATGCACAAATTAAATATAACAGATGATGCTAAACCTGTAAAATAGGACCAAAGGAGGACTAAGCCTGAAATCATGGAGAAGATAGAAGCAGAAGTTCAGAAACTCAAGGGCGTTAATTTCATCCGTGAAGAACAGCATCTAGACTGGTTGGCTAATATAGTCCCAGTTACTAAAAAGAATGGACAAATTAGAATCTGTTTTGACTTCAGAGATCTGAATAAAGCCTGCCCCAAAGATGATTTTCCATTACCTATACCAGAAATAATGATTGACAATACTTTTGGGTTCGAAAGAATGTCATTCATGGATGGCTTCTCGGGGTATAATCAGATCAAAATGTTCAAAGAGGATGAGAAACACACTTCCTTTAGAACTCCATTCGGCATATACTGCTATACTGTCATGCCATTTGGTCTCAAAAATGCTGGAGCTACGTACCAAAGAGCAATGATGAAAATATTCAAGGACTTACAACATAAATCTGTTGAATGTTATGTTGATGATTTGGCAGTCAAGAGCAAGCATAAATCAGACCATCTCGCCGATCTTCGCACTGTCTTTGAGAAATTACGGAAATTCAATCTTCGAATGAATCCCCTGAAATGTTTTTTCGGAGTTTCTTCCGGAAAGTTTCTAGGATTTGTGGTGCGAAAAGGGGGCATTGAAATAGATCCCGTCAAAATCAAAGCCATATTGGAAATGCCTTCGTCGAGAAATTTGAGAGAATTGAAAGGATTGCAGGGAAGACTCGCGTACATCCGATGGTTCATTTCCAACTTATCCGGAAAGTGCAGACCATTCTCCAAATTGATGAAGAAAGGAGTAGACTTTGTATGGGACAAAGCTTGTGAAAATGCTTTTCAGGATATCAAACAATATCTTACAAACTCGCCAGTTCTTTCAACTCCAATTCCGGGCAAACCTTTCATTCTTTATACAAGGGCTCTTGATCATTCCTTGGGAGCATTGTTAGCTCAAAAGAATGATGAAGGAAAGGAGGTGGCACTTTATTACCTATCAAGGATGCTAGTTGGTGCTGAGCACAATTATCACCCAATAGAAAAAGAATGTCTGGCGCTTATGTTTGCAATACAAAAGCTGCGGCATTACATCCTCTCTAATGTGGTGTATCTGGTTTCCAATATTAATCCATTAAAGGTATTAGTGACAAAAGCTGGGGCGTTGAGTGAACATCTGGCCAAATGGTCCATCCTTTTTTCTCAATATGACATCAGATGCACTCCTGCGAAAGCAGTAAAAGGACAAGCTCTTGCAGATTTTCTAGCAGAACATCCACTGTCAGAAGATTCTGAGTTCATAGACAATCTCCCTGATGAGTCAGTCTTCTTCACTGAACAAAAACGGAAATCCACCATTGATTCAGATCTACATTAGACCATGCATTTTGATGGAGCTTCCAGGATTAATGAACGAGGAAAGCCAGTATCAGGGGTTGGAATTATTTTCTGCGGTCCAGGAAGATTTTATATTCCTCACTCCTTTTCATTGATCAAGCCATGCTCGAACAATGTGGCAGAATACACGGCATTAATTATGGGGCTTGAGTTAGCTTTAGATGCTGGCATTAACATGCTAGGGGTCTATGGAGATTCACAATTTGTGATTAAGCAAATGAATCACGAGTATAAAGTAAAGAAGCCAGACCTAATTCCCCTTTTCAATAGGGCATATGAACTCAAACAAAGGTTTAAATTGATTGCGTTTCATCATGTTCCAAGATGCCAGAATGTCAAAGTAGACGCCTTAGCAAGCTTGGCAGCTTCAATGGCAATCTCTGAGAATGACAAGATGATATTGGAAGTTGTTGAGAGAAGACTTCTACCCCCACTCGATACTTACAAGGCAGTAGAAGATAGCTTCACTGTAATCAAAAATTGAATTTCATATTTCCAAAACTCATTCAGGGATTGGAGAGATCCTTTTATTGATTATATTCTGCATGGAGTATTACTAGAGAATCCTAAAGATAGAACCAGTATTTAGAGGCGAGCTCTCAAATTCTATTTTGATTTGCCCTCAAAAACTCTTTATCGCAAATCATACGATGAAGTTCTACTTCGATGTTTGTCCCCAAAAGAAGCTGAACAAGTTCTTAGAAAAGTTCATGCTGGCCTATGTGGTGCTCACCAAGCTGGACCAAAACTTCGTGGTCCTACCAAATCAACACCGTACTCCTTGGTCTATGGTTGTGAAGCTGTAATACCTTTGGAAATTCAACTTCCCTCTTTTCGGGTGGCTGTGATAAACAAATATACTGAAGAAAAGAATGTCAAACTCAGATTGCGAGAGCTAGAAAACCTTGATGAGAAAAGGCTTGCCGCTCGACAAAGTATTGAGTTGTATCAAGCTCGTATGGCTGCATCTTTCAACAAAAAGGTCAATTATAGAGCTTACAAGAAGGGAGATTTAGTCCTTGCAGTTAGAAGACCTATGTTTTCCACGCACTTGTCGGGAGGCAAGTTCGAACCTAAATGGGAAGGACCTTTTGTTGTCGACAAGGTTTACTCCAATGGCGCCTATGCGCTCCTCACACTTGAAGGGGAAAGATGCATGATGCCTATCAATGGAAAACATCTCAAGAAATACTATACCTGAATGTCATTGGTACACCCAAACCATGTACAATGTACCCAAACCATGTACAGTGTACATTCTCACTCCTAACCAAAATCAAAATCCTCTAGTTTCGAGCCTCACAACCTATGACTCCCAACCAAAATTGCAATCCTTTGGTTTCGAGCCTTACAACCTATGACTCGTAACCAAAATCCCTCAGAT
This sequence comes from Sextonia rubra, assembly GCA_037013555.1. NCBI lineage: Eukaryota > Viridiplantae > Streptophyta > Magnoliopsida > Laurales > Lauraceae > Sextonia > Sextonia rubra. The sequence goes on along the minus strand of JASUAD010000006.1, from coordinate 57,976,821 downwards.
TTGTATAAAATGACTGCGAGGATCAAGTCCTTCGACCCCTCTAGTCAAACCTTTGTTACTCGGATAATGTCCTTACAAGACCCCTTGTAACATCCTGCTATATAGATTAAGTCTTTTTGCAGACTCTATATAGCAAAACTCAGCTATGTGGAATAAATCTTTTTGCAGACCCCATATAGCTAATCCTTAGTTGTATAGAACAAGTCTTTTTGCAGACCCTATATGACTGCCTTCGGTTATATAGAATAAGTCTTTTTGCAGACCCCATATAGCTAATCCTTAGTTATATAGAACAAGTCTTTTTGCAGACCTATATGACTGCCTTCGGTTATATAGAACAAGTCTTTTTGTAGACCCTGTATAACCAAAATCTAAACAAAAACCAAAACCAAATCTTTGTCCTAAGGAATAAGTCAAGGATCCTGGGGAAAGCCTCACACATGGGCACCGGATAACATCCACTTTGTTTGACTCCTTTCGACACCAAAAGGATCAAGTCATGGACCCTGGAGAAAGCCTCACACATGGGCACTGGATAACGTCCACCTGTATGACTTCCTTATTTTCGATTTGTGGATCCAAACGATCGCAAATCACACCCTCATACAAATCTGAGAAAACCAAACCAAATAAACCACCCATATGAACCACCTACAAACCATCCACATAAATCACAACAAACATCCACACAAAATCAAACCAAACACCTATACCAATGACAAAAATAGAAAGAAAAAAATTTTCCATTGATATCCATTTTAAAGTTCGAATACAAGCAGTGAAGTCAACGTACATATGGCCCTCAGGACTAATCAGAATAAAAAAAAAAAGTAAAACCATCAAATGGGAGTTACAGCAGAGAATCTCAGTCAAGTCATCGACAAAAGTAGTTCTCTGGAGCTACAAGTTGACATCAGATGCTTCATTTGGGTCTTTTGGATCAGGCTCTCTTGTGGTCTTACCCTTGGCACGATTTTTAGGTGCCGCGGCAGTTGCAGTTACAGGTACTTTACCTCTTCTATCTGCAAAACAGATCAAAAGAAAGAAAAGATGGATATCAGTAACAATGATATGGGAACTTCTCAAAAAAAAAAAATCGGCAGCATCTCCCCTTAGTATAAGACCAAAAGGAGAAGGCAATACTCAGTTCTGAGACCAAGAATTGGCATCAAAGGCATACTTAAGTCTTAGAACCGAGGCTCCCGGTCCAAACAGATATTCAAGCACCTTAAGACCTTTTCAGGGAGCAGCAGGTTCGTGTTCAAAGCATAAAAATGGCATTCTATAATTCCCACAGAGGCTCTGATCACAGAAAGTTAGATGCGAGTTCAGTGGTGTGCATGTTACTACTCAAACACAGGTGGATGTTCACTGTGACAACAGCAACAAGTATTAGACAGTCAGGATTGACCGTGATTATGAAGAGGTTCTAATATAGTTTAAGACACAAGGGTTCTTCTTAACTGGATATGGCTGTAAAAAAAAAAGGATGCATCCAGAAATCCAGGCTTGGATTCAGTCATGAACAAACACAAGAGAAGATGAAAAGGAAATTCTTACCAGCCATAGTCTGTGCTTGAGATGATGAAAGAAACCAGAGTCCTGCTTGGTAACTGAGAGGAAGATGCACCCAGCACCTCTCTGCTTCCACCCTTTCTCTCTCTCTCTCCCGGTCTCTCTTTTCTTTCTCCCTCCCGGTTTCTCTGTCTCTCCCGCTCTGTCTCTCCCGTTCTCTCTCTTTTCTCTCTTTTCTCTCTCTCCCGGTCTCTCTCTTTTTCTCTTTTCTCTGTCTCTCCCGGTCTTTCTCTCTTTTCTTTCTGTCTCTCCTGCTCTCTCTTTTTTTTCTTTTCTCTCTCTCTCCCGGTCTTTCTCTCTTTTCTCTCTCTCTTTTCTCTCTCTCTCCTGGTCTTTCTCTCCCTCTTTCTCAGTTTTCCCTCTCTCTTAATTTCTCTTTCTCTCTCTCCCAGTCTCTCTGTTTTTCTCTCGGTCTCTCTCCCTCTTTCTCCTTTTCTTCTCTCTCTCCCAATTTCTCTCTCTCTCGGTCTCTCTCTTTTCTCTCTTTCACGGTTTCTCTCTCTCTCGGTCTCTCTCCCTCTTTCTCAGTTTTCCCTCTCTCTCAATTTCTCTTTCTCTCTCTCCCAGTCTCTCTGTTTTTCTCTCGGTCTCTCTCCCTCTTTCTCCTTTTCTTCTCTCTCTCTCGGTCTCTCTCTCTCCCGGTCTTTCTCTCCCTCTTTCTCAGTTTTCCCTCTCTCTCAATTTCTCTTTCTCTCTCTCTCCCAGTCTCTCTGTTTTTTTTTCTCGGTCTCTCTCCCTCTTTCTCCTTTTCTTCTCTCTCTCCCAATTTCTCTCTCTCTCGGTCTCTCTCTTTTCTCTCTCTCACGGTTTCTCTCTCTCTCGGTCTCTCTCCCTCTTTCTCAGTTTTCCTTCTCTCTCAATTTCTCTTTCTCTCTCTCTCCCAGTCTCTCTGTTTTTCTCTCGGTCTCTCTCCCTCTTTCTCCTTTTCTTCTCTCTCCCAATTTCTCTCTCTCTCGGTCTCTCTCTCTTTTCTCTCTCTCCCGGTCTCTCTCTTTTCTTCTCTCCCTCCCGGTTTCTCTCTCTCCCAATTTCTCTCTCTCTCGGTCTCTCTCTCACTCTCCCGGTCTCTCTCTCTTTTCTCTTTCGCTCGGTCTCTTCCCTTTTCCTCGGTTTTTTTTCTTTGTTGGTTTGAGCAAAAAAAAAAAAAAAAAAACTCTCGGTCTCCTTTTCTCTTTGTTGGTTTAAAAAAGAAAAAAATTTCTGTTTGGCTTCCTTAACCACGGTCACTGCTATTCCTAAGTGGAGCCCGCTATTTGATGCCAACACATAGAATAGGGAGGCCCAAAATCAGTTAATGGTCCAAAATTGGGAATTCCCCCTCAATTACTATTGGTCATTCCTCCCACGATTACTGTTAACCGCTTTTCATTTCCCACGATCATTGCGAACTTGAATTAGCGAACTTGAATTAGGGGAGCCCACTACCTAATCCCTTCAAGATCGAGTCATTGACGTGTCACCCTTCTTCCCACAAATACACTTTGGTAAAAATCAGTGGAGTCTAAAACCTTGATCAAGTCTCGATGGATTCATCCTTCTTCATCTATGGTCGCTGTGATTTTTTAAGCAATGGAATCCATAACATGATGACCCATCCTTTCATCTTCAATTATTTGAAATTCCTATGATGGGTCTACTTTGGGTAATTTACAAAAGAAATAATCCTATTTTTAGGGTATTTTGAGGGAAATTATACAAAAAGAAAAGATGCGGAGTCTCTTTCCAAATCAACTTTAGGTCAAAACTTGATTTCAAACCAATGTCCCAAATTGTTTTTTCCATCAAAACTCATAAAAACCAATCTCTTTCAAAACTACATCTCATCATGTCAAGCCGAGCCAAAACCCAAACTTTGAATTTTGAAAATGAACCAAAAATCCATGAAGATCCAAACCCAAATCCATTTTCTCTAAAACTTTTGAATTTCTTAAAACCTCAGGGATTCTTTTAGTGGGTGTTCCCCACATCTCCACAGAGACACCACTCTGGATATCTGTGAAAAATAGGTCAAAAGAAAATCAAATTCATTTCCAAAATCCAAACAAAATTCATAAACTTCTGAATTTTCTAAATACCTAAGGGATTCCTTTGTGGGTGTTCCCCACAGTCCCCACGGAGATGCTACTTTTGATATCCGTGAAAATAGGGCAAAGAAATTTAGATTTCTTATGTCTTTTCAAAATTCCGTCATCAAACCCTACATGGTTTTTATCAAAATTTTCAAATCCCAAAGTTTGGGCCTACAACCTACCTTGACAAACTGTCTTTTCATCAAGCCATCCATCATTCCCACAGATTGGCTATTTCGAGGCACAACAATTATTATACTATAATCATTGCACCTCGAGAGGGCACTTGTTGACCTATAAAAAATTACAAATACTGCAGCGAAGACACCTCATCTCAGCTTAATTTAGGCTACAGAGGTTATTTGCAGATCCTGGGGAATCACTGTGAGAACTGGCATTCCATGAAGATCAAGGTAGCTGGAACTCTCAGAGGAAGTTCAAATTTCGGGTCGAACAGACATCATCGAACTCAAAAGCCACAAGCATATCAGCCTGAGGTTAATTCCCCCCAAGCCAGGGGGTCACTGACCAAAGTCCTGCTTCCCGATGTCCAAAATTAATGAAATTCAGACGCGAAGCTTCAGTCATGCTCAGAAGATACTTTGCAAATTTTCAAGATGAAAAGACTCTGTTTGGCCTAAATTTCATTACATGTCAGCTTAGAGGACAGTAATCCCGAATTTGGGGGTCATCGGCTAAGATCTTACTTCCAGAAGGCCAAAGCAGATAAAATTTGGAACAAATGCTCAAAGAATGCCCCAAGTTATTCTCCCAAAGTTTCAAGTCAAGGGGAGGCTGTTCGGATAGAAAACAGGCTAACTATCTCAATGTGGAGTGAATAGTGACCTAACGCATGCAATGAATAGGTTACTGCTCGAAATCCTGCTTCCTCAAATCCAAACTGTATGAAATTTGGAGGAATACTCCAAGATGTTCTTGATGTCAGTCCCTCCAAGTTTCAAATTAAACCGGGGTCATTTGGGCTTCAAATAGCTGAAACAAGGGCCCACTGTCATAAAAAAGTCAACTCAAGAGTTGACCAAGTTCAGATGGTCAAACAAAGCTGAAACTTCTGTGACACACTCAAAATAGTGTCAAGAAGTGTTCCTCCATGTTTCGTGGCGATTGGACATCGTTTGGACCCCGAATAGGCGGAAACAAGCCACATATGCAAAAGTTCAAGAATGGGCCTTGAGAGTGACCGGGCCCCACAAACAAAAGCAGTTGACTAAGTTCAGGTGGTCTAACAGAGTTGAAACTTCTGTGACACACTCAAAATAGTGTCAAGAAGAGTTCCTCCAAGTTTTGTGGCGATTGGACACCGTTTGGGCCTCGAACAGGCGGAAACAAGCCACATATGCAAAAATCCAAAAATGGGCCTTGGGAGTGACCGGGGCCCACAAACAAAAGGAGTTGACCACGTTCAGGTGGTCAAACAGAGCTAAAACTTCTGTGGCACTCTCAAAATACTGTCAAGAAGCGTCCCTCCAAGTTTCGTGGCGATTGGACACCGTTTGGACCCCGAACAGGTGGAAACAAGCCACATATGCAAAAAATCCAAGAATGGGCCTTAGGAGTGACCGGGGCCCACAAACAAAAGGAGTTGACCAAGTTCAGGTGGTCAAACAGAGCTAAAACTTCTGCGACACAGTCAAAATAGTGTCAAGAAGTGCTCCTCCAAGTTTCGTGGCGATTGGACACCGTTTGGCCCCTGAACAGGCGGAAACAAGCCACAAATGCAAAAAATCCAAGAATGGGCCTTAGGAGTGACCGGGGCCCACAAACAAAAGGAGTTGACCAAGTTCAGGTGGTCCAACAGAGCTAAAACTTCTGTGACACAGTCAAAATAGTGTCAAGAAGTGCTCCTCCAAGTTTCGTGGCGATTGGACACCGTTTGGGCCCCGAACAGGAGGAAACAAGCCACATATGTAAAAATCCAAGAATGGGCCTTGGGAGTGACCGGGGCCCACAAATGAAAGGAGTTGACCAAGTTCAGGTGGTCAAACAGAGCTGAGACTTATGTGACACACTCAAAATAGTGTCAAGAAGTGTCCCTCCAAGTTTCGTGGCGATTGGACACCGTTTGGGCCCCGAACAGGCGGAAACAAGCCACATATGCAAAAATCCAAGAATGGGCCTTGGGAGTGACCGGGGCCCACAAATGAAAGGAGTTGACCGAGTTCAGGTGGTCAAACAGAGTTGAAACTTCTGTGATACACTTAAAATAGTGTCAAGAAGCGTCCCTCCAAGTTTCGTGGCTATTGGACACCGTTTGGGCCCCGAATAGGCGGAAACAAGCCACATATGCAAAAATCCAAGAATGGGCCTTGGGAGTGACCGCGGCCCACAAACAAAAGGAGTTGACCATGTTCAGGTGGTCAAACAGAGCTGAAACTTTTATGAAACACTTAAAATAGTGTCAAGCAGCATCTCTCCAAGTTTCGTGATGATTGGACATCATTCGGGCCTCAAACAATTGAAAATAGATCGCATATGCAATGTTCCAAAAGTGGGCCTTGTCCGTGACCGGGGCCCAATTAATGAAAAGGTTGACCAACTTCCTGAAATCAAAACGGGCTGAAATTTTTATGACATGCATAAAATAGTGTTAAGAAGCATTCCTCCAAGTTTGGTGGCAATCGGACTTCGTTTGAGCCCAAAACAGATGAAAATGGCCCACATACATGAAAACCCGAAATTGGGCCTCGTCCGTGACCCAGCCTGCGGTCACGGACCTTCAAAGGATGTTTCCCACGATTTTGGGTGGTTTCCCTCCACTCCTCTTTGAAATCCAACTCCCCACAACTGCTATTAACTCCCCAAAACTGCACAAAACTGATTGGGAGTCTATAAAAGCTTCAAATTTTGAAGGAATGAGGAGGAACACATACACAAAGAAGAAAAGAGAAGAAATCAAAGAAAGAAGCACTTAAAGCAACAAAGAAGCAAACTCCAGCAGCACTTCCATAACCATTCCCACCTTCTTTTCTTAGTTTTGAAGGTGAGCAAGAAAATTCAGAAGGAGAGAAGGAAGTGGAATGGCCAAAGTCCATACTATGTTCGTACGACGCCAATTTTTGAGAGGATGACATTGTCACCTCTGTTTCTCTTATTCGTAGGGCTTCTTAGCCATTAGAAGAGTTGTGAAAGAAGTCTCTCTAGGCCTCATTTTGTTCCTTGAAAATGACAGGTTCAAAATGACACAACTCCGGCTTCAAATTTGCCTATTTTGGACTTGAAACAAAAACGCAGTCCGTAAGCACGAATGATGAGTTACAGCGGTTTCAATTGATTCCATGGTAAAATGTGATCTTCTTGATGGTCGTCCACCGCTCCAAAGTCATGAAAATGTAGTTCCAACACTTGAAAGAAGTTCTAAGAAAGAACCAGCGCGAACAGCACAAAAAACGGAGGCAAACAGTGGCGTCACGGCCTTTGTTTGTTAGTGACCGTGACCCACGGTCACTGGCAGGTTTCAGTGATCGTGGGTGAGTCACAGTCACTGGAAGGCCCCAGTGACCGCGGGTGAGTCACAGTCACTGGAAGGCCCCAGTGATCGTGGGTGAGTCACGGTCACTGGAATGGGGTAGTGACCGTGGGTCACGGTCACTCCCCATTTTTTCCTCTTTTTCACATTTTCTTCCACCTTATGTATATTTTCTTGTATTTTCCAAATTGAGATCACATCTAAGACTTGAGGGAGGGGTTGTAAACTTTCAAAATGTATGTAAATAACTTGCATCCCCGCGGTCAGGGCACTTGAACCCATGTAAACAAAAGGGAAATTAATGATGAACTGTAATTATTTCCCATTCTTCTTAACGCTTAAAGTGCGTGAATGTCGGACCTTGATTCCGTAATTCATTTCCACGCCTACATTTTTAAGCGCGATCATAGTAAATGTCTAATTTAAATAATCGAAAAAGAGAACTTATGAAAGCATTGATAATTTTTAATATTTATGGAACAAAAAAAAAAGAAGAAGAAGAAAAGATTGTTAGCATTTAGAAGGCTTCACCATTTTGGTCCCGCAATTGCTGCTACTTTTGGCATTGTTAAAATTTATTTGGAATATCTTAGATACACTAAGTATTGTTGGTCAACAAAGTCTATATGATCCAATAATTTGACCATAAAAGATTCCAGAATGTGAGTTCTAACATTGATGGAAAGAATATTCAATTTCTTGATGGAAACAATTGAGTTCTAACAACTACGTGTGAAAAGGTAGCTGTTCGTCCTCAATGAGATGGCTTTCATTTATAAATTATCTCAAATAAGAACTAATAACTACAGATTAAATCCAATTTGCATGAAAGCAGACAGGTAAGGTCAGAATTTGACATTGGCATAAACTGAAATAGGCAGCTTTGAGAAAGATACATTGATACTGCAAAGTAAACATTCAAATAAATTAGTAAAAGAACATGCTATGAAAGAATTGTGTCGATGACATTAAAATTAAACTTGTAATTTTCAATTTCTGACAATAGATTGATTGATTCTTGAGAATAGCTAATTTTTTTAATTTTATTGACTGGGATACTGCTTGCCCAACACAAGCCTTGTTTAATAATTATATTATTAGTAAATAAAAATATTTATAAATACTTAAATGATCTTTAAATTAATATTAACATAAAATTCATCAAATAGTCATAATTTTAAATATTTTAGTGTGCACTTAAAAAATTAAATATCATATTAGTAAAACTAAATAAAAAAGAAAAATAATGTTCACATAGAGTTTTATTATAATATTATTAAATATGGGTTATAGGGATGAAAAAGGATAGGCCATTAGGAAAAAAATATTCAGAAGAGAGAGAGGCAGTACGTAACCTGACTAACTAAAAAATTACTGTTTCACAAAACAGGGGTTGGAATTTGAATACCTATTTCACAAAACCTATCGGCAAAACAACTGACGTGACTAAGTGAGGGGCGCAAACTATTCGATTGGGCCCACCCATGAATGATCACATGTGGGCCCCATTAGTTATGGGATGATTTTGATAATTTTAGAAGTAGAACACTTAAGAATTTCAATTCAATAAAAGAGAAATCAGTGAAGACTCCAGACTCCAAAGGTTGTTAAAAGAGGGCCTCCAAAAGTTGTGATAAATCTTATGTAATAGCACCCCAAAAAGAATACCAATATAGAGTTTTCTTTTGTTTTTCTTTGTTTCCTCTTCTTTTCCATGTGGGCGTGCATTTGTCCTACATTTAATTTACAGTGCACCAAGTTCTTCTTCTCTTTTCCTTTCTTATTCTTTGTTTCTCCATTTTTCTTTCTTTCTTTCTTCTTCTCTTTTCTCTCCTTGTTTCTGAAGAGAAAACCAATCTTGAGCCTGGACCCATCTCAGTATTCATCTTATCGTGCCAGCCACACATATTTTCTTCTTCTTGTTTACTTGTTCTTCCTCCTTCTCTTCTTCTTCTCTGTACCTACCAGAACTTTGTCCACTTCATCATCTTCTTCCTTGTTTTCTTTTCCTTCCCTCCCATTGCTTCCTTTGTTCTTACTCTGAAATCGAACCCAATGTAATTCTCTTCTGGTTTATATTTCTTCTTCCTTCCTCTTAACCGATGGCAACATCGCGCCAATCTAGTTCTCACTTTGCTCCAAGTGGATACATAGAAACCAATTGAATCGATTTGTATAATAGTATTTTTTTGGTTTGCCCACAGTAATTCCAAATCATAAATAAGTGAGTTGAGTTAACTAAAAACTTCTTATAGTCGAATTGTGCACTTCTATATTTTCTATGTTTATTGGTAGATCTAACATTAAAAAAGATAGAAGAAAAAAGAAAGGAAGAACAGAACGCAGTTGCATCGCCTCTGCATCTACAGTTCTTCATCAGATGAGATGGGTCGATGGCTGGTCAAGCACATGGATGAAGAAGGTGAAGAAGGAAGGGAAAGAAAACAGAGAAGAAAAGAAAGAAGAAAAAGAAAGAAGAAAAGAAGGCAGTTGCAGTTGGTTTCATCATGACAATGGGTTCACATGGATGAAGAAGGTGAAGAAGGAAGGGAAAGAAAATAAAGAAGGAAAGAAAAAACAGAAGAAAGAAGAAAAAGAGTTGCAGGAAGTTGTAGTGGGAGATGGTTTCACATGGTTTTTAAAAGTTGAGATGGGTCGCCTAAGCATACAGAGAAGGAAAGAAAGAAGAAAAACTATATATAGAGAAAGAAAGAAAGAAAAAAAGAAAGAAGAAAAAGGAAGGAAGAAGAGACGTTGGTTTTCAAAAGTTGAGATGGGTCGCCTAAGCATACAGAGAAAAAAAGAAAGAAACTGCATACAGAGAAGGAAAGAAAGAAAAGAATAAAGAAGAAAAAAGAAGGAAGAAGAAAGTATCTGCATACATTGAAAAAAAAATGTTGAAATAATCCAGGAGCCGGAACCCATCTCTGTTTCCTTTTTCCTTTCTTCTTCTTCCTGTTTTCTGCTTTTCTTCTGCTCCATCTTCTGTGCCTTCTCCTCCTCGCTGAGACCAAACCCGTGGAGACGTGGGCTTCCGTCCCTCCTTTCTCTATTCTGCTTTCTTTTTTTTCTTCTTCCTTTCTCCTTTTTTTTATTACTAAACCTAGTCGTCTTCTTCCTCTTCCTTCCATCCTCCTTTCTCATTTTTTTCATTCACGCTTTTCTCCTTCTCTGTTTCCTTCCTTCTTTGGTTTTCTTTTCTTCTTCCCCAACTCAGACTTCTCCTCCTCTTCTCCTTTCTTTTCTTCCCCTGCTCCTGAAAGGAGCTGAATACAAAGAAGGAAAGAAAGAAAACAAAAAAGAAGAAAAAGAGTTGCAGGGAGTTACAGTGGGAGATGGTTTCACATTGGTTTTTAAAAGTTGAGATGGGTTGCCTAAGCATATAGAGAAGGAAAGAAAGAAGAAAAACCGCATAAAGAGAAAGAAAAAAAGAAAAGAATAAAGAAGAACAAAGAAGGAAGAAGAGATGTTGGTTTTCAAGAAGAAAAGAAAGAAACTGCATACAGAGAAGGAAAAAAAGAAAAGAAGAAAGAAGAAAAAGCAAGGAATAAGAAAACATCTGCATACATTGAAGAAAAAACAGAAATAATAGAGAGAAGGAGAGAGCATACCTTGTTTTCATTATTTGTTCATGTGAGAGTTGGAGTGGGAGATGGTTTATCGTGACAATGGTAAAGGCAGAAAAAACAGGGAAGAAAACTATATAACTTGGGTGCCTTTATATAGAACTCTGTATGTGATTACGAAAGTTTAAATCCTTCTCTCTTAGATTTGTAGAAGATTTAGGAGTTTCGGAATGCACCACGTGTTGCCCTCTCATGAAGAGGGTGCGCCACGTGTCGCCCTCTCGCAAAAAGGGGTATTGTCATAATATATATAAAATAACTAGTGCTTCAAGGGGCACGAGCAATAGGGAGAATTTAAATTTTATTTAAAAAATAAATTTATTAATCTTTTTAATATTTTAATTAAATATAAATAAATATTATTATATAAATCATAAGACAAACATAGTTAAAATTAAATTTAAAATATTGTATATTTTCAGAAGAAAATTTATGCACAAAGTTGGGTCACACGCTCGATGTGAATTATTGTGTTTAGGTCTAATATGGAGTGGTTGAACTACACATAGTACATACGCTTGCATATGCCAAAACTCAAAAATATCTACTCAGCCATCATTTGAAGCCCAAATGGGAGGAGTAACAACTACTTGGGTTAAGCAAATGGATTCAAAAATCTAGCCCATTTGATATATTATAAAAAGTATTTTGTACATATCTCCTAAATGTTTTAGGATTAGAAAATAGGCCCTTGCAGTTTAAGCGTTTGCATATACCCATTGCCTTCTCATTCTAATATATTTCACGTCCCAAAATCAGTAGCCTTACAACCACAATAAGTTTTTAGAGTAAAATGACACTTTTGCCCACCTTTTTACATCTATTACATAATTTCAAAAACTTGATTTCATTTCCTTTAAAGCTTGTAACACTGACTATTAGTATAACGCATTTAGTAGGAGAGAATTTCCCTATATAAGTCTATTTTTATTAATATGAGATCCATTTTGTTAAATTCGAACCGTCATAACTTATACTTATAATTTGTTTTAATTGACCTAATCCATACATGACCCACTGTTGGATTGATAGATGTTTCAAAATACATAATTGGGCTTCATGTACATTAAAGAATTGTTAAAGAGAGAAAGTAGTGGATCTTGGGATAAAATAATAATATATTTTTGTAAATAATGAAATTTTTTTTAAATGATGTAAAGGCAAAGTAGTCATTTTATAAAATTTAGATATAACTCTCTTGGTTGTTGCTTATTCTCATTAAGACCACTGATATTAGAGACATAAAAGTTATAAAAAGGTAAGGGGTATATACAAAAACTGAAACCACATGGGATTATTTACAAATTTATAAATCTTAGGGGGTTATATGCAAATAACTCAATATAAGTTTTGATTTGGATTATAGTGGGTCAATTATTAATATGATCTAATATTTAATCATTAAATATTGGATTCTTAAATATGGTGATGATGAAAAAACTCTAATCTACACCAAGGAATCTCAATCCTATGTTACCCTTGTAATTGGCATACGCTAAGGTTTGCCCCACATTAAATTTGAAAATCTAATTTTCAGGCTGGTTTTCGGCATATTTAAAATAAATCACCTTACTAAAGAATATAGATTATGGGCCAACTCAGCAAATAATATAGTTGCAAGACATGCTCCTATCATAGATGTGGTTCCTAGTTTAGGAATGGCCCACCTAGTACCATAACAATTAAGAGGGGTGTGTGGTGTTTGTAAGGTCTACATTTCATTTACAAAAAAATTAATATAAGAATCACATAAGAACGTGAGGCCTGACTTAGTATTTTCTAAGCACTAAAAGCCAAAATAGGACTTAGTTACAACTACTGAGTATAAACAAAAGGGTTAGAAAATCTAATCCAACCAATAATCTAATCTTTATTGCATAATTTTACCCACATCTAATATGGATCTATATAGGTGTGGTTCAAAGGGGGAGGTTAAAGTTTGTCTGTATAATCCATTTAAATGGATTAGTCGAAATTGACTATATAGTTAGAGTACATGTCTACACATGCTCAATGTGTTGGCCTTGCTCAACACATATGGGACCTTAACTCCATCACCAAGAAAGAGAGAAATAATAATTGGGAGGAATCTTTGAAATGGGGATAAGGATTATACTGATATGTAGGAGATTAAATAGTAAAGGAATTAAGAGTAAGAGATTTCAGGAGAGAAATAATTGGAGAGAATTTTAGAACTTTAATATGAGTACGCCACTTGTCGCTCTCCCATGCTTTTTCACAAAAAAGGAAATTCTCTTTATATATACTAGTGCTTCAGGGCCCGCACTGAAAAAATAATAATTAAGTCTTATTATAACTTATTAATAATTTAATTAAAATATTAATGAATATTATGACATAAATCATAGCAAAAACATAGTTAAAAATTGAATCTTTTTTTTAACAAAGAGAAAATATTTTCTTTGAATCATAGATATATAAAAGTTGAGAGTGACAAAAAAAAAGAATTGTTGATATTAAGTCATCCTTGAATGATTAAAAGAATTACATGTGATCTAAGGAAAAAAAAAACGTTGATATTTGTTTATTAGCATGCACTTGTTTCAGTAGTTGCACTTAGTTCATCTTCTCCTCTTATCTCGATAGTTGCACTTGTTTCATCTTGTGGAAATCTTTTAACTTATGCACTTGTTTCAATTTGTATGCTTGTCTCAATAAAGTTATTTGTTTTCGATATTGCAATGGAAATACTTGGTCCAAAATCTTGAAATTTCACATTTTCTTTATAATTTGATACTACATAGTAAACATTCAAATAAATTCATAAAAGAAACTAATATGAAAGAAATTGTGTTGATAGCATTAAAATAAAACTTATAATTTTCAATTTCTACCAATAGAATGGTTGATTCTTAAGTGTAGCTAATTTTTTCAAATTTTATATATGATTGGGAAATTGATTTCTGATGTTAGTTTGTTTATCATTGAGTCTAGTTTTATATGAAAAAAGTATTGCTTCCATAATGCTTTTTTAATTTTATTTTCCAATAGTTCATACCAATTAACTTGCAAAATAACTAAAAATTTAATATTTATATATACATGATGATAGTTAAAATAAAGAAGTAACTTTATACAAATAGAAATAAATATAAAATACCTTAATTGTACATTCTAGAAATTCTTCTTTTATCACATTTATAAAAAGTTTAAGTACTTCATCATGTAATAAGAATGATATTTTCTTGGTGTGATTCGCAACTATTACAGTTGCAATGTATCTGACAATAAATTTTTTTTTAAATGTTTCATAATATGTGCAATAGATAAATATGTTAACTTGATTCACATAAAAGCTAGATGATACATAAATTTGGTTGAATTAGGGTTAACATGATTCTTAGAACACCTATTTTTTAGCAATCTTAAGAATCTTAAGAATGCCATGTTGACTGCAATGACTTATGATTAAATAATCAAGATTTTTAGGCTATAGTTTACCATGAACAGTGTAGGGTTAAGGGATTTGATTCTTTACCTAAATAGTGTTAGTCAAAGGGCTATAAATTATTATAAACAGCTTAAGAATATAACAATTGCCTCTGTAAGTAGTAAATCTAAATAGTGTCAGTCAAAGGGCTACAGATTACCATAAAACAGTTTAAAAATATAACAATTAACTTTGTAAGTACCCAAATCAAATAGAAGGAATTCAAAATAAGATGTAGTTAGGAGCATGACATACATACCTTGTCAAGTTTAGTGGATTCACATGGATCACTTGGGGCACTGAGATGGGATTTGAAAAAATAGCACTTGGGCACGAGTAAAAAAAAGATAATTAAGTCTTATCAATAATGTCAGGGACATGAGAATTTTGTGTTGTATAGAATATAATCCATGCTTAGAAGTGAGAGAGGAATACCTTAACCTTTGTATCTTTCCAATGGAAGAATGAGAAAATATCCACCATTCTGCTTCTACTATCATTATGATTTATAAATGGAATAGAGAAGTCAGAAGATAAACAAAGTATAAATTAATGTAAATTATTTCTTGGGTTTCATTTTTTAAAGAATTTTCATGATGAGATATTCGCTTGAAGTCCATAGTTTAGGATGAAACTTATATAAATTGATGCAACTTATATCTTGGTTTTCTTTTTTTTTTTTTTAAGTTTTTCTTATCACAAACAAATATATAACATATATCTTAGGTTTTTTTTAAAAGAGTTTTTCTTATCACAAATTATTTAGGATTCTAAATACAATAACTGAAATAAAATAGGAAAAATTAATAACAAAAAAAAGTAAATATTTTCAAATAGTTCATAAAACCCACAAAAGTTGGGGGGAGTAGAAATAAAAAGATAAATTGAAAAAAGAAATATTAATATATATCTTTTATGTTTTTTTTACCCATGTGCATTCATTATGTATATGTCCCTATCCCGTAAACTTGAAAGGCAGAAGATAAGCCAAAAATAAAAAAAAATTAATAGAAAAAGGTGACATATAATTTTTTTAAATAATGTTTCAATAAATCTTATATTTAAATATATTCTCATTTTTTGGACCTAGGTTTAGCATGGGCCTTTGTATAAACTTGTGGGTTCAATTATATGCAGACTTGTGGCTTTAGATTTAAACATTAAATATATACATTATGCCTAGCTTAGTTGTGGTTCAAACAAAATTGGAGGCGTAATCCACATCATTAGGCCATAGTTTATCCGACCCATGATTCAGTTTGTATCTTTCCATTCACTATGACCACCTATCTACATTTTCTTTAACCGACCCATTTCTTGTTCAAAACTCAAATTTTTGACTTACATTATTTATTTGCTTATGAACCCAACACACATTTGAAAACTCAATCTTGTGTAGAAAACCAATAAGAGATTTTATGAAAATTAAGAGATTTTAGAGATGTGGTATAGATAAAGTTTAGCTAATATAGATGGAATTCTTAGATTGCGCAACATGTCGCCTCTCATGAAGAGAATTGCTCCACATGTCGTCCTCTCATGAAAAGGGGTATTGTTATAATATATATAATGACTAGCGCTTCAAGGCCTATGTTGGAAAAAAAATTAAATTTTATTAAAAATATTAATATTTTAATAAAATATAAATGAACATTATTATATAAATTATAACACAAACATAGTTAGAATTGGAACCTAAATTGGGTTCCAGACACTATTCCTCCACAACTGCCAATATTTCTTCCTAGGTTTTCATGATCCACATTTAAACAAGTCATCCTGGTTAAGCACCCTAACCCTAAGTCAACCCATTTAAACATGGGTTAGGAAAAACAAATGCATGGCCAGCCAAAATATTTTGGATGCGGGTTTAGTGGGCAATGTATAGGTCAAGTTAGTGAGTCAGATGAAGATTTGCTAACTCTAATTGCAAACTCATGGCCAACCAAAATATTTTGGATGTATGGTTTAGTGGGCCATATACGGGTCAAGTTAGTGAGTTAAGTGAAAATTTGCCAACTCTAATTGCATGAGGTCAAATTGAGTGGAGAATACAATTTCATGCAACACAAGCTTAGATACTCAAGCCATTACTTAGGCGCAGCCCATCCCCCAACCTTTGGTTGGAATGGCCACAACCGTTTTAGAAAATTTCATGGTCCATTATATTAAAGCCGTCTCTGGTCGTTGTAACATACATATATAGGCCTAATCCATGTGTATTAATCCACATAATATCCTATACTGAATACATCACTAAATTTTGATTAACATGCATTTGGAATGGATTTGGGTTTGACATTTCTTACATGATTAGTGGGACTAAGTCCAACATATTACACCATTTTAATTTACTTGAACTGATTAACACCATCAATTATGATGAAGAGTTAGTGGTCTGGTCAATCACCCTTGATGTTTAGACCAATGAGAGGATATAACTATCAGGTCCCAGATTTTTAATTTTTGGGTCGAGTCGGTTTGTCGGGTTTGAGCTGGGTTGAGAGGGGTTAGATGGATTGCTTAAACACTCTTGGGCCTTGGGCCTAAGTTATTTAACCTTTTTAAGCTAAAAAGTCTTTTTTTTTTTTTGAAATTTTGTAAAACTCATTAGAAGCAGGGAGCCCTTCCTTGTAAATTAGAAAAACTTTTACATAATACAAACCTTAGGGTTTTCTCCATTCTTCCATCTTCTTCCTTTCTCTGCAACCAAACCCTATAAGCTCTCCCAGGAGAAACTAAGGTGTGATTTTTAGATCTGCTGTTAGCATCGAACCCAGGCAAGTGGATAACTGTAAACAATGTGGTTTTGCTTGTTTTATTGATTAACATGCTTTCAAGTATGATTTATTTGATAGATTTTGATGCCCTGATCAAGGTTTAATGGTGAAGTTTTGATGGTTTTTATTTTGATTAAAACAAGGAAATATATAAAAAAAATTTGCAGCCGCAGTTGTTGCCTGCCTTGGCAGGCAGCACGTGATGCTTGGTAGGCAGGCTGGGCCTGGCAACGCCCATCCTGGGTTGCTGCTGGGCCCAGCTGCAGTTGGGTTGGGTTGCTGGCGGGTCAGCCGGGCTGGGTTCGTCCAAGCTAGGCCATTTTCATTAAAAAAATAGTAGATTTTAGTAAATTAATTATAGATGGTTTAAAATATTGTTTAATGATTAATCATGGTATGATTATACTGATTAATTTTTAATTAGTTGTTACTAGAAATTTAGTTAGGATTGTTCATAAATTAACTGGGGTTTAGTTACTTGTGATTAATATTTTATTTAGACTGATTAGAATTTAATTAAGATGTAATTGGGAGTGATTAATTCTTAATTAGAAAGTATATGAAATTCTCATTTGGATTGTAGATTAAGTTTAAATTTCAAATTTGAATCCAAGATTTAGATCTTTTGTTTTATAGAAAATGATGAGGTATTTTTATACACAACAATTTTAATTAAGAACTTAATTATTCCCTCCCCTTTTTGATCATAATGTAATTAAGTTTGGAATTGGAATTTGAGTCTCTTTTATCCAATTTGCAAAACACACTCACTATACATAGTTGGATTAGATGAATTCCTTTATTTTTAGAAAAGTTGGTTGATGTTTACATGAGAATTGAACTGAATTGAGAATAGGAATGTGAGATTTGGGATGTCCCACATGATAGACACTAAAAGTAGGATATTTGCATTTTAAACTCACATTTCCATTGTGGAAGAGGTTTTGTATCCATGTGTATATTCAACTAATTATAACAGTTAGGTGGATTAGTGCTTTTCCTCAGAGAACTTGGAAAATACACACTATCATAAAACACTTTTAAATTAAGTAATCAAGTGCTTAAATTGAAATTGGGTTAAATATCATGAATTAAGGGTTTCATAGCATAGTTCATTTTGCATCTGTAGACATATGTATTTGTATATACATATAATTATATATATTTGACCGACTGCAGTTCAGGGGTGGACGTACACCATCGGATCAGCGTGTACTATGGAATATAGTATACAGCTATGCCATTGGTTATATATAGCGGGGATACCCGTTTTTGCATAAATGTCTGTAGGGATATCCGTTTTTGTATATCTATTTGTGGGGATACCCATTTTTGAATATTATATCTGCGGGAGCACCCATTTTTGGTATATTGTATCCGTGGGGTTACCCGTTTTTGAGCATTCATGCCATTAAGTTTGCATTCGGAATATTTTGGGTTAGGATGACTATTTTGTTTTAATTCGGTTGATTAACACCATTGCTTGTAGTTTACCCTCTTACCAGATTACGACAATCTAACCCACTACTTTTGGTGTCTAGGTTCCATTAATAGTACTGAATCGGAGGGTCAGGAGACGGGGAGATTCCGTCAGATGGTGGAGTTATTTAGTGGAGCACCGATGACATTGTTTGAGATATCCTAGAGTTGGTGCAGAGATTGGAACTTTAGATTATGTAATAAGGTCATGTTTGAGGCCATTAGTTATTCATATAAATTATTTGTCTTGGAATTACAACTTTAATTACTATGCTTCGAAGCACTTGACCTTAATTTTGTTGTTAATGAGATTTGTTACATGATTGATGTATGATATTCATCTGCAATGATTATAGATTTTAGTTCCGTATGTAATTATGGCTGCTTGATCACCAAGCATAGCCTCACGAAGGACTTCAATTCACTCAGAATTGGGGCCATATTGTTTATGTAAGAAAAATTTTAATTGGCCCTAATTCTCACCCATCAAAACCGGGTTTGGATCCAGCCCAATTTTGGGGGCGTGACAATAACCAACCTCTTCAAAGAATGCTAATGCGACATAGTTCTAATCTTAAGATAGAAATTTCATAATTTCAATATAAAAGAGGCCTGATAAATCATGAGTTTTTGCTTGGGAGAGAGATGTTAGGGGGGTTATAGACGTTGGGTGCAAGTTGAGGCTTGTCCAATACTTTTTACTGATATTTATATTTATAATATAATGCAACGTGTATAAGATATAGCTAGATCAGTGAATGGGTCCCACGTAATTTTCCCAGCTAGCCCCACATGCAAATTCAAAATAATCGTTGTCTCACTTGTTCCTCACAACTGTGATGAAGGCCTGCACCTTTACATTATTGAAGATGAGACCCATTTCGAAATGGGATGGGTGGAGACAACAAATTCTGTTCAAATTTAACAATTCCAACCTTTCTAAGTTAGATCCCACAATGCACGGCAATTTCAAAATCTATCCGAACACCGAGCGAAAGGGCAATGAGAGATTTTAGGGGAAGATTAAATATTTATAAGGGATAAGAGATATTTTAGATTTTAGGAGAGAGGGGAGAGGTTTTGAGGAGATTATGTTGATTTGTAAAAGTTTAAATAGTAAAGGAATTGAAACAGAGAGATTTCAGAAGAAGGACAGTGGGAGAAATTTTTAGGACTTTAATTAAAGCGCATCACATGTCGCACTCTAGCAAAAAAGTTGTATCACGTGTCGCTTTCCCACGTTCTCTTGTGAAGAGGGGGAATTCTCTTTATATATATATATATTATAATATGAAAATAGTAACGAGTGCTTCAAGGCACAGGTCCAATGTAGGCCAAGGAAAATAAATTAAATTTTATTAAAAAAATATTAATATTTTAATAAAATATAAATGAACATTTTCATATAAATTATAACACAAACATAATTAAAATTGAAACTTATATTAGGTTCCAGACCCTATTCCTCCACAACTGCTAATCCCTTTTCCTAGGTTTTCATGATTGACATTTAATTGGGTCCTTCAAGTTAAGCAACCTTACCCTAACTCAACCCATTTAAGCATGGGTTAGGAAACACAAACTCATGGCCAACCAAAATATCATGGATGTCGGGTTTAGCAGGCCAAGTACAGGTCAAGTCAGTGAGTTAGGTGAAGATTTGCCAACTCTAATTGCAAACTCATGGCCAATCAAAATATTTTGGATGTCGGATTTAGCGGGCCATAAAGGGGTCAAGTTAGTGAGTTTGGTAAAGATTTACTGACTCTAATTACATGAGGTCAAATTGAGTGGAGAATACAATTTAATGCAAGCCAAGCTTAGATACACAAAACATTACTTAGGCCCAGCCCATCCCCTAACCTTTGGTTGGCATGGCCACAACCTTTTTGGAAAATTTCATGATCCATTATATTGAAGCCGTCTGGCCAAGTCCGGTCGTTGTAGCATACATATATAGGCCTAATCCATGTGTATTAATCACATAATATCCTATATTGAATACATCTCTAAATTTTGATCAGCATGGATCTGGCATGGATTTGGGTGTGACATTTCTTACATGATTAGTGGATGGGTGGGTTTAGGAGGAGCCCATTGCTATTATGCGATCGGTCAAATCAACTCTCGATTGGTCACACCAACTCTAGCTGGACTTGAGTCCAACATATTGCACCTTTCTAATTTGCTTGAACTAATTAAGGCCATCAATTATGATGAAGAGTTGGTGATCCGGTCAATTACCCTTTCTCTTTAGATCAGTTAGATGATATAACCAACCTCTTCAAAGAATGCTAATTTGGCATAGTTCTAATCTTAAGATAGAAATTTCATAATTTCAACATAAAAGGGGCCCAAGAAATCCTGAGTTTTTGCTTAGGAGCGAGATGTTAGAGGGGTACAGGGTGGCTGCAAGTTGAGGTTCAATATTTTTTACTGATATTTTATATTTATAATATATTGTAACATATATGAGATATTGCTAGATCAGTACGTGGGTCCTCAGGTATAAATCCATCGGCCCAAGCCATGCCATTGTTTACTTGAATGCTATAAAGGTCAATCCAATAGATTTGAACTTTCCTTAATTAAAAGTGGGTTCAGACATTGAACAGATACTTATTATTTCTACTTTAGGTCCTTGTTCAATCTAAATCTAGTTTTCATAGTGGGATGTTAGAGGATCTCCAATTAACTCTGATATCCGAAGAACCTAAACTGAAGGACTCTTACATAGATTCTACTTTCGGACATCATTGATAATTAAAATATAAAATCTTTTTTTTATTAGTAAGAGATAAGAGAGGTTTTAGGGGAGCAGATTAAATTTTAAGATAGGAGATAAGGTTGAAATTAGACATCGACAATGAGAGAGATTTTAGGGACAGATTATATTTTAGGAGATTAGAGAGAGGAAGGGAGGGAAAGTTTAGATTTTAGGGGATTAGAGAAAGGAAGGAAATGACATGTTGAAAGGAAACACCACTTGTCACTCTCCCGCAAAAGATGATTGTTATTATTTACATAACTAGCGCTTCAGGGCCCGTGCCCAACGCAAGCCATGAAAAAATAATAATTAAGACTTAGTAAAAATTATTAATAATTTAAATAAAATATTAATGAATATTATGGCATAAACCATAACAAAAACATAGTTAAAATATTGAATCCTTAATTTTTTGAAAGGAGAAAATATTTTCTTTGAATTATAGATGTATAAAAGTTGAGAGTGAAAAAAAAAACCCTTGATATTAAGTGATCCTTGAATGATTAAAGGAATTACATATGGTCTAAGGAAAAAAAAAACATTGATATTTGTTTATTAGCATGCACTTGTTTCAGTAGTTGCACTTGGTTTATCTTCTCCACTTATCTCGACAGTTGCGCTTGTTTCATCTTGTGTAAATCTTTTAACTCTTGTACTTAATTCAATTTGTGTGCTTGTCTCAATAAAGTTATTTGTCTTTGGTATTGCAATGGGAGTACTTTGTCCAACATCTTAAAATTCACATTTTCTTTATAATTTGATACTGCATAGTAAACATTCAAATAAATTAGTGAAAGAAACCGATATGAAAGAAATTGTATTGATGGCATTAAAATAAAACTTATAATTTTCAATTTCTAACAATCGAATAGTTGATTCTTGAGCATAGCTAATTTCTTCAATTTTCTTGATTGGGATACTGCTTTTTAACATTAGTTTATTCATCGTTGAATCTAGTTTTATATGAAACAAATATTGCTTTCACAATGCTTTTTTATTTCATTTTCCAATAGTTCATGCTAATTACCCTGCAAAATAATTAAAATTTGATATTTATATATACACATGATGATTGTTAAAATAAAAAAGAAAAAAGTAAATAAAAATAAATGTAAAATACTTTATTTGCAGATTCTTAAAATTCTTCTTCTGTCACATTTATAAAAATCTTAAGTACTTCATCGTGCAATAAGAATAATATTTGCTTGGTGTGATTCACAATTGTTATAGTTACAATGTATCTGAAAAAAAAAATTAAAAATAATTGTTTCATAATATGTGCAATAGAAAAATATGTTAACTTGATTAACATAACAGATAAATGGTACACAAATTTGGTTGGATTAGGGTTAACATAGTTCCTAGAACTCCTATTTTTCAACAATCTTAACAATTTTAAGAACGCCACTACTGGTTGCAATGACTATGATTAAATAATCAAGAATTTTGGGATACAAATTACCATGAACAGTATAGAGTTTAGAGATCTAATTCTTTGCCTAAATAATGTCAGTCAAAGGGCTATAGATTACTATAAACAGCTTAAGAATATAACAATTACCTCTGTAAGTAATAAATCTAAATAGTGTTAGTCAAAGAGCTACAGATTATCATGAAACAATTTAAGAATATAATAATTAGCTCTGTAAGTACCCAAATCAAATAAAAGGAATTCAAAATAAGATGCAGTTGGGAGCATGACGTACATACCTCATCAAGTTTGGTGGATTCACATGGACCAATTGGGGCATTGAGATGGGATTTGAAAGAGTAGTGCTTAGGTACGGGCTACGAAAAAAATAATTAAGTCTTATTAATAATATAAGGGACCTGAAAATTCTATGTTGTATAGAATATAATGCATGCTTAGAAGTGAGAGAGGAATACCTTAACCTATGTATCTTTCCAATAGAAGAATGAGAAAACATGCAGCCATTCTAGTTCTTTTATCGTTATAATTTATGAATGGAATAGAGAAGTCGGAAGAGAGAGAGAGAGAGAGAGAGAGAGAGAGATAGAGAGAGTATAAATTGATGCAACTTATATCTTGGGCTTCTTTTTTTAAAGAGTTTTCATGATGAGATATTTACTTGAAGCCCAAAGTCTAGGATAAAACTTATATATATTGACGCAACTTATATCTTGGGTTTCTTTTTTTAAAGAGTTTTTTTTATCACAAATGAATATATAACTTATATCTTAGGTTTCATTTTTTAAAAGAGTTTTTCTTATCACACATTATTTACTACTCTAAATACAATAATTGAAAAATATAGGAAAAATTAATAACAAACAAAAGCAAATATTTTTAAATTTTTCATAAAATCCACAAAAGTTAGGGGAAAGTGGAAATAGAAAGATAAATCAAAAAAATAAATATTAATATATGTCTTTTAAATTTTTTTAACCCATGTATATTCATTATGTATACGTCTCTATCCCCTAAAGCCAAAAGGCAAAAGGTAAACAAAAAATAAAAACATTAATAGAAAAAAGGTAACGTACAATTTTTTCTTAATAATGTTTCAATAAATTTTATATTTAAATATATTCTCATTTTTTGAGCCTGGGTTTAGCATGGGCCTTTGTATAAACCTGTGGGTTCAATTATGTGTAGACTTATAGCCTTAAATTTAAACATTAAATATATATATATTATACCTAGCTTAGTTGTGATTCAAATATATTTGGAGGTGTAAGTCACATCATTAGGTCATAGTTTATCCGACCCATGATTTAGTCTATATCTTTACATTTACTATGACCACCTATCTATAATTTCTTTCACTGATTTATATCTTGTTCAAAACTCAAATTTAGTCTATATCTTTACATTTACTATGACACCTATCTATAATTTCTTTCACTGATTTATATCTTGTTCAAAACTCAAATTTTTTACTTACTCACATCATTTATTTGCATATGAACCTGATACACATTTAAAAAACTCAATCTTGTGTTGGTAGGCCACAAGGTAATGGCTTTGTCGTAGCATAAAGAACAACACTTTTTGCTTAATCAATTTAAGAAAAGAAGAATATTTTTTTAAAATAAGATTAATAAGAAACTAAAAAAAACTTTGATCATATGGCAGCCTTTTGATTTTGGTCTGGGTACACAGAGGACCCGGAACCAAAATCATGAAAAAGAAACCAATCTAAATAGTTAATTTTTATTAAAAAAGATTAAAAAGGTGATGACATGGTGCTCCAAAAAGGCTAAAAGGAAAATATCTCAATATATATAGCATAGAATATAGGGCAAGAGCTAACACATCCAATCAACATGAATAAAAAATAAGAACCGAGAGAGTAACTACATAATATGTACATACCTGGTGGTCTAAGCTAGTCTCTCCATCTCTCTCAACTATCCTTCTAGAGCACAGAAGAATAGAAAAAAGATGTAACAATTTTATATATACTTATGAGTAGATAAGAGAAGGATGGGTGTAGAGTTGCTCAAGAAAAAGGAGAATAAAATTCACCAGAACTCTTTTTCATTCAAAAGTCTCATGAAAATGAAGTCTTGTCAAAACTAAGAGTTCGATTAAAGAGTCTCATGTAAACCAAGGTTCCAGTTAAAGAGTTCGGGCATGGCCAATAACCATCTATGTGATTTATCTGAATCATGGGCCTACTTGCCTATTCTATGGACTACTATGGAGTATTATGATGTCCAGTTCAAGACGTATGATTTGGTCTCACACTTGTGCCCCGATGATGAATGGCTAGGATTAGCCTAAGACTTTAAATTAATGTGGCTCAAAACTTTGATCATATGGGATCCTTTTGATTTTGGTCCAGATATATAGAGGACGTGGAACCAAAATCATGAAAAAGAAGCCAATGTAAATAGTTATTTTCATTAAAAAATATTTAAAGGGTGATGACATGATGTTCTAAAAAAAGGCTTAAAATAATTGAAAGATTTTAAAAAGGTGGTATGGGTATATGAGATAAGAGTCCTTTAGAGAATAGATAGGGATGAAGTTGTAGAGAAATTAGGGAGGGAGAGATTTTATAGAAAACCAAGGAGAGATTTTAGGAAAATTGAGAAATTTTAGAGATGTGGTATGGATAGAGTTTAGCTAATATGAATGGAATCCTTAGATTGTGCCACGTGTCGCCTTTCCATGAAAAGGGGTATTGTTATAATATTTTACTAGCAAACCATGCCTGCCTTAGCACGGGCAATAAATAATTTATAATATCAAACATTAGAAAAATATTAAATAATATTTAATTCATATCAAAGCACGGCCTGTCTATTATATGGGCCTAGCTAAATAGTCTAAGACCAACCCAAGTACTTTAAACCCCGGCTAAAGTGAGTTGGGCCAAATACTGACTCAGGCTGTAAATGTATCATGCCAAGTTCTACTTTCTTAAAATGATTAATAATTTAAGATAAGAATTTGCAATATTAGAAGTTTAGATGAGAATAGATTCTTTTATAGGCTGATTAATAATTTAAGATAAGAGATTTGCATCATTATAAGTTTAGATAAAGATACGTTCCTAAAATTTTTCTCCAATTCAAAATAGGCAATAGGGACTTGAGGGATGGCCTATCGGTAAGCATCCCATTTCCCATTCTACCCACCAGAGATTGATCTAGTGGGTGCTTTAAATCTCCTCCCTGTCGGCCAGTGAGCCAGCCAAACAAAAAAAGAAAAAGGCAATATATAATTTATAATATTAAAAATTATAAAAATAATAAATAATATTTAGTCAAAATTATATCCAAGCATGGTCAGTCTATTAAATGGGCCCAACTAAATAATCCAAGACTGGCCCAAGTACTCAAACTCTAAGCCCGAGCTAAAACGGGCTACGCCGGATATGGCCTCAGACTGTAGATGTATAATGTCATACTCCATTCTCATAAAATGATTAATAGTTTAAGATAAATAATCGAAGATTGGCCTAAGTATTCAAACTTAAACTCCAAGCCCGGGCTAAAGCGGGCTAGGCTGGATACGGCCTCAAATTGTATGTATGATGTCACACTCCACTTTCATAAAATGATTAATAATTTAAGAAAAAAAATTTTCTTTATTAGAAGTTTAGATAAGAATAGGTTCTTTCATAAACTGATTAATAGTTTAGAGGAGAGATTTGCATCATTACAAATTTAGATAAAGATAAATTCCTAAAACTTTTCTCCAATTCAAAATCAAGACTGAGGCTCAATTCTCAATTAATTGCGAAATTGGAGCTCAATTACAAAATCAAATCCTATACTACCCAAATGTAATAGTTAAGAGGTTTTCCATTATCAAGAGCACTATATTAATTTTCCTGGAATTAAAAGCATGCAATAATTGAGAGATTTCTACATTAAGTTCTCCATAATCCGAACAGCAGTCATGAAACATCTATCATGTTTGTAATGTTTGTAATACTTTTTACTATCTAAATAAAGATCAAAAAGCAAGATAGAGTCGGAGAAAGTGTTAGTAGCTGTCATCCATGCAGTCAATTGTTATTAAGCAAAGATAAAATGATAAAATAAATTCTTCCTCATCATTGTAATATATCACAATAAAATAAAATAAAATAAAAGATAAGGTGGATTGTAGTTTATTAACTAAACCACATACCTTTTCCTATACCACTTAATCCCTTGACTATATCACTGTAAATTAGAAAAATGAATCAATAAATAACATCAAAAATTACTCTCAAAATGATAAACTTGTGAAAGTAAGAGATGTTCTTAAAATTTCAAAGCTAAACTGGGCAAGAAAAATCCCTTTCAAATATGGTGTGGTGCATAGTGATATATATATATATATATCATCAAGGGGCCTACTTCAGTCCAAATGAGTATTACATTAACATTAACAACAAAGAGCATTACAATAGTCAAACTGATTACATTAACAGTCTTTGTTAAGTGCAGAGCTGCCCACGAGTAAACTTGAATGCATTACAAGCATAAAATACAAGCCAACGCATGACACATCAAATCGATACTGCCCATATAGACATATATACTCAATGTTAGATCAGCAGTAGGTTTCTCAATCAAAATGTTCATTAGATCATTTCAAAAGAAACATGAAACTTGAAACAAACTAAATATGAACAAGGGTAAAAAGAAACAAATGCAGGAAATCACATGTCAGTCCAAGTTCCTCTCATCACCTACATACAGGAAAATTGAGAAACTTCCATTTTGCCTAACTTCATCAAATGAATCATGATTTGCATCACAAGCAGATGCTTCTAAAAACTAAAGTGTTTTTGTATATCATCATGGCCATCACTGAAATCTTATCCCCTATTCTCTTTGAGGGCTTTTATACTTTCCATCAATGTAAAAGCTACATTCATCTAAAAATCAACTAATACTACCATGTGTACTTTGCACAAGCATATCAAAACCATATTTCCATGTTGAAATAGTCTAACATCACAAAGTTGACAACATTATAGAGATTGTAGATGGGATCAAAATGAGTGACAGCTCATATGGTGACTGCCTATAGGTAGCAAAGGGTGGAGATGAGCCAGGCACTGAGCGGTCCATTTACAGACTCAATTCATACCCATCCCATTTACTAATCCGATAGAAAATGCCAAATCAAACATAAAATTAAAGGCATTTTCACGTTGGATTGGCAAGTTGTACAGCACTTCATTGGTTGGGTACGGTTTGCAGGCCAAATAACAATGGAACTAACACGAACCCAACTTAAAAATAATAAGGGCTAACTTGAGCCAGGAAAGGGTCAAGGTTGGATCCAGAGTTAGATCAGGAATAGTCACCCCTCTAAGTTCTCATCCACCTAAATACTAAATAAATATCCTCAAAATCCAACAAATTTGAACAACCATAGATGAATCTAACCTTAAGAATATTTCTCACCTATGGGTTTCCAAGTCTTAGTCTAGACTTTTGAAATACATTTAATCTTATTTTGGCAGACTTTATCCATTCATATATCTTTTTTCCCTCATCATCTTTTTCATTCTATCAGTGATGATCCACCGTCCACAACAACGTAGCGGATTCACCAAACTCACATTCTAATTATTTGAGAGAATGAGTCGCAGTGGTTACTCAAATCACAAAGATCCAAAAACCCAAACTCTAACATCGGAAATCAGATAGAATAAATCACATAAAAAATCAACTACTATGATAAGAACATTCAAAGATCTGTACCCTCCATTAGCTACACAATGATGCAGATAAAATGTAAAACACAAGAAATAGAAAGTGAGATAAATAGAGAGAGTACAGCTTCTGGTCATCGTCCATTTCCAGCTTCTTCAGGAATCCCGTGGTGGGATATGCGATGTTGAACTGCAAAAGAAGAAGAAGAAGAGAAATGGGAATCTCAAATCTAAAACAGGGAGAGAGAGAGAGAGAGAGAGAGAGAGAGAGAAGATGTAACAAAACGAAGCAGTTTCCAATAGAAATTTGAGAAATAATAAGATCTTAGCAGTAGAAGAGAAAAGAAGGCACAACATAATCCGAGTGCAAGCCGCGATCTTCTTCTTTTTCAGATCTAATCAGAGCGAAGGTGGCAACGGAGGGTTCTTGGCGGAGAGGGGTTCTTGGATCTGCTGTGAGTGAGTTTGCAGAGGCTCGTGATCTTCTTCTTCTCCAGATCCGATCTGAGCGAGATGCCGCGAGAGGGTTTCAAGATCGATCAAGAAGAGGGTTTCGAGATCGAGTGAAGGCCGCGATCTTCTTCTTTTTTAGATCCGATCTGAGCGAAGGTGGCAATGGAGATCTTCTTCTTTTTCAGATCTGCAGTGAGCGGTGTCTTTAGATTTGAGCGAAGATCTGAGCGAAGGTGGCGACAAAGGGTTCTTGGCGGTGGGGGGTTCTTGGATCTGCTGTGAGTGATGGATCCGGATGCAGAGACTTCGTTACGCGGCCAGAGATCTATGTGTGTTCCAGTGATGGGAAGCTCCGTGGATCTCTTCGCCTCTTGTCTTTCCTACGGGAATGGAGAGAATAATAATAATCCAAACCTTAGGGCTCCTTTATCCTTATATAGACAAGTCTCAAAAAGTCACACTTACTAGAAACATCTTCCACCAGAAGCACACATCCACTGATCTTATTGGGAGTCTTATTATGGGGCCCAAATCAAGTCTTACACTAAAAGTGGGATTGCAATCTCTATTGGCATCTGCCCCGCTTGATCTGACGTGGGACCCGTAGCATACGGGCCACACGATTTCCTACAATCTCCCACTTATCACAAATGCCATGCACATCAGACATTTCTCAGTCCCATACGCATCACATGCCTTGCAAAAACCTCTGCAGGCAAAGCCTTGGTGAGAGCATCATCCAACAATTCTTCTGAAAGCACATATAAAATTTCTATATCATTCTTTTTAGCCTTTTCTCTAACAAAGTGATATTTTATTTCAATATATTTTGATCGACTATTAATCTTTTGCTCATTTATCATAGAAATGGCCAATGTACTGTCTATGCTCATTAGGATAAGCTCCTTCTCATTTATCACCTCCAAATCACACAAGAAGTATTTTAACCAAAGAGCCTCCTGAACTGCTATACTGCAAGCTATATACTCTGCTTCGGCTGTTGATATAGCCGTGGAGGTTTTTTTCTTGCTACCCCAAGAAAATGTACCTCCTTCGAGGGTAAACACATAGCCGGTTGTTGACTTTCTCTGGTCTAAATCACCGGCCCAATTTGCATCTGAGTAGTCGCACAGTTCCAGGACTTCACCTTGATAACATAGGCGAAGATTCACTATTCCTTTGATGTACCGCAAAATCCTCTTAACTGCATGCCAATGCTGTAATCCTGGGTTACTTAGGAATCTGCTTATGAGACCCATGGCGAATGCAAGGTCTAGTCTCGTACACAACATCGCATACATGATGCTGCCCACAATTTGAGCATAAGGTTTTGATCTCATCATTTCCCTATCCTGCTCATTTGTAGGTCCTTGATCGCTTAACAATTTTGTGCTCATGCAAATGGGAGTATTAATTGGTTTACACTTAGCCATATCAAATCTTTTCAACACAGTTTCCAAATAGGATCTCTGTGATAAAGTCAATATCCTATTCGGACGATCACGGGTTATTTCAATGCTAAGGACATACTCTGCCTCACCCATGTCTTCATCCTTGTCTTTCATCTCGAATCTTGACTTTTACCATTGTTTGATTTCATTTATGGCTTCCAATTTATTACTAGCGATCAAAATGTCATCCACATATAATGAAAAATATAAAAAACTACTCCCACTATGTTTAATATAGAAACATGTGTCTGCACTATTGGGGACAAATCTTATTTCACATATGGCTTGATGGAATTTTCTATACCATTGTCTTCAGGCCTATTTCAATCCATATAATGCCCTAATAAGTTTGTAAACTTTGTCCTCATGACCTTGCACCACAAAACCCTCAGGTTGTTTTATATAAATTTCTTCTTCTAATTTGCTGTTAAAAAATGTTGTTTTCACATCCATCTTTTCCAATTCAAGGTCACGACATGTTATCAATGCTACTAAGGTTTTATGGATTAGAATTTTAAGACCAGAGAAAATGTCTCCTCGTAATCTATTCCTTCCACTTGTGTGAATCCCTTAGCTACTAACCGTACTTTATATTTATCCAAGGGTCTATCCTTTTTAAATTTCTTTCTAAGAACCCATTTGCATCCAATGGATTTTCGATCTTTAGGTAGATCTACCAATTACCATACTTAGTTCTTTTCAATTGATTCCATCTCCTCTCTCAGAGCCTCTAACATTGCGCATCCTGCGCTTTGATCGCTTGAGAGTAGGAGGTTGGATCCAAATCTTGCACAGTTTCCAATAAACTGCAATAATCATCTAGATATGCCAGTCGCTTCTTTGCCTGAATCGGCCTGCTAATTGGCTCATCAGGTTGTTCAATTACCTCAAGTGGGCCCTGACTAGGAACTCTATGTCCAACGTCCTCTTCATTGGAACCCCCACTTGCTTGAACCCCCTTGCCCATAGAGATTTCATACAATTCCACACTCTGTGGTCTTACTCTAGGACTGACCATCGGATCCTTAAGCAAAAACACATCTCAGCATTCCATGATTATCCTATTATCATGATCATACACATGATATCCTTTAGAATGTAATGGGTAGCCAACGAAAGAACAATTTTTTTTGGTTTTTGCTTGCAGTTTATGCCTTTCTTGTGGTGGTAGCAGGACATGTACAGGGCAACCCCAAACTCTCACATGTTCTAATTTTGGTTTGGTACCAGTCTATAACTCATATGGGGTCTTGGGCACACTCTTAGAGGGTACTCTGTTTAAAATATATTGTGCAGTATTTAATGCTTCTCCCCACAAATACAGCGGAAGACTCGCATAGCTGATCATTGACCTTACCATATCCATTAAGGTCCTATTCCTCCTCTTGGCCATTCCATTTTGCTGTGGAGTATATGGAATTGCATATTCATGAATGATTTCCTCACGTACACAATATTCTTTAAACAATTCAGAAGTGTATTCACCCCCTCTATCAGATCTAATCCTTTTTATTTTCTTGCCCTTCTGATTTTGGACTTCAGCAGCATATGTTTGGAACATTTTTAAGGCCTCATGTTTATGTTTAATTAGGTATACATACCCATATCGTTGTAATTATCAATAAATGTGATGAAATAGTCCTCTTTGGTTCTATTGTATACATTCAATGGTCAACATATGTCTGAATGAATTATGGTCAGTATTTCAGAACTTCGAGTTCCTTTTGGCAATGGTTTCTTGACTATCTTCCCACTTATGCATGGTTCACATATGGGGTATTCAATTTTACCTAGGTCTGGTAAAAGTCCATCCTTAACCATTCTATTGATTCTATTTTTATTAATGTGGCCCAATCTCAAATGCCATAACATTGCCAAACCATTCATGCATGCATTCACACACACAAAATAATAAGAAGTAGACTTTATTTCATTATTAAGAATACCTAGCAAATACAATTTTCAGAAAGAAAACCATGGACTAAAACTTTACCATGCATTCCAATAGTAACCTCATTGTCTTTGAATCTAATTTCGAATCCTTTCATTGCCAACTGGCTCAAATAGATAATGCTCCTCCTCATCGTGGGAGCAAAGAAGACATCGAAGAGATAAAGGGATTTGCCAGTTGATAAGGGAATTTTGACTTTCCATATCCCCAACACATCACAAAATGTTTCATTCCCCATGTATGTACTTCGTTCTGTGGGTTCCATCTCTTTGAATTCGATAAAACTAGCCTTGGTCCTTGATATGTGTCTGGTGGCTCCAGAATCAATCCACCAATTTTTTTCATTGGTGTCCACCATCATGGACTCAGTGACCATCTCAATATAATCTTTGTGTTCTTTGGTCACTTTACCTTGCTAGCTATTCTCACCCTTTTTCTTTATGCATTTAGAACTAAAGTATCCAAGCTTCCCACAATTAAAACAAACACCATTTTTAGGCCCTTTTCATTTTGGATTGCCTTTAAATTTCTTTTTATTTTTCACATTGGCGGTTAACGCACCGCTATAACTCTTAGTTTTAGCAATCATAGCAGAATTTGTAGGTGTTATACAATGGGCACCCTGCCTTTGTCCTTCAGAAAGTAATTTAGCTTCACCCTCACTAAGGGTTACACCCTTTTGAAGGCTAAGGGTTTGAGACGCATTCTCTCACAAAGGTGGAAGACTCATCAGCAAGTACATGATCTGAAAATCTTCGTCCATTTTTTTTCCCAAGGCTGCAGGATTACTGTGTCGGACCGACATTTTGTTAATGTGATCCCTTATAGATGACCCCTCTGGGATTTTATAATTAACATATGCGCTAAATGCCTCCATCAGATGAGATTTGGAGGTTTCATCATACTTGTCCATAGCATAATCCCAAATTTCTTTCGCTGTGGTGAAGTGCTCAAACTGTTTCATCAACTCACTAGATATGAATCCGATCAATAGATGCCTCGTTGATTTGTTATCAAAGGCTCATTGCTTATATAATTCATGGTCCTCCTTAGGGGCATCATCAGCTTGCTTAGGGACCGGATTAGATTCAATCATGTAAGTTAATCCATCAAAATGCAGCAATGCGTCCATCCGACGCTTCCACACGGCTAAGTTCTTGCCATTAAAAATATCAGCCTTTGCAAGATCATGCAAGGCTGATTTGGAAGACATGATTTTTATTTTTAATTAAAAGATGGTTTAGATACCACTGACCTTATGAGGGGAAAATACCACCATTTTATCTGAACCACTGGATTGTCTTCTTTTTGGTGCCAATGCGTAGATCTTCTCGCAAGGATTCTGTATGTGCAAATGGATCGTCGATCTAACTCCGGATGGCTAAGATATCACAGTTGGAAGATTTAAGGGGGATCCGCTCTCCTGCATGCGTCAGCCATATGATCTCTGCATCAGCGTTGACGTCGTCACGTGTGCACCAGCGTGTCTGCGTTAGCACTTAAGTTGGCTGGATCTGATCTGGGTCAGGTTGGGTCCACCTGACCCAACTTGTAATGTGCAGAGGAGAAAAAGAATAAAGGAGATAAATTTTCATGTTGGCCGAGGCGGGGACATCAATCACTGTCCCTGTTTCTTTGGCACTAGAGTAAATGTGCGCTGAGGGAAAGAACAGTAGTTGCTGTTGTTGTGGCCCGTGAATTTTTGCCTCACTTAGCTCGAAGCCAATCACAAGCCAATCAAAAAAAAAAAAGCCCACGTTATTGTCTTGTCTTTTGTCTAGAAAAGACAAGATGAAAAAGGAGAGTGACGACAAAGCACGTGGCCCTTAAATAAAAAGGAACATCTCTTGTGCCCTTTGCCCTTGTGTTTGTTGAAAAATGACAAAGGAGGAAGACTTTTGCCTTGTATATAATATCTTTGGATGTCTTGTTTCACGTGCGCTGCTCCAAAAGAAAACAAGGGTTGTCACTCGTCTTTTTCCTTCTTCAAGTTACAGAAACGAAACAAGTCTGAGACTCACGAATCTGGAGAAACCCAGATCTATTATAATCCACAATGGTTTTACAAAATCTGAACCGGTAGAATGCACTGCGCTGGGCTCTAATACCAATTGATGGATCCGGATGCGGAGACTCCGTCACATGGTTGGAGATCTATGTTTGTTCTAGTGATGGGAAGCTCAGTGGATCTTTTCGCCTCTTGTCTTTTCTATAGGAATGGAGAGAATAATAATAATCCAAACCCTAGGGTTCCCTTATCCTTATATAGACATGTCCGAAGGAGTTACACTTACTAGAGACATCTTCCACCAGAAGTCCACATCCACTGATCTTATTGGAAGTCTTATTATGGAGCCCAGATCAAGTCTTACATTAAAAGTGGGATTGCAATCTCTGTTGGCATCTGCCCTGCTTGATCTTATATAGGACCCGTGGCATGCGGGCCACACGATTTCCTACAGGAAGCGAGTTCACAGAGGCCTATGATCTTCTTCGCCTTCTCCATATCCGATTTAAGTGAGATGCCACAAGAGGGTTTCGAGATCGATCACTGTAGCAGAAGAAGAGGGAAAGAAGAGGGTTTCGAGATTGAGTGAAGATCGCGATCTTCTTCTTCTTTAGATCCAATCTGAGCAAAAGTGGCAATGGAGATCTTCTTCTTCAGATGACTCTTCTTCTTCAGATCTGCTGTGAGCGGCGTCTTCAGATTTGATGTTGGCGACTTTTCTTCAGATTCAATTCGTATGATTAGAAAAGAGATCGAAAAAGATGGAATGTTGTGATAAGAAAAGAAACCAAAAAAGATGGCAAGTTGAGAGAATTGGGATGCTAAGGTGGTGCTCTAAAAATAAAAAATAAAAATACTGAGGCGGCACCTCTCACAGGCCTCGATTCTTAGAGCTTTAATATATATAACTAGCGCTTCTAGGCCTACGTTAAAAAATAATAATTAAGTCTTATTAAAATTTATTAATAATTTAAATAAAATATTAATGAATCTTATGACATAAATCATAGCGAAAACATAGTTAAAATATTGAATCTTTCTGTTTTTTGAAAGGAAAAAATATTTTCTTTGAATCATAAATGTATAAAAGTTGATAGTGAAAAAAAAATGGTAATATTAGGTCATTCTTGAATGATTAAAGGAATTACATGTGGTATAAGGAAAAAAAAACGTTGATATTTGTTTATTGGCATGCACTTATTTCAGTAGTTGTACTTGGTTCATCTTCTCCGCTTATCTCGACAGTTGTGCTTGTTTCACCCTGTGCAGATCTTTTAACTCCTGCACTTATTTCAATTTGTGTGCTTGTCTCAATAAAGTTATATGTTTTCGGTATTGCAATGGAAGTGCTTGGTCCAACATCTTGAAATTTCATATTTTCTTTATAATTTGATACTGCATAATAAACATTCCAATAAATTAGTAAAAGACACTGATATCAAAGAAATTGTTTTGATGGCATTCAAATAAAACTTATAATTTTCAATTTCTAACAATAGAATGGTTGATTCTTGAGTGTAGCTAATTTATTCAATTTTATTGACTACGATACTGCTTTCTAAAGTTAGTTTGTTCATCGTTGAGTCTGGTTTTATATGAAATAAATATTACTTCCACAATGCTTTTTTTATTTCATTTTCCAATAATTCATACCAATTAACCTGCAAAATAATTAAAAATTTAATATTTATATATATACATGATGACAGTTAAAATAAAGAAATAACTTTATGTACATAAAAAATAATGTAAAATACCTTATTTGTACATTCTTGAAATTATTCTTCTATTACATTTTTGAAATTTTTAATTACTTTATCATGCAATAAGAATGATGTTTGCTTGATGTGATTCACAACTGTTATAGTTGTAATGTATCTAACAATAAAAAAAATTAAAAACAATTATTTTATAATATGTGCAATAGATAAATATTTTAACTTAATTAACATAACAGCCACATGATATGCAAATTTGGTTGGATTAGGGTTAACATAATTCCTAAAACTCCTATTTTTCAACAATCTTAAGAATCTTAAGAACGCCGTTGTTGAGTACAATGACTCATGATTAAATAATTAAGATTTCTGGGCTACGGATTATCATGAATAGTGTAGGGTTTAGGGATCTAATTCTTTATCTAAATAGTGTCAGTCAAAGGGTTATAGATGACTATAAATAGTTTAAGAATATAATAATTATCTCTGTAAGTAGTAAATCTAAATAATGTCAGTTAAAGGGATACAAATTACAATGAAACAGTTAAAGAATATAATAATTTGCTTTGTAAGTACCCAAATCAAATAGAAGGAATTCAAAATAAGATGCAGTTGGGAGCATGATGTACATAACTCATCAAGTTTGGTGGATTCACATGGACCACTTGGGGCACTATGATGTGATTTGAAAGAGTAGCGCTTGGGCATAGGCCACAAAAAAATTAATTAAGTCTTATCAACAATATAAGGGACATGAGAATTCTGTGAAGTAAGAGAGGAATACTTTAACCTATGTATCTTTCTAATGGAAGAATGAGAAAATATGCGGCCGTTCAACTTCTTCTATCGTTATGATTTATGAATGGAATAGAAAGTCAGAAGAAAGAGAATATAAATTGATACAACCTATATCTTGGGTTTCTTTTTTTAAAGAGTTTTTATGCTGAGATATTTGCTTGAAGTCCAAAGTCCAGGATAAAACTTATAAAAATTGACGCAACTTATATCTTGGTTTTTTTTTAAAGAGTTTTGCTTATCACAGCCCAATATATAACAAATATCTTAGGTTTCATTTTTTAAAAGAGTTTTTCTTATCATAAATTATTTACTATTCTAAATACAATAATTGAAGTAAAATAGGAAAAACTAATAACAAACAAAAGTAAATATTTTCAAATAATTCATAGAACCCACAAAAGTTTGGGGGGGCGAGTGGAAATAGAAAGATAAATAAAAAAATATTAATATATGTCTTTTAATTTTTTTTTACCTATGTGTATTCATTATGTATACGTCCCTATCCCCTAAACCCAAAAGGTAAAAGATAAGCTAAAAATAAAAATATTAATAGAAAAAAGGAATCGTACAATTTTTTCTTAATTATTTTTCAATAAATCTTATATTTAAATATATTCTCATTTTTTAGGCTGAACTCTGCCAGTTTTTGGTGCTGGTCCCAAGCTAGAGTAGAGGAAGAGGGTTGCGTTAGGTATGTTGACAGCCAGCGTAAAACTTTGTCACAACCCAAATATGAATTTTGAGATAATGATATTTCACGATAAGGCTAAGGCGTTCCCCGCTTTAAGCGACGCATTGCAGCATCACCCGGCTATAGTAAAAAGTATGCAAGGGCTACCACATGACTCTCGGCTAGTGCGGTTAAAGAAGTTAGTCAATGAGAAGAAGAGGAGGAATAGGAAAATTAGACTTGCTACTTGGAATATAGGAACCTTCATAGGCAAGAGCATACAGTTGTTTGAGGTAATGAAAAGAAGAAGAATTAGTGTGACTTGTATACAAGAGACAAGGTGGAAAGGGAATAAAACTAAGGAGCTTACGGATGGGTAGAAGCTTTTTTATGCAGGAAATAGTAATACAAGAAATTGAGTGGAAATAGTTATAGATAAGGATTTAAAAGAGAAAATTGTGGGGGTAAAGAGGTTTGGTGATAGAATTATAACAATTAAACTAGTGTTAGAGGAAGACATAATTCATATCATCAGTGCATATGCTCCCCAAGTAAGACTAGAGGAAAGTGTAAAAAGACAATTTTGGGATGAGATGGATGATTTAATGCGAGAAATCCCAAATAGTGATAAAATTTTCTTTGGAGAGCATTTAAACGGGCATATATGAAGAGATAATAGAGGATACGAGAGAGTGCATGGGGGCAAGGATTTGGAGAAAAAAATGGATTCAGAAACACTATATTGGATTTTGCAATGGCATTTGATCTTGTAGTAGCAAATACTTACTTTAAAAAGAGAGATGAGCATTTAATTACCTATAAAAGTGGGAGTAATATGAGTCAGATAGACTTTTTTCTAGTTAGAAAACAGGACCAATTGGCCTGTAAAGATTGTAAGGTTATCTTAGGAGAGAGTTTGACTACGCAACATAGGCTCGGAGTTTTAGATATTTGCATTAGAAGTAGAAAGAGAGCAGTAGTAAACAAAATGGACCTTAAAACAAGGTGGAGAGGTTTAAAGGGGGAAAGAGCAAATAAATTTAAGGACAAAATGATTGAGAAGAGAGAATGGAATATTGAAGGAAAAACTACAGTAATGTGGAATCAAATGACTAATTGCATTAGGAATGTTGCAAATGAGGTACTTAGAGAATCAAAAGGAAAGAGACATATTAATAAAGAAATATAGTGGTGGAGTGTGGAGGTTCAAAAAGTTATTCGACAAAAAAAGACATTGCTACAAAGTTTGACTGTAGACTAAGGGTATGAAAAATTTTGAGCTGTATAAAAAGGCAAAAAAAAGAAGTTAAGAAAGTAGTAAGTAGTGCAAAGTTCAAAGCATACGATGACCTTTATAATAGATAGGGAATAAAAGAAGGAGAAAATGATATTTTTAAGCTCGCAAAAATAAGAGAAAAGAAAAGTAAGGACTTAGATTATGTCAAATGTATCAAGGACAATGAGGAAAATATTCTGATGAAGGCAACGATATTAAAGAAAGGTGAAAGGAATATTTTAACAGACTTTTAAATGAAGAACATTTAGGGGATACTAGACTTAAGGAGGATACTTTATCACTAGAGCATGCTTTTCTCCGTAGAAGTAGAGGGGTGGAAGTGAAGGAAGCATTGAAGTGAATGAAGACAGGAAAGGCTACAGGCCCAGATGGTATTTCGATAGAAATATGGAAATGCTTAGAAGATGTTGGGGGAGTTAGTTGTGTAGACTATTCAATAAAATACTTGTGACAAAGAAAATGCCAGATGAATGGAGAAGAAGCATTGTAGCACCTATATATAAGAATAAGGGAGATATACAAAGTTGTACCAACTATCGAGGGATTAAACATATGAGTCATACTATGAAGTTATGGGAGAAAATAATGGAGCAAAGATTGAGACGGAAGACCAAGATCTCTGAAAATCAATTTGGTTTTATGCCAGGGAGATCAACTATGAAAACTATCTTTTCACTTAGGTAATTAATGGAAAAATATGGAGCGAAAAGGAAAAATCTACACATGGTCTTTATCGACTTAGAAAAAGCCTATGATAGGTTGCCGAGAAATTTAATTTGGTGGGATTTAAAGAAAAGGAATGTCCCTAGAGGTTACATTGAAAATTTTAAGGATATGTATGAAGGAGCAGTAACAAATGTGGGAACCACATATGGAGAAACAGGTGGATTCCTCGTGACTATAGGTTTATGTCAGGGATCAACCTTAAGCCCTTGTCTCTTTGCATTAATTATAGATGAGTTAACTGGGCATATTCAAGAAAAAGTACCATAGTGTATGTTGTTTGTAAATGATATAGTATTGGTGGATGAATCAAGAGATGGTGTAAATGCAAAAATTGAGAGATGGCGGGGGGCATTAGAATCTAGAGGCTTTAAAATAAGTCGTACAAAGACAGAATATATGGATTGCAACTTCAGTGGGCATATACAAAGTGTTGAAACCATGTCAAAATTGAAACCCAAGAGATGCCACGTAGAGATTCTTTTTGGTACCTAGGCTCGATGATTAGTAAGGATGGGGAGATTGACGAAGATGTAGAACATAAGATAAAAGCTGGATGTCTAAAGTGGAGACTAGCTTCTGGAGTTCTTTGTGACAGACGAATGCCAACAAAATTAAAGGGCAAATTTTACAGGACAGTGTTAGACCAGCTATGATACATGGAGCAGAATGTTGGCCAATTAAGAAAACGTATATTCGTAAGATGGATGTATCGAAAATTAGAATGCTTAGGTAGATGTGTGGTAAAACTAAGAAAGATAAAATTAGAAATGTGCGCTTTCAAGAGCATTTAGGGATAGAACCAATAGAGGATAAGATTAGAGAAACCCATTTAAGATGATTTGGGCATATTGAGCGTAGGCCAGTAATGGCACCGGTGAGAAAAAGTTTGGCTATACAGGTGAATAGCCCATCAAGTGATAGAGGTAAGCTGAAGAAAACATTGATGAAGATCATTGATTTAGATTTGAAGAAGTTTAACTTATCGAAGGATTTAGCTCAAAATAGAACGGAATGGAGAAACAGAATTCATGTAGCCGACCCCAACATGGTTGTGGTAAGGCTTTGATGATGATAATGATGATGATGATTTTTTGGGCCTGGGTTTAGCATGGGCCTTTGTATAAACCTGTGGATTTAATTATGTACGGACGTGTGGCTTTAGATCTAAACATTGAATATATACATAATGCCTAACTTGGTTATGGTTCATATAAATTTGGAGGTGTGGTCCATATCATTAGGCCATAGTTTATCTGACCCATGATTCAGTTTATATCTTTCCATTCACAATGACTATCTATCTGCATTTTCTTTTACCGACCCATATCTTGTTTAAAACTCAAATTTTTGACTTACTCACATCATATATTTACATATGAACCCGATATACATTTGTAAAACTCAATCTTATATTGGTAGGCCACAAGGTAGTGGCTTTGTCATAGCACAGATAACAACACTTTTTGCTTAATCAGTTGAAAAAAAGAAGAATATATATATTTTTAAATAAGATTAATAAGAAACTAAAGAAAATTTTGATCATATGGGATCCTTTTGATTTTGGTTTGGGTACACAGAGGACCTGGAACCAGAGTCATGAAAAGGAAACCAATCTAAATAGTTATTTTCATTAAAAAAAAGATTAAAAGAGTGATGACATGGTGCTCCAAAAAAGGCTGAAAGGAAAATATCTCAATATATATAGCATAGAATGTAGGGCTAGAGCTAGCAAATCCAATCGACATGAATAAAAAATAAGAACCGAGAGAGTAACTATGAAATATGTACATACCTGGTGATCTAAGCTCGTCTCTTTATCTCTTTCAAATATCCTTCTAGAGCATAGGAGAATAGAAGAAAGATGTGAATATTTCATATATGCTTGTGAGTAAATAAGAGAAGGATGGGTGTAGAGTTGTTCAAGAAAAAAGAAAATGAGACCCACCGAAACTCTTTTTCATTAGAAATCTCGTGAAAATAAAGTCTCGTCAGACGCAAGAGTCTGATTAAAGAGTTTCATGTAAACCAAGGGTCTAGTTAAAGAGTCTAGGCATAGCCAATAGCCATCTATGTGATTTATCTGAACCATGGGCCCACTCGCTTATTCTATGGATTACTATAGAGTATTATGATGTCCAGTGTAAGACGTATGACTTGGTGTCACACTTGTGTCCTGATGATGAATGGCTAGGATTAGTCTAAGACTTTGAATTAATATGGCCTAAAACTTTAATCATATGAGATCCTTTTGATTTCGGTCCGGGTACATAGAGGCCCGAAACCAAAATCATGAAAAAGAAGCCAATTTAAATATTAATTTTTATTAAAAAATATTAAAAGGGTGATGACATGATGTTCCAAAAAAGGCTAAAAAATATTGAGATATTTTAGAGAGGTGGTATGGATATATGAGATAAGAGTCCTTTAGAGAATAAATAGGGATGAAGTTGTAGAGGGATGAGAGAAAGAAATTAGAGAGGAGAGATTTCATAAAAACCCAATGAGAGATTTTAGGAAAATTGAGAGAATTTAGAGACTTGGTATAGATAGAATCTAACCAATATGGATGAAATCTTTATATTGCGCCACGTGTCGCTCTCTCATGAAAAGAATTGCACCACGTGTTGCCCTTCCATAAAAAGGGGCATTGTTATAATATAAATAATAATATAATCAAATCAGTACTACTGCTAATATTTACAAAAGTACCATTGCTTTTTTCAAATCCCAACAGTTTCTATCTAAATATCTTTTTCTCATGCATGCACATAAAAGTCTAATCAAATGTTTTTAAAACTTTCATCAAATCAATGGTGGGTTGTGATGGATAGGGAAAAATCATAACAAATTCTATTTATTATCATTGTGATCTTTTGGATTTGATAAAATGGAGTAGTTTTCAGGTGCTTGGTGGTGCTAGGCTCCTGAAGATTTCACGATAATATCAGACATGGTGGAGTTAGGCACTTAGCACCTGAAAATTTCACGATAACATGGGTCTCATATTGATAAAAATGAATTTAGAAAGGGTACCCTCTACCACCAGATGTATTATCTATTTGTAATTTAGTTGAATAAAATAGATAGTGATACTCAAGATTTATAGTAAAGGTGATGATATATAAGATGAATGTTACACGCTTTAAGATAAAGAAAAACAAGTGAAAAGCAAGTCCAATTAAAAACTAATTGTCCATATATCTATAATTCCAATCCATACAACCCACGGATCCTAAACTTCAGCTATTCAAAAAATTTTACTTGTGACATTGAAATAAACTTCTCAATCCATATATAGCATAGAACCAATCTACCCATATGAACAGCTAACCCGCATCCATATGGAACGGATATATTTAATTGTGGTCCCATATCCCTTCAAATTTATAGAGCCATTCAAATCATCCAAACATGTAGTCCCACCTTGCTCCACAACGATTAAAAAAAATAAAAAAATATCTATTTTCAAAAAACTGTAACTCGTCGATGGAAAGGAGGATGTCACTAGTTGCCAGTCGCGAGGAAGGCCGCCAATATAAATTAAACTGGTCACCGAATGTTGAACATGGAATGAAAAAGGGATAGTCGACTGAAGAAGGAAGTTACTTCAAGCATAGCTTTAATAATGGAAATCATCAATAAAAGTTTCTTGAAACGGTTTGGACATATATATGGAAATCATCAATAAAAGCTACGGTTTGGACTTAAGAATGTATGGTTTGCAAGAAATAATAGAGTTATGGTTACGTACGATAGATTTGCATGTTGTTTTAGCATAATTCGTTATTAGAAATTGTATTGTCGTGAATTGAAAGGAAGTAATATGATGGTTATCCCCTGAGATTTTTGGATTATGTGCTCTTTTGCTAGAATTTTGAATTCTAGCTATTTGGAAGGTCAGATTAACTTTGAAATTCGCAAAATTCCAACCTCCTTAGGATCTTTTAATGCTTAAATAGAGGATAGGATTCAGGAATTTCATTAAGGGATAATTTTTGAAAAATTTATAAATTCTTTAGATAAGAATTATTACAATTCTGCTAAAGAAGCCGGTCCTTAGTCTGCGAAAAAGTTGTTTAGAAAGGTTTGGATATGAAGTTCAAAAATTATGTATCGAAAGGATCTAAGTTCAAAGATTTAGGAATGGAGAGTAATTTAATGTCCTTTTAAAGTAAACATGTTCAATATACTCTAATTGCATTTTTTTTACTTTTCGAATAATTACAGTCATTCACTTGTAAGAGCAAATGCACACACACGAAAAGTGCATATTATGTTCTTTTGACAACTTTAGCCGCACGTCTGTCTAACTCCCGTTCCCTTAAAAACACCGTAGAAATGCGATATGATTTTTTATTGATAAAATTTTTCATCTTTTAGTGCAAACAATTTTTCGCAAAAGCCTTTAAAACTAATGCGCTTTTTCGAATTCCATAAAGCAAAGGCTGAGGGTGTAGGAAGGCACTCCATCAGAGCATTATTTTTTCCATCAAATTAGCAAAATTACACTATATATATTGCCCCTTCTCCTGATCTCAACGTGTTCGTGTCAAAAAGATGGAACAGGAACAATAAGATTTTCTCCTCACGATGAAATTGCACTGCCTGCCCGCAGTTTTTGGTAAATTTACTTTACAAATAAAGTCAGCTAAATGTCATTTCAAAAGACAATAAAATTACGAATAAAGTCATCCTAAATATAGAGTACACGATTTGATTATGAAAAACACATATATAATGAATTAGGGTGTCGTACATTTTTTTTTGACAAATTTACCCTAATAAAGAATGGCAACCATATCATTATCTTAAAATTATATACTCATAGAAAGAAAATATATTTGAGTCAAATTATAATGTTCTTTCTTGTGTTTATTCACCTCAGTATAAAAAGATATTGTGACTCAGATGTTAAAAACCAAAATTAGGCGTAGAATCTATAAAGAATGATAACGATATAGTTATCTGAAAATTATATACTTGCATTGCAAGGAAAAGAATATTTCTGGATCAA
Source organism: Sextonia rubra (assembly GCA_037013555.1). Lineage (NCBI taxonomy): Eukaryota > Viridiplantae > Streptophyta > Magnoliopsida > Laurales > Lauraceae > Sextonia > Sextonia rubra. Next base: position 57,932,371 of record JASUAD010000006.1, on the reverse strand, counting down.
ATTTTAGTGTCCTTTCTAGTATTTATGCACATCAATATAAAAGATATTATGAATCAGATATTGGACACTAAAAATGGACATGGTATCTATAAAGAATCGTAACGATATTGATACAAAAAAATTTTATAATTGAGGGAAAAAACAATTCTCCAAAGATTTTTTTTCTTTTATTAAAGAGAAAACACCAAGAAATGTTTTTTAAATTACACCCAGAAACATTTCCCCAAACATTTAGTAAACAAAAAACTTTTAGTAAATATTACTTATTTATTTATTTTCAAATTACATATTCTTCTTGAGAAATTTTTCCAACATAGTAAACTCACTTAAATTACATATCCCTCACTCCCTAGTCTTTTGTACATGATATAGCAAAGTTTCATTTAATATTTTTTACTCACTCAAAGAAGAAAATGTTTACATGTGCTTATGCAGTTTCGAATGACATAAATGAAATTCTCAGCTAGTGGGTCTTGTCTCATGCAACAGTTTGGATGTGCTGTGTGCATGCTTATTTGAATATTTCTCACTCTAAGAATGAGCATGTATAATGCACTAAAATAAAATCGAAAAAAAAGTTCATGTCTTTTAACTATTCAGATGCTCTTTATTAAGTTCAAGTTTCAGTCGGTATCTATAATTGATCATGTAAATGTTGGAAATGTCAAAAACTTTAAACCAAATCTATTGACTTGGCCAAAATGGTTTGAGGTTTTAAATGATGTGTCAACTTGAAATCTTAGATAGGTGCTGAGATCATTGGCAAGTTAATGTATAATACTTCAAATGGTAGTATGTATATATTTTTATTTCTTTTCCCAAATGATGTGGTTTCGAATTCGATTTATCTTTAGTAAATTCCTTGGGTCCAATTGGAAAAGTACAAACTACTCTCTCCCTAATGATGAAACTACAAACTAATCTAATAAGAGCAAGTTAAATTAGGTGTAGAATTAATAGCTTAGATTTTTAGGTTTTTTGTTTACTAAAGGTCTAATTCAGGGAGAGAGAGAGAGAGAGAGAGAGAGAGAGAAAACATATAATTTAAATTATACTGGAAAGGACAAAAAAATTTGACAAAAAAATATTCTTTTTATCACAAATATAAAATTTTCATGTAACGATATCGTTACCATTCTTTATAGATTATATGCTCAATTTTTTTTTTCAACATCTAAGTCATAATATCTTTATACTAAGGTGAATAAACACAGAAAATGATACTATTATTTGATCTAGACATGTCTTTTCTGCAAAAGTATATAATTTTATAATAACTATATAATTACTGTTATTTATGAAGGCAAATTTATCCAAAAAAAATGTACTATACCCTAATTCATTATATATGTATTTTTATAATTAAAAATCTTTTATTTCTTTAGGATGAATTTATTTGTAAAAATTCCTAAAATAAAAGAGGCCAAATCAAAATTAACATCTCAATAACCCACCTCTACATTTTAGTCTACCACTAAATGATAAAATACCATCTCCTTTTTTAAGAAAAAGATAAAATTTAATATTTTTATATCTCTAAATGATAAAAAAAAATATCACCTTTTGATTTATCCCCTCTCCCTTTTTTTTTTTCTTGTTTATATCTCTGACTAACCATTTACGTCACGAAGTAAAGAAACATATCAGCTATATAAACGTGCCCTCAGGATGAAACCATTCTAAAATGAATTCTTCACAATAATTAGTTGCAATGTTTTTCTCATCCTTAGAAAGTGATGTGATGTTATTGATGAATGTGTGGAGCACGTTTGCTAGAACCAAGATAGTTGCACTATTGTAGCCTTTTCATTTGTGGTGGACATAATCTCCGTATTATCCTTACGGGTGCCGTGGAATCTCCGTATTATCATTAGGGGTGCCGTGGTCCATGAATGACTAGCTTTCTTTAGGTTATTGATTCTGATTGGTCCACTCATCTGAAAAAGTGAGAGCAATAAACTTTACTGTTGCTAGCGTCATGATGAAATCATATTCAAATTATTTGTGCGCTTTAATTAACCCGTTTATATCACTCAAGGTCCAGTCTCTTATGTAATAATTTCTCAAAAGAATTTGTGATATGGGTTTCTCTGGACATTATGTGATGGATTATTGTCTGCGATGTGTAAATAACATATTTATTTGAAGAAATTTCAAAACACTATCTACATAAAACGTCTCAAATGCTCTAAAATAATTTTGAAATTTCAGTCTAACTGTTTGAGGATTTTATTGAGAAAACATTCTTAGAGTTTTTCTATACCAAAAAGGACTTTAAAAATGTGATTCTACCAAAGAGGTCCTAAGAGTCCTTTTTTATTTAAGCTTTTTAAATCTAAGTTGGGCGGGGATATCCCTGCTCCATGTATACGAGGGATATCCTCACTCATTTTCTTCTTCTTCCTCTCCCTTTTTCCTCCACTCTGCGTATTCTCTCTTTTTACTCCTTTTTCTTCATTTTTTATTTCTCTTCCTTATTTCCTAAACCACTACCCCCAAGGTGAAACCCCATGTCAATGCAGCCCATTCAACCCAATCTCTACCCCGCATTAGTTTTTTATACCACAACCCCAGCCACCACCCCTCCTCCACCACCACCACTTCTTGGACTCATCACGGTCGGCAGTGGCGAAGCCCGGATTCTATAGTATAGGGGGCCGAAGCTAACAATATATTTGTAAGAAAATTTAGTATACATAAATTGTAATGAACATCTTTTTTATTTTAAATACGCAAAATAATAAATATAGTTTTCAACAATCTCTCTTTCAATATATACAATCATAGCATTCGATAGATAATCATCTTCCATCTTGTTTCGAAGTCTTGTTTTAATAACATTCATTGCTGAGAATGCACGTTCTGTAGTTGCAGTAGAAACTGGAAGAGTAAGCACAAGTCTAACCAATCTATGAAGAAGTGAGTAAATTTCTGATTTCCTTGTCTTCACCAACCATTGACATAAGTCAGAAACCGTTAATAGTTGTTGTAGATCTGGATTTTGAGATAACTCAACTTCATAATGTCTTAGTTGCCTTTTAAGATCTTCTTTCTCGAACTCTGTGAAGTCTTCAGGATAAAACTTATCAACAAGAATGCAAACATAATCAATTTTGAATGACTTGTAATTATCCTTCAGATCCAATGCACAACTAAGAGTAAGCAACTCCATTGCATTATTGCTAAATCTGCTGTGTAGTTCTTGAAATATTTTGTCTATTGTAACAAAAAAAATGTTTCTTCTATAATGCTCCTCAACTGTAATTACATCATACTGATGGCGAGCTCGACCTCTCCTTGCAATATAACGAGCACTGAAATCTGGGACTTCAATGCCATGTCCCTCACAAAATGATTTTACATTTATCAAAAGTGCATCCCATTCAGAATCTCTCAACTTCTGAATAAGTGTTTTGGTAGTTGAGACAAGGTGCAGGGCATTTAAAATATCTAGAGACTTGTTTTGCAAAGCTTGGCATAGTATATTTGTGATCTCCATAATTTCTCTCATAAGGTGTAAAATAAAGATAAATTCAAAAGAAGTCAATGTCTGAAGAGCTGAATCTGCATCTCCACGCTGAGAGGGATTTCCTCCATCTATGATGTTGTTCAGAACTACAGTTGTTGCATTGTACATTTTCATCAAGCTTGAGATAGATCTCAAATGGGAACTCCAACGAGTATCTCTTGCTCTTTTTAAAGTGCCAATTTGATTTAGCCCCGTTCCAGTAGCGATTTCATCTTCATCTGAAGCAATCATACGAGCAATTTCATCAGCCTGAGCAGCTTGTAATTCGTCATGGCACTTGGAGGATGCACAAATAGTATTGACAATAAATTGTAATTTTTCAAAAAATTGATGAGTGGGAATAACTTCTCTGGCTGCTGCTACTAATGCCAATTGCAATCGATGGGCTAAACAATGAATATAATAAGCATATGGAGAATCATTAGAAATTAAGGCTCGTAATCCATTAAATTCACCTTGCATATTACTAGCACCATCATAACCTTGACCCCGAATATTCTGGTAATGAAGATTATGACGAGATAGAACAGAGAAAATTGTATTCTTTAAAGTTAATGCCGTAGTATCTCGAACATGAACAACACCAAAAAAACGTTCTCAAACAAAGCCATCTTTATCCACAAATCTCAAAACAAGAGCCATTTGTTCTCTATTTGATTCATCACGAGCTTCATCGACAATTATACAAAACTTTGCATCACCAATTTCAGTACGAATGTCTCTTTTGACTTTCTCTGCTAAAAAGATCAAAATCTCTTTTTGTGTATCTGACAAAGTATACGAGGCATTTTTTGGAGCATTATCCAATACAACTTCTGCAACTTTTTTGTTATAAGAAGCTAAAATTTTTACCATTTCAAGAAAATTGCCTTGATTTCGTGATTCTTTGCTTTCATCATGACCTCTCAAAGCACAGCCTTGAAAGACAAGCCATCGGACTGCATCAATTGAAGTCTTAAGGCGCAATCGATTATTTTCAATTTGTTGAGAGGTATGTTTTTCAAAAACTTGCTCTATATGCTAATATTGATTCTTCAAATCTTGACAAGAACTTTCAGCCATTTTATGAAATGATTTTGGATCTTTTACTTCATGAATCAAGAAGGCACAATTTTTTCCATCCCTGACTTTCTTCCAACGTGAAAATCCATCAATTGTAAATGCCTTTTGTTGAGCACCTCCTCCTTGTGTGTTAAAAAGAAAGCACGGTAGACAAAATGCTGCATCCTTTGTTGGAGAGTATTCTAACCAAGTAGGAAACAATTTAAACCATGATGATTGAAAGCTACGGCGAGGAGATGCTGGTCTGGATTTTGGATATTCATTAAGTTGATCTTGATACGGACCAACTTTAATGTAAGCTCGCCTAATTTTATCACGTTGATCAATAGGATATTCCCAAATTTGTTTTCGCAATCCCGGATCACGTTCTAAAAAATTGATATCAACTTTTTCTAATTCGAGCCTTGGGGATTTTAGAGGGAGATTTTCAGTATCAGCCTCATGGACTGAAGTCTCTGCACTAGAGATAAGTGGAGCCGATGGCGATGACACATTGTCGTCTGAACTAGAGATACTTTTTCTCTTGAAATAAGAATCAATTTTTGATGACTTTCTCATTTATGACTAATGAAAAATACAAAATATCTTATTCCTGCAATCAATGGAATAAGTTCTTAAAATCTAATAATTTCTAAATACTTGTACTAAATTGAGATATTGAGTGGTCTATTCTAAATTGAATATCAAATAAATAAATCAACTAAAATACAAAGGGGGAGAAATAGAGAGAGAAATACCTCTATTGTTTGTTTGTAGGAATTCAATTCCTTCACGCTCTAAGTCTACCAAATTGCACGTGCTTTTGCAAATTAAAAAAAATGGGTTTCAACTTTCAAGGAGAATGCACAAAGAAAAAATAAAAAAAACATTTATTGGATAATGCTCCAAAAAATGATCATGAGAGGAATGTACTTGTGATTTTGTTGCTACTGCACTCTCCCTCTCCTCTCCTTTTCTCCTCTTCCCTCTTCTTCCTCCCTCATTTTTCCTTGTTGCGTTTTCAATTTCCCAAAAACGTTAGGTCTTGTTTCCAGTTTTTATTTGCCTCTTGTGTTTCCAGTTTTTAATTACAAGCAATGACCCAAGCATTAGATTGCCACGACAGTCCCTCTTCTTGTCTTCCCTCTTGCCAGGTGGGTCTTTGGTGGCTGGCAGAATTAGTGCCATGGATCATGGATGGTGGCCCTACTAATTAGCAAAGCCTAAGTTCTTGTATATTAGTTTAATGAGACTTCCATATAAAGTGGTTGGAATTGTGTTTGTTTAATGGGCCTTCCATATAACTGTTTGGAATTGTCTTACTCCAATGGATCGTCAACAAGGTTGGATGGTGGCCCCTATTAGATCAATCATATTACATTATTAGCGTTTCTGACCATAGGGGCCATGGCCCCCACCCCCCCGCCCCAGCCCCCCACTATCCTCGCCACTGACGGTCGGTGTCTACATCATCTACACTAAAGGCATTCCGCCCTCTTCTTCTGCATCTCCTTTGCCTTGATTTGGTTAGAAAGAAGTTCAAAACAAAAATGGTTTTCTTGCCTTGATTTAGGTCTAAAGAAGGATATGAAAAAATGAGATTTTTTTTTCGTTTGGAATGTAGGTTATAGAAAATGAGATTTTTATGGAGATTATAAAATGAAATTTGGAAAGACGTTTTTTTTTTTTCTAAAGATAAGATGGAGTATGTGTTCCACGGAAAGGATGAAGGGGGAAGAAGAAGAAGAAAGAAAGAAAAAAGTGCAGAGAAGGAAAGAAGATGAGGAAGATAAAGAAAACACAAGTGGTTGGGGATATCCCTGGTTATGTACTTGGTGAGCAAGGATATCCCCGCCTAACTCAAATTCAAAAAATTTAAATTAATTAGAACCCTTGAGACCATTACAGTGAAATTATGTCTTTAGGGTTCTTTTTGGTATCGATAGATTCTAAGAGGATTTTCTCAGCAAAATCCACTATTTGTTTTTTGGTCAAATTTTTAAATGATGAAATTTAATGAAAAATTTTGAAATTCCAATATGCTGGGACATTTATATATTACGGTGACAAGAATTCTCTCAATCCCAACAAAGAAATAAGACAAGAGCAACTACATATAATGAAATTCTCTCATACGTGTCATTCAAATTTCAAATCCATGGGACGTCATTGGTCTGCGTCAGGGTTAATTGTGGATTGTGCTGGGTAGGAACAGGCTGAGGCATATCTAGGCCTGTTAGAAACCAGGGTTAAAAACATTAGAATATATCTAGATCTATCTTTGAAATCTTAACTGCCAAATTATTATTTAGCTTTTGGCCAATCCCCTAGTATAGTGGTGAGGCATGTCTATCCATAATAATAATTAGTAATAGAAATCGTGGATTACGTGGGATGTCTGAGCAAAACAAAAATAAAAACTTTACTCCAGACAGAATTATCTACCCACCGACACACCCTCACATATAAAACATGTGATTAAAATAAGAATTAGAGCCCATTCATATTTTTTGGGGGCCATCAATGTAGCGGTGGATACAACTCGTTTCTAATGATAAGTGATTGATTAAAGTCCCCCACCAAAAAATGAAAAAGAGTGAATAGTACAGTAGTTTTCTCTTTCAAAGGTGGTCCCTATAGTCATATGGTAGATTTATGACCTTGGCATCCGAGCCCCACAGTCCTGAGTCACTGGTGGTATGTCTTGCATGGAAAGTTGTGAACGTCCCAACCCAAACAGAGTGCTACCGCTAGACCCAGCAAGCATCTCTTTCTCACTCGTTTAAAATCACAACCCCATCCGGCTTCTATAAAACAGCCCCTTCTTACTTCCATTGGCATCCTCATCTCTTCCTCTAGGCCTTAGATGAGTTGTAAGATGATCAGAAGCGTCAAAGAGGTTGTAGAGTCATGCAACTTCACCTCCATCCCTTCCAATTACACATTTTCGCAAGACGAGGATGCCCACCTTCCTGATACTGATGCCCCAGAGATTCCCACCATTGATTTCTCTTTGCTGGTTAAAGGAAGAACTCCCGATCAACGGTCCCAAACCATTCGATATCTCGGCCAAGCATGCAGAGAATGGGGCTTCTTCATGGTATGCTACAAAACAAAATCTGACTCCTTTTCTTCTCATTCTTCAATCCATGTTTTTTCTTGTTCAAGTTCAATTTTTTCCTGAGTCCGAGTTCATTTACAGTTGAGGAACCCAAGCCATGTACTGGGTCTAAAACAGACTTCGGTGTTGGAATTGAGTCCACCGATTTCAAAAATGGCCAGGCTATCTGGAAACCCACATTAATGGCCTGTTTGTTTGCTTGTAATAGATATGAATTCAAGGTAATAAAATGAGCTCCACCAAAGGATTATTAAGGTCGTGAAGGGTAAAGAATATAAGGTGAAGATGTAGATGAACCTTGATCTATCGGGGTATTGAATTACTAGGTTGATATGACTTAGTATTCATTTCCATTTTTCCTTCATTTAATTTCAATTACAGAGAGATCATTTGATGTTTAGTTTTCAACATTCATCTTTATTTTTACATTTCCAACCACTCACAATCCTAGATATTCACTTACAAGAAACAAACTTGCACTTTAAGCTTCTTACAAGAGAATCAAATAATTCCCTTTTTACGCGATGTATTTATGTTATATGTTAACATTATTTTCTTTAGTATTTTTATTATGTGTGAATATTGCCAAATTTTACTGGCTTCATTGGATTGGTATTGACAATTTAACGCAAATATGACTATGGGTGAGATTCAGCTAACTTGAAGCACTCAGATTGCCAGGTCAAGTAATCTTATGAGCCAAATAGGGGTGTTCATGGGCTGGGCTAGGCCAGACTAAGGGATATCCAAGCCCAACCCAAGCCCGTCATGGGCTGCAAAAGCCTGAGCCTACCCGTTTAATCAATCGGGCCGGGCCAAATCAAGCTTTTAATCAATTTTATAGCCTTTTAAGTAATTGTTTGTACTAATTAAATTGAATTACATGCATTTGTAATACAGGCCGGACCAAGCTTTGGGCTTTCTATTACTTAATCTAAGCCAAGCCCAATTATTAGACGGGCCCTAATAGCATATCCAAGCCAGACCCAAAGCGGGTAGGACCCAAATTTGCCTTGGGTTGGCGAGCCCATGAACACCCCTAAAGCCAAGAGAAGCATCTCTAAGGGTAAGGGTGAAATGAAAAATGCTTTTGTTATTAGCATTGTTAGGCTTTGTCCAAGTCCCACTTGAAAACATTGAAATCCTAATTCTGAGCTTATAAATAAAACACCGTCGTAGCTCAATATGATGCGTTTTAAAGTCGTAAGAGCTCCAAACTTAAGCATTTAGTCTTGTGAGATAGCTGGAGATGTTAGAGAAAACATACTTATCATTTTAAAACTTTACGTCTTTAGCAATAAAATTTTGTTAGAATTGTTAAAAGGATTTAGGGGTTGTTACGACAAAATTTATCCATAGATTGATTATGAAAAACACATACATATACAATGAGTTAGAGTGTCGAACATTTGTTTTGAACAAATTTACCCTAGAATGATAGTGGCAAGTTCTTGAGATTTAAATATACCTTATCTCGCACTGTCCTTCACGTTTTCTCCATTAACTTCTCTTCCACAAATGAATGAATCCAAAAAAAAATTTTTTTTTTAAATAGGCCAAACAAAGCAAAGTAAAACAAATCCCTCTTTCATACAAGAAAGTAACAAAGATTATAAGAAAGAATTAAACCATTAGAAACCCTACATAGTTTTCTTATCTTCTTGCAACATTGTAACGCATGGGTATAAAACAACACAGTATAAACATCTTTCTTATATTCTCATGGAATAAGAAAGCTTAGAAGCAGATTTGCCATTTGTTGTAGTCATACAATAAAGAGAAGAAAGAGAACAGATTCCAACATATGACATATTCTACATCGAACATAGATTGACAAAAAAAAAAAAAAGGAAAGAGTAGAAATTAGAAAGCTCATTTATAAAAAAACCCAAGATAGTGAATACACTTAAAATTCAACCTCAAGACAACCACATTTATAAAAAAAAGTTGTGAGAACTCACGTCATTGTCATTTCCTTTAGTTGTGACTTTCAAAGAAGGGAGATTCGCACAGGAAAGTAATGAAAAGACTAAGGGAAGGAGGAAGATGGCTCTAGACAAGTGAGAACTGTAGCATACTTTCTTTGTGGGTGAATGAAACATATAGCCTAACAATATCGTTTTTGGTACACCAATAGATTCATTCAAAAGAGCAAAGAAACAACAAAAATACATTAGGAAGGGGACAAAGGAACACAAGGCACATCAATCCATATCTCACTAGCCCCACAGTATGTACTTTTAGCGAGATTATGAGCTACAAAATTCTACTCTCTGGGAATATAAGAAAAACTAATCAACTCAAACTAAATTAAAAGAGTTGTAATGTCTTTCAAAATAGGTTCACTGGACCAATCATATAATCCTTTAATGGCTCACACCACCTTTAAGGCATCTGACAAAATGTGGACTTTATAGAGCCCTCTATCTTTAGCTTTAGTCAAGGCAGTAAGGATTGCCCTTCCCTCAGCTTCTTTTGATGAGTATACCTTCGGTCCATCAACCGTACCTATATTCAACCAACAACCATTATACCAAAAGGCAAAGCATAAACCTGCCTTTCCACTGCAGGCACTAAAAGCTACATCAGAGAGAATATAGACTTTATCATGAGAAGAGCTCAAGTTGAAGCCTTGGATAAGATCAACTTCTACTGGTTGAAGTTCTTTAGCCTTATAGCCAGAACAAATTATTAGATTTAATGCAATTCTTAGAGATTTCAATAGATGAATCACTTTTCCTCTAAATATACAGGCATTCCTAGTTTTCCATATGGCCCAACAAAGGGCTACTACCAAGGCTTGATAAGACCGAGTAATAGGAGTTGTTGAACCACACCTCACCATGAAAGATTTCCACCACTCAACATTATTAATAATAGTGATATGAGAAGCTAAAAACCCAAAATTAGAGCTAAACAAAGTTGCTCTACCATGATCACATTGGAAGAGTGCATGTTCCACAATCTCTTCACTCGTATTGCAAATAGGACATAAATTAGTAGAAGAAACGGATTTACTATGAAGAAACTTACGTACCAAAATAGCTTTGTGCAAACATTTTCATCCAAAAAGTTTAACTCTTTGAGGTAAGGGAAGACGCTAGAAGGTCTTCCATTGAAATTAGGGATCACAAAGACTATTTCTTTCGTTGAACATGGTAATATAAAAGGATTTGATAGTGAACTCACCATTCTTCTAAATGGCTAGATCATTCTATCCATTACAAAAATTTTGGGATTTGGTGACAAAATGTTTCATCGTTGGAAAATATTTTTTCGTCACAAATTACTTATCGATATGAAATTCTTTCGTTGCCCGTTTTGTTGCCGTTGTCCCGTCTTTAAAGAAATTTTGTTACGAAATATGATTTCATTGCCGTAATGTCGCAATCCACAACGTCTTATTTAGTCACTAAATATACCAAAATTTTGTCACTATATATTACATTTCATCGTAAAAAGCATATAACAGGATTATTAAAAACCGATCAGGGACGAAATTATTTCGTCGCCATGGCGACGAATTAATTTCTTCTCTAAAAGTATTTTTATAGTTGCTAAATGTATTTTTTTAAATTAAAAAAATACTTTTAGTAATTTCGTTGCCAAAAGGAATTTTTAAAAAAAATTATTTTTAAATTTGCTCCTACCTCTCTCTCTTTCGCCCTCCCTCTCTTTATTTTATCTCTCATCCCCTCCCCTTTGTCTCCCTAAATTTCTCTCTCTTCCTCCCCATCCTCTTTTTTCTCTCTCCCCTCTCCCTCCAATATCTCTCTTTCCCTCCCCATCTCTGTTCTCTCTCCCTCTCCTTCCCTCTCCCACTCTCCCCCTATCTCTATTCTCTCTCTATCTCCTTCCCTTTCCCTACCTCTCTCTTTCCCTCCCTCCCCATCTATATTTTCTCTCTCCTTCCCTCTCCCTCTTTCTCTCTCTTTCCCTCCCTCCCCATACTATTCTCTCTATCTCCTACCATCTTCCAACCTCTCTCTCTCCCTCCCCATCTCTATTCTCTCTTTCTCTCTCCTCCATCTCCCTAGCTCTCTCTCTCTCCTTCCCTCCCTCCCCATATCTACTCTCTTTCTATCTCCTACCCTCTCCCTACCTCTCTCTCTCTCTCTCTCTCTCTCTCTCTCTCTCTCTCGCTCTCTCCCTCCCATCTCTAGTCTCTCTTCTCTATCCTTCCATCTCCCTACCTCTCTCTCTCTTTCTTTCTCTCCTTCCCTCTCCCTACCTCCCTCTTTCCCTCCCCCTTCCTTCCATCTCCCTCTCTCTTCCTCCCCTTTCCTTCCATTTCCCTCCCCCTCTCTATTCTCTTTCCCCTCTCTCCCTCCCTATCTCTCCCGAGGCTTCATTTATAAATTTTGCTTTTTTTTTGTGATGAAATAAATTTCTTCATGAAACCGATCAGTTTTTGTGGGAATAATGGTGCCTTTTTTGTTTGTATTTTTTAGATTTGGAGACGAAATTTAAATTTTGTTGCGAATAGCACACCTTTGGCAATGATATCTAAGTTTTCATCGCCAATTCTGAAAATAGAAACAAAAAAAGGTGTCAAAAAAGGCCCCTTTTTTTCTTTTGTATTTTTCAAAGTTGGCAATGAAATTTGAATTTCGTCGCTAAAAGGTATATTATTGGCTACGAAATATAACTTTCGTCACCAATAGTACATGTTTTAGTGATAAAATTCAAATTCCATTGCCAATTCTAAAAAATATAAATGAAAAAACGGCATCATTATTAGTGAGGAACATAATTTTTCCATCACCTATGTTACACTTTAGGTGACGAAATATTTTTTTCGTCACCTTATGTCATATATTTTTCTATAGTTAGCAACGAAATAAGAGTTTCATCTCAAATTCATTAATTATTAACGACCAAAATAGATATTCATCGCTGAAAGTATGATCTTTGGCGACGAAATACTATTTCGTTGCTGATTCTGAATCAACAGTGATGAAATATTGATTCATCGCCAAACTTCGTCGCGAATAAAGCCATTTATTGTAGTGATCATTCGTATTATGCTGAGGAATATAAATTTTCAAAATACTTTGAACATCCATGTTATTGCTAAAAGAGTTTCTAAGGAGGTGGATATTCCAATTATTATTTTGGTCAATAAGATCCTTGACAGCAAGATCTTGATTAGTGGCAATAGAAAAATGTTTGCTAAGACCCCCTTCGTACGGAATCCAATTACATTTCCAAATCGAGATATTTTCCCCATTTTCAATAATCCACCCCATTCTATTTTAATAAAGTTAGTAGCTTCCACAAACCCCTTCCAAAACCAAGAATTCCCCTTTCTGAAATTTGGCCCCCAAAGAGATTTGTTTGGACATTATTTAACTTCAAGAATTTTGGAGTTGAGTGAATTTTCATCAGCCATAATTCTCCAACTAGTTTTAGCTAAGATGGCTAAATTATTAGTTTTGATATCTCTAATACGAAGTCCCCCATCTTCAATAGATTTACAAATATTTCCCTATTTAATAGTATGCACTTTTTGATGTGAGTGAGTGCCCCCAAAAGAATTTCCTAAACATTTTATCCAAAGTATTAAAGGTTTTACATGGGTGTTGGAGCACTAACATATTATAGACTGGGATAGTGGAGGCAACTATCTTGATAAGAGTACTCCTCCCAACTTGAGTAAGAAGTTGGGCCTGCCAAGACATTATTCTACGGCAACTTTTGAAATGAGGGACTGAAAGTTAGTATTCTTAGTCTTGTTCATGACAATTGGGTTACCTAAGTGTTTCTCATTATCATTCATGAGGCGAACTCTTAAAATTTTAGTCAATTCTCTACTTCTTAAGGCACAAGTACCCTTCCTAAAATAGGCCGCAGACTTATTAAAGTTGATAAGTTGACCTGACATTAAACAATAATTCTCAAGGATATATTTTATTTCTCTAACCTCATTAATTTTAGCATTAATGAAAATAAAACTACCATCAGCAAAGAGTAAATGAGAGATACTAGGTGCATTCCTAGCCACCTTAACACCATGGATTAGCCCCTTGTTTTATGCTCTAATCATCATACGTAAGAGAACTTCAGCTCCTATAATGCAGATATAAGGAGAAAGAGGATCTCCTTGTCTTAATCCTCTTATAGGAAGCACATTACCAAAAGGGAACCCATTAAGGAGAATGGAGAAAGAAACAGATGATATGTATTCAATAATGATTTGGATGAATTCCCTATTAAACCCAAACGCCTCAAAAACAATGCTAATAAAATCTCATTCCATTCTATCATGGGCTTTAGCCACATCAAGCTTTAGCTCCATAGACTTAGAGTTCAATTTTCTCTTAAACTAGTGAATAACTTCATGATAGATATCGTTAGGGGAGGTTTTTAACATTAGTTTAACGTTATTGTTAGGGGAGGTTTTTTAACATTAATCTAACAATATCGTTAGGAGGCAAATTAGTCCAAGAAAAATGTACAAACCTCAATCAAATATTTTAAAATATTTGTTAATAAATCCATTTAATCTGGATTTAAGACTATTTTTTTTGTAAAAATCTTAAGGATTTATAAAGTTATTTTGTAATATCCTTTTCATTAAAGAAACATGTGATTGAGGAGGATTTTAGATAAAACCGTATGTCTAAAGTTGTTTCAGGAATGTTAGAAGAAAGATATCAGGTAGGTAAGAAAGATCAGGTAAATTTGAATTTTTTAAATAATCTCACCGTGTGCGATTCTTCTTTGTCTAAATTGAAAGGATTTCCTCTAAAGACAGTTATAATGAATTTATTTATGCGAAAGTCTTTAATTAGAACGTTCCCAAAGGTGACTCTATGTCAAATATAAATATTTTATATAGAAAGATTGATTGATGGATAGAAAACAGGCACAATATAGGTGGATATATTTCACTAGAGTCATTTTCAGTGACAGCCTGCCGTCAGGGTTCGCCTGATACATACACAATGGGTAGTTTTTGTTGAAAGGTACCTTTTCGGCCACAAACAAGTTCGAATCTTAGTCCCCCAAATATAGATCGTATCTAATTAAATTAAGAAACTTGCATCTTTAAGTAACTCATGGAATTCAAGTTGCCCAAGAAACTAGAATGTGGAGACAAGAAAGTAGATTTTCTAAAATAGTAAATTATTTTTTCTGTTTCTTGAGAAACGATCCATATATGGCGTACCCACATGCACCTGAAATTCCACTATGGATTTGGGAGTGTGGCCATTGGACGCAGAACATATATTGGGCCAGATTCGACTAGATCAGTCCTTCCTTATCATACCCACCCACCAACGTCCAAAATAAAACTTTTTAGGGCCTTTTTTTTCATCGGATGAAAACTTCGTAAGATGACTATGATAAGGATTCCTTTCTTGGTGAAACTATGATAAGGATTTGTGAGAAGTGTTTTCATGCTCATTAGCGGACTCTTGTGAAAGAATTGAGTGATACGTACCCCTCAATGAAAAAGGTGTGAACAGGTTTACGAAGCACGGGTGGCTGCACCCCTTGCAGACACACACACACATACATTTATATATATATATATATATATATATGTTGTGGACATAATTTCTCATTCAATCTATTTAGTTGCAAGAATATGATGTGCCATGTGTGGCTACTTTAAACTCAAAAACGAGAATGATGGGTTCCTCAATTGGTTTGGAATGTGTATACACTATGGATGTGTTAGGAAGCGGGATAAATTTTTCGTAAGATTGGATAGCTAATACCATCCAAACATCAAATGGTATTATTGCATGGATGGGTCTTCATTTATCCCAGAGATGAATATAATCTGATGTTTAATTGCATCTGGATAAATGGAGGATAAGGAACAAAAAGATTTAAAAAATATTATCTTCCTCCCCGCGCCCGCCCCCCCCCCCCCCCCCCCCCCCCCCCCCCAAACTCAAAGCCAACCCAAATTATCCAACCCCCACAGTGGGATTATTAAAGCCGAAATACTAGATATTAATTCACTATAGCATCAGGATTGGGATAATATAATCACGGGTACTAAAATTGCAAACAAACAAATGATAAGTGGGACAAATTACAAAAGTTGCTTATCCTCCCACTTATCCCCCCTTATTCCATTTCCAAACACATCCTATGTGTTTTGCATATATATTTTCCAAAAAGATCTGGAAGGGCCAAGGCCTATGGTGGACTAAGGATTTTCACTAGATGGGGCTAAACTTATATTAAACTTTTTTTTACGTAAGTACAAAAAGAAACTGTATTGCATTTTAATAAACACAACATATTAAACTGAATCAACTAACATACATTTCTCTTTTGAAAAGCCATATCAACTGTAAAATAATAACATACATTCCTATTATTGATAAATAGAGATGTTATCCATTTACAATAAACTATGTAAGTGATAATAAGGAAACTGAAAAATAAGTAGATACTAAATATTTATATGAAGGCGTTACTACAAACAAATTTCATAATTGACCATTGCATAAAGAGCCTCTAACAGTAGAAAAATGAAGCATTTGATATCGTATTTCTAACATTTTTAAGATGATTATATTGGATGATAAATGCACTATGCATATATATTTTATTTAAAAAAATGCGATAAAGAAACCCATGTTTGTTCCTTAAAAGGGTATTGCTCCTCCTATATGAAGCTTAAAGAAAGCCCAACTGCTTCATCAAACTATTCACATTGGCCGCAATGCAAAATTAAGGTAACAAATGAAACCATATTTCTTTCTGGCATTTCATCAAATGTCTAATTTTTACATACATATTGAAAAGTGTATTCCAAGCAAATAAATACAGGCATAGAGAAAAACAGAGAGGTTGAGAGAGGGAGACAAAGTGGAACATAGAGAGGGAGAACGTCTTACTTGTGAAGCTATGATGAGTAGAAGCTTGACACAGAAAGCAGAGGCGGTCAGCCCAAGTCTAATTTTTTTCCCTCGTAGAGGTTGAAACACATTCAAGGTAGAGGTTTTGGAAATATAATGTGTTTGGGTGGGCAAACTTTGTCAAATATGTGGGTATAGAAAGGGCCCACAAGAAGATGTTGGAGAATTTATAGTTGGCTTGGGATGACTGCCCCAGGTTAGCTTCACGTGGGTTCACCCCTTGTCGTGGGCACCCTCACCTCCTAGTTCCACCTTGAGTGCCTACCTTTAAAACCTAAATTGTTAAAATCATTTTTTAACCTTTAGCTTATCATTAATAAATACAAAAAAAAAAAAAAAAGAAAACTTTACTCCAACAAGATAGTTATACACCAATCACTAGATCAACATGTGAAACACATGATTTAAAAAAAGTGTCAATTCATATATTATGAGTCATCAATTTGGTAATGGGCATAACTCTTATTAAATCGAAATGATTGCTAATGATAAATGAATACTATAGTGGCCTTTTATTAAAGGTGGCCACTATTTGATACATTTATGACCCTGGCTGGGGTACCTCCTCCTACCACTCGATTCACCAACTTTCTCTTTTTTAGTTATCATTCTTCTAAAACCACAACACCATCCTTTTTCTCTAAGCAATATTGAGGGAGAGGGAAGAGAGAAAATCGAGAACACAATAAAAATCCATTTATTGCATTCTGAATAAAACCATTACATTCACCAAGTGTTTGGACAAATACAGCATATAATATTAATAAAAACTGGATATTGTAATATTTCATTATTGCAGAGCAAAATGGTATCATATTATAAGTGATGATGTTTGGTAGTATCTTGAAAGATTCATTTCCTAGAGACTTGCTCCTACAAGAATGTACAGAAGAAAGAAATCTTTCAATTTTTAGTAGAAAGCCTAATTTTTAGGTAGATAGATTCTATCATAATGTAACATACAATATAACATAATCTTTTAAAATACTTGTTACCAAATACCCTTTAATATAAATAGGAAAGCCTTGAGCAACTTTGCTAAGTATAGTCCTAACCAAACAAAAATTACAATTATAAAGGAAAACCCTAAACCAAATAGGGAAACTTAACCTAATAAGGAAATCTACACTACACACTGGCCTAAACCTTTCGATGTATGTGCTAAGCCAACAATGGCTTTAATACTCTCCCGTCAGCTTTGACTTCCTATCCATGAAGCCAAGTTGCCGTCTGAAATTGGAGAACTTTAGAAACGATAACCCCTCCGTGAAGATGTTCACGATCTATTTTTTCCTTACTGATTGGGAGAAGAGTGATGGCACATTTAGCATTTTCCCTTAAATGAGGCGTTGTACCTCGATGTGCTTTGTCCTTGTATGAAATACCAGATTCTTTGTAAACGAATGATACTCTCATTGTCGCAGTATAGCCCCACAAAATAGTCTCCTGGCTGCAACATATCTTCCATCAACTGCATCAGCCATTCACATTCTTATGTTGCCATAGATGGTATAACACTCCGACCCGAGCTAATTGAGATTAATAACTAATTTAGTGTGATTAATAGCTCATTAAACTAGTATTAATTTAAATAATTGAGAATATTATTGTTTAAGTTAAAGACGAATATTGTTTTATCATAGCCGAGTCTTATGAGTCGAGTCTAGATCACAAATAGGTAGTTTAGATTGGATTTGACTTTGATAAGGTAGATAAAGCCTTCTTCATAATTTCAAATTTTGTGAGTTTACTTCGAACATGCATCCTATTGACACCATCATGTTCATTTCGGCAAGTTCCGAAACTTTCATGTTTGGCTTGAACCCATTTGACCTTGTTTAAATCAATTGAGCCCTCATTTGACTTAAATTAAAATTACACTAAGAGGATGGACTTTCTTATAAATGTCATAAAATTTTGATGTATAAAGGAGCTCAACATCAGCCATCCGACCCTTTTTCACCAAAATTCAACTGGGAGCTCATTCTCCTTTTTCTCTTCCCCAAATTCTACTTCCATGCATGGTGGAGATCAATGCATGTGAGGATTGAGCCTCCAAACTCCATTTCCATCATCCTTTTTTAACTTCCATCACCATTTTCTTTTGGATATTGTTGGAATTTCTCTCCTTCTCCCCATCGGCCATTGAAGGTGAGAGTTTCTAGTTTTCTTGGATTTCTGAATGATAAAGCAGTCTTAGAGACTTAAGGGAATACATGCATCTCATTCTCTTCTATCAATTCCATGTTTTTCAATGATAAGGTTAGATTTGGGCCTTTTCTTCTACAGTGAGCTAAAGTAAGGGAATTTTTTAGCAAAGCTGTGAAGTATAAGCTGGTTATGGATGATGCATCTTGGTATTATGTGATTCCATTGATCAATTATTACTCCTTTTGATTTACAACCTCATGTAGTTGTTTAAATTTATAGAATTGACATAATTGGGTATAGAATGAATGGAATGGAAGTGGAGTGAATTGATGGGACGGATATAAATGTAGGAGAATTAGAATTCGTTATTTGGATGCAGGAAAAGCTAAGGAGAGCAAAGAAATCAATTTCAAACTAATTTGTTCTATAGTAGAAGTCACTCCAGGGCTGATTAATCTAATAAGGGTCCAATCGATTGAATTCCACCATTGGATGGTGTCTAATCAAAAGGACCCATACCCAATCGATCAGGCCTTATTTATACCCTTATACTTTTATTGTTTAAACATAGATTTGGGGTTCAATTAGGGTCTTATGTTACCCCAAATGGCCCTATTACTCCGTAATATTAACCTAAATGCTAATGATGATACAAACCTACAAACTTTAACACTGTAAGGCTATAGAACACCTAATAATGCATTAGTTTAGGATCTTTAAACATAGACAAATGGGCCAACAGTAATTACTTATGCATGGATAGTCTTGGTTGTGATTTATTCATGTATATCCCTTGTACATCGAGCACTTAACCAAGGGTGTTGGTTTAGGGGACTTTCATACATGTTTTATACACTATAATACTAAACAACTATAGTAGTATATCAAATAACTTAAAACTACATCGAAATGGTAAATTGGAGGCTATGAGTGATTAATTTAGGGTTGGCTAGTAAACTTCCTTAACTCCCTAAATTATTTTTCATTGCATACTATAAACTCTCAAATTGTATTGAGTCCTTATTACAATGATGCTGAATTGATCTACTTCACTATTGTTTATTTGACATTGAATCATTGTTTTAATGATACTAAATTAACTAGTTTACCGTTATTCATTGATAGTAAATTTGTATTTCACATTAAGTAAGATTGATTGAATTACATTAGAATGAATCATGACTGAACTAGATTGAAACCTTACTCAATTAATAATGATTTATTCGAATTTGTCTAGCTTTACTTAGCTTCGTTCTTATGAAACTCAATGGGGTCGAATAAGGAGAGATTGATTGATTGCCATTGCAATTGGTATCTGGGACACCGGAACCTAGAAACTAAGGGCCCAAGTGTATTGGGCACGGGCATTGGTGTACCCAAAGACAAGATCCCTGTTGGAAGAAATGGGAGAATTTGAGATCAAAGGAAGAATTAGAGATTTAGCCTACAAACTAGCCATTCCTTTAGAGTTTGCAGGTGTACATGATGTATTTCATGTTTCAGTGCTCTGAAAGTACATCAGTGATCCTACACATGTCATTCAATATGATGATATACAGGTTCAACTAAATGCGACATACACTAAACGTCTACTCCATATTGTCGGAGTAAAGGAGTAGTGTTGTGTAAAAGGACCATATGATGGAGTCAAAGTTCTTTGGGAACACCATGAACGCCACGTGGGAACTCGAAGAACTGCTGGCTCGGAACTATCCAGAGCTCTTCAAGCAAGTATGTGTTTCATTTAGAGGACTGAATGTTTACTAAGCAAGGGAGGATTAACACTCCGACCCGTGCTAATTGAGATTAGCAAATAATTTAGTGTGATTAGTAACTTATTAAATTAGTATTAATTTAAATAATTGAGAATATTGTTGTTTAAGTTAAATACCAAGATCGTTTTGTCATATTTGAGTCTTACAGGTTGAGCTCAGATCATCAATAGGAAATTTAGATTAGGTTTGACTTCGATAGGTAGATAAAGCCTTTCTCATAATTTCAAATTTTATGAGTTTACATCGAACATGCATTCTATTGACACCATCATTTTCGTTTCCTTAAGCTTAGCAACTTTCATATTTGGCTTGAACCCATTTGACCTCGTTTGAATCAACAAAGCCCTCATTTGACTTAAATTGAAATTACACTAAGAAAGATAGACTTTCTTATAAACTTTAAAAAATCATGATATATGATGGAGCCCAACATAATCCATTCGACCCTTTTTCACCAAAATTTAGCTGGGAGCCCATTCTCCTTCTTCTTTTTTCCAAATTCTACTTGCATGCATGGTGGAGATTGTTGCATGTGAGGATTGAGCCTCCAAACCCCTTCCAATTTCCTTCTCCAACAACAGCAGTCAATGGGTATTCTGTTTTGTAAACAAACTTGCAAAGGTGTCCCAAGCCTCCCTCGGGGTTTTCTCATCTTCTATGTGAAGGAGGATGTCATAATCAACTAATTGCTTAATTGTAAAGAAATTTTTTCCGACCTTGATATTCCACTTGGCATTTTTTGCTTGGTCTTTGGTGGTGTCATGCTATCATTGAAAGTAATATCCCTTAAGTCATGGCCATGAAGTATGAATCCTTATTCACTTTTTACAATTTGTAATTTGCCTTGTTCAAAATCCTAGTGAAGGAGAAATTCATCCATCTTTAATGATGTAACAAATCTGCCTCAACACCTACACTACAGTGTACATCTCGTCACCATGAGTGTACAAGATCCAAAGGATTTGAGATCCGATTCCAGATGGTTGGAATATCACGAAAAGAATTTTGGGCATCGATTTTGTTCAAACCTCCTGTTTGATTGGAATTACTGATGTCTAATGCTAACGTCACCTACCAGATGGTTGTAATATCACAAAAAAAGTTTAGGGCATCGATTTTAGTCAAACCTCCTGTTTGATTGGAATTGCTTATGTCTAATGCTAACATCACCTATTGATGTCATGGCTCTGTTACTGGGCTTCTCAGCAAAATGGGGTCAAGTCCACCTGACCCGAACTTGAACTGGATTGGTCCCGTCCTAAACTAGACTAGGCCTTTCCTACACAAATCAGGTCCAAACTAACCCAACCTACCATTTGACTTGGCCAGTCTTATACTTGCAGCCAATCATCTCCTTCAATAGAACCGGCATTTATCATCGGAACTAGGAAGCACGGATACTCCAAAAATACAGGTGTACACGTACCGGGTAAGTACCCAGTACGGGTACGGGTACAGGTACGGTAAAATATGTATCCGGTACGATCAATACGTACCGGGTTCGTTGTTGACTTCATGGGTACGTATCCGGTACATACCGGGTACGTACCGGTACAGATATATTACTTTTTTAATATTTTATATGTTTTTTAAAAGAAAAGAAAAATGGAGGGGGCAAAATGTAAAATCTATTTTTTTATAAAAAATGCACTTCTCAGATGAAGCCCTAATCGCCCGAATTGCAAGCTGCGCCTCTTCTTCTTCGTCTGACAGGGGAAACGAGCCATAGGAGAAAAAAGGAGAAAGGGAAGGAGAAGAAGAAGAAGAAGAAGACGAAGACGAAGAAGACGCAGAAGCAGCAGCAGCAGAAGCAAAAGAAGAAGAAAAAGCAGCAGTAGGAGCAGGAGCAGGAGCAGGAGAAGCAGAAGAAGAAAAAGCAGAAGAAACAGAAACAGAAGAAGCAGAAGAAGAAGAAGAGGCATGTGGAAGATCCTAGAGCCTCTACCTCTGCCTCAGAGAAAATTGGAAGAGGGAAAGGACCGAGAGAAGAAAAGCGGAGGAGGAGGAGGAGGAGTGGGAGGAAGAAACGTACCTGCCGCATCCACTTCCACCACGTCCGCCGCTACACGTCTGCCGCTGTAGGTCCACTTCCATCGCGTCTGCCACCACCACCACAACCGCAGGTCCTCTTCCTTTCTTTCTTTTTTTTTTTTACCCTGCTTTGTTCTGCTATGATTTTTTTCCCTGATTTGCTTTGCTGCTGTAATTTTTTCCCCTGTTTCTCTTCTCTGCTGATCGTTGTTTCTGCTGTTGATCGGTGTTTCTGCAAATCATCCTTGCTGCTCTGCGTTTCCATTTTTTTTTAAATGCTCTGTTCTGCTCGGCTATTGCTTTGCTGCTATTTTTGAAGTGCTCTGCTTCTCTGCTTTGCTGCTCTGCTATATTTTGTTCCTCTGTTTTTTTTTCCTTCTCTGTATTTGTTGCTATGTTATTGATTTGCTCTATATTTTAATTATTAGCTTATTGTATTATTAGAATTTTAAAAAATATAATTTTTAATGGACGTACCCCAGCCGTACCCGTATCCTGTTTTTTAAGGATTTCGCCGTACCGGCGTACCCGTATCGTACCCACACTGGTACCCGTACCGGTACCTATGCTTCCTAGCATTGGAAATATAAGACTTCTCTGTTATCTTCTCCAACTATGGTGGACTGTATGACAACAGTCCTTCTCTGGCATCAACGAGGGTAAAAAACAACCAAGAAGATCCAGTGTACCACTTGCTAAGGGCGAAGGGAGAAAGAAAACTGAGAATGCAATGAAAATAAATTTTATTGCATTCTAAATAAAACCATTACATTCACTAATACAAATAGAGAGATCCTAAGCTTCTAAGTAAAGTCCTAAGCAAAACAGGACACACAATCATAAAGGAAAATCCTAGACTAAATTGGGAAACCTAATCTATTAAGAAAACCTATGCCACATAGCACCACCAGCCCAACCCCTTTAGTACATATATCGAGTCAGCGATGACATTAATAAGCATCTCTCCTTCCTAGATCCTATGGTACCATCATCGTTTCCTCCAAGCCTTCATGAGTCCTCCCCTCCAAGTAAGATAAGAAGTGCCAAACAAGTAGCCAAGCCCTACAACCTCACCTCCATTCCCTCATATTATGCCTTTTCGCAAGACAAGGGCTTCCACCTTCTAGATCCTGATGTCCTAGAGATCCCTACCATTGATGGAGTTCCTCATCAACAGTCACAAACCATCCGACATCTTGACCAAGTATACATGGAATGGGCTTTCTTCGTTGTATGCTACGATAAAATCTTCCTAGTTTTCCTCCCATTCAAGCCTATGTTCTGTTATAAGATGTATTATCATAGGTGGATGCCCACATTGGGACCCACATGAGATAAGGGGATGACTAAGGATCAGAGTCTTTCCCTATTAGGTTGCTTGGGGAGGAAGCAATCTTATTCTATAATAAGACCCTCCTCCCCCCATTATGTACACACACACAGATCTCATGAATAAGAACCTCTCTCCCTTCTCTCTATTCTTCTTTGTCTCTGGTCCTCCTTTAGTTTTATAACACGTTATCAGCACGAGTTCTAATAGTTTTATTTTTCTTTTTAGGATTCAGGAATTAGATGTTCTTCAATCATAGTGGGCAAGCTAGATCAGTCACGTGTCTGCGACTCTTTCCTGTGTTTGCACCTTTCGTTGGTTACAAGGGAGAGAGAGAAGTTCTCTTTGTAGTCTGTGCAGAAGAAAACAAAAGAAAAAGACAAAAATTACCATTGTCTTTATTGTCTTGTTTTTTTGTTTTGACGAGTGGAGACGATGCCATGCTTCATTCTCGTCTACCCACTCCGACTCACCCACGAGTCAACCCCGAGTCGAGTCCGAGTCGGATCCCCCCAAACCCTCTCTAAAACACCCTTCTTCTTCTTCATCATCATCTCGATCTCTGCAAAAAGCTTGAGAGAGAGAGAGAGAGAGAGAGATGGCAGAAGAAAACCAGATCCAGATCCATGATCCAAACACCACAATCGAAATCACCAACCTCAGATTCACCTATCCAGGCATCGATGGCCAACCTCCGCCCGGATCCACTCCTCTCATCGACGGTTTCTCCCTTTCCCTCCGCTCCAGCCACCGCTGCCTCCTCATCGGCTCCAATGGCACCGGGAAGACGACGATTCTGAAGATATTGGGAGGGAAGCACATGGTGGAGCCATCCATGGTTAGGGTTTTGGGGAGATCTGCTTTTCATGACACTGCTTTGACGTCCTCTGGAGATTTGTGTTATCTGGGTCGAGAGGTTTTAATTTTGTATCAAGTGAAAGATGTGGCGGCCCATTTGGAGGGTTCAGTTGGAATCTCTATTTTCATAAACAAATATGAGATTCGTTGTTTGTCTGATCTCAGTGGGGTGCATTATTGTTGGAGAAAACGGAGAAGTTTTTCTCGGAATTTTTGTTTACAAAGATTAGATAAGAAAAGAGGAAGAGATCCATGATGATCTCTTGGTCTGACAGGGATTTTAGTGCTTGAGATTGAATCTGAGAGTCGATCTTTGCTGCCCATCGCAGTATCGTCTCCTTACGATCAAAGGCAGATTTGATCAAGTTGATGGGTGAAACTTGTTTTGTCGATATCGTGGTCATCTTGTATCTGATCGGAAATCCATTTGCGCCTACGGAAAGATCGTGAGCAGATCTATACATTGGCACCAAAAGGAGGATGATTCAAAAGTTACGTAATTTCTCTTTACTTTATAATTTTTTTATTGGTTTAATAATTATATACATGCATTTATCTTTATTCCTTTTAGATCTGAAAGTATTTATAATTTTTAATTCTTGTGATGAATTATCCTTTTTCTCTTATCAAAAAGAGATCATGATAGAATTAAAAATCGCTGATTATAAATAGAACCAGAAGTTCTATATAATTAATTGGAACCCGAAGTTCCATATGATATTTAAAATTAAAAGTTCTATATGGAATCAATAACTCAGACTCGAGATTCCGTAAATTATTTTAGCCTATGAACCAGAAGTTTGTTTGAATCCGGACTAGAAGATCCATTGGATATTTTACTCTGAAACTAGAAGTTTTCAAATCCACAATATGTACTCGAAGTTTCATATGATACTTAGAGCTAGAAGTTCTATATCGAATAAATAACTTGAACCTGCAGTTCTGTATGTTATCTTAATTTAGAACCAGAAGTTCTAACTCGGACCTGAAGATCCATGAATTATCCTAACCTAAAACCTGAAGTTCTAATTTGTACTGAAAGATCCTAATTTAGAACCAGAAGTTCTGATTCTTAAGTTGAGAACCCGATGTTCTAAACTTCAATTTCTAAATTCTTCATCACATTTTTATTATTATTCTTGATTGGATGTTAAGAACTTGAAGTTCTACATTTTATTTCTGTTTCTCACATACATTTATTTTTATATTCTATAACATTGTACTACATGCTTGATATAATTACTTCGGTATAATTATCACTATATGATTATATGAAACTTTAGTTTTGATGAATTTATTATTGCCAGAAGTAGTAGTTACAAATAATAGAACCTAAAGTTCTATATCCAATGAATAACCTGGACCCGAAGATCCATACATTATCTGGAACCAGAAGTTCTAAGATTTGGAATATGAACCCGAAGATTCATATTCATAATTAAACTTGGAGCTTTGATTTCTAAAGATTCACAGTAGTGTAGATCGATACGAAGGCCATGAAATCAAACCTGAAGTTTTGATAGAACCAGAAGTTGTGATTCAAACCTGAAGCTTTGATAAAACCAGTAGTTCTAAGAACCTAAAGTTCTATCACTAGCCTGAAGTATTGACAGAACTAGAAGTTCTGATTCATCAGTTAAGAACCCGAAGTTCTAACTTTCTAATTGGCCAATTCTTCATTATATTTTGTCATCGGATATTGAGAACCCAAAGTTCTATTTTTGTTTGCTTGTTATTGGTATATCGATCTTTACACACCAAAAGGCTTAGTGATGCTATCAAAGTTAGAAATAAGGTATCCCTGGAGGATATGGCATTTACTCTTATTATCTGCGCCATTATATCCCCGCTAGACAGGGATGATCACCAGCAGATGATCATATACCCAATGGTTGAAATAAATGCCAAATTAGTCAATCAAAACCCTCCAAAAGAGGTAGATATAATATATTCTCCAGTAGAGATGAAAACAACCACCCCAGGAGAGGTGCTTGACAAGGCATTTTGTTTGGAAATTGGGCAAACCACCAAGCATGGTTTAGAAGACCTACAACTACTTTTATGAGTTTAACTTTGAGTTCAATTTTCAATATTTTGTTTGATGTTAACTTATTCTTTTATTC
This sequence comes from Sextonia rubra, assembly GCA_037013555.1. Lineage (NCBI taxonomy): Eukaryota > Viridiplantae > Streptophyta > Magnoliopsida > Laurales > Lauraceae > Sextonia > Sextonia rubra. Next base: position 57,905,527 of record JASUAD010000006.1, on the reverse strand, counting down.
CCTGTCTTTTGTGTTTACCTACTATATTTGCCTTGAATGGTAAATTGTTTCGTTGTTCTCATGTTTTATTTTTATGATGCGATTAACTAATTATGTGAGTTTATTATTACTTGCTATATGGATCATGGAATGCATGAAACTGAGGATAATATCTGTCCGGTAGATAGTGCAACAAAACACACTACATTGAAAAAACCAAAAGTTTTTCTCAGAAGTAGTGTTTAATTCATGCACGATATCGATCATAGCTGGATTTGTACAAATACTTGAATGCTCCAGAAGAGTCTGCATATAATATTTGTACATCATTACTAGTATTGACAGCCAGAAGCTGATACTAGAAAAGCTAAGTGCATTCTCCTTCAATCTCCGGGCTATATTACAAGACAATCTCTAATATCGAATCACATTGAATTATGAGCAAAAACGACAAAGTTAAGCCAGAAAGCTTACAGCGAGCCCTCAACTTCGTGACCATCAGGCTTTAATGCTTTGGCAGGATAGATTAGGTTATCCTAGGGGTACTATGCTATGATAAATTATTGATAATTCTATTACGTACTCCTTAGAGTACCATTTATTGACCATCCTTTTCGCAAAGGATATAGTGTGACATTAGTGAACCCATCAAATCCTGCCTATTAGCACAAATTATTACACTTAGGGTACACTTCCTTGGGCATATTTTTTTTATTTTATAAGACTTGATAGCATAGGTTTGTGACCTGCATGAACTCAGAACGTAGACTCTATGTTGGTTATTATTCACCCTAATTATTAGATATCTAGACCAATGACAGGAGATATATTCATTGTTCGTTTTTGCTGATTGTCATCTTGATGAGATAGTCTTCTCGCCATTAGGGGGAGATAAGAGAGTTCCTGAAGAACACTTTGTTCCTGAAGAACAATCCGTTCCTAAAGAACGGCGAGAATTAATGTGGAATACTTCCACTCAATCTCATTTTGATTTATGTACTTCACAATGTGAGAATGAAGTACGGAGAATTGTTCACTTAATTACAAACAAATTCCTTGATGCTTTTAATGATGCAGTAAAAGTGACTAGGTCACATGTATCGGCTATGAATACACAAGCACGAATTAATGTCCTTATAGGACAAGTACGAATTAGTGTTCCTGAAGAACAAAGTCCAAATATGGCAACAAATGAATCTATACACACCAGAAGCATGCTAGAACTATAGGTTTCAAGGACTCTAGCTCCCCAGAAGAAGAGAAATGGGCAATCATATCCCAATCATACTCCAGAAGAAGTATACTCCAAAAGAGTTTATGACAAAATCCACTCTCTCTAAAATTCCTGAAGAAATTAATGTCCCGGAAGAGACTCTAGAAGCCCCTGAGGAGGCAATGGGTACCCAATAAATAAAGAGATCTCTATACTTTATAATAATTTAAGAAAGAGATGTGATAGACATGAAAATATCATCGATGACGCATTTGCATATGCGGTAGCTACTCAAATATCAAGGAAAAATATGAATGATGATTGGGATACAAAACCACGTTCTATAAATGAATGTCGACAAAGAACATATTGGCCAAAATAAAGAGATACCATTAAGGAATTACAATCTCTAAATAGACGTGGTATATATGAACGTATAGTACAAACCCCAAATGGTGTTAACCCTGCAAGTTACAAATGGGTGTTTGTAAGGAAAATGAACGAAAGGCAAACTTGTGATATAAGGTTTCCTATAGAAATTTGGGATTGAAAACATACACATACATATATATATATATGAAAATCCCAGAAGGATATGCTTTGCCTGAAGCAAAGTAAGAGAGTACGTACTCAATATAAGTAAGACGTTCATTGTACCACCTGAAGCATTCCAAAAGAATATGGTACAATCATCTTAGTAAATGTCTATATAAGGAAGAGTATGAAAACAATCCCATTTGCCTGTGTATCTTTATAAAATCCTTAAATGGATTTATAATAGTAGAAGTTTATAAATCTAATCGGGACTCCAGAAGAGCTCGAGAAAACTATTGACTATTTTATCTTGACCCTCAGATCGAGAGAAGTTCTAATGAGATTTTTCATTCTTTCTAAATATGCTTCCCATATATATAGTTTTGTACCAAGGTTTTGGATTGGTATTAAACAAATGCTATGATATTTATGTCTGTTTTATGGTTGTAAAGAAATCAAATTTTGTAGGATATACAGATTTAGGATATATCCCTAATTCTCATAAGGGTCGATCATAGACATGTTACATGTTTCTTCATATCAACATCATTATTTTTGGTATTCTATTAAATTGACTATTGGTAGCTATTTATTCTAATTATGCTGAGATTTTAAGCCAGTGGGAAATGGGTATGGCTAAAATATTTAACTCAGCATATATGTAGTTCTTGTCAATTACCTCTTAGTACATGTATCTCGAGCATTATTTGCAAAGACAATGGGGCATGTATTCAACAGATTAAAGAATGATACATTAAAGATGACAAGACGAAGCACATTACACCAAAGTTCTTCTTCACTCATAAGCTTCAGAAGGATAACAAGATTGAAGTCAAGCAAGTTCGTTCAAGCAGCAACCTGGCTGATTAGTTTACAAAGTTCTTGTCAAAATCAATATTCTAAAGATTTGTATATGAGATGGACATGCCTAACCGTGTACAAGATTGTTATCATCAAGGGGAGTAGTCAATCAGGGGGAGGCATTCTAAAGTATGCTACCCAGGACATATGTGCGCTGTACTCTTTTTCCTTCTCTAGGTTTTGTCCCACTGGATTTTCCTAGTTAAGGTTTTAACGAGGCAGCATTATGCACGTCCAACACCAATTCAATGATCCCGTCGAACGTTGTACTCTTTTTCCTTCGCTTTGGTTTTTATCCCACTGGGTTTTTCCTTTGCAAGGTTTTAATGAGGCAACTGTCATTGAATAGTAGTCATCTAAGGGGGAGTGTTATAAGATGTATTATCATAGGTGGATGCCCACATTGTGACCCACATGAGATAAGGGGATGACTAAGGATTAGAGTCTTTCCCTATTAGGTTGCTTGGAGAGGAAGCAATCTTATTTTATAAATAAGACCCTCCTCCTCCCATTATGTACACACACACAGATCTCATGAATAAGAACCTCTCTCCCTTTTCTCTATTCTTCTTTGTCTCCGGTTCTCCTTTAGTTTTATAACATGTTCCTTTTTTTTTTCCTTGTTCAAGTGGTCTTTTTTCAAGTGTGAGTCCATCTACCATTAAGCTAAGGATGGCAATGGGTTAGGTACAAACAAGACCCACCTTGACCCGCTCTTAGTAAGTGCGGGTTTGGTAGTGGTTTTTTTTTTATGCGAGGCGGGTTTGGGTTTTGTTAACCCAACCCTCCCCGCCTCGAATATATAATATTTATATACTTATTAATAAAGTAATAAAAAAAACTCATATGGTGTAAGTAGTTTTGAGCCTTAACATAAAACATATGGGAAGAAAATGTGTCATATTCAAACTCTACACACATTGTCATTCATTTTACATACATTGTCATTCATTTTATATATTCTAAAAGTTATAAGCTTTAAATTTAACTTGGCCCACTCAAATGGGTGGTTTTGGTATTACAATCAGTGACCCAACAGGAGCTGTAGCGGGTTTGAATGAGATAAATTTGAGAGCGGGCTGGTTTGGGTTTACTCCAACCCGTGCTCAATGTCACACCCCCAAAATTGAGCTGGATCCAAACCTGGTCCTAGGGGTGTGAGAATTAAAGCTAATTTAAAATTTTCTTGAATGTACAACATGGGCCCCAATTCTGGTTAGGTCGAAGTCTTTAGTAAGGCTATATTTGTTGATCAAGCAACTATAATTACACACGGAAGTAAAAATCCATAATCTGTGTAGCTGAGTATTATAAACAACCATATAACAAGTATTAAAGATGATTAATAAATGATCAAGAATTTCGAAGCATAGTAATTAAAGTTATAAGTCCCAAAACAATAATTTCAATAACTACTCTAATAGCCCGAAACATGTCCTTACAACAAAATCTAGTGTTACGATCTCATCACCATCTCTATGATACCTCAGACGATGTCAGAGGCACTCCACTCAACAACTCCGCCATCTAGCAGAATCTCCTGCGTCTGCTAACCCTCCTGTTTGATACCAACAACAGGGCTTAGGCACCAAAAGTAGTATGTCAGATTGACGTAATCTAACAAGAGGTAAACTGCAAGTAATGATATTAATCAATTGGATTGAAGCATATTTTACATTCTGCCACAAAATATACCGAATAAAAACCCAATGGCATAAATACACAAAAAAAAGGGTATTCCTGCTAGATATAATAAATGGTACTGCTGTGTACTATATTCCATAGTACATGCTATCCCAATGGCATATTGCCACCTCCAATTGTAGTCGGCCAAATATTATATATAAATACATACTATATATGAATGCATAATTAATCACGCTATAAAACCCTTAATTCACAATATCCAAACCATTATCAATTTAAATACTTAGATTGCTTAATTTAAAAGTATGTTATAATCATGTATCATTTCAATTTCTCTTAGGGTAAGCAGTAATCCACCTAATGGTTATAGTTAATTAAATATGCACATGGGGACCAACCTTCTTTTCCAATGGTAATGAAAGTCCACGATGCTAATATCCTACTTTCGGTGTCTATCATATGGTGCATCCCGGATTTCACATTCCCATTCTGAATCCAGTCTAACCTTCATATGACATGCAACTTGCTTTTCTCAACAACGGAACCCATTTAATCCAATTATGTAAAGTTAATGTGTCTTACAAATTAGGCAAAAAGTATTCAAATTTCAAATCCAAACTAAATCAAATAATGAGCAAAAGGAGAGGGAACAATTAACTTATTTATCTTCATTGATGTGTTTTAAAAGACCTAATTATTTTATGTAAAACAAAAAAACCAAACCCCGGATTCAGATCCGAAATTTAAACTCAAATTAAAATCCAAATTAGAATCCTAAATACAGTCTAATTAAGATTCTGATAATTCCTAATTACATCTTAATTAAATCCTAATTGAACTAATTAAAATATTAATCACACGTAACTAAATTCCAATTAAGATTATAAATAAACCTAATTACAATTCTAATCACACCTAATTAAAAATCAATTAAAATTCTAAACAAGTCACAATTAAACCTAAATTAATATTCTAATCCAATTGTAATTAATGTTCTAGACCCTAGTTAATATTCTAATCAGATCAGGCCAATTAGAATATTAGCCCAGCCGAGACCAACCAGCGGCCCAGACAACCAGGCCAACCCAGCCGTGGGCCAGACTTGCTACCAACCGACCTAGGCAGCAAGCCCACTGCTTGGGCATGCCTGGCAGCAACACTGCCTAGCATGCACAGGTAGCACACTGCTGCTACCTGTGCATGCTAGGCAACGTTGTTGCTTGGTTTGCGTAGGCAGTTTCTGTGCTGTCCAGTTTCACTTTTTTTTTTAATTTTTATTTCTTTCAATTAAAAATTAATCTTTATTCTTAATCCACAATCAAAACATTAAACCCAACCAATAAATCATAATTTTAACCATATTATTCAACAAACAACTAAAAAGACATTATTTACAGTTATCCACTTGCTTCAATTTCGATGCCCAAAAGTAGATTTGAAGATCAAGCCGTATGCAAACCTCACTCCCAAAACCGAACTACAAATTAAATCCCTTCGGAGTGCTGCTAGGGCTTGGTTGTAAAGGAGAGGAAGAAGAACGGAAGAGTTGTGCGTACGAAGAAAAGACGATTGAAAGCATTTAAGGTAATCTTATGTAAAGATTTTTCTAAATCATGAGGAAGGGCTCCCTACTCTTTAGTGAGTTTTACAAAATTCTAGAGAAGGGCTTTTGGCTCAATAAGCCAAATAACTTGGGCCTAAGGCCCAAGAATATCTAACCCACTCATCTCCAATGGGCCCTATACAAAACTACCATGCATGCAAAGATTCAAAATCTCTAAAATGAACTATCAAGCATCCATCTAACCCTCTCAACCCGACTCAAACCAACAAACCAATTAAACCCAAAATTAAAAGATCTAGGGTCTGACACTAAACCCTCCCTTGTTTCCATCCCTACATTGAGGAGTCCAAGCAACAATTTGGGTCTAATACAATTCTCGTGCTCAAATTGAGTCAACCCATTTGGAAAATGGAGAGAGGCCGAGGGACTTCACATTTATTGAGTGTTTGTCAAAGAATTCACAGAATTAATGTATGTGGAATTTGTAATTCTACAAAAGCTATCCTTAGAGGGCCTTTTTCTTTGCTACAGTTTCTTTTAAAAAATTGAGGTGTTGGATTGTTAAGGCATGATATGGTGGCTTATTCCCTAACATTTCCAAATGCTATGTTTCTTCTCAATAATTTTAAATTTCGAGTCTCTTAAAAGGTCTCAAATGTCCAAACAAAATTTTGGAATTCTAACTCTTTGTTTTTTTTTTTTTTTTGGGAGTTTCTAAGTGCTCAATTAGAAAGGTTGATTTTTGGAATTCCACCATGCTGGGACACTTAGAAATTCAGTGGAGATAAGTTTTTCGAATTCCAATAAAGAAATGGGCCCTAATAGAGTGGAATTTCTTAATCTTCCTCCTGGAGGAAGCATTTGGAATTGCTAGATGGAGTTGGAATTTGGGATTTCAAATGTTAAAACTGACTTTTCAAATAGTTACAATTTAGGATTCTAGCCAAAAAAAAAAAAAAAAAAAGAAATTTGAAAAGACCAAGAGACCAACCATCACATTATTGTCCAGAAATTCCAACATCATAAATTTCTATCAGGTATCCCTCTAAAGAGATGGGGCCCGTTAAAGTTAGTACATTCACACTAAGATTCAGGTTTTTGGCTGAGTGAGAATATATAAAAGATTATGAGAAAATCATATAATTCCCTTTTAATGTGACCTATTTATGTGATTGTTAATATCATTTCCTTTAGTATGTTCATGGTATTTGTATATTTCCAATTTTTACTCTCTTCTTTGTAACAGCTTGAATTCAAAACAAACTCGAAGTGCTCAAGATAGTAACTGTCATCATCAGATGATTTCTATTTTAGGCTTCTATGGGACCTTAATTGAAACGCTTTCCATCGCCAAGATTTTCATACTTCAAATTGTCCCAACTGGCCTTGGTCATGTTTACGGATGAGTTGAGTAGGATCAGGTGGGTATGGTCCGGTGTGCCTATAACCTGCCAAAAAATACTATGAGGTATAGGAGACTCCAAAAGTCTCACATGGGAAATATCCATATATTAACATTGGGCTTATAAGTCAAATTCCATATTAACTCAACATGAAGTGTTTTAAAGCCATAATGATCCCAAATCTCATAAGACGTCTGACACACGTGGCCTTTCTTAAAAGTGACTCCGCATCTATCCCATATATTTATATAATATTTTATGTAGAGACAGATAGATAAATGTTGGATATACTAAGATTAGATGGATGAATATATATAGTCAGTTTAAGAAACAGCCTGGCCTTCGGGGTTCATCTGATACAAAACAAATGGTAGTTTTTGTTGAAAGGTACCTTTCAGGGTTGTAGGTAAAACTTACTTGAGCCTCTTGTGTGGCCTACCATGCTAATCATGGAGATCAGGGTGATAAAAACAGTCTAATTGTGGACTAGGGTTTGGGTTTAAAAAACCAGTTTCATGATCTTGACCCTTGATTTTAATGGCCCCAAATTTATGCTTGGGTACAAATTCATGATTTTTTGGTTTTTTTTAATTTTTTAAAAGTTTATTCTGATTATAGGTTTAATGAGTATCAAATTTGGATGTTTGCCAATTTACAAGGGTTATGAGTGTAGGTTAGATTAATAATGGGTGGGATTGGAGTGCTTATGTGTTATGCCAACCAAATCCTGGCATGCATTGGAATGGATTGGGTTCTGTTGTTTAGGTTCATGGGCTGAACACAGGCCTAATTTTTGGGCCAGGCCTAGACAAAGACATGCCTAAAGGCCCACTTGGCTCGACACATTTAACACAAAGGGTGCACACAAATTATAACTTGAATGAGCCGGAGCCTAAGTTGCAGCTTGTGGACTGGAATGAGGGCGAATATTAGGCCCCATAACTAATTGGATTGCGCTTTGACAACTTTGGCCTGACCCGCTGAAATAGTCTCTTCTCGTTCAAAGCATGAAATGCACCTCTAACAAGAATATTGATACACACAAACACACACAGCAACTGTAATTTGAGGATTGTTAGGGAGTTCACCTGTATTCTGATATTTGTTTTCCTTGTATTTTCTTAGGTAGTGAATCATGGTATGGAGGAAAGCTTGAGAGAGAACATGTTCGAGGTCTGTCAAGATTTCTTTGACTTACCAGAAGCAGAGAAAAGGAAACACGTTGGAGAACATGAGTTAGGGCCAATACGTTATGGGACCAGCTTTAATCCTTCAGTGGAGAAAATCCATTATTGGAGGGACTCTTTGAAGATATTGGTTCATCCGAGCTTTCATTCTCCTGAGAAACCAATTGACTTCAGGTACCATACAACACACTTTCATTGTCACATCCCCAAAAAAATGAGACTAGGGTTACGTGAAATTAGGAGTCAATTTAAATTTTTTGTATCTTTTATTATATTTTTCCTATAAATAAAACCATTGACTCCTAATTAATTTTTCCACAGGATCTTAGTTCAAGGTGAGTTTAAGCCATTTATATACATTCAAGCCTGCAGAAGCATTTTCCTGAGAAACCAATAGAAAATCAAATTTGCATATCTCTAGATAACAATAGTAATAAAGTTTCAAGTTGCAGATAAAATGAATAATAGTTTATTACAATGTTCCACTAAAGAATCAAGTCTCTAAAGAATGATTTATTTCAAATAACTGCAAACTAAATGAGTACTATTGTGCATGACTAGACGGCCCTGAAGCCATCATCTGCACCTCCCTCGAGAACATTGGTTGGCTCAAGTGTTTGAAACGCTTCAACCTCTGCCTCCTCCTCGGCATAGCCAAGCTCATACGTATGCACCAATTTAAAAATACAGGGTCAACCACAAAAGTGGCGGCAAGTAGAATACACATAACTCATAATGAAATACTCTATCAATGTTAGAATAAGATGATGAAATCATAAGAATATGTGAACAATATAGATAAAAGAATGACATGTATAATAGAAGGAACAGATCAACAATATCACATTCGACGAGCATCGCATCAGCGGATGACCTTATGGGATTTATACCATCTTCGGATGCTTCTCATCCTATCCAGAAATGGTGGACCAAATTCGTCTTCGGATGCCTAGCATCCTGTCCAAAAGATCACTGTGAAACTAACCGTATACGAGTGGTAAGCTCGTCTTCGGCCTTAAGTCCGGTAAAATCATCACAGTGTACGTCTGTGTACTGACTACAGTCGTCCAATGACTATATCCGTATAATAATCTCACACAGCCCTGCCCCTTCCTATGTTGAAACTCATAAATATGGCTTTGTGATTGTTCGACAGACACATCTTACGGTAGTGTGAAGGGCTAGCCAGAATAGGCATCCAAGTACCATATAATGAAACGTTATTCCAATAAAATAATTTACAACATTATATGAATACCTCCCAAGTAAACAATGCATGGTGCAAGCCACAACACCGTCCAAATCATTATAAAATAACGGGTATAACTCTAATATGCATGCAGCAAGGTAAAGGAACACAAGCTCAATGATCAAGAAATATCTCCACAAACATTCCTAACACTGTGACCACAATTCATGCATGCGACAACTAGACATGAACCAAGATGAAGTAAGGTTGGGAATTTTTTTTTTTAAACCAGGGTGATGAATAGCCCAATTTTCACTTCATCTGAGTGTGGGTGGTTTGTACCATCATGTGCCAACCATGAAATCTGTAAGGGGAAATCTGCCCATATAACCCCTTATTTAGATGATGTGATGGATTTAAATCGTTAAATCATATTTGTCAGGGTACAAAGACCAACACATGGGTCTTTTGGATGCAGATCATCTAAATAGTAATGCCCGGTCCCAACTCACAAGTTCTCCAAAGATATTAAGCCATCTTCGCATAGCACTGGGGGCCCACACCACCAGTTACCCGGCTACCAGGGTCTGCATGTAGACCGCAAACCTACTTGCACACTACTGGCCCCACAAATCAGCCTAACAAAGAGAAAAAACACCTTGCTGCCCGTATGTCCCACACGTTGCTAGAGGGTCCACATAAGTGGATCTCCACTCAATTAATGCTACCTAGGGCCTGCATGTCACCGGTAGCGGGTGTCCTGTCACTACTGCCAAGTCGGCCCTCACCCCACCATTGATCGTGATCAACGGTAGGGGAGGAATCCCCCTGCGTGCTGCGCGGGCAGCTAAAGCAGCGCAAGGGAAGAAGATTAGCCAACGGGCTAATCTCTAAGCCAAAAGGCTTAGGGATAGAATGTCTAGGTGCCTTACCAAAGACAAGTAAACTCTCTCAATTGAGAACCAAACTCAAACTCTTTATTCAATATCAATGTCTTATCCCATGAAGAGATTACATCCTTATTTATAACTAAGACATCATCTAAAAAAGGAAATAACTAATTCTAAACAAATAAGAAGTTTTAAACCAAACATGAGTGGACTTGCCAAATATCAATAAAGCAACGAAAACAACAACTAATAGTATAATCTATTCTAATCTATTAGGCCTTATTGGTCTTGGGTTCAATGGCTGGCCAATCATGGATCTGGCCTGCATTAGTTCTCCCCCGCTTGGAAGAGAACTCGTCATCGAGTTCGGTAAATGTCCACTTGGGTCGAAAATCATTCGGACAAATTTTTAGCTTGTCTTTAGATCCATATTTTCATGACATGGCTTGAAAGCTTGTTGCAGTCTCTTCCTCCATGTAATAGTAGATTGGAATGTTTTCGACTGTTGGTTTTTGCATGGAGCTTGGATTTGTAAACAAACTAATAGATGCTTCAAGTGTTGATAGTCAGATATCTATATGTGATCTCTGAAGATGAAGTCAATGTGGGGAATTTGTTTCCATCAGATGATCTCTCGTTCGTCGTGGAGAATGTGTTTTCTCAAGCTTAACTTGTTGCAGGTGGGGCTGTTGAAGCATGTACTCAACATGACTTGCTTCCTTATATGCTTCATGTACAATCATGGATCTGACCTGCATCAACAGCCTACTTGCGCACATGTGCAGGCAAGGCTGGCCTGCTGCCACTGCAACGTGATCGGCCTGCTGCCACTACAACGTGTTTTTTTTAACTGAGATCCATTCTCAAATTGGCCCAGTCCCCTTTCATCAAATCCATTAAACATCATCCAAGCCATCAAATTCATCAAACACCATCAAACAAGAATCTGTGAAATCCATACCCATCTATCCTACCATTATCCATTAGAAATTTATTAGGCATTGTTACAACATCTAAATCATGATAAATCAATGAAACTAGTGAAGATCATTACAAATAAGTGCATCTACTTGCCTTTGATGAAAATTGATGAAAAGGATGACCCTAGATCTCTCTCTCTCTCTCTCTTTCTCTCTCGTGCACACCCACAGTTCCAATGAAGAAGACGAAGAAGAAGAGGAAGAAAAAGAAGAATAAGATCTTGTGAACTAGCGGCTATGGCTTGGCTGATCAAGAGATGGAGAGGAAGGGAGAGGAACGAGTATAGCAATGGGGAGAAGTGGGGGCTGCTGTGATCGTGGTTTTATAAGAAGGGAATAGGGTTTTGAGGGTAAGTTTTGGATTTTGTAAAAAGAACCCTATAGTTTAAGTTAATTAATATATAAAGGCATAATTTTGGTTCTTGGGTTTAATGGGTCTAAAGTGGGTTTGAATTGGGTCGGGTCAAACGGTGGATACTCACGAACCTAAAACCATTACCTGATTAGCCCAAAACCCAAAATAAATCTAAATAATTATAATGACCTTAATTAACTAAAATACAAACAATTAAATAAAATTATATTTAAATTAAGTAAAATAAATACTTGGGTTAGGAATGTTGCATTCCTCCCCCCCACCCACCCCCCACCCCCATTTGAACATTTGGTCCTCTAACTATCTAACGTACCTCAGGAAAAAGATCTGGGTACAACTTCTTCACTTGGTCTTTGAGCTCCTAAGTGACCTCCCATTGGACTGTGGTACTCCCACTAAACCATCACCCAATGAACAGTCCACGTCCGTAGGCTCCTTAGTATCAATGATCCACAATGGCTTTTCAACGTAGGTAGCATCTAGCTAAATTTCGGGTGGTTCGTATTGAAGAACATGCAAAGGATTGGCGACGTCCTTCTTCAACATTGAGACACAGAAGACATTGTGAACTCCTAACAACTCTATTGGTAACGCCAATCTGTAGGCTACATTTCCCACTCTCTCAAGAATCTCAAACGACCGAATGAATCTGCATGATAGCTTGACATTTTTTCCAAGTCTAAGTATCCCTCTAGCCGGCGACACTTTTAGAAACACATAATCGCCCAATGTAAACTCAAGATCTCTCCTCTTCATGTCTACATAACTCTTCTGTCTACTTCTAGCAAATTTCAATCTGGCATGAATCTCCTGAACGTTCTCACTGGTATCACTGACTATCGACGGCCCGTGAAAACTTCGGATACCAACTTCCTCCCAACAAATTGGGGTTATACATCCATGCCCATACAACGCCTCAAAAAGTGCCATACCAATACTTGAATAGTAGATATTGTTGTATGCGAACTCACAAAAGAGAAGGCTTTTCTGCCAATCCTTTCCGAAGTCCAACAAACAAGCACGCAACATATCCTTTAGTGTCTGGTTGATCCTCTCTGTCTACCCATCTGTCTCTGGGTGATACGTTGTACTGAAGTTCAAGGTCGTACCAAGTGCCTCTTGTTGTCGTGTCCAGAACTTGCTTAAAACCCTCGGATCTCTGTCTAAGACGATTGATACCACTACACCATGCAATCTAACTACTTCCTCCATGTACATCTTGGCTAACTCATCTTTGGGTGCGTTCATGCTCATCGGTAGAAAATGTGCAACTTTAGTTAATCTGTTCACTATCACCTAAATACAGTCCTTATCATGAATCATCGAAAGTCCTAATATAAAGTCCATCGTAATATGTTGCACTTCTAATCCAGCACTATCAACTGCTTCAAAAGTCTTGGGGGTCTCTTGTGTTTTGCCTTAATCTTTTGACACACCAAACACCTGGAAACGAATCCGACGATCTCCTTTTTCATGTTGTTCCACCAGTAATGACTACGGAGATTCTGGTACATCTTTGTGTTACCAGGGTGAATAGTAAAACGAGAGTGGTGCGCTTCTATCAGGATCTCATTCTTCAACTCGTCTATGTTTGGCATACACAATCTATCATGATAGTACAACACACCATCATCAATGTAAAGTCTGGCCTACTCGCAATCTGCTCAATCACCTTAACCAACTCAAGATCCTCTGACTGTGTGCTCTTGATTCTGTCCAAAATCTCTGGCTCCTGGACAAATAAACTGGCAATCATCACTATGTCTCTAACCGGCTGTAAATCGACCTTTAAGTCCATAAATATCTCTGCTCATGACCATTCTACCTGCAAACATGCATTCCTTGCTGCTTTTCTGCTTAGTGCATTAGCCACTACATTGGTTTTTCCTGAATGGTATTTGATTAGAAAATCGAAGTCCTTAATATATTCCATCCATCTGATCTACCTCATGTTTAACTCTGGCTAAGTGAACAAATACTGAAGACTCATGTGGTCCGAATGCACTTCAAATCTTACACCATACAGAGTATGCCTCCACATTTTTAGAGCAAAAACTACTACTATGAGCTCAAGATCATGAGTAGCATACTTTTTCTCATGTTCCTTGAGTGTTTAGATCCATAGGCGACAACTTTTCGATCCTGCATGAGCACACATCCCAAACCAACACCTGAAACATTTGTGGAAATCACAAATTGACCACTCTTTGATGGTAGTGTGAGTACAAGAGCTATAGTCAACCAGGTTTTTAGCTCTTGAAAACTAGTTTCACACTCGTTAGACCACACAAAAGGCACATCTTTCCGTGTTAACTTAGTCAACGGCACTGCAATTGATGAAAATCTCTACACAAATCTCTTACAATAACCGGCCAAACTAAGAAAACTGCGTATTTCTGACACTGAAGTGGGTCTCTTCCAACTGACAATTGACTCAATCTCTTTTGGATCCACTGGTAAACCCTCTCTGCTAATGATGTGATAGAGGAAAGACACTTACTCCAGCCAGAACTCACACTTACTTAATTTCGCATAAAGCTGGTGATCCCACAAAGTCTGTGATGAAGTTCTAAGATGGTTCTCATGTTCTTCTTGAGATTAAGAGAATACTAACACATTATCAATAAAAACCATGGTAAATTAATCAAGAAATGGAGCAAAGATCCTATTCATCAAAACCATGAAAACTCCTAGAGCATTTGTTAACCCAAACGGCATCACTAGAAATTCATAATGGCCGTATCTAGTCCTGAATGCTTTCTTCTACACATCCTAATTTCTAACTCTCAACTGCTCTGTGAATCAATGTAAGTAACATAACATGTACATACTAGTTGGCCACAACGTACGCCATATGCTCCCAAAGTAGGGATATTATAAACACAATGAGAACACCATGGGCCAGATGGGTCTCGGTTTCCTGGGGTCCGGATTCCCCAAGACATGTCCTTCTGCAGTAAGGCAAGACAAACTATACCAAAGTCACCCCGTCGGGATCCTAAGGCTGAGGCTCAGTAGTGCCGGACCATATCGAGTCAATCAATATAAGAACATGCATATCATAACGTGCATATCATAACGTGCATAGCTGAACATGTATCTTATCAGAATGTGACGTGCATGTCTTGTTAAGCATATATCAATAACCATATCCAACTGAACAGATCAAACCAACAAGAGACTGGATGATAACGAAGTAAAGGCATCTCAACTCATGTATATCAATTAGTAAGATCGAACATGCAAGACCGCTGTTCCACCCGGGTTTAACCATAGACAGAGCTAGAAATATCCAATCGTGTGCCCCAGCATAGAACGCGAATAAGAGGACAAGAACCGAAGTCAATATGCCATGCAATCAGATGTTCTTGCAAGAATCACGATCTGTTACTAGCCAATCCTATTCTAATTATCCAGAGTTTCTAACCGTGCATGATGATGTAGTTTTAAGTTATCCGATGCACCATTGTCTAGTGTTGCAGTGTATCTGGAATGTGCACCGAAGTCCCTTAAACCAACACCCATGGAGAGGTGCTAAACAACTGGATAACGTGCATGAATGATTCGCAGCCCTCGAGATCATTCATGTCATACATTCATACCATTGGACAAGTCTAGGTGATCTACATTCTATCATGAATGCCATATCAGTCTCTTTCTTAATCCTATCATTTCATTCATTTCTCAGGGGTAGCACGGCTTAGCCGTAGGTGAACATACGGCTTAGTCGTAGGCATCTTACGGCGTAGCCGTAATCTGCACTGCGGCTCCACCGCGGTTCCCTTTACTGTTCATCCGCAATTACGGTTCACCCGTATTTTGTTCTACGGCTTAGCCGTGTGCTGTTCTACGGCTTAGCCGTGGCTAGGCCGTAGAAGGTCTGTCAAATTGCTTACTTTCAGTTAATCCAGAAACCGGTACCCTGTATTGATCTACGGCTGGGTCACGGTTGAGCTACGGCTCAGCCGTAGGACGATATACGGCTTAGCCGTGTCCTGGCTTTAGAGGAAAACTGGGTTTTTTTCCCCTTTCTGGACTCTAAGTCGAAGGTGAGTTACGGTTTAGCCGTGGTACACACGAAACATATTCTGAACTGATGACAGAATCACCGAAATACGTACAAACTGATGAAATCACATGAAATAGAAGGGAATGATCACAAGATGGGTTGTAAACAACATTCATACTCAAGAATACATTACTTTAATCTAAATCAAACACATACCCACATGGTTTAGCCAAGTTCTGCTTATACTTGCCTCAAATGGAGTTCAAACACACGATCAGCTGTCCTTGGGCTCAATCACACTGCCAACAAACTCCTAATCACCATGCATGCAAAAGAAGAGGAAACGAGAACCGTGAGTGCATGTAACAGGCAAGAACATGAGGAGGAAAGAGGAGAACAAGACGATCAAGAACATAGAGCTTCCCTGATCTTACCAAAAGACACGAATCGAGACTCACGAGCAGTAATTCCTTTCCCTGGCCTTGAACGAGAAGAATGAATGAGAAGAAGAAAGGAGAAACAGAAGGAAAGAAGAGGAAAACTTGAGAACGAGAGAGAGAGACAGAATAGAACTGAGAGAGAGAGTCGGTGGCTTATAAATATCAAGGCCAATTGCAGTGAAGTCCAAGTGTTTCAATGAATTCCAGTTCAAGTCGATTGCGGGTCTAACGAAAACACGTGACCTCTTTGGTAAATGACGTAGTTACGGAAATCAACAAGCATAACATAAAACACGCGTTAATACTAAGCTGATGCATGAATGACGACATCACACAAAATGCAATATTACGAAAAAGGGCTTATGTCTACCTGAACCAGGTCAAACTCAACCCAACTACCTATCCAGAACCTGAAACCAAACAAACACAAGAACAAAACACCATTAGTAACCAGATCATCAAGAATTAGCAGCTAACCCAGATCAAATCGGGTCGGGGTGTTACATCCTCCCCCACTAAAGACACATTCCATCCTCGGAATGAACACACATTTGCAGGTACAACCCGCCGAACAACTGCGTCTCCAGAATGCTTGATCTCTCGACTCGCTCTGATAGGTAAGGCGGCTTTTCAAGTTCCCACGAGCTGGAGGAATCGCTTCACAAAAAGCGTCCTGGCAAAGCACACACACAGCGTCGCAACGAACACGCTGGAGAAAGGTCCGAACACATCAATGACATATCTCGACATTGACTACAGCACGTCTTCTAGAAAACGACACGGAAGAACCCAAACTGCACGCCAGCTCCCTGAAGCTAGTCTAAATCTCGCATGGTGCAACAGGTCTCGGAGCTAACTTGTCTTCTTGGCAAGAAAGATCGTACTCTGCATCGGCAAGACCTTCCGAAAACTCAATCTTCGCGTCGGGAATTCCACGACCATCTACTAGTCTGCAAGGCTGCCTTCTCTGGACTAAGCGATCTATGAGTGTCTGTCTAAAGAATCCACTCGACTTATCCGTCTGTCTGTGTGCACGTAGCTGACAATTCATACTGACTGAAGAAGCAACGAGCAATTGCGAAGGTAGATGACAAAACAGCTTCTCAGCACTCCGAATAACAGAAGAAGGTCACGAATGCGGCTTCCAGCATGAACTGCTCCCCGAAGAAACTGACATTTCAGCTGATCAGAAAAGCTCAACTCAACGCGTAAAGCCAGCAGGTATCCTCAATCCACAATCCATAGCAGAACCCTTCTCACTCTGACGTCGTCTCGTCAAACTAGACTTCGACAGGAAACCCAACGTGATGCAACGCTTTATCACGACCAGAGCAGCACTCCGCACGAACTAGCCCACCAGATCATCTCCTAAACACTGATTGATCATCCGTTCGCTCCCTCCGCCAGGAAAGTTGGCAAACTTTTGTCAAGCAAAAACATCATCCATCTTCCGAAGAACGAAACCTGGTGCTCACATCACTTCCAGCTCACTAGCAAAAGTCCACGAAGAAAGAATTCCACTGACATGGTCCTCTCAACATCCTGCACCATGAACAGATAGTAAGGAAACAGGGGTCAAACGGCGAGGAAACAATCCAACAAAACAGCCAAATAGGAAAGGCAAGGAATGAGTGCGTGATCCGAGGAAAGAAGCAAAGAAAAGAAGTAAGGATTTCCACAGGACAGGTACATTGATACAAGGGAAACAAAATTGTGATTCTCCACGAATAGTGACATCGACAGTTGACAACAATCCAGAAAAGGACGTCCACAAACAAGTAGGAGAGGAAAAGATTATCTGCCAAACAGAACGAGCTGGAGAAAAAAGCTAGAAGAAGATCGAACAGTGACAATGGTGTAAACAATAAAATGAATATGGCGTCCGAACAATCATCAAAAGTTACTGCAAGTCAGAAAATGGTCACGGGGAAAGTCGATGTGATGAATGGTATCGAACCCACATGAAAAATATCAAGGATGGTTGGACTCAAAAAAACTCGGAGTCATTGCAGCATAGGATGAATAGAACTTCAAAGATCCGTCTCCAACAACAAGGGAACAAGATTCCACGAGAAACATCGTAGACGATAAGCGGAGGCAAACAGATCAAGCAGCGACATCAAAAAGGAAGTAACGTCCCACAAACATCCGAATAACAGAGCAAGGAAACGGGGGGTAAGCGGAAAGAGAGAAAAACACTGACATCGGTCACCTAGTCACAGGCATGAACAGAAAAGAACTAGGTAGTAAACCAGACCCAATACAAAACAATGGATACAAAACAATGGAGTAAACCCGAGAAGACTTCTCGATGGTCACTAGCTGGAAGGAAAGGAGGAAGAACAAACTAGTAAGAGCAAAAAAGGAAAGAATCATTGGGAGTCTACCACTCGAAGGGTGACACGGCACAACAACACAACAACTCGACAACAACAAGTCGATACAACGTAAAGCCAACTGCCCCTCACCAACACAACTACAATTGGGAACTACAAGCTCCCCTCAAGGACAACAACGAAGCCAAATTAGTCATTTCTCAGAAGGACAATAAAACCAGGGCAGATAGACAACAAAACCGGAGACACCCAGTTCGTATCGATAAAACTCGAACCAAGTGGAGAGGAACAAACTCCCCCACTAAAAGAGCGGATCAAACTCCTCACACCAGTTGGGCATTGACTACCCTGCCCAAACAAGATCACACAGTCAAAGAACTACCAACCACACTAGCAACCTCCACACCATCTAAGGAGGATCAAGATCTCGACATCCATACAGAATGAGAACAAAAGACAACAAGATAGATGCACTAAGACTAGAATGACAAAGTCAAGGGTTTATACAATACAACACAAAACTCAAAATGGACGATCTCTCCGACTCCTACCCCACTAACTAACACAAAAGGAGGAGACCCAAAACACTAGAGAACATGGATAGCCAATCCCTCAAGCACGAGAAAAGAGTCGCCTCTAATAGGGTGCGATGAAGGCATGAGGTCCTCGATAAAGCACATACCACACAATCACTCCATGGAGCATGTTGACGTACTCATCACGCTGCGCGAGCAAGGCTTCTATACAAGCGTGGAAATACACCTCGAAAATCACGTAATTGTTGTCCGTCCAGAAAGTATAGGGATAGCCAAAATGCGTCCTGAGGAGCTCTCGTACTCTAAATGCATACAGCAGGAGTTGCCGTCGTCTGCACATAATCGTATAAGCGTCCGGCAGAAGATGCTTGATGCTTTCTTCTAACGTGTACCGGTCTCGGGACAGTTCAGCTTCTTGCAGTAGATCCACCAAGGCCATTGTCTGGACAACAAAAGGAATGCCTCTGAGGTGCCCTAACTCCCAACGGAGAACATCAATATAAGGCTCCTGAAAACCGTCCGCTGCCATGAGCTCTAACACCACGTGTAGGTGCCGTCCGTCTGGTCTTAACAAACACTGATTAAACACCTGCAAAAGAAACACCTGTAAAGAGACAAGAAAAACACATACCGACCAACCCTACCAACAAATTGGCACTGAAGACCAACTGTTAGCATCACGTTTACTCACCACGTGCTTACATGCCTACATGCTGAACCACTAGAGCAACAATGCTCTGATACCATACTATACGTATGTCACAACCCGAGCCCCAGGAGATCGGAGGTTAGGAAAAAAAAACTAACCAACGACACACGCACTCCTGTGCATATGCACTTAGACCCAGTCTAGATGCACACGCACAAGGGATACACACGTGCAAACATGTATGCGGAAGCTACAAAGATCAACATGTGACACTAGGCACATAAGAACAAGGGAACTAATACCCAAAGGCTGACATAAAGGTCTGAACATACAAATTTGCATCCAATCACAATGTATAGAACATGAGTATAATCAATGACATGAAAGGAAAACAATATGCATGCATGCAGAGAACAGTCGCGCTCTGATGGAGGGATAACACCCACTCCGCGAACCTGAAGAGACAGCTGGAGTCTCCCAAGCAAACCGACAAGAACACGGTCGAGGGTACCTGAGCCTGCAACACCAAGGACAACTCATGAATACAACGATTCAGCAAAGTATAAGCAGTAACAAGTTAACACCTATGGTCTCTAATCGAATAAAAGACATAAATAATCATAACATGTCAATGTAGTAGTCTAGGCAGTTGTGCATTCAAATTAACATATGCTCTGTGAATCAATGTAAGTAACATAACATGTACATACTAGTTGGCCACTACGTACGCCATATGCTCCCAAAGTAGGGATCTTATAAACACGATGAGAACACCATGGGCCAGATGGGTATCGATTTCCTGGGGTCCGGATTCCCCAAGACATGTCCTTCTGCAGTAAGGCAAGACAAACTATACCAAAGTCACCCCGTCGGGATCCTAAGGCTGAGGCTCAGTAGTGCCGGACCATATCGAGTCAATCAATATAAGAACATGCATATCATAACGTGCATACCATAATGTGCATAGCTGAACATGTATCTTATCATAACGTGACGTGCATGTCTTGTTAAGCATATATCAACAACCATATCCAACTGAACAGATCAAACCAACAAGAGACTGGATGATAACGAAGTAAAGGCATCTCAACTCATGTATATCAAATAGTAAGATCGAACATGCAAGACCGCTGTTCCACCCGGGATTAACCATGGACAGAGCTAGAAATATCCAATCGTGTGCCCCAGCATAGAACGCGAATAAGAGGACAAGAACCGAAGTCAATATGCCATGCAATCAGATGTTCTTGCACGAATCACGATCTGTTACTAGCCAATCCTATTCTAATTATCCAGAGTTTCTAACCGTGCATGATGATGTAGTTTTAAGTTATCCGATGCACCATTGTCTAGTGTTGCAGTGTATCTGGAATGTGCACCGAAGTCCCTTAAACCAACACCCATGGAGAGGTGCTAAACAACTGGATAACGTGCATGAATGATTCGCAGCCCTCGAGATCATTCATGTCATACATTCATACCATTGGACAAGTCTAGGTGATCTACATTCTATCATGAAGGCAATATCAGTCTCGTTCTTAATCCTATCATTTCATTCATTTCTCAGGGGTAGCACGGCTTAGCCGTAGGTGAACATACGGCTTAGCCGTAGGCATCTTACGGCGTAGCTGTAATCTGCACTGCGGCTCCACCGCGGTTCCCTTTTCTGTTCATCCGCAATTACGGTTCACCCGTATTTTGTTCTACGGCTTAGCCGTGTGCTGTTCTACGGCTTAGCCGTGGCTGGGCCGTAGAAGGTCTATCAAATTGCTTACTTTCAATTAATCCAGAAACCGGTACCCTGTATTGATCTACGGCTGGGTCACGGCTGAGCTACGGCTTAGCCGTAGGACGATATACGGCTTAGCCGTGTCCTGGTCGTAGAGGAAAACTGAGTTTTTTTCCCCTCTCTGGACTCTAAGCCGAAGGTGAGTTACGGCTTAGCCGTGGTACACACGAAACATATTCTGAACTGATGACAAAATCAGCGAAATACATACAAACTGATGAAATCACATGAAATAGAAGGGAATGATCACAAGATGGGTTGTAAACAACATTCATACTCAAAAATACATTACTTTAATCTAAATCAAACACATACCCACATGGTTTAGCCAAGTTCTGCTTATACTTGCCTCAAATGGAGTTCAAACACACGATCAGCTGTCCTTGGGCTCAATCACACTGCCAACAAACTCCTCATCACCATGCATGCAAAAGAAGAGGAAACGAGAACCGTGAGTGCATGTAACAGGCAAGAACATGAAAAGGAAAGAGGAGAACAAGACGATCAAGAACATAGAGCTTCCCTGATCTTACCAAAAGACACGAATCGAGACTCACGAGCAGTAATTCCTTTCCCTGGCCTTGAACGAGAAGAATGAACGAGAAGAAGAAAGGAGAAACAGAAGGAAAGAAGAGGAAAACTCGAGAACGAGAGAGAGAGACAGAATAGAACTGAGAAAGAAAGAGAGTCGGTGGCTTATAAATATGAAGGCCAATTGCAGTGAAGTCCAAGTGTTTCAATGAATTCCAGTTCAAGTCGGTTGCAGGTCTAACGAAAACACGTGACCTCTTTGGTAAATGACGTAGTTACGGAAATCAACAAGCATAACATAAAACACGCGTTAATACCAAGCTGATGCATGAATGACGACATCACATAAAATGCAATATTACGAAAAAGGGCTTATGTCTACCTGAACCAGGTCAAACTCAACCCAACTACCTATCCAGAACCTGAAACCAAACAAACACAAGAACAAAACACCATTAGCAACCAAATCATCAAGAATTAGCAGCTAACCCAGATCAAATCGGGTCGGGGTGTTACAGATGGTATCCTGATCTCAAGTCTAATTTTGAAAAGAACTCGGCTCCCTGTAGCGGATCAAACAACTCATCGATCCTAGGTAATGGATATTTGTTTTTTATCATGACCTGATTGAGATGTCTGTAGTCAATGTACATCCTCATGGAATCGTGTTTCTTCTTAACAAACAAAATAAGTGCTCTCCATGGTGATACACTGGGCCTTATGAAACCTTTATCCAACAAGTCTTGCAGCTGAATTTTCAATTCTCTCAACTCCGCTGGTGCCATTCTGTAAGGAGCTTTCGAGATTAGTGCTCTCTTTGGAGCTAACTCTACAGTGAAATCGATCTCTCGAATTGGCAGTTACCTCGGAATCTCATCTGGAAAAATATCCGGAAACTCATAAACTACAGGTATCTCCAATACATCCTCCACCACCTTGGGCTGTTTATCCTCCGTGATAAACTCCAGGTAACCTTCACAACTGCTTCTACTATTTGCACTCAAGGCTGATATCCCACTTGTGGGAATCCACTTCGGTTGTCCAATAAACTTAATAGTGTCTGATCTGACTTTGAACATTATAATCTTGTTAAAACAGTCCATGATAGCACAATAGGTCCTCAACCAATCCAATCCCAAAATGACATCGAAGTCATTCATCGTATAAGCACCAAATTTGCTGGGAAAATCAACTCCCCTATCTAAACTCAAGCACGAAGAAAGTACTGATGACATCTAACTCGCCCACCCATGGGTGTATTAACTAATAGGGGACAATCTAAATGTGCTACCTTCTCATGCAAATGCTTAGCAAAAATTTGAGAAACAAAAGAATAGGTGGTGCCAGAATCAAATAACACCTTAGCTTCTAAATCTGAGATAAAAAAATAATACCTTTCATGCACTCCCCAAAAGCATCTGCTTCCTCATGAGTAATTGCAAAAGCTCTTCCAACCTGCTGCGAACTCTGTTGCTAACCCTGTACTAACCTCTGTGGCCTTTGCTGATCCCTCTACTGTGGTTGAACCCTCAATTACCCTTGGCCGTGCAGGCCCTGATTCTGCCACTACCCTTGCTGGGCTACTGCTCTCTATTGTTGTTACTGAGGGGCTAGTCCCCTAAACTATTGATACTGAGGCGCTGGGGATCTAAACTGCTTCTGTAGCTGCGGAGCCCAAGGCGGCTGCTGGTAAGGCTGTTGTGGCCTAAACTGGGGTGCTTGCCTCCCAGGCTGTTGCTACTACTCATAAACTCCCTGTACTGCCTCCTATGCCAAAGTGTGCTCTCGACCTCCGATAAGACAGTTACAAGTTTTCTACCTTGGCTGTCCACAATAAAGGCAAAGCCCTATACCCCATGACACATCTCTATCGGGTGGTTGTACCCGCACAGAGCACATTGTGGTTTTCGAATACCAGGATTGGAGTTCTAAAACTTCCTGTTTTTTCTACTGAGGTTGCCCGCTAACTGATTCTGCACTGGCCGCTGTTTCAACCCTGACGTAACTGCCTCCTCGTCCATCCGCTTTAGCATGCCCTTAGCCCAATTCACACTCTTGACATAATCTTGAAATGTTGCCCTTTCCACATCCCCTACTTTTGCTGCAACACTAGCATTCATACCCTTGAGAAAACGTCTAACTTTTTCTTTTAAGGAATGGATAAGAGTAGGTGCATACTTAGACAATCTAGAAAACTTTGTCTCGTACTGCTATATGGTCATGTCACCTTACTTCAGATTTTCAAACTCTTCCATTTTCTGATCTTGAAGATATTGAGGCACAAATTTGTCAGTGAACCCTTCATGAATGTCTTCCAAGCATCAGCCTCCAGTATTGTATCTGCTTACACTGTTACTTTAACAGAGTCCCACCACTGCTTGGTTGCCCCTTTCAACATATATGCGGCTAATTGAACTTGTTGAATGCACATACATTTAAAAGCTATCACAACCCGAGCCCAGGAGTTGGGGGGTTAACAAAAGCCAAACCAATGACACACGTACTCCCGTGCCTGTACACGTAGACCTGGTCTAAATGCACATGCACAAGGGAAGGTTCACACGTGCCAAACATGTACGCAGAAGCTGTAGATATCAAAATATCACACTAAACAATGCAAAAAGAGAATACGAAAATAGAACTAACATATATCGGTAAAGGTTTTACAAAACGAACAAAATAAACATGTACAATTCGTGCTAAGATCCAAGCATGACAAATCTCAAAATAAGGAAGACTCCTATGCAATGAATGTCCAGGGCGCTCTCCGGTGGAGCGACTACATCCACTCCTCTAGTCCTGATGGGACCTCAGGGGCCTCACTTGGAGTCTGGCCGACCGACGAGGGGTCGGCAGGGGTATCTAAGCCTGCAACACCAAAGACAACTCGTGAATACAGCGATTCAGTAAAGTACAAGCCATAACAAGTTAACACATGATGTGTTTAATAGAATAAAGAACATCATGTAATTACAACAGGCCACATTCATATACTAAGCTGTCATGCAAGAAAGAAACATGCCATGTGAATCAATGTATACATGCTGTGTACATAACTAGTTAGCTACTACATTGCCATATGCTCCCAAAAGAGGGATCTTATATCCGTGCAGAGAACACCATTGTCCAGGCCAGGGTACAAATGGGTCTCGGGTTCCTAGGGTCCGGATTCCCCAAGACGTTTCTTTACTGCAGCAAAGCCATGAAAACTACACCAAATTCACCCCGTCGGGATCCTAAGGCTGAGGCTAAGTAGTGCCTGACCATACAAAGTCAATCATGAAAACCCTGAGTAGATCGTGACAAGCATATCTTGCGTGCATATCCGAGTTCATGTCTTATACGTGCAAGCATTATAACATAAATACATACATACTCAAGGTGGACTCATAGTACGACTTTCGATGTTACATACAATGATCCTGATAAAGAGTGGAGATCAATAATCGAAATACAATATGTTATGCAAGCAAATCTTACCATATCAAATCACTTTCCTTTACTAGCCAACCCTAATCTAATTATCCAGTGTTTCTAATCGTGCATGATGATGTAGTTTTAAGTTATCCGCTGCACCGTTGTCTCGTGTTGCATTGTATCAGCTGGTGCAATGAAGTACCTTAAATCAACACCCATGGGGAGGTGCTTAACAACTGGATAACGAACATGAATGATTCGCAGCCATCGAGATCATTCACTCATTTTATCATGTTCCGTTGGGCAAGTCGAATTTGCCTACCTTCTACTTTAAAGGTCCTACAGGTCTCCTTCTTTTCCTTTCTTTCTTACTGTTCATGTCAGCCAGCTCAGCCGTAGCTAACCCTACGGCTTAACCGTAAGCTTCTTACGGCTTAGCTGTAAAAGTCTGCACTGCTTAGCCGTGGCTGAGCCGTAAAGGAGTCGCAGAATTACATACTCTCAGTTATTTTCAGGGACACCCTATATTGTTTTATGGCTTAGGTCATGGTGGGGCTTATGGCTTACCCGTAGTGTGTTTTACGGCGTAGCCGTAGCACATTTTACGGCTTAGCCGTGCATGCGCAGGGTCGAATTTTGAATCAAATACAGAAAACCTGTAACGCCATCAATTGTGCAAAATTCCAACAGAGAAAGGGAGAATGATATCAAATTGGGCTGTAAACATGTTTTCCCTGCAAACTCATATGAAGTAACCAAAATCAAGCAATTACCAACATGGGTTCATACATATTATGCTTATACTTGCCTTAATTGAGTTCTAACACTCCAATTAATGTCGTTGGGGCTCAATTCACATCCACACTCTCACAACTATCATGCATGCATGAGAAAGAGAGGGAGAACTCGTGAGTACAATCATGAAATCATGGAAATGGGAAGAAGAAGATGAGGGAGATGGAGGAGACCTCGAACTCACCTTAATCCAATCACCAAGGAAAGAAAGAACACAATTCCCTCCTTTTTGGCTTGATCGGTAAAGAAAAAAACTCAAGAAGGAGAAAGAAATGGAGCTCCACATGAACTAAGAGAGAAAAATGAGAGAAACAGTTGGTGGAATGGCTTTTTATTAGATGAGAATATAGGCCAAATTACAAACAAGTCCAAGTCATAAAACAATTTACAGTTCAAGTCAAATCCGGGTCCAATGGGATCATACGACATCAGTTACAAACGACGTAGTTACGAAGGTTAACGAGCTCAACGAAAGACACATGTTGACATCAAGATGATGCAAAAATGACCATGTCGTAGAAAATTTAAAATTATGAAAAAGGGCTTGGTCTACCTAATCCAGGTCAAACTCAACCCAACTACCTATCCATGACCCGCATGAAATCAAAACAAAAGCAAAACACCGTGAACAACTAAAACAACCTTAATTAGTCACTAAACTAGGACAAGCTCGGTCGGAGTGTTACAAAAGCTGAAAAATCTTCTCCAGATGATCTAAAAAGTCATCGGCAGGCGTCGGATCCTCGATACCATGAAACTTAGGAGGGAACCTCTTCATAAACTTATCAAATATATAGTTGGGATCCCCTTCCTTTGGTGGCAGGTAACATTCACTGGCTGTCCGGCTCTATCTGTGGCGACCAATAGCTGAGCCTAAAATAATGCCCTATCAGCATCTGCTTGGGCTTTCTTGGTAGCCCTCTCCACATTAATCCTAGCTTGTTGGCAACCCTTTCTTCACGATCTTATTGCCTATCTGCAGCCCTCTATCTCTCATGTTCTCTCTGCATAGCAACTTGATTATTCTGACCTTACATGAAAGCCTGCATGAGCTAGGTGAATCAGTCATCCTGGGATGGCGAATTATTTCCAATAGATTACAAACGAGTAACTCTTTGAGCAATGATCTGTAAAATAGTTAGAAATGGTTAGTTTCTATTGAACCGATTCTATCAAAAAATTATATGGACTTTACACAAAGCGGGTAAAATCTATCTAACAAAATCGGAACCTCACACACGTCATATGTTCCTATCCACTTTTAATTTTCTAGAAACACGCTTGGGCTTTGATACCAACTGTCACGTCTCCAAAAAAATAAGACGAGAGTTACGTGAAATTAGGGGTCAATTTAATTTTTTTTATCTTTTATTATATTTTTCCTGTAAATAAAACCATTGAATCATAATTATTTTTCCCACAAGATCTTACGCCATGGTGAGTTTAAGCCATTTATATACATTCAAACCTGTGGAAACATTGTCACCCGATAGGTACCAATAGAAAATCAGATTTGCATATCTCCAGATAACAATAATAATAAAATTTCAAGTTGCAAATAAAATGAATAATAGTTTATTACAATGTTCTACTAAAGAATTAAGTCTCTAAAGAATGATTTATTTAAAATAACTGCAGACTAAATGAGTCACTCCTATGTATGACTAGACGGCCCCGAAGCCATCATCAGCACCCCACTTAAGAACATCAGTTGGCTCAAGCATTTGAAACGTTTCAACCTCCACCTCTTCCCTGGCATAGCCGGGCTCGGTACCTATACACCAATTTAGAAGTATAGGGTCAACCACAAAAGTGGTGGCAAGTAAAATACACATAACTCATAATGAAATACTCTATCAATGTCAGAATAAGACGATGAAATCATAAGAATATGTGAACAATATAGATAAAAGAATGCCATGTATAATAAAAGGAACGAATCCTAAATCCAACTCTACATCAAATGAACAATATCACATTCGCTGAGCATCGCATCAACCGATGACCTTACGGGATTTATATCGTCTTCGAATGCCTCTCATCCTGTCCAAAAATGGTAGACCAAATTCGTCTTCGGATGCCTAGCATCATGTCCAAAAAATCACGATAAACTAACCGTGTAGGAGTGGTAAGTTCGTCTTCAGCCCTAAGTCCGGTAAAATCATCACAGTGTATATCTGTATACCGACTACAGTCGTCCAATGACCAGATCCTTATAATAATCTCACATAGCCCTACCCCTTCCTGTGTTGAAACTCATAAATATGGCTTTGTGATTGTTCAACAGACACATCCTATGATAGTGTGAAGGGCTGGCCAAAACAGGCATCCAAGTACCATATAATGAAACGTTATTCCAATAAAATAATTTACAACATTATATGAATACCTCCCAAGTAAATAATGCATGGTCCAAGCCACAACACTATCTAAATCATTATAAAATAACGAGTATAAACTCTAATATGCATGCAGCAAGGTAAAGGAACACAAGCTCAATGATCAAGAAATATCTCCACAAACATTCCTAACACTATGACCACAATTCACGCATGCGACAACTAGACATGAATCAAGATGAAGTAAGGTTGGGAATTTTTTTTTTTAAACCGGGGTGATGCATAGCCCAATTTTCACTTCATCTGGTTTGTACCATCATGTGCCAACTATGATATCTATAAAGGGAAATATGCCCGTATAACCTCTCACTTAGATGATGTGATGGATTTAAATCATTAAATCATATTCATCGGGGTACAAAGACCAACACAAGGGTCTTTTGGATGCAGATCATTTAAATAATAATGCCCGGTCCCAACTCACAAGTTCTCCAAAGATATTAAGCCATCTTCGTATAGCTACCGGGGGGCCACAACACCAGTTACCGGGCTACTGGGGTCCGCATGTAGACCACAAACCCACTTGCACACTGCTGGCCCCACAAATCAGCCAACCAAAGAGAAAAAACACCTCGCTGCCCGTAGGTCCCACACGTTGCTAGAGGGTCCACATAAGTGGTTCTCCACTCAATCAACGATGCCCGGGGCTCGCAGGTCACCAGTAGGGGGTATCCCATTGCTGCTACTAGGTAGGCCCTCACCCCACCACTTATCGTGATCGGCGGTGGGGGAGGAATCCCCCTACGTGCCATGCAGGCAGCCCACCTTCACACATGCGCAGGCAGCGCTGCCTATGCTTGTGTGTAGGTAGGGCAGGCCTGCTTCCATTGCAACATTTTTTTTTTTTTAACTAAGATCCAATCTCAAATTGGCCTAGTCCCCTTTCATCAAATCCATCAAACTCATCAAATCCATCAAACATCATCAACCAAAAATTTGTGAAATCCATACCCATCTATCCTACCATCATCCATTAGAAATTTATTGGGCATTGTTACAACATCTAAATCATGATGAATCAATGAAACTAGTGAAGATCATAATAGATAAGTGCATCTACTTGCCTTTGATGAAGATTGATGAAAAGGATGACCCTAGATCTCTCTCTCTCTCTCTCTCTCTCTCTCTCTCTCTCTCTCTCTCGTGCACACCCACAGCTCCAACAAAGAAGATGAAGAAGAAGAAGAAGAAAATCTTGCGAACCGGCGGCTGTGGCTTCGCTGATCAAGAGATGGAGAGGAAGGGAGAGGAACGACTATAGCAATGGGGAGAAGTGGGTGGCTGCTGTGATCGTGGTTTTATAAGAAGGGAATAGGGTTTTGAGGGTAAGTTTTGGATTTTGAAAAAAGAACCCTATAGTTTAAGTTAATTAATATATAAAGGCCTGATTTTGGTTCTTCGGTTTAATGGGTCCAAAGTGGTCTGAATTGGGTCAAGTCAAATGGTGGATACTCACAAACATAAAACCATTACCTGATCAGCCCAAAGCCCAAAATAAATCTAAATAATTATAATGACCTTGATTGACAAAAATACAAACAATTAAATAAAATTATATTTAAATTAAGTAAAATAAATACTTGGGTCAAGAATGTTACATCCATCGTCCCAGTAGAAAGACTGGATGGTCTCTTTCATTTCAAAAATTTCATGTTATTAAAACCTTGTCCCAACTATCTTTGAATTAGAAACATGAATAGTTTTTCTTCATTCCAGTTTATCCTTAAGCCAAATCCTCTTATATGTTACACTTCTTCAAATTTATTATTATTACTTCCTTCCATATCCTCTTCAACCTACCATTTTCCTTGATGGTTCATCAATTTGTATAAAAAAATTTTTAATTTAGATTTTTATAGGACTCAAATTCCAAAATAAATATTATTTGTATAATATTCTCATAATATCTTCATCAAACACTTTACAGGGACATTTCCAATAAATTCTGCACAAAAATAAGAGAACTGGTGAAGGAATTACTTAGAGGGATATCTGAAAGTTTGGGGTTGGATGGATGCTGTTTGGAGAAGGAATCAGAGTTGAAGACTGGCTTACAGATGATAGTTGTTAATTTCTACCCTCCCTGCCCTCAGCCAGAGAAAGCAATGGGAATGCCTCCCCATACAGATCATGGACTCCTAGCCATTCTCATGGAGAACAATGTGGGTGGCCTTCAAGTAAATTATAATGGGAAGTGGGTTTTTGTCAATCCCCACCCAAACTCCTTCCTAGTAAACATAGGAGATCAACTTGAGGTATGTTTTTACCTTTTTTTTTTAAGGTAATTGCTTGAGTTGTGTTTTTTACCTTTTTGATGTATTTGCATGCTCATCTTTATCAAAGGCTTATTTAAATTATATTGGATAATCAAAAACATAAAGTATGACTCTCATGTGTAACTTGGGTGAAATCCTTATAGCAATTACACTTCATTAGTTGCATGCACTCTCCAAATTGATCTCCTATGTTTAACATGAAACTTGCAAAATATGCCCGCGCTGGCATGAGCAATATAAATTCAAAAGTTATGATAAAATTAAATAATTAACATAAAATTGTAAAGAAAATTTACAATTTAAGTTTTTTAAATATATTATTTAAATAATTTTTTTTATAAAATCATATAAAAAGAAAATTTTTAAATTTAATGGTAGGATTTGCATGATAGGAAATCATGATTAAAGAAATTACATGGAAATAATTATTTTGTCCATGATCTTCATCGCCATTTCTTTCGTATTTAGTGAGAAACAAGGAAGCAAAAAATTCAAATATTTTCATATTACACCCTCGCAAAAGAGGACAAGCTGAAAAAACTTAAATAGAGATTAGTTCCATGAGAAATCACTTATTATAAAGAATAAGATGGAAGAGCAGTTATATAAAAGTGTTGCATGAAAATATAAAGGTGAGTGGGAGTGAGATAGGAATAGAGGAGTTGGGGAGTGGGAGAGAACATGGTAGTTTTAAAATAAAGAAGTGTAACTTCCACTTAAAATTATAACTGTCGGTCAAAATTAAAGCAAAAACCATCTGCTTTAATATATTATAATTTGGGGTTTAACATGTCCTTTGTGGATTATTTTTTGGAAGAGTGTTGCAATGATTGTTATCGGGATGATGACAGTGGAGGATATTATCAATGATAATTTTACATTTGTGGCTTTTGTCAGGATAATATTAGAAAAATATCATAGAGAATAGAATGGTTTTAATATAATAAAAATAAATATGAAAAAACTAAAAAATTGGTGAACATGTAGAATTTAGGGGGATCATGTGTTTGGTTCATTTGGATGGACCAATGGTGGGCCCCACAAGCCTGAGCTTGTGAAATTTTATTCTAAGCGTGAGCTTAATAGAGCCGAGCTACCTATATAGGACTTCCCTCACTATAGGTTGAGAGATACTTATATGACTTTCCTTATTTGTACATGAGCATTCCTTTTTCATATACCTATTTAGCCTTTTGCATATGAATATTTTTAATTGAGGTAATGTCCCTCACTATAGGGTGAGGAAATGATACATACTAGCATTCTATATTTATATATATATGTATATATATTTATGGACAAAACTACTATACATATATCCCTCACATTATGGTGAGGGAAACTTTCATCTTTGGAAAGTTTTGATATATAAAAAGATAAAACTATTACACCTCATGATATATATATTTAGAAAAAGCTACTATGTATTTATCATTTTGTACATTAATACTTTTTAAAAAAGGAAGTGTCCCTCACCACCAGATACATAGTAATTTTATTCCATATATATATATGATTTGTATCGCAGTTTTAATCATTGGAAAAACCTCATGTACATAAACCCAAATGTTTTGCCTTGCAGCTCACAGTTTTGCTTCTTAATTGCTTTCCATGTGTTCTAATATGCATCACATAGTGATATGCCTTTTAGCATACGTGTCATCCTGAGGAGAGATTTTTTTTCTCAAGACCCAGTTTCACGCTTTTATCTTTTCACTTCCTGAATTGGTTTCCTATGTCCTAACTCGCTGACTAAAAAAATTGTACCCAACATGGCATTTAATTTATTGTCGGCTGATATTTGCACTTATCGTGTGATAGATACTGACGAATGGAAAGTACAAGAGCGTGGTCCATAGGGTTGCAGTAAATAATCAAAGACCAAGGATGTCTGTTGCCATAGCAAATGGGCCATCTATAGACAAGACTGTTGGCCCAGTACCATTGTTGGTAGATAGTGAACACCCAGCAGCTTATCTTGAAATGAAATATGAAGATTACATCAAATTTCAGCGAAGTAAACCGCTTGATGGGAGATCTTGCTTGGATCGAGTTCGACTACCAAACACAAACGTATGATGCTTTTATCGTAGAGACTGCAAATTTCATTTTGAAAAGAGTTGAATACATTAATATATGATTCATCACATATTAATCTTTAAATAAGATCTTAAGTTTTAATGTGTGGATTTGCGAAGGCTTGGAGTGAACAAATTTGACTCCGTGAGGAGTTGAGTCTACCATAAGATTAATTACTTGCTTGAGAAATGTATCAATGAAATATGATGAAACGTTTTTGTGTTCTAAGTGTTCATGGATTCAAGTCCCACGAGTAGAGTCATTTAGTATTATTGCAAAATTTCCAAAATGATGAATCTTAAGAAGCAAATGGATTTGGAGAATGGATAAAGGGATCAATGAAGCTAATTCTAATGAGCTAGTTTATCTTCTTGTATAGTTTGTGTTTTAGTTTAGGAGATTTTCAAATAAGGTTTTAAGTTTTTTACTTATTTAAAAAAAAAGGATACAAGTTTCAAAACTTTTCAATAAGCTTTCTAATGAGTTTTAATGAAGGATACGACCATTTAAAGCTATTCTCTGACAACATTTTTCCTCAAATTTTCTAAAATACTTAAATTATCATTCATTTAAATTATTATATGGTTTCGACAACCACTATACGCAGCCAATCGTCATGCGGATGTTGATTGTACTTAATCACTGTGAGGACGTAAGTAAAAGAAATGAAGAGAATATAGAGGAAGTAAAGAAAAGTTTTATTTTAATGAAGGTTAGTTTGGGTATTTTAAGAAATTGAGGAAAAAGTTGATGGAAAATATTTTTGAATGGACGGATGTCCCTAAATAAAAACTTCCTGCAAAACTTAAAAGACTAATTTAAAAAATTTTGAAACTTTTTTTTTCCAAATAAGAGAAAAACTTAGGATCTTATTTAAAGATTGCCCTCATATGATTTCTTCCTTCCATATAGAAGCTTTGAATGAAGTGAACCATATCAAATCTTCACGTGTGTTTTAGTTTAGAATGTGATTTTTATCGTTACTATGAATTGGGAAGCTCTAATGTCTATTTTTTTTTTCCCTTGTTTGGGTAAATACAGGAAGCTGATCTATTGTCATGCTTAAAAATATATCGGTGATGCCATGACTTATAAAATCCAATTATAGAAAGAAGAAAAAAATACTTGTGTATAGGTTTTTGCCTAAATCGCACTCCAATAAGAGATAGGATTTCTATCAAATCAATCAAAGAAATTTGCATTTTTGGGAGATAAGTAGGCTAAAATAAGTAAATTCTTGATCAGCGGGGCCAATTTGATATAAGCATAGGGTTCTTAAATTACTAGGGGTTTTCCAATCAATCAGATATAGACCTGATCCGTACTGATTCTTCACTTTATTGTGGTTGATCAAAGAATCCTCTCTTAGCTTTCCCCCAATTTTCAATTACGTGAATACATTGCAATCCTATCTTACATGTGGCCAGGAAGAATAACAATAGTGTTATTCATTTTTAATCCTCAAGAGGAAATAAAAAATGACTCAATATGATATCCTAATTTCTGATGCACCTTTACTACGACAAAGGTACGACAAAACTTTATTGATATTGAGACTACGCATATATATTTATCTTTCACTGAAAAACTCAATTATTAGATAAATGAAGAATACTCATGTGCATATATCCCTCACCACTTTTTTCCTGAGAACTCTAAGTGTGACCCACTGTATGATCTATCCAAATGAACCACAAACACAACCCCCTTGAATTAAACATATTTACTAATTTTTGGTCAAATCCGAATTTCTTGAACCGTTGAATCGACTATGCACCCATTCAAATGAAAATAAATTTCTGGGTCATAGATGAAAGGGTTTGGGATATGTGTGATTGGGGCCAAAATTGGTGTCTAGGGCGGTCCCCCATGGATCTTTCCATCCCCCCGATCTCATCCCTTGGTGGGGTCCACCATGAGCCCTATAGAGAAGTATGCACTGTCCCTTAGTGAGAAATATATGCACATGAATATCCTCCTAGATAAATAGGTACCACAAAAATGTGATTTTTACTGTTGAGTGGTTTTATACTGTGGCTAAAAGTGCCATTCTTGCCCTAGGCCATCTACATGGGCTTGTTTGGTACTTTAGTGGTAAAGTGAGGAAAATTTTCAAAATAAAAGAGAAATATGATGGGATCTAAATATAATGTGATGATTTATTTATTTATTTATTTATTGGTCTTTAGTGACTTGAGAAGGAATCTCTTTTATTTTTTGTGTAAAAAGTAAATAATTTTTTATTACTTAGTGGTAGGAGAATGTTGCTTTTTTTACTTTTTTGTACCAAAAAAACTTAATTTTTCATACTTTTATATGACTCATACTTCTCTTCATAACTCTTAAATAAAGGTTCTACCTTGCTCTACTCTAATAATGTGTCAAACACACGTGGAGTTAGGGGCAAAAACAAATTCCCCCCCCCCCCCCGGTAAAATTGACACGTTCGAGCATAAAAAAAATTAAAAACATATGTTAAAAGTGGAATTTTCCACCACTAAAATTCACATTGTTTGTAGTGGCCCACCCTGTACTCCCCTAAACGATGGAGCCATCATAATTCAATCAAAGGTGTGACCCACCGCAGTTACTTTGTTGATGACTTTCTCATGGTCACTAGACAACATTTGATTTGGGGGTGTACATGAGCCCCGCAAGCAGTGCCACTCGTCCATGCAAGTCGTTGCATGTCAAACACAAGTCACGTCCCGAACCACGTGACCTCTCTCCTTCTATAGATGTAAACCTCGACCCACTCTTCCAATGTCTCCACGTCCGTTTATCTCACCCCACTCCACTTTACCTCACCTCAGCTCACCCACCAAAACCATAGTAAAAGCAGTGGTGGAACGTCAAAAATCCCCATAGGAGGCGTTGAAAGCAGCAACAGCCTTTGCCATTGCCGCCAGCCTCCTGGTCCTTTCCGGCCTAATTCTTACCACGGCAGTGATCGGTTTGACGTTGGCGATACCATTGCTAATGAATTTTAGCAGGGTGCGTGTCCCCGTAAGAGTGAGGAATCCATTTGTTCTTCGAATTATAACTCTTATCGAGGTGGTGATCGGAATATTAGACTCTTATAATAAGGTCATGTTAGGAGGTTATTAGTGAATCCATTTGTTTTGAAATTATAATTTTCATTGATATGCTTCAGTGTACTTAATCATTAATTTAATTATCATTGTAATTGGTTTATATGATTAATTATAAAATTCAAATGTGCCGTATCTGAATTCTTGATTTTGTGTGTGATTATAGTCTCATAATATTTTGATCCACCCGGAATTAGAACCCATGTGTATATTCAAGAAAATTTTAAATTGACCCTAATTCTCTCAGTTCTAAAATTGAGTTTGGTTCCCCTGCAGTTTGACAGAACCCACTATCATTTGGGCCCAAAAATTGGTCAATGTCTAAGTTGAAATTGACTTCAGTTGTGTGCATGTGTTTTCTCTCTCTAAAATGGTTTCCTTTTTTCTAGAGCCATTCTTTTTACGTTCTCACGCAAGAGGTGGAAACACATTCCACTGAACAAATTTTTGCTGAAGAAAATAATGGAGAGTGGCTTTTACAGAAAGCCCCTTTCTAAAAGGTGGCCCTCTGTCCAAGGGCGGAACTAGAATTTTCTGAAAAAAAAAAATCATTCAAAGGGGATTACTTAATAATCAACATGGAGTTATATTCCATCGTAAATAAAAGTACAACTCATGCCAAATTGACGGATCGTTTCGAAATGGTTGAAATTTGGTTGAAATTTTTCTTCATTTCGGCCATTTCGGCCTTCAAGCAGAAACAAAATGCAAATGTAACTTTTTTTTATTTGACTTTGGTTTAACTTTCACTGAAAACATAAATTTCAGTTATTCAATCTTGAATTTTGTTAATTTTGATTGTTATCAAGATTGTGTTCAAATTTTATTGTGCTAAGAAATGTGTTTAAATTTTAAATGGTGATTTGCTTGTGTGAACTGTCTTTTGTGGGAAATGTTGGAAAAAGCAACGCAACAAAAATACCCGCGATCAACGGATCAACCATGATGAATACATAGGTAATCACACCATCAAGCAATCACACACATAAACACAGTAATTTTACATGGTTCGCAACTTCCCTACGTCCATGGGAGGAGAGAACTCATGTACTATGATTCCATTTCAATCCCCTCAGAGTCTAGGGTTACAGTACAGTAATATATATATAGTTTCTGCTTCCTTGGCCAACAAGAAAATTCATAGATAATGACTAAAATACCCCTAACCCTGAGCTTCGATTCTGGCTAAACCAGACGACTGATCAGGCTAAACCAGAATACAAGATAAACCAAACAATCTCCACCTTGGCTTGGATTTCGCAAATTCTCAGAGCCACCTTGAGATACCCGGTAATGTCTTCAAGCGTCTTGCTGAATGGTATGTCATTACACCAATGGCACAGTTTTCTCTTTTCAACATTCTAACATGTTGAACCAACACTTCACATACTTCGCTGAAAGGTACGCCTCCACACATGCTACGACCTAGCGTGGCCACAATTGCTTCCTTTGAACTCAACACCACCGTCTTGAACCTCCAAAGTGCTCTCCATTTGTTGTCACATGCCTGCATCCTTGTAACACAATGAACCTAACTTCCATTTGTCAAGATAAAATTGAAGACCTCCCCGAATCCAGATCTCACTGGTCCTTTGTGAATCCTTTTTTCTGTCTCCATCCCAGTGTTCTTTCTGTTAAACCTGCAACTGTCCTGTTCTAGCATGTTCTGATGAGTTGGGCACAGTACATACTGGTTAGGTATGACCTGATGCTTAAACTGGCTTACTCCAACTTGAATAAATCTACCTTTTCCAAGAAAATCATCTCCAGTCAGGTCTTCCTGGATTTCCGCTAGATGATATTAGTACACCGGAGTCGAAGGAGACGGAGCCTGCAACCTTCGTTCGGTTGCAAGACAGAAACAGCAAGGTTGAAGACGACCTCACAGGGTTTCGATTTTTGGGTTAGGTCAGTTTGACCTAACCCGTGGAGAATAAGCACAAGTCAGCAAACTTCTTGTGCGTGTGTGTGTGTAAGCAACAAAGATCAACATCAACTACATAAACAAACAAGTGGTATCAGAGCGAGGTGGAGATCGCTCGCGGGTTTTCTGATTAACGGATCGTGTCTGGGATGTGCGTGGAAGAAGAGGATCGACACGTCGTGTCCAAATCCTTCTTTCATTGGCGATGGTGCTCGAAGTCGCAGAAGACCTGAGGTCGGTTTCTGTGGTTTGCAAAGGAAAGGGTTGGTTCTCGGAGAAAAAAAGATCATACTGATCTTTTGGTTTGAAGTGGGCCACGTGAACAAGAAGTCCGGATCTCTGAGGAAGGAGAAGGGCTGTCGGATTTCTGAGGAAGACGGGTTTAGCCGTCTGAAAGAAAAAAAAAGGACTCACCGAAAAGTTCACCAGCCATCGCTGCTGTTGCTGGAGTTATCGTTCGCCTTCACCAGAGAAGGCGTCAGTCGCCACCGCTGCTGCGCCGTCCACGTTCGTTATAGGGCCGCCATCGCCGCCTTGCCATTGTCAGATCAGACGAATAAGAGGTCGAATAGGGCTTTTTCGGTTTGCCCCCTGCCATCACCAAGCCATCGTAATCCATCGCTGCTCCGTTGTCAGTGCCTCGCCTACACTTGTGCTGCTATCCACCATTCGCCGCTGCCGAGGAAAAGGGCTGAGAGTTCAGCCGTCTGGTTCCAGAACCAAATACCCAGAGAGGAAAAAGACTACCCACGCAGTGGGTCGATTCTAGCTCTGGGTCGTGTTGACCTGAGATAGTCCAGCAGCCTAGACAAGTCACAGTGCAGGTTGGGTTCGGGTTGGGTCGTTCCGACCTGACCCGTCGTGGATAAAGCAATCTAGTTCAAGGGAAGGTCAGGTCAAGCCAGACCTGACCTGTTAGGAGTAGAAGCCCAGCAGTAATAGTTCGGGCCAATTTGGGTCAGGCCAACCTGACCCGTGTACATAAACCTAACCCACCAATGCAATCCAGAAGTGTCAGCTAGTTCGGGTTAGGTCCAACTTGACTCGTGTGCACAGAGTCCAGCCCAGTGCAGCATTGGAGTGCTACATCAGCACACGTCAGCAGCGACGATCAACAGGCAGGTTTGACCAGATTCAATGGCTGAAATTGTTTCTGCGATATCTTGATCCCCCGATCTCCAATCAGAGATTCATTTGCGCCTATAAACTCGTTTCGAGCAAATCTACGTAGTAGAAAAGGGTGATTGGCTGTTTGATGGTCAATGAGGAGGTTTGACCGATCGGAGCGTAGAAACTTGTTTCTGCGATATTAAAGCTATCTAGAGTCAAATTTCAGATCCGTTTCTTCCAGTGTAATCGTGGTGACAAGATCTACAGTTTGATGCAGAAGTCTTGAAAAGAGAAAATTTAAACAGATGTGGGTTCAGGTCCGGATGGGGTCGACTTGACCTGGTTGTTGCTCCAAACCCAATAATAAAAGTTGCCGGCCTAGTTGCAAAGGGTTTGTTGATTCAAACGAAGTTGTTCATTTGGGGTTCACATGCTTTTCGGATCACATGTGATGCCATTCATCTTGCCAAATCCAAACCAATGAAGAAGCAGTAAGGAGGAACTGATGCATCAGCAGTTGTCAAACATGTGTTTGATTGATTGGAGACCAAGTCAAATGGAATTTTTTGACCGCTCGGAGGCAGAGGTTTTTCTGCAATTGTGGAGTCATCTGGACTTGTATTCCCGATTTGTTTTGCTTGACTTGTATTCCCGATTTGTTTTGCTTTCATACTTTTGGTGGTTTGATCTTCATAGTGATGTTGAAGATGGGGTAGGATGGTGAGTGATTCAGATATCGATATCACTCAAATTCATCAATGGATTCGAGCTTTAAGTTTGAGGTGGAGTTTGATGAGAATATGAACTTTGCTCAAAGTTCATGTGCTGGTTCAACATCTCAAAATGTTAAAGGAAGAAGTTTACATCATCGGTGCAATGACGTGCCATTAGCAAGGTACGTGAAGATATTGCCGGTTTTATCTCCTAGTGGCTCGAGTTGGATGGAATCCAAGTCAAGGTGGAGATTGTTGGGTTTATGTCTTATATTCCGGTTTAACCAGATGAGTCCACTGGGTTAGCCAGGGACTGGTTTAAGGGCAATGGTGTTTTGGTAATTATACCAGGGCTTTCTTGGTGGCTAAGAAAGCAGAGATTATATATGGTTTAAGGTCAATGGTGTTTTGGTTTAACCCTGGATCTTGCATTGAAGAAATGTGAGAGCTCTTTTGCCCGTAGTATTCCCACATCACGTAAGAGAAATAATGTGAGAGAATGAGAATCTCTGTATGCTTATGATAGTGAAGATGATCGTCTCTATACCCGTGGATGTAACCCTGTTTAGGTGAACCACGTAAATCTCTGTGTCTCTTCTTGTGTGTGGTTGGTTCTTTGTTGATCTTGGATTGATGTATGTGCACAACGGGTGATGTCAAAATCACAACAGGAAATCTTCAGTGGGCTCCTCCCATAGACTCCATCAAGGGATAAGACCGGGGATGGTGGACCAACTCAAATATTAACTTTGGCTCTAATGATATATTCTTAAGCCCTTTATCCATGGCCTATAAATCCAATTTATTCGGATGGGTCAACAGTTGGATTCAATGGTCCAATCTATTCAAATGGTATGACTATAGGTAGTGTGTGATAGGGGGTCTTTTCGATTGGGTGATAGTTGGGCCCCATCTATGGTTTTTACGGTGAGGGCAACTTTCATTGGAATATTTTTTTTATTTTATATTTGTATGTTAAATATGGATTTATAATAATTAATTAAATGCATACATGATAATTTTTTTCTTTTTTTATTTTTTTAGCATATATGCATATTTAAATTATATTTAGTTTTCTTAAACCGATTTTTGAAACCGACCAAGATTTCGAGTCACTTGTTATATTTCACCTGAAAGATTTCATTATGAAGGTTAAACCAAAATGGGGATTGAAATGAAATTAATAGCTCCAATTTTCTCATTTTAAGGAATGAAATATTATTCAGTATTTGTAGATGATTTTAGTCGATATATATGACTATATCCATTTAAGAAAAAATGGCTTCGATCTATTTGAGCCGTATCTTACACATAGTGCTAATCGGTAGTGTTGGTATTGTGTGTTTCGAATTTTTACTAATGATCAACTAATGGGGGTCAAAGGGCAAGTTCTTCATAATTAAAAAAAATGCACACACACACACACACACACACACACACACACACACACACAAACAACTATGAT
Organism: Sextonia rubra; assembly: GCA_037013555.1. Classification (NCBI taxonomy): domain Eukaryota; kingdom Viridiplantae; phylum Streptophyta; class Magnoliopsida; order Laurales; family Lauraceae; genus Sextonia; species Sextonia rubra. The sequence continues at coordinate 57,864,144 of JASUAD010000006.1, read as the reverse complement.
GCACTAGCCTAAAATTACCATTGTAAGCATGGATGATAGGGAGGGCAACGTTTGTTACTATTCACCAATTCATGCAATTCAAATCAAATTCAATCATTGTGTTATTTAGGGCTTATTTAGTATCTCTACTATTTTTCCTTTTACAAATACATCCAAAATAGGGCCATTAGAAAAAAAACAGCAATAGAAAAAGAGACTAAAATCAAAATATGTGTTTGGTAATGTGAGGATCTATTTTAAATAGATTTTTTTAAATCAATTGTTGAAATTTTTTTACAAGTTTTTGGAAATCTATGAGGTATCATGTCTTGGAAATTTGGCCTCATAGTTATATTTATCTTTCCAAAGAGATTTTACAATTTGGATATTGTACTTTGGGCTTATAGATTTTAAAAACTAATATCAAATAGTCCACTTTTTTTTTAGTAAATACCTCAAAATTGGTTATTTTCTAATGGCTGGAACTTGGTCTCCCAAGTGATAATGGACGTTATAAACATTTTTAATTGTTTGGATCGTGATCTATTGTTCCAAAGATAATAAAAAGAAAAAACTGAGATTGCCTATGGATCAATTCAAAATTTGAGCATGTTACATTAATGGTGGTTTTTTGTTTTCAAAATTTCAAGATGCACAAGTATCAAGCCTTGAAAATTGAACCATAGCCATGTTTAGATTTCCAATGGTTTGGATCCTGCGTTTGGGGTTCATAGAATTTGAAAAATAATATTCAAATGGCTTACATTTTTTTTTACATATTTTGATATTGCTATTGATTCAATGACTGAAATTTGGTCTTATAACCATGTTTAATCTTATGAACATTTCGAAGTTTGAATCTTAATTTATCCTCTCAGATTTAGAGTGTTCTGTCACCTTTCTTTGTTTTATTTTTTGTTTTCCTCAAACTGTTGACTCCCTCATTAAGAAGCATTGCCACTACTTCTCTATCTTTTCTAAATCTTTATCTGCTTTAAAAATTTAGAAAAGTAGAGGCAAAAAATAGAGAATCCAAACACCTGTATGGACTCATCTTTTGTAGAGGGTGCAAAACTTCATACAAGCGTACTATTGAATATTTAAACCACTCAAAATTAACTCCCACCCATTTAAGTGAGATTTTTTGAAACTTTAAACCACTCATAAATTTTGAAATTTTACTCCGACAAGAGTTATATGTTCATTCTTATTATGGGACCAATGGGGAGGACTTTCAATTTTTAGCAGTTTTGGTTTTCATTAGATGTAGATGGCCCCACGAAAATAAAAATGAGAATATTGCAACACAGACATGTTCTAGTCACAGATTTGAGTTATTTTGATGCAAATTTGGAAAACACCTTTCGAGCTTTTCTATGAAATGCATTTGTTTTAGGTGGTGGATGAAAGACACAACCACACATTGCACAACACATTTCAGAACTCACCAACACTGCAAAGACAGTGATCAAATGAAACTGCTCTATGTAAATGTTTATAGACAAAGTGGGAAAATTTCTTCCTCTTCATTAAAATTACAAGCACCCGACAAGTGTGGGAAGCAAAACGCCCACTTGCAGACTCGAGGAAGAAATCTTCACCAAAGAATAGAAAAATACAGCCAAATATGTTCCTCATTCAAAGAGGAGATAGTTACAGAAAATGCAAAATGATTTAGAAGAAGAATATAGAATAGGAGATACAGAAAAAGAATAATCACAACTAATCCCCCCTCCCCACCTCTGCAAAATATGCTCTGTCAGCATCCTCTAAACGAGTTTGAAACTGTGCCCACTCACTTCTGCACCTCTCTCTTACCTGTGCGCCAGGAAGAAAAATAAAAAAAGGGTTATTCATTCCATTTCTAATCATCAAGAGGAAATAAATGTACAGTTATAATATCCTAATTTCTTCTGTTACCACTGATATTACTGAAGACTTGAGTATAATCAGTTTGAAAACAAGTTTAGACTTGGTTAGGTTCGATCCTCAATACGACGTCAAGATTTAATCTATAGAATAAGAAATTGGGAACCATCTTGATTACGATGGTTTCCTTAAAAATAGAATACTGTTCCACTAGATCCAGCAAAATCAGCCAGAGACAGATCGCTTCTGAATAAAAATTGATATGATTTTCAGATGCTAAAAAGCATGGGATGACTTCGTTTTGCAACATAGCTGTGGGTATTTGCATCAAATAATAAATTATTGGTTAGGATGGAACATTTGTAAAAATGAAGCAAGTCGCCATCAGGCTAGGAAGCCAACGGAAAAAACAAGAGGATGTGGGTGCTCTAGTGGGTTAGTAAGCTTGCCACATGATAATCTTTCTAGTAAAAACTGCCACTAACTGAAGTCCAAGGAAACCGTTACAGCTGACATACCCCTTCCCATGGTGCTTTCCCATTTTCAGACACGCCCTGCAAATTTGGCAAATCATTCAAGTCAATGGTTAAAAAAAGCACAGAAAAATTGTACACAAAAATAATAATAATAATGATTTGCATATTTGTGACCAATTTCCACTAGACCACTACTCATCTATGAATGACCAAAAATGATTCAAGTTGATTATGTATGATACCAAACCTGATTCCCGAGTGAAGGAATAACTTGATGAACGACCCACTGTGAGTCAACCACACCGATCTTCTCATGTGCAGGCTGCATATATAAAATTATAAATAAAATAAAATAAACCAATGTGCAAATGACAAGTGCACCAGTATTTAGACAGCAGGACTGACCAATATGAAAAGTCTGCAATCTAAGGTTTCATCAATAGGGTCGAACCACGTTTAATATAACCATCCCTCTAATTTTTTTTTTTTTTAGAACTACAATTATATACTTTCATAAGAAGTCCGTCAGCTTTTGCCGCCGATCCCAAGCCCGAGTAAAGGAGGAAGGTTGTGTTAGGAAGGTTGACAGCTAGCATTAAACTTTGTTATAACCAAAACATGAATTATGAGATAACAATATTTCGTGATAAGACTACGGCGTTCTCCGTTTTAAGCAACGCATTGCAACGTCGCTCGGTTGCAGTGAAAAGTATGCAAGGGCTACCACATGACTTTGAGCTAGTGTGGTTAAAGAAGTTAGTCCAAGAGAAGAAGAAGAGAAATAGAAAAATTAGACGTGCTACTTGGAATATAGGAACCTTGACAGGTAAGAGTATAGAATTGGCTAAGGTAATGAAAATAAGAAAAATTAGTGTGGCTTGCATACGGGAGACAAGATGGAAAGGGAATAAAGCTAAGAAACTCACGGATGGATATAAACTTTTCTATGTAAAAAAGAGTAATACAAAAAATAGAATGAGTATAATTGTAGATAAAGATTTGAAAGAGAAAATTGTGGAGGTAAAGAGGTTTGATGATAGAATTATAACAATTAAACTAGTACTAGAGGAAGATATAATCCATATCATAAGTGCATATGCTCCCCAAGTAGGACTAAAGGAAAGTGTAAAAAATCAATTTTGGAAAGAGATGAATGATTTAATGCGAGAAATCCCAAATAGTGATAAAATTTTCCTTGGAGGGGATTTAAACGGGCATAAAGGAAAAGATAATAGTGGATATTAGAGAGTGCATGGAGGACAAAGATTTAGAGAAAAGAATGAATTCGGAAACACTATATTGGACTTTGCAGTTGTATTTAATTTTGTAATTGCAGTAAATACTTACTTTAAAAAGAAAGATGAGTATTTAATTACCTATAAAAGTAGGAGTAATAGGAGTTAGATAGACTTTTTTCTAGTTAGAAAATAAGACTGATTAGCATGTAAAGATTACAAGGTTATCCCAAGAGAGAGTTTGACCACGCAATATAGGCTCAGAGTTTTAAATATTTGCATTAGAAGTAGAAATAAAGCAATAGTAAACAAAATGGACCCTAAAACAAGGTGGAAAGATTTGAAAGGGGAAAAAGCAAATACATTTAAGGATAAAATGATGGAAAAAAGAGAATGAAATATTGAAGGAGAAACTACAGTAATGTGGAATCAAATAGCTAATTGCATTATGAAGATTACAAAGGAGGTACTTGGCGAATTAAAAAGAAAGAGACATATTAATAAAGAAACATGGTGGTGGAGTATAGATACTCAGAAAATTATTCGAGAGGAAAGACATTGCTATAAAGTTTGGCAATAAACTAAGAGTATGGAAAATTTTGAGTTGTCTGAGAAGGTAAAAAAAGAAGCTAAGAAAGTAGAAAGTAGTACAAAGTTCAAAACATACGATAACCTTTATAATAGGTTGGGAATAAGAAAAAAAGAAAATGATATTTTTTAGCTCGTAAAAATAAGAGAAAAGAAAAGTAAAGACTTAGATCATGTCAAATGTATCAAGGACAATGAGGAAAATGTTCTGGTGAAGGACAACGATAACTTTTAAATGAAGAACATATGGGGGATACAAGAGTTAAGGAGGATACTTCATTACTAAAGCATACTTTTCTCCGTAGAATTAGAGGGGTGAAAGTAAATGAAGCATTAAAGCGAATGAAGACAGGAAAGGCTACGGAACCAGATGATATTCCAATAGAGGTATGGAATTGCTTAGGAGAGATTGGGGTGAGTTGATTATGTAGACTATTCAATAAGATACTTGTGACAAAGAAATTGCTGGATGAATGGAGAAGAAGCATTGTAGTACTTATATATAAGGATAAGGGAGATATACAAAATTGTACAAACTATCGAGAGATTAAACTTATGAGTCATACTATGAAGTTATGAGATAGAATAATGGATCAAAAACTGAGATAGAAGACCAAGATCGCTGAAAATCAATTTGGTTTTATGCTAGGAAGGTCAACTATGGAAGCCATCTTTTCACTTAGGCAATTAATGAAAAAATATTGAACAAAGAAAAAAAATCTACACATGATCTTTATCGATTTAGAAAAAGCCTATGATAGGGTACCGAGAGATTTAATTTGGTGGGTTTTGGAAAAAAGAAATGTCGCTAGCGATTACATTGAAATTTTTAAGGATATGTACGAAGGAAAAGTAACAAATGTGAGAACTACATATGGAGAAACAGGTGAATTACCCGTGACTATATGTTTGCATCAGGGATCAGCTTAAAGTCCTTATCTCTTTGCATTAATTATGGATGAGTTAACTGTGCATATTCAAGAAGAAGTACCATAGTGTATGTTATTTGTAGATGATGTAGTATTGGTGAATGAATCAAGAGATGATGTAAATGCAAAACTCAAAAGATGGTGGGGGCATTAGAATCTAACGGCTTTAAAATAAGTCGTACAAAGACAGAATATATGGAGTGCAACTTCAATGGACATATATAAAGTGTTAAAACCACTGTCAAAATTGAAACCCAAGAGATACTACGTAGAGATTCTTTTCGGTACCTAGGCTCGATAATTAGTAAGGATGGGGAGATTGACAAAGATGTAGAGTATATAATAAAAGCTGTATGATTGTAGTGGAGACTAGCTTTTGAAATGCTTTGTGATAGATGAATGCCTACGAAATTGAAAGGCAAATTTTACATGATAGTGGTTAAATCAGCTATGACATATGGAGCAGAATGTTGACCAATTAAAAAGATGCATATACATAAGATGGATGTAACAGAAAAAAGAATACTTATGTGGATGTATGGTAAAACTAGGAAAGATAAAATTAGAAATGAGCGCTTTCGAGAGCATTAAAGGTAACACCAATAAGGGATAAGATTAGATAAATCTGTTTAAGATTGTTTGGACATGTTGAGCATAGGCCGGTAATGGGACCGGTGAGAAAAAGTTTGGCTATACAAGTGAATGGCCTATCAAGAGGTAGGGGTAGGCCGAAGAAAACATTGATGAAGGTCATTAGATCCGATTTGAAAAAGTTTAACTTATCTAAAGACTTGTCTCAAAATAGAACAAAATTCATGTAGCCAACCCCAACATGGTTGAGATCAAGCTTTGATGATGATGCATTATATAATTTCATAAGATGAACAAATTTGATATGTAAAGCAGTAGGCTGAGTCTCTTCATTTGTTTAGTGACTGGCTTGTCTTTTAAACGAAGTGGGGTTACCACTTGACTTTTTGAAAGCAGCAGTTAAAATGTTTGCCTCAAAGAGGGAAAAAGTGAACTCTTTCAAAAAGCATCAAACTCAGCAGGCAACAGGTTATTCGTAAAAAGATGAAGAAAAAAAAAGCCAAAACAGTTAGAATCAACTGACCTCCACACATCTTCTCAGTGCGAAATCCAATCCCCATCCATGTACTAAATCATTCTACATTCACAAATTCCAGCATTCAGGATAACCATATATGGGAGCACTTAGTTGAGGAGGTCTCCAAAATGAAGAAACAAATTATTAAAAAAAAAAAAAAAAAACAAAACAAAACAAAACAAAAATTCAGAAGATGCAACTACAGCACTCAATGATACCTGAATCATATGCCACACACAACGCCAAGCATCTCGAGAAAAGACAGGGGCCATAATTTCCACAAATCTGAAACAGCCACCATAACCAGCTAATAAGGACCTCGTATAGACCAGTGGGCCACGGACCATTGTGCCGGATAAATAGTTTTCTTCAGCAAAGGGTATGTTTAAGACCACTCACACCTCGCTACTACTTATGTTACACACCCCTCCCTCCTACAACTATGTGCAGGATCCCAATCTTTCCTCACTGGTCAGTGCAGAGACACGGTCCAGTCGTAGGCCCCTCCACTTATCTAGTTGATAAGCGCATGTAAAACAAATAACCGATGGTTATAAAAAAAGGCATATGGCTCAAATTAGATGCAGATACCACTTGAAACAATGATGACAGAACTGCCTAATTTTGGTACTAGGGAATCAAAAATGTGTCCCACTGATGACAAGAATTGGTCCAGCATTCGTCAAACATTTTCCTACAATTACGGGGCGAAAGGGAGTTACACGCATGAGCCCTGCATGTGCTCACAGAGAGAGAGAGAGAGAGAGAGCATACGCTGCACATGGCGGCAAAAGTGGGTCACTACACCGACCTGGTTTCTCTGTTGTTTCCCTGAGCATAATGAAGAAATCAGCAATAACTTCTAGCAATTGAGTGAGATAAATTTCCAAAAAATGGCATACCAAAATTTATGAGAATATTAAAGATATGACAATGGAGAAATATATCTAGAAATCATACTTGTGAACTTCCCGGTCACCTCTCCTTTTTGTCATCTCCCACGTTAATCCTTCATACGGTTCAAGCCCTGGTTGTGATATATCCAATCCATGTTTCTTTACCAATTCAAGATACCTGGTATGGAATGTGGCAGATGTGGGCTTAACTTTCAGAGAAACCATTACCTACTGCAGTTTTTGAGAAAAAAAGGAGGGAAAAGCACTTACTTTTCTGCATTGAAGTGTTCAACTCCAAGATCTTCATCCCAGATAAATATGTAATCATAAGGTGCTACTACATCTGGGTGCAAAAATCGTTTTGCATACCACCTGGAAAAGTAAGCAAATATAGGCAATTAAGCACCAATTACACAGGTTGCTTGGGGTCCTCTTTTCTCTTTTTTCTTTTGTCTTCATTTTTTAATCAATCAATGAAAAAGTAGATCATTCATCTTGGAGAAAAACAGTTGCAAAGGGATTACAAGATACAAACTTCCATTTTCATATTGGAGAAAAACAGTTGCAAAGAGATTACAAGATACAAACTATATAGAGCACAACAGAAATTCTACCAAATGGGTAAAAATCAATTACTTGTCTAGTTAGAAAGTTGGAAACACCTAGAAGATGCAAGAGAACATGATCAACAGGTATCTAAAATACGGGTGAACCTCATTAAAATCAGTACCATTCAGAAACATCTCGTATATAGAACAGAACATGATTAACAGCTATCAAAAGTATTGAAAGAACCTCATTCGAATCATTACCATTTAGTTTGCCTCCTAGCACTGACATGAATTGCTCTCTTCGACCACTCAAACTCATCCCATTCACTTGTTTGACCATCATAATGGAAGAGCAATATCGTGAAGTCATCAGAAAACTACCAGGAAATTAAATAAAGTGCAATCAGTATTTACAGAAAAAAAATAAAAGAAAAGCTAAAAATTAAAACTAACGAAATCATCTAGAAAACCTTTTTAACTGCTGCATTGATGTTATCTTTCTGAGCTAACCCAACAGTGAAAGTGACTAGGTACTTCGGTCGAGTTTTCAGATCCTATTGGATTTACACCATTGAATATACAATAATGAGCAACATGCTACTGCACATTTAATATTGAAACACAATATATGGAAGAATCATAAAACAATGCTTCACATGCACACCATTGAATATACAATAATGAGCAACATGCTACTGCACATTTAATATTGAAACACAATATATGGAAGAATCATAAAACAATGCTTCACATGCACAACAAATGAAAACCTCAAAGCAACAATTTCTAACTTCTTCCTTAGCCAATCAAAGACACAATTTTCAATAAAACTAGAACCTCAGTCAACACCCACCCATGCAGCCTCCCTCAAGCACTTGATACATCCCCACCCCCACACACACAACACCTATGATGCCCAGATATGGAACGAATACGGTAGAGACACAGCAAAGAGGCATAAAAAAGTGAAGTATTGGATTCAATACAAGATAATACATTGCCCATTTTGAAGTATCCGTGCCTCATAAATTAGCCCACACTAATGACCAGAAAATAGATATTCAGAAAAGGCATGCAGATAAGTTAGTGATTTTAACTATCAAACACACCTCTTTGGGGTCACCCCATAATCTGCGCGGATAGAAATCAGTTTCTGACACTACGATCCCAGGAGGCAATAACTCTGCACCACGAGGATTTGTTGCAACATATATCTGGATCAAATTAGCAGATCATGGACATGCTAAGATTGCCGAGAAAATTACAAACATGCATGACATTAACTGCAGAATAACTATTTTTTGTGGTACGCCTAAAATTGAGGGAAAGAGAGCAAACCGAGAATCATTATCATTTGCCCTTTATTATTTGCCACAAGCATGAGAACATCATTTATCCATTTGGAGAAAAATATATGTTTTAAATATTCCAGATCCTTCCTGTTTTAGCAGTAAGAGAACAGAAGTTTTGGTGGTTTCATAATTATGCATAAAGTTTATGTAGTTGGCCTTTTTATTTACAGTAAAAAGGATTAAAGCAAGTCCATTAGCTTCCACCGAGCCACACCTTTCTCATCATTTGCAAAATTACCAGCATGTCCTATCCCAAAAAGTTATATCATTAATCTCCTTCCAAAAATGACCAAATTCTCACTACGAGATATAGCATTATAATCCTTCTAGAATACTAGCTTAGGGGACCCAGCAGACCACTCTTCACCAAAAAAGAAAAAGAAAAACTCTGCCAAGTGACAGGTATAAAGCCATTGACACCCAAAAGTGTTAAAAGCATAGTTATCAAAATCCTTCGATTCGTAACCCGAATCTCGATTCGTATCCCGAATCTTAAAGAGAACGATTTGTATCTTTCAACGAATCCCATTTTAAGGTGAATCTTAGGATTCAAGTGTGAATCTTACGATTCAATACTCATTTCATCAAATCTTACGATTCAAGCAATTCGGCTACCTGAGAATAGACACAACTAATAATTAAGACTAACAATCTTTTAGCTTTTTCCTTCTTTATTCTTTCTTTCTTTTAGCATTTTTACTTTTGAAAGTTTATTTAGTTGTTAACTAAATCTCTTAAGAACTTTTGCCTCTTTGGAGAGGTTTTAGATATATATAAAGAATATGGATTTAATTAAAGCATTAGACTATACGTTTGGTGCTTGTTTATATCTTTCTTATACACCTATTTTGGTTTTTCTTTTTTCCCTCTTCATGAACACTTTCTCTACTACAAATGACATCTCATTGTATAAGATCCATGGTTTGAATTTTATTTTTACTTTTATATTTTGATTTACCGACAACAATTTATATATAAATACCTGAAACTTATTTAACTATTTACACATAGATCTATTATTTATTTATATATGTCATAATGTTCTTGATACGATTGTATGATAGACTTATTCGGTTCTTTTTCATTGTATTTTTATTGCGATAAATGGGAAAATGGATGGGTATTCATATTAATGAATGCTTTTGTTTTCTTTTAGTTTAAAATATTGTTCATTTTTATTAGAAAAATGAAAAAAATCCTACAATTCACAATATGTTTCAGGATTTAATTCGATTCATGGGTATGAACAATTTGTGATATGATTTTGATTTTCAAAACTATGAAGACGCTAATATTTGTCATCCATTGATGTTGATACAGCTGAAAAATAGATAGATTATGGACTACTATATTCTTTCCTATTCTTTCAATAATTTTTTTAGATTTTTCTTATCTATATATTAAAAAGATTAGAGAATATCCTATGATTCATGATTCAATTCGAGATTCGATTCGATTCAACCGCTTGAACGATTCGCGATACGATTCGTGATTTGACAACTATGGTTAAAAGTGCATCAAACTTCATACCCCATCAAAGTGTTCATATTTTGAGTCTCAAGACCCTTAATTCCTTAACATCATTGAATCATGCTCAAAGGAAAGATTCATTTCCAAAGCATGATGCAATCCAGTGGTGAACTAGTAACGATTAACATACCAGGTCTAATGGTGGATATCATTTAGATCAAAGTGATATGTGGGCCCATAATTTAATAAGGAGAGAGGTTGAGATCCAATGGCTTGCTGCTATGAAATGTATACTGCATGGCCCAAATGTTTAAAAAGGCAGAAGGGCAAAGGGTCACTAGATAATTTCCTTCTCTATTCACGCTACAAGAATATAACAATAAACTTAGACTATTGGACATGACAATCATTTGAATGATTTTGTATTCCCTGAGATTTGTCGCAAATTTTATCTGAATATGAGTATGAGATAAGCATCCATTTTTACAAAAATGGGGTATCCTTTGTTTAACATAATACACACATCAACACTAGAAAGCTTCTCAAATAAAAAAAGTGGAAATGAAAGGAGAAATAACTAAAACAAATCAGCATTGTCACCATTCAGCATCAACTTGAGTAAAACTTGGAGGATGCTTCCAATTTCCATTGTAAAGAAGAGTTCCTCGACTCAAATCATATTCATATCTGCCTAAACTACTATTTTGAATTATTCAGGGCCTAAACTACTATTCAGCTCACTTAAGAAAAAAAAAAGCGCCTTATATCTTAAACTTCTTCCAAAGGAGATAAAAAAGAGCGTTGGTAGTAAGCCAATGATGAAACCATGGAAAACACTTGTTTTTTCTATTTTCTATTAGAAAAGTTACTTTATTTAGCATCTGACACAACTGGGGCTTTTGCTCAAGCCTGTTTGGCAAATAAATCAAGTAAGAGGTCATTTTGGTTCATATTTCTAAGAGATCTTAGAGGGTTGTGCCTTGTAACTTGAACAGTTATACATTGATTCAAGATGAAGTTTGATTCTTATGGTTAGTGACTGGGTTATATTATGAATTTGATGTGTTAGAACTAATGAGATCTAGATGATGGGATCCATGTTATTTTTTATTTTAGTTTGGAAAACATAAAAGAAACTTGGGACAGAGATTCCTATTGAATAATCGTCTTCTCCAAGCGATTGCAGCTTACTCTATTGGATTTCAGAATGTGATTGTCCAGTTGATGACCATATATGTTACAGATGATCCTTGTATTGATCATATTCAGCTTTCCAAAATAATAAAAAAAATACAAATAAAAAACCATGTGGATTGCTTCTGATGAATGGATCTCAACAATTATATAACCTTTAAGTTCAATAGATGACACCATTCAAAAATAAATAAATAATTCAATAGATGCATGAGGAAAATAAGAAGAAAAAAAAAATGGCAAAAGAAGGGAAATTTCAGCTAAGGGTTTCCTCCAAGCTGCATGATTTGAGATATGGAAATATGATGATATGAAGAAAAGTCCACCAATGTTTAATTAAATAACATAATTCTTCGATATTTCATAATAGAAAGCAAAGATGAAAGAAACAACACCATACACTCATTTATCAGTATATGAATCTAAAACTGTTTGTCAAAAGCAGTTAAAGAGATTTAGTGGACCACTTACTTTAGCAACAAGACAAAACTCAGGCAAATGGGAATAATTACGGACGAATACCTGCGAATGATCATCTGACCCATAGGTTTGAGAAGACTTGGTTTCATCTGAACCAACAGGTAGCGAATCACGGCTAGCGCTATCAGATCCATGTCTATCAATGGCATTGAGGGGAGTAAAAAGTCTGGGATGCAAATTAAGCTGTGCAAATTTCCAAAAGTTCTCCACCAAATTAGCCAACAATAGATGAACCAGAAGCAAGATGACTGGCAGGTACTGCAACAAAAGGAACAATAGTGACAGGGAAGATGCATACCCTGGTCATGAAAGCACTGGGAAATGAAATTCCAACAAGGAATCCCAAGGTAACTCCCACAATGGTAGAAAAGATAAGCCTTGTGCTGTCGTTGGATTTCTTCACTCCGCTGTAGCAAAAAGAAATAGAACTGGATAAAACATCCACATTCAGGAAGCTCAGACACTTAATGCAGTTGATGAAAGAACCGAAGTATTCAGGTTATGAACCAGCGATACATGCTCGCCATCCTGATGTTGGCTCTCAAGATTAGAAGTTTCACCGCATCATTGGTCAAGCCAAGGAATGATGATGTTTCAGAAGCCTGAGCAACTTTGATTCCGGAAAAGGAATCTCAAGTAGCGACAAACTTTCAGTAAATGTCTTCTTCAGAATGCAAGCTCAAGCCCTGTCAAAATCCTACCAGTTTCACCATCAATATTTCAAATTCCGATGGATGAATAGGAACAGAGACACCAAAAACAAAAACAAACGCTGTAAGCAACCAGAACCAAATCAAAGTAACAGAAACCTAATTTACAACATAACAAGATCCAGTTTACATCAGAAAGAGCACCATCAGAACTAAAAAAAAAAAAAATCATCAAAATTCAGAAAAAGAAACCCAAAAAATCTCGATTCTCAAAAAGCCTAGAAAATCCAGAAAGAACATTAAAACAAGACTCTATTGGCCACCGATTTAAGGTCTGAAAATCAGAAAAAATGAAGATCAAGAGAGAGAGAGAGAGAATTTGTACGGATTGAAGAAGCGGATGCAGATGTCGTGGATGTAAGAGAGAGAGAGAGATTAGGGTTTGATACTTACGAGGATGTTTTTTTGATCGATCGATTTGGGGATTTGAAAGGGGCTTTTGATATGAGATGTGGATCCGCTTGCTTCCGCCGCATTATTTATAGATGGGAATTTTTTTGAAATGCAGCAGAAAGGCCCCTGGGAATTAAACGAATTACGGAATTAGCCCTCTCGTCGCCCACCCTAGCAATTCGTCCATCAAAACCGTACACGTGGCAAGGAAGCACAGGGCGTAAGGAGGAACTACATTTGCTGGCTGCGTAACGCAATTGAGGAAACAAGCAACCGACAAACACTCGTGTTATTTTTTTTTTTTTTTTTTTTGGTAAAGTTGTTGTTGTTTTTATCTCTCCGATAAGGGGCTCGGAATTGGACCAACTCTAGGTGGAGGAAAGTAGACCTGGTAGTGTTTGGTGGAGGCCTCATACAAGTAAAGCAAAAATACCTTAGGCCAGATAAACACTGGCTCTAGGCAAGAGAAAGGTGCATTCAAGGCTTGTTAGGTAGGTAAAAATTGCAACCTTTCACTAACAAGGTTAAAAAAAAAACGGTTTTTTTTTCACTGCCAAACACTTGTTATGAGCGTATGTAGATCCTCAAACTCTTTAACCTCTAACTTAGTCGGACTCTGGGTAAGGGGCTTATCGAAATATATAGAAATTAGTAAAAAACGAAGATATATTAAATAACTTACTTTGCTGAGGTAAATGAAAACAAGATGATTCAATTCTTGTATATTTTAATGTAAAGATGAGCATAATACGCTCACTTGTTCAAATCTGAACCATTTAAAAAGCATATGAATGTCTTTAAATTTTAAGTTTATTGAGTCTTTTCTACCATTGGAATAATAAAAAAAATGTCATACTAACGGATGTGGAAGTTGTGTTAGTTCTATCTTAATTATTATTTTCCGTTAAACAGTTAATCCAATTACAATAACAAAGTGAGATTGGAGCCCCAAAACACAGTAGTTTTATTTATGTGTACACATTTCAAAAGGTAGGCCCCACTGTGAAGGTGTTTCGGGAGAGATCATCTAGAATGGATTAATGACAATCTTAATAATATGTGTGCAAACAATCAACCATGCAGTGGAAATAATCAAACCACAAGTACACACCACAATAAGACACAATATTTTAACATGAAAATCCAACCTGGGAAAAAACCACGACCAAGAATCAAGCACTATGAATTATACTATAGTTACAAGAGAATACTCACAACTCTTATCCAGTTGTTCCTCAACCTAAGAATTTTGTGATTCCCTTATACAGCTCCCTGCTGCAACGACCCCCTGCCGTTCTCTGTAACAAATCCAATCACCTAGACGCATTCTAAATGTAGCACGTGACTCCCCACAGCAATCTTGTACACTCAAAGAAGTAGAAGACAAAAATCTCTAGAGTAGAACTTCAACCCTTCAACTCTAAAAAAAGACTCTAGAGGAGATAATCTCTAAAATATATTCTCCACTTAAAACAATAAGATTTCTGTCTTAGGGTTGAGAGAGAGCCATCTTTTATAACCTCTTATTCGTGCCTCACAAGTATAATTCAACCATGAAAGGAGTTAGCATCAATAGGCAAATTTTCCTTTAATTCGAACTAAAAAATTACAAGTTAGCGCACTTTCTGCAGTTGCCCAATCGGTCAGATTAAAGTTCTGCTTGGGTGAAAATTTCAGCATTTTCCTGTAAACTTCCGGAAGCCATAACTTTCTCGTTTCAGCTCCGATTGAGGCGATCTTGGACTCTACGGAATCCTCTCGAAACGAGCTTTCCAACGGTAGGTCGCATGCTATATCCAACGCCCAATTTGTGAGATACGACCTTTTTAATCCATGTTGTTTATAGAAAACCACTTTAATTTGTCGTTTTTTCTTCTTTTTCTTTACTTCAGTACATCCAGTGACTCAAACCATTGTCCATACTCAAAGATATGTAAGATACAACACTAATGGACTCAAGTTTTGTCCAACCCATGAATTTGCCAATATATAAATACTTGCATACTGTCAAGGCTTTACATGCTGCAAAAGCACATATCTATAATTAGAGGGCCATTACAAAATCCAATCAACAAAACGTTGGCTTGGATCAAGTACCAGATTCAGAGATCTATGACTATCTATAAGAAATCAATCACATGGGATTCACTCTACATGATCCAATGGCAAAGATAGACACCTTTAGTGTAGAAGATGATGGTGGATGGTTTATATCTAGATTTCTTTTTTCTGTTGCTTATTATTGGTTTTGTATTTATAGCATTTGGTTTAATGGGTGATAAACTCCAATTAAAGTTTGAACAGAGAGATAAGTATTGAAAGTTGGATCAAATTCTCTCAATTTGAATTTAAATAGAAAGATAATAAGGATAGAAGAGTTGGATAAAATTCAAACAAATCATATCTTTATCATCACACAAGGATTGACACATCTTGTCAAATTCAAACATTATCCTTGTGAGGGTGTCTCTCTGTATTGGGTCCACCCACATGTAAACACAAATGGGCCGCATCACAGATGCCAATACATTGTTAGTTTAAGACTTCATCCGGATTCCTTTCTATATTATATAATTTTCAACGAAGAAAGAGATGAGGAGAAGAAGGGAAGGAGAAGGAAGTACAATCTCCAATTGTAGGAGGAAGAACAAGGGGTTCATGGTTTCCTGAAGTTAGGGCTAGGTTTAGGTTTGGGATTGGGGATTTTGATGTGGGAGTTTTATAACAATGGCTTCCATGTAAATTTGATGAGTATGATGGGGCTTGGTAGTCAATTTGGCCTAGTGTGGTTTGTCTGTTGATATTTTTGGTGTTATAGAGATCGATGACCTTCTTCTTCCTTCATGAATTTGAAATTAGTAAAATTTATGATAACATGAGTTCTCATTAACGATTATTAAAGAGGGCGTGGATGAAAGATAACCCAAGGCTAGGTTAATTTTCCCTTTGCTTTTGATTTAAACTTTACGAAGAAGATAAGCTATTTGATGGCCATTTTTGCAGCTTTACCTTTGCTTCTTTGCTAATTAGCCCTTTCTAGAAGCTAAATACTCTCCTTCAAATAGCACCCCATAAGTTACATAAGCAGAGATATGCTGTCCACAAAAGAACATTTTCCTTTTCAAGAAATAAAATTTTAGAATTAAAGTTTTGGGGAAATCAACTCTATGCAAACGCTTGGGCCCTTCCTCGTGCATTTGAAAGGGTTCATAGCCAATCTATTTTTAGTTCAATGGTGAGCACCCCTCTCTTCATAGAAACCACAAAAAGTTGATTCGCGGCCGGGTGTAGTAACAAACCAAAAACATATAATAAAAAAAAAGGTTTTAGTTTGTATCAATGATATATAAGCATTTATGAGAAAAACAAGAATTCTTGAGCTTATTATATCTGAGGCAAAAAATAAAATAACATAAAATGCTATTACTGGATGTTCAAAAGGCACCACTAATTCCACTCACTGTATTTGCAGTCCAACACAAATATACAATATTGGAATTGGTTAACAAATTTCCTTTGACGACCACCTCATTAGGGTACCTAAAAACCAAAGGCTAGAATTAACGTCCAACCTTATATTTTGTATCTTTCTTATCCAAATGTTATGATTATCAAGTCAAACTAAAAATAATTTCTTGTAAATATTGACTCGTTCTTATCCAGCCACTACTAGAATTTCAAGATGTTAGTAAAGGCAGCGGAAATACTTGTTAACATTTTCCATCTAGTGGAGCCCACTCTTCAGTGCTCTTTTTCAAGTGGAACCCGGTCGGCACACTTTATGGTGACACGCTTTATTTTTTTTTGTTTGCGTCAAGTCATTTCTTCAACGATTTGAACTGTAACCGGTTGGCTTTAATATAATATTAAATTTCTTCAGTTAACCACTGCTACCAAAATTTCAAATTATTAGTAGTGAAGTGAATATTTTTCAACATTCTTCAATATTAAGTGAAGCCCACTTATCTATGGATACATCATTTATCATTCCTACAAGGTTAATTCATGTGATGAACCCAGTTCATGTCATATCTTCTTTGATACATCCGTCTCATATAATCCAGAGAATGCACAGTGAGGAAACATGAACAAAAAGCTTATACTGTACAAAATTTCAAATATACTATCAAACGTCTGAGTTAACAAAACCTGCAGCAGGCTAGTTCAGACAAACAGGTGGCAACGAGGGAGAACAGGCAATCTAAGAACTATGACTTTTGAAAGAAGACATTCAACTTTAGAAAATTCAGCAGCCAAATGCTGACTTCTACTTCATGTTACTTTCTGATTGTTCAAAAGTCAAACCCACGTGAAAGAAACACAAAGTAGTGCAACGTCTCTGGTAGGGTGGGTCAAGCTGGGTTTTATTCCATCCATGCTTACATGGCCCAGATTGCATGCATGTGTGTAAATTGAAACCTCACCTAAACAAAATCCAAGCATATCCAGTTTAAAATTCATGTCCAGGTGTGATCGTCTAGGACTTTTGTTTTTTTTTCGACTTTATGTAACATTATAGGTAAAATCGCCAATTATAGGATACCTACATTTAAAACTATTCAGTATCCACTTGCCAGTTTAATGCATTAGAGAGCTTTAATTATTTGTAAGAAATTCACTCGAGGAAATTTATTAAGAAAAAATGAGACAGAGGAAAAAAGAATGAAGTAGTCTAAAATTGAAAAAGATCAAGTTAAAAATGTAAAAATCTATCAAAATTAAAATTAGTAGCATTTCTGCTACTGAACCAACTATTACATTACCTAAAAGTAAAAGACTAGAACACAACCAGGTGAAAAATCAAAAGAACGAAGATTTGGGAAAGGAATAAAAAAGAGTGGAATAATGCAAAAATCCAAGATCTAGTAGTAGGAGGTTAGTACGCTTCTTACCTTTTTTGGTAACCCGACTAGCTGAGTAGCTGAGACCAATATACAAATACTAACACCAACTCACACATGCGAGGTAATGGAGACTCGCACATGTGAGGGACACGTACACTTAAACATGTGAGGTAATGGGAATTTGTATATGTGACAAATACATACAACTCACACATGAAGGATAATGGTACCACACAAATGGGAGGGACACACACAACTCACACATGCGAGTGAAAGGGGACTCGCATGTGTAAAAAAACACAATAAAACTCATATATGTGAGGTGATAAAACTCACATATACAAAGAGGGGGATATAAGGAATGAACTTGAAACCTCCTAATAAGAACTAGTACTCCTTACCAAATCCTTAGTATGCTTGTTACTTAGAAGACCTGAGTGGATTACATGGAAATTTTATAATAGAAGCCCATTTGATACATTTCATATCCAGTGTATTTGGTGGGTCCACTTAGATGATTATAAGTATGCAAGGCAAGATGGATGGAAGCTGGAAAGGTTTGATCACCATAGATAATGGTTAGGCAAAAATAAGTTATTTCAAATTGTCTTAGCACTTTATTTGGTACCTAAAAGTTTAAAATTCACTCTACTATGCATTAATTGATAATCAATCCAATGGTGAGCATAAGAGCACAAACTTGGGCCCAGTGCAGATTCATATGAAGGGGGTAAGTAAACTGACCAAAGGCAGACCCAAGTGGGCCAAATAGAGCTAGCCCACATATACATACAGGACGCAGTCCACTTAAATCTTTCTTTAGATATTATGATCTTGGCCGATGGATATGACGCTATGATCTCTTGTTTTTTATTCAGCACAAGGTATGTTGTTCTTCCCTTTCAGACATCTTAGCTCTCAATGGTAAACCAAGTAAAATATTTCTCTCATGGGGTCGCTTTGATTTTTCTTATTTTCTGAGCACTTCTCAACAAAAACTCGCCCACCTTCTTCCCAAAAATAATTTAGAAAGTTCATGGAACAAGTCATGATAATATTTGCACATTTATAACTGTTCATTAAACTTATCATGAAAAAGAGACAAGATAAAGTCAAAGACACAATTTTCAGACACCGGTACTGTTTGCCTTGAACTAATGGAGTCAAATTCCTCAGAATTCATGATAATATGGGTTTCAACAAGGATTATTGAAGATGCAAGGGCGAAGGATAAGGTGGAGAGTAAATGGGGCATTGACTTTTGAAGAATTTTATTTACCAAGATGATGGAAAGCTTGAGAGCGTTGGGGAAGCACAGATCTACGGATGATACAAACACAATGAGAATTAGATTTTCAATTCTTATTTGAATGGAGAGATGAGTTGACCAAAACTCAAACAAAATTCTATCTTTATCATCATATAAGGATTGACACATCCTTTGAAATTCAATCCTTATCTTTGTGAGGGATCTCTGTGTTGGATCCACCCAAATGTAAACACGGGTAGATCCCATCACAGGTGCCTTCATTTTTTCTCTCCTCTTTGAATTCATTTTCCACCAAAGAACCCCTTTAATTGAATACCATGCAAACAAATGCGCCTCTAGGGCTTGTTTTTGCACGCCTACAGTTCGCAGAAAAGCAGTTTTGTGGACTTCCACTTCTGTTATTCTATAGAGAAGTGATTCCTATGCCAATTCGTTGTATGGAAAATGTGTTTTTTTTCTTTTTTTTGCTGTGTCCCATTAAATTGATTAAATTTTGCTACCTTTCCTTGACAATGTGATATACCAAAATCAAAACGGCAAAAGTGATGACGAAAGAAAACTGATTGATTCCCCGCACTACAAAAATGTGCCCCTAACCTCAGTGTCATCTTTATATATTTATAATTTATGCATTTGCAATGATGCTTAAATGTCAAGAAAATTGTATACCTTTGTAGATCTGAAGCACCACGTGCAATGCCTTGAAAACTTTTCCTTATTTTTCCACTTTTGAAAATACGAGTAAACTAAGAAAGACCAGATGCCCCATCTTGGCTGTGGGTTAGACTTGCCAACATGCAAGTTAATGAAAGGAGTGGACACATAGTTGCCTTAGATTGACTGAATCGTCATTTTCACTGGTGTTAGTTCATGTAAACAAGGCCTACTTTCTTCCTTTTGATTTCATGCAGAAACTAGAGGTGGGCCCATTAAGGAATTTATGCTGTTGGGAATTTCCGCTAAAATGTAGCCAGCTATCCTTTCATCTTTTGGAATTCTCTATTTGGAACAATGCCTATCTATTTTCTTCCTTTTGCTTTTATGGGAAGACTAGAGGTGGGCGTATTAAGAATTTTTTTTTTAGGACTTTATAGGAATTCTTGCTGTTGGAAACTTTTGATCATGCGTCCGTGGCAAGCTGTCCTTTTAGATTTTGGAATTCACTATTTGGTCTACAATGCCTTCATGTATTTGGCTTTTTTTAAGCTTACAAAAGTTTCCAAACTGTCAAATAACAGATTTCAAAATGCTCTGGGTACCTCGATTATTTGTGATTCCAACTAAAGGACTGCATTTGGAATCTTGGAATATTTCCAAGATAGGAGTTCCTCTATCCAAACAGCCGTTTGCTGATGTGAATGCCACAAAATGAGTTTGCCCGCCAAGTCATATGTTTTTTTTTCCTTTTTGTTAGAAATGCAAATCTTTATTAAAAAACCAAAACAACAACGGCTCCCAAGCTTTAACAAGGATGATGGTCACGTAGGAACCAACTTACATAATTTCCTTCCAAAACAAACTCCATATTAAGGGAGAAGCGTAGTTTAGCTGAAAAGTGAGCAGAGCTTTAAAACGTTTAGGGACATAAAAAAAACTGAACAAATAAGAAGGGGCTTGTAGCAGCCTCAATGTCTGAAATAATGCTCGTGATCATCTAATCCTTTTTACCCTTAATGCCTTCTACCACCTCCACAGCATCAAACAAGATGTGGATTTTTGGAAGGCAATGACCATTTATCCTTCCAAGTGCATCGAGGATTGGTAACGCTTTTGCTTCTTTAGCGGAAGTGACTCTTGGCACACAAGCTACTCCTGCAAATTAAATAAAAGAGTCATTTATTCACACAGCGAAGCTAAAGCTTGATTTTCCTTTTAAAGGCTAAAAGGCTGCATCTATAAATATTTGACAAGAATCTAATAGGTGGTCCACAAAAGGCCCTATGTCAATAATAGGTGGGGTGACCTTAGCCTTTATTTCATCATTGGATAACCACAACATTTTTTCATCTAATTTAAGAATTTTAGCAAGTTTTATAAGAAAACCTCTAAATTTAAAATTATTCCCAGCTTTTCAAAGAGTCCGCTGTATTGCTAGAATCTATGCCATAGAGGCTTGCTCATTCATGGGGGAGTTTGAATTATCAAGGTCTATAGTTTGCTTCCATCACTCTTGCAAACTAATAGTAGGGCTATTCCCATGAGAAGGCCCAGTTTTGAACCAAACCAAATAGCTCTAGTGTGGTCACATTCGAAGAAAGTATGTTCCACCAATTCCATTTCTTTTTCACAATTGGGACACAGGCCATTATCACTATTAACTTTAGAGTATAAGAAAGCACAAACTGGAATTACTTTTTTAAAACATTTCCATCGAAAAAGGTGGATTCTTTGGGGTAAGGGAATTTTCCACAATCGTTGCCACTTGATATTGCCATTGATGTCTAGAGTGTTTGTGGTCCTAGTCAATGTTTTATAAGTAGATTTAGTAGTAAGCACTACATCCTTAGTAAAGGGCCATGCTCTTTTATCCAACACATTAGCTCTTGGTATGTAAACTTTTATCAACATCTCTTGGGTCATTAAAAACCCTCCTAAGTTGGTCTACATCTCACTTTATCTATGTTCCACAAGTTCTTAACATGGAGCCTAGGTTCATTAACAATTGAGTAAGCTTTCTAAGCCCTTCTTTATAAGGTATCCATTTATTGTTCCACATTGAGTTATGTTTTACGGCTCTACGGTTCTACCTATTGGCCATATTTAAATGGTTTATTAAACATAGAAGAACTAGCCCTACACGCAAGTTATCAACTTGGAATGTCCACATGCCATTGATGTGACTTTCAAACAACCAATTTTAAAAGGGAAAGGAAATACTTGTGTTTATCTTCCTCAATGCAAAAACTCTGTGGCCACTCACCAAAGACACAAAGTTCCAATAATCAAAGCCATCTAATTACTGGACATTCCTATTAGATAAGCATAACCGTTGGGAGTGTTGAACTCTTATGTTTCTATATATGGCCCTTTATGTTTTTTTTTCACCTAGTGCCCCCTCAAGGAAAATTTTCAAGGTCCGTACTTGCATGTTTACCTCGTGCTATTCATGTGTTTGGTAAATTCACTTCACTAGTAAGTTGAAGTGAGGTGTCATTTCAAGACATAATAAACAAAAAAATGAGTTAAATTGAAATACTACATTTCAAAAAATTCTCCTACCTTTTTATACAATAAAAAGTTAAAAGTTACTTTTTCTTCCAACTAATTGAAAAAAAAAATATCTACTTTTAACACAGTAAGTTAAAAGTATTCATTCTTAAGCCACTAAAAATAAAAACAAATCATATTATGATTTACAATAATGCTAGCCACAGTCCACATCTTACAAATCATCTCACAATAGTATTATATGGCTGGCCAAGCTCATTTGTTTTGTTTTTAACATTGTAGAGATGAGGGAGAGGGAAACTGTCACATAGGACGGTTGTGAGATGGTGAGTGTGGCAGCATTATTGTATGATTTAACCCCATTATATTTTATTTTCCCTTGATTTGATGGCTTCTCCTCCCCACACTTCACTACATCATATATCCAAATAGGTAGGTTTACCATATCAATTAAGTTCTCTCACGATGGGTTAGAGGTGTTGCTCGATTTGGAAACCTACCTCTCACCTGGATGACTAGGGGCTGATCCCCGGTCTCTCCCCAATTTCTTGTCATGCCTTCATTAATGAACATGGGAATTATGTGTGAAATTAAGGGCTAATTAAAAGTTTTTTCATAGTCCATACATTGTGGCCTCTGATCATGGTCCCATAAGATCAAAGTCCGCGATGAATTAAAATATTTTCTCAATTTGCCAATAAAATAGCCGAAGCTTTATTAAAATGATATGGTCATGCAAATAAATCTTTAAAGCAATATGTTATTATAGAGATTTTCTATTTCAAAACCAGTTTTAACTCAGTTTGGACATGTATTTTAAAATTTTTTTATTACAATTTTGCCCATGCATGAAAGGACCAAAAGGGCCATTATCCCATGAAAATTCAAATCCATAATTTCTTTTCGTATACAGCTTTTCATCTTCTCCTTCCCTCTTCCCATCATCCATTTTCATAAATACAATTCTTCCAATTTGTGTAAGTGACCATCTTCTTCTATTCTCCCTATTCTTTGTCTATTCAAACATATCAAAGAGTATAATGGAAGAGAAAATGAACACTTAAATAGTGGTTTTCAATGATAATAGCATTGACAAGGTTAGTAGTATGTGCATTTTTATATATTTTCGCATTTTTTTTAAAGTTCGTAATGACTTTTTTATAAAACAGCCTGTGTTTTGTTTGGAATTGCAAACCTGAACTTAAAGATAAATGTTTGGCCCTGTGTAGCCGAACATAATAAGATATGTTCAGCCCTGTATAGCCGAACTGTTGGAAATTTATACTAAAAGCATACTTTTATGTATTTATCGTTCATTGATTTATTTATTAATAAAGTGTATTTTTTCATGTTAATGAGAATTTGTATGAGCAAATGATTGCATTATTATTTATTATGCATATGTGTGTCTTTTATTTTATAAAGTAGACAAGTTGGTGTATAGAGTTCAGCTTACATATGGAAGACTTGTTTGTCGGTTCTTATATAATATAAATTATTGTTGTTCACAATCTAGATGAAGTTGGACACACCATCGGTACGATTGTAACATGATGTTTTAGCAGGCTTGTCTTGACTACAGGAAACAGTATAGTTTTAACTTGGTATGCTTATACGCTCTGTGTGTATTGAATAAGACTACTTTTAGGTTTATTGTCTTTAAACTGATTATATAAGACGATTAACATCCAAATGGCTATTTTGAATGATTGTACTCTTAATCCCGATGTAAATAGTAGACACATATATCTAGTGTTTGGCATTTTGATTTACAAACGAGTGAGACCTTTTATGAGTCAATAATCTTAGTAAATTGGATGACTGCAATGCGTGTATGGTGGGTATTAGTTTATTGATAGAATCCACATCCCGCATAAGGATTGATGATATCTCCTTAATGAAGCTTATAAGTTTTGATTATGTCAAACCTGTAAGTGAATTTTGAGTCCAACATATCAAATAAGTTAAGTGAAGAGTCTTAAAGAGTTATAAAGATATCGATTAAATATAGATGTCAGTAATTATTTACTTCATGGATATTTGAAACAAGAAGCTCGAAATATTATTTTGAGAATAAAAATAGGAGTATAATTATAATTCTCTAGTGAATTGAATTGTAATTTATGGAACAAAGATTCTAATTTGGGTCAAATTAAGGTTTCTTATTTCCATAAGAAGCCTATTTATTAATTCTTTCTTAAGGTTCATATTATAGCCTATAAATATGCGCTATTGCTATCTAGAAAACATAACAAAAGAAATTTCATTTTTTAAAGCAAAGAAAATTCGCAGAAGAGGCCCACATATCGGTGTGAATTAGAGCATAAAGAAATACAATAAAAGGTCTTTAGATTTTTGGGTTACTGTAAGATTGAGATCAAATTAAAAAGATTTTGCAGGTATGGTTTCTTGAATCATCATCATCTAAAGTTATTTTTGTAGTAATCTGTATACAATATCTAGGGATTCTGGCGGTTACCTTCCAACACAAACAATGTTTTTTTTTGTTCTTTTAATATTTTTACTAATTGTATATGAATTATCTTAATGTAGGATGGTTCTTCTACATAATGAAGCCAAGTTGGCTCCAAGTGTGTACTGGATTATACGAGTGAATTTACCACTCATGAGGTAAGACGCAAAGTTGAATTATCTCTTAATTGGTGTATGTATTAGTAAAATAGTTTTTAATGGTGATAAGTGTATACATTTAAGAGTTGTAATGCATGAATTGAGTGGGCTTGTGATGTTGGAAAGAAAAATGGTTTTGTCATTGTGATTAAAGCCTCAAATGCCAGTAGAGTTGGTATAAAACCTAGACTTGCCTTTGCATGTGAGAGCTTTGGAAGAGTACCAGTGGGTTCAATGCAACTGCCTACGACTTCTGGGAAGGAAATAGAGATTGGTTTTGTAAATGAAGGTTACTTCGTTCAGGTAATAATGCTTCTTTTATAAATTAAATTAAATTCAATTTTAGTCTTAAATCTACTAAAATCTTTTCTTGTTTTTGCTCTTCTTGAATCCAGGTCATCCTATTCCACCTAATGCAATCAAGTTGCGAGAGTTTCATCTTCCTTATGCAATTGACTGGGCAACCGTATATAGAGATCGCATAAAACGTTTCAAAAAGCTCATAGATTCAGATGTGGTAACATGTGAAACGATAGCATTTGATTAGACAAGGTAGTGTTTTTTTTTTAAAGTAGAATGTAACACGATAGCATTTTTTTTATGTGAATATAAGTTGCAGCCGTAATATAAATTAAAGATCTAACTTTACAATCCATTCAATTTAATATATCATTTACATATGAAATTCATACATCCTTTAAAAAAAAAACAACAACAACCTGAATAATATGAAAACATCGTTTATATATGAATTCAACTTCTATCCCTCATATTTCGGCAATTGTCGCTAGTTTATTTTAAACTTGGATTTCTAACCATACGTTGCGCATCTTCAAGCGAAACTCCCTTTAACACATGGTGTATCCACTCAACATTAGTTTACATTCCTCATAGGTTATGAACACAATCCTTCTCTATCATTGAGTCATCGATACTCAATGCATTTGACAATGCTATAGTAATTATTGTGTGAGATTAATAAAGATTAATAATAAAATAAGAAACACATAAAACGGATAAGTGTGATGACAAACTTGTGGGTAATTAGTGGATAAGCTAGACTGAGGATCTTAATTACATTGCCTAGATCGAAGGTATGAGTTTTGTACTGTCCTCCATGAAACGCATCCGTACCAATAGATGTAACCGGGTACACATTCAGATGAAAATCTAATAAGCTGACTTCGGTTTGCGCTGGATAATACATGATTCTCCCATTCCTCCCAAACCTTATCCATAAATTGATATACAGTTACACACTGTTGAGCACTTGCACCTCAATGATAATGAATTGGGGCTAACGATCGACGAGGAATAGTTTGAACTCTCCCAAATTGCCCCAATACTCTATCTAAAGCGTAGGGCTCAACAACATCCATACAAATTATGCATCCATTATAGAAAGCGAACTAAGATAATAGATGGTGGCGCCTATAATTGTTATTGGGCTACCAAGTCACCTGCAAACATAAATATAAGTATAACAAATCAATTTTAAATATAAGTGTATAATTTAATTTACAATGGGTATTAATTTTTTATATGAGCATACCTTTTCATTACTAATGTTGTCAAGAATTTTTCATAATGATTGCAACAGGCCTTCTGCAGCCCTACAAGGATGCCAATGAAATGCTCGGAGTTGGTTTTGTTGAAACACAATGTTGGGGGGCATAGCAAAATATTCAAAATGCTCATATATCCACATTTCAAGTAGCGTCAAATACCCAGCTATTACCCAGCTATTTTTTTTTACCCAGCTATTACCCAGCTATTTTTTTTTTACTTTTACCGGGTAGCTAATCCTAACTGCTGATAAAGATATGCCAAAACAGTGGCACCCCATGCATATAAACCCACACAATCAACATCCATCAGTGGCTTAAGTTATATAACCTGTACTCTTGTGCTACTCTTGTCACTAAACAACATACATTATAATACATAAAGCAAGTATGCTCTCACTGCACAATCAATAACTACTTCTCGATCACCATAAGTCATTTTTTGAAACATCTGCCTTAGCTATTCTAGTTTTACTGATTGACCTTGCACCTGTAAAAGCTTAGCATGTCCGTCCGTGCATTGAACTTCAAATGCTCGGTGCAGTAGTTCTTGAGCTTCAGTAAGTTCAAATATTTTTTATGTGAAATAGCTACACCCATCACTAGGATCCCAAGAATGGAGGCAACCTCATCTAATGTGATGGTTATCTCCCCGAATGACATGTGAAAAGTATTAGTCTTGGGATACCATCTCTCCACAAAAAACAAGCACAAGACTCTTGTTTACAAATATGTAAGAAGTTATGATTAATGGCATCAATCATGATCTATTAATCTTCTCTCTAAATATATTTAAGAAACTCAATGGCCACATTGCTACTTTTTGGCCATAACTTACGCACTTCATTGGCCATGATCTTGATAAAAAGATATATATATACATTAATGAAGAAATAAATAAATAAGTTTATCTTTCAAAAAAACAAACCTCTCCTTCCCAAATAAATCTCACAATATGGGTCTCGAGACTCTTCAATGATGATTGATTAGTTGGCCCAACATGTATTTCTTCTTTGTCAATGTTTTCATCCTCATTATCGTCTACGTCTAGGACTTCCAAATTTTTAGCAATTACTTCGTTTACCGGGCGGCGCTGCCGCCTTTTAGAAGTGGTAGGTCAAACTCTAAAACTAATAGTCGTATCTATAATTATTCAATTCCATCCCAAAAATAAATATATTATGTAACATATATGGATATTCATAAAGTAGATACTAGTTTTTAAAAAACAGCTATGGATATTCAGTATTAGTTAATATACTGTTTCGCCCTCTAAGGCCAAACAGGACACGAACTATACTGTTCGGCCTCTCGGCGATGAACAGTTAGTATCTTGTTTGGCCTCATAGGCCGAATAAGACGATGACTCACAAAATGAAAGTTGAAAAAAAAACACAAAAAAAACTTTAAAAACTCAAGCTTATTCAAGATAAACATTTACAAAATCAAAGGGATTGATGCAAACACATTCATCTAATAGAACTCAAATATGCTAGAGTCCATTTGAATAAAAATGGAGGCGAAATGAAGAAATGAAAATGGAGAAGAAGAGAGAGAAGTTACCTTTGACAATGGAGAGTAATAGATGATGAGGGAAGCTTTAAAAATGGAGGAAGGAGACCATGCTTTGATAATCGAGGAAGAAGAGAGAAAGATGTGTGCTCTATGTTTGAATCGGTAAATGTAGAGAGAAAGATGGGTGCTGTGTTTGAATGGATGACTGTAAAGAAAAAATGTTTAGAGAAAGAAAATGTTTAGATGGGTGGGTATGTTGGGAATAGAGGTGACGGCAGAGAACAAAAAACTAATGTAACTAACTTAATCACATGTAAATAAAAAGAATGTGTCTAAACTCAGTCAAAATTAGTGTTGAAATAACAGCACTCTTATTAAATTATTAACATTAAAGTTAACAAGTTTACATCAAAAGAATTTTTATTATAAGGCTTCTAACAAAACTAAGTCCATCTAAATATAAATAAAAGAACTATCCCCGCAAAACATGTAGTCCCCCAAGTGTCCTGATGACTCAAATAATGTCATTCACATATCACTCGTGATGCTCATAAGGCTGATCCACTTGAATTTAATCCGTCTCCTCCTCTTCGGTAAAGGTGGGCTCGGTATTTATGGAACAAGAGAAGTATCATCAGACTTTGAATAACCTGCAGGTATATACATAATCACAATATATATGCATTAGCAAAACTAGGGATGGCAATAGGTCGGGTATAAATCGGACCCGCCTCGCCTCGCTACTATTAGGGGTGGGTTTGATAGTTGTTATATATATATATTTATGTGGGGTAGGTTTAGGTTTTATTGACCCAACCCACCCCGCCCTGAATATCATCATCATCACCATCATCATCAAAGCCTTATCCCAACCATGTTGGGGATGTTTGGGTTGTGACAAAGCACTGAATATATAATATTTATATACTTATCACTAAACTAATAGACAAAATTCAAGTGGTGTAGGAGTTTTTCAGCCTTAACATGATATATTGGAAGAGAAGGTGACATGTTCAAACTCTATAGCACACATTCTCATTAATTTTTACATATTTTAAAAGTTTTAAACTTTAAATTTAACTTGACTCACTCAAATGGGGCTGGTTTGGTATTATAATTAGTGACCCATCATAGGGCGAAGCAGGTTTGGATGAGACGAATTTGAGACAAGGTGGATTTGGGTTTACCCCAACCCATAAGAAAACATGCCCTCTTGCCATCCCTAATCAAAACTACTAAAAGACAATTTCATTATATGAATTCCAAGAATAGAAGCCTAAGCATAAAATGCTTGAATATAAACAGACAATGAATCAATGAACTCCATATAAAGCTTTAAAACATGCTCAAAGCATGTGGACATCAATGCCAAAGAGTTATAGTTCAATTTCCCTTGTCCAATAGTCAAGGGGAAAACACAATCTAGTCCTATGCTGTTGATTTTCTTATTTATACTAGACATCACTAGTCGTTCAAAGGAAGAAATGAGATTATTGATATCCCAGTAATAAACCATGGCGCATAATCCATTTTGGATATCTCCTTGCCTCACTTCGTTCCACTCCCCATGTAGATTGTGCATTGTACATTTCCTAACAATATGTAAGGATATTTTAGTTCAAAGAGCCCTCACCATTGGTTTTATAATTAGTCCTCAAAAGGTGGTAGCAAAGGTCCCAAAAGTAGACCCAAAAAGTCTAAGGTAAAGTGCCATTCAAAAGGAAACTAAGCATTCCATGGTAAACCATAAAGATATACTATGCTTAGTTGTAAAAAATGCTATGGTTAGCCGTAGATGCACTACGTTAGGTCATAGCTACTTGTAACATCCCACACAACTCATCTTGGTGTTGTTCGCTTTGGCCCACATGCGTACACGTGGACATCATAGGCAGTCACTTATCCAAGTACTGTTTTTGCTCGAGTATGTTTAACTCTAGAGCTCTTATGGATAAAATCTCTTAGTGCTAATTGAAGCACTCCACCCTACGGATTTTTTTTTTTCTTGGCTCACAAGATCACTTAACCTAATCTTGCCTTGGGAGATAACTGAGGTAGGGATTGAGATCTCACACTCTCCCCCATAGGAAATAAAGTCGTCATTGGCTTCAATACTAGTTGTTAGAACTTTGCTCAACTCAACATGATATTGTCCGCTTTGGCCGACGTGTGTGCTTGTGGATTTTCAAGGCGATCACCCATCCTAGTATTGCTTCCACTCATGTATGCTTAACTCCATAGTTCTTATGGACTCAGCGCCACGCGACTTTAAAACGAGCAATGTTGAGTTAAGATGGGGTTGTACTTTCTAAGGTCAAGACTTGAATATTTTTGATGTGAGACTTAGAAAAAGTTTCATAGTGCTAATCAAAGCATTTCACCTGTACCCCTCCAGATTTGCCTTTCATGGCTCATAGGATCATTTGACTCTGTTTTGCATCAAGGATTAACTAGGAGGATTGGGGTCTCACACCCCACGTGTGCAGATTATTTCTCCTAGTCTCATAGACATGTGTGAGTACTCACTCCCTATTGAGTGGTTCTCTCTCTTCACATGTTGAGTTTCTCTCTCTCTACATCCTTGGGTACTCTCGTGGGTTCTAGTTCCCTAGCTAGGTTTTAAAAAAAAATTCTTCTTTATATATGATGGATGACTAGCCTGGCCCGAAGGGTTATCTGTAAAAGACTATCACAGAGAGAACAGAAGGGTGACTTAGATTAAAATATGAGTCATAGAGTGTTTATGATGAAGTGCCCGCATTGTATAAGATTAATATATTGTGAGAAGGTTTCATTATTTTACTACCCTTGCAATATAAACTATCATTTACGTATTCAAACGTAGGAATGGGTTTGAATGTAGACCTCCTTAAGTCTGTAGGAATGGCTTTGAATGTAGACCTCCTTGAGTCTTTGTCCTAAACATATATTAAGGTGCCACTTCTCTTTGACCATGCAGCAGTCCATGAAAAATCAAGCAGCTGTCAATATTATTTTATTTTCTCAGGTAACTTGCTAGTTAGAATAAGATAATCTTCAATTAAATATTAACCATAATAGCCGTATTAGACGCCTCAAAGTTGAGTCTTTTTTATGTACAAACACAACAAAAACTTGTAGATAACTGTTGAATGTACATCTCATGGGCCGTCTTCCAGAGTCTATGGATCCCCCATCATTAAGAATCTCTTGTAGAAAACCACTCAAAGATCATTTGATCAATGGTATTCATGCTCACATAATCCAATGATTTTAAAGAGAGAACGGTGATGGTGATTTGTAGCTTTTGCGCCGTGACTTTGGTTTATTATAAGTAGAGCTAGCAATGGTATAGTATAGTCTTTTTTCATTTTTTTTATATTTGTTGCTGCTTACCGGCCAAAGGTCTAGACACGAGAGAACACCACTTTCACCTGCAGGGGAGAGTATTTAGAGATCACAGTTAAGTGGGAAATTGAATGCCCTGCTAACTAGATATAATATGGACAATTAAGTCGTGCCTCCATGGACAATTAGGCCGTGCCTCCATGCTGTTATTTGGATCTCGTTTGTTTCATGTACGGATAAGCAAGACCCAAAGTTTAATAAACCATAATCACCTGAATTCATATTTGAAGGTGAAAACGAAGCTAAAATATGCCAAGTGGCCACTTCATTTATGATTATTATTTTTTGCGTGTGGGGTAAAACCAAGTGAACACTCACAAGATTTTAAGCCCGCAGTTATGTTAAATCTTGATCCTTTATTACAGTGGAAAAGTCACCTTCCTTTCCACCAGAAAGCTTTATTGAAGTAACCATGTCAAATCGTTTTATGACTTTTATTTTAGTTTAGATTGGGAAATTTCTTGTTTTTCTCTTAATTGAGATGCTCTCATGACAAGCTTATAACAGATCTATCAGTGAGGCAATGACTGACAAAATTCAAACCAAGGCCATGAGTTTCAAAACTCTAACCACTCACAATAAAAAATAAGTCTCTTTGTGGATTATGTGCTATATTTCACTCCAATAAAAGTTGAACCCACCATCAAATTAATTATGTGGAGAACAAGTGATTTTCACTCTTACTAACGTGTTATACATGTTATCAATCTAACAATAGATTTAACAACTAATTGAGTGATCTTTGTCTCATAGCCAACACATGGAGATTTTATAACTTAATTCATTATTTAACCGTTTGGATTTTGTAAGTAGCCCCCACTTACGGTTTTATAGGCGTGACCATATAATTTCTCAAATCCCTGGCACACAGGATCCAGAGTCTGATTCTCTACATCTCCACATCAAAACAAACATCTTATGATATTTGTTATGATAAGGTCCATCATGTGCTATCCAGATTGCAACAGCAACCAATTGATGATCCGATCAATCCATCAATTACAAAGTAGAAAACGTCCAGTTCTCTCTTGCATACATAGACATATAATAATGCAAACAATATAGATGTGGAGCTTGTAACAACCACATATATATATATATATGTATGTATTTTGGTTAAAATAGGATTTCATTGAATAGAAGAAAATATGACAAAAGACAGCACTTAAAAAGGCAGACCCATTTCAACAACCACCCTGGGAAATGATCAAACTAAAAAAGGTCATCATAATACTTTGGACATATTTTAGCTAGATGATGGGCCAAACCATTCAAATCCCTAGAAACGTATGTGAATTCAATAGAGACAAAGGAGCTGGGAAATTCACAAATGTCCAAAATCACAGCATCAATACCCCACATTCTATTGCTATTAAAGGCCATAATAACGTTCAGAGCAACCGACAAAATACATATTTTGGAAAAATTAGTGCTTGTAGCATCAGTTGTTCACACGCACACCTGCATTTATAGCCTGTGGATGAATTTCCAAAACAAAGTAAATGAAAGTAGTGGTTAATGAACATATAGATAGGGCTGCCAATGGGCGAGATTAGGGGTGGGGGCTCGATCCATGAATATAGAAAGGAGGTTTGTGTGGAATTTTAAAGTTCCTTTCCATCCCAAATTAGTTTGTTTTGGTTTTGGCGGGAGCAATAGATTCACCCCTATATATACTCTTACATCGTATATTAGCTACTAACTATAACTAGTAGTTAAATAAATAGATTACATAGTACATATTTGCAATCGAACCCACTAAGATTCAATGGGCCAGAGGTCCAAAATCCAGCCCTGGCATGTTGGGCTCAAAATTGAGTTCCAATCAGCCTAAATGTATGGAGAGCGTAGGCCAATTTATACGTATGCATTAATTACCTCCTTGTCCCACTCGCACTGTATTGTGATGTAGGCCAGTATCAATGTTTGAACAGCAGTCCCCCCAATCATTCCAGTCCAAATACCCTGTCAATACATGCACATACATACATACATATATACATATATTAATTTGTATATAGGTGAGGAAGAAATCGATTTCATATTAAAATATAAGCATAGATTTCACTCTTTAAAAGGATTCTACTC
Organism: Sextonia rubra; assembly: GCA_037013555.1. Classification (NCBI taxonomy): domain Eukaryota; kingdom Viridiplantae; phylum Streptophyta; class Magnoliopsida; order Laurales; family Lauraceae; genus Sextonia; species Sextonia rubra. Next base: position 57,830,446 of record JASUAD010000006.1, on the reverse strand, counting down.
TCAAAGGATTTTTATTTCTATAAGGGAGAAGAATCTTGCATCCTTACCCCTCACATAAGAAATCAAAATCTAGCATTTCAAGGAATATCAGATTTTTTTTCCCTTTTCCACAAGAACAATTTGTCACACCAAAAAATGAAATAATGCACTACATACATAGAAAATCATTACAACCTTTCCTCTCTATGGCATTATCTTATCATTGCACAGATGCCCAAATTTCAAATGCAGAAAATGAAAACTTGTAAGCATACCTCAACTCCAAGGTAAAAGAACTATCCCAAGAGAATTCCCGAGGGGAGGCCTATGAAATAGTAACATCCAACGTTCACATAGGCCACTAATGCTTGCCACCCTGAGCCGATGGCTACACCCGAACGAGTTTCAATACCGAAGTGTGATGAATGGTTCTAATTCATTCGATCATACGTTTCTCTGTTTTACTTTCCCAACTAGGTTGATCAGCTAGTGTTTGGGTTGGGTTGAGTCCACGGTATGAACCTACAGTGAAAATCAATGCACTTCTTTGGATCTTGACACTAATCATTAACGTAGTTATTATAATTACATCATTGTCCTGTAAATGATTAATAATATAAGTATATGAGTAGACATTTAGATTTAAACACTAACGTAAATGGGTATCAGGTCTGGGGCGAACTGCACTTGGCTTGAGACTGATTATCATTGGGTTCAGAAATGGTCTATATCCAAACTGATTGAGTTCTATGTTTTTGAATCATTGGAAAGGATTTGGATTTGGGCTGCGCCCATGATGAACCTGAACCCAATTATTAATTAGGACAGATAATGGACCCAGACCCAAAGCAATTACCAAAGTGTTATAATATATATTTTAAATACATGGTAGATTGGTATTAAGGTGCATAGTATACACTATACTGAACCTATACCAAAACTGGATTTTCGGGTCAGATCCATTGGGTAACTGGGTAATTGAGGACTTTTATTTAAGGTTTTTTTTTTTTTTTGAAGGGTAACTGAGGACTTGTTTACAGTCAGAAAGTTGGGAAGCAAATCTAACCAGAGAGAACTGGCTGGATGCTGTTGAGTAGGATGGTGAAGGCCAATAGGACTGCGAGTTTGTCAGCTGCATCCACTATGACTGGGCTTCTGGTGAAAAAGAGGGGGAACTTGTCATGAAAGACTAGGATAAGTAACCAAAACTGAAGCCCTATAACTGAAGATGTAGCTTCTGATACAATGGTTGCAAACTTGGCTCCTTTACCATTGCCTGCTCCAAACTCATTAGAAACCCGAACCCTGCATTGTGTAAGTTACTATCCATTAATTGCATGTAGATATATATATGTAGGTATCTAGCTATTGAGATTGAGTCTATTCTAGTTTGATTTGAATTTGTAAACAATCAATCATGCATTTCTCAGTTCCCTTGCAATGGGATTTTCCTGATTGAAGATTTGTGCAACTGAGGATTTCCTCAAATTATGTTAGGTAATAAGTGAGGAATCCATAGAGGATTTTTTACACTACAAAAAAAAATGACTTTTTTAGCAGTAGAAAGATCAGCATTTACTAGCTGTTTTTTTTTTTTTTCTGCCACTAAAAGTCAAGTAAGTGTGAGGGATTTCCCTTGCTAAAATGGAAACAAAAGCCTTATCGGTGCAGTGCATCCCAAGGCAAAAACAGTAGTGGTAGAAAAAAAATTCCAGCTGCTAAAAGTGACTTCTAGAGGCAACAAAAAGAAATAATAATATAAAACCACCGCAGCTAAAAGCAGTTTTTCTGCCACTAGAAGGCACATTTCTGTTGTGTTATCCTCTCTTTCAACTAAGAATTTTCACAACCTAATAAAGATCTCAAATGCAGAAATCCTCAACAATTTACAAATGTCAAATGTAAATTTCCATGATTTTATGAAAATCAATATATTTATTTTTCTGATGAATTGGCTGTGAAGTAAGACCAATGACAAGTCCACATCTCATTCTATATGCAACAGTTTTCTCCATAAAGGAAAATGCATTAATAGATGGTAATGATGAGTGGTGCAAAAGCCCCACGTGTAGTCAGTTGGGTGACCCCATCATATTATTATCACACTGCAAGTGAATCTTCTTTCACCTAAAACTGTAAAGAATTCTGCAAACAAATAGATATATATATATATATATATATTTGGCAGTTTGAGAGAATTATGAATACATCAGCCTTAAAAAGGAAGCCCATTCTAATTTTTTTCTTGCCTTGAAAGCATTATAAAATGTTTGAAAAACAAGAGGGGCGAAAACTATGATGTTAATGAAAATTTTACCAATTGATTGGGAGAGATTTTTTAAATATGAAAAGACCCAGAAACTCCTGCAAAGAAGAATTCTGTGAAACAGACATCTTGGGAATTATCATTATTATTGCTCAGGTCTTTAAATTTTGTTGAAAAGAATGGGTTGTGAGCAAGCAACTGCCAATAATTCATGCTGATCACTGAACACCCACTGGATTCAACAAGCAGTACTTGCAGTCAATGTGACCACCAAAGGGACAGGAAGGTCTGGACGTCGCTTTAGCATGTAACCAATAGAGAGATGAGGTTGTTTTCGTTCTAAGGCATGTTAACGCTCTTCATTTTATAACTCATCTTACAATCATTTTATGTGGTAATTTTTCTCTCCCTTATCTCTACAACATTAAAAACAAAACAAATGGATTAGACTTATCATGTAAGACGGTTGTGAGTTTTGAGATGGTGTTATGGTACTTCTCTATTTTTGTTTGCTTGTGCTTATTGTTTGATGTGATCTCTTTATTACTATTGAAAAAGATAAAATCTAGATCTTTAATGAGATTTGGGTATAGTTTAAGATGCAATGAGAGGATTCCCTCGGAGGACTAATTTTATTCTATATAGAGAATTTCAATTTTCTGAGTAAAAGGCGCGAACACAGGAGTCCAGTATCATAAGAGAAATCCACAGACCACGGAATCCACCCATTGCCTGGACAAGTCCTAAGACTTTATGTACAGATTATACATGTGCACAAATGACACAGACGGAGAGGGGGAGACTTGTCATGCAATTCTGTGAGCTCACCTGCTAATAAAACCATTAAATCGGCTGGATGGGGTTTGAGTGAATAGTTGCTAACCCACTTACTTACACTACATTCCATCAACAAAAGCCCCCACTCGTTTTTTTCAGCAAAAAAGCCCGAATCTGAGTTGCAATTTTGAACCTTATTAACAATATGGCTATATTGGACATATACATGCAAATAATGCTCAAGCTGACTTGATCCAACCCTTTGCTATTCCCAATTAAAGTTGCAAATGGGTCGGTTTTAAAACGGATCTATACTGGACTTAGACCCGTTTCTAGATGACGATTCTGATTTCAAAATTGGTTCTATACTGGACTCAGATCCGTTTCTAAATGACGATTCTGATTTCAAAATTGGTTCTGACTCAGAACTTAATTTGTTGGTTTTAGAACAAGTTACAGTAAGAGGAGCCGAATTCGTTTTAGGTAGAGAGTCTAACTGGAGAATTGGGATTTAGTTAAAAATTGATTTTCACTTGTTTTAACTTTTTTAATTTTTAATATTTTCTTTCAATTAAGGATATTGTTAAACTTATAATAATGCATCAAGTCTACTATCTTTAATATTAAATATAAAATTGTTAAACCAAAGCTGATTTTGAACTACAATTTGCAACATTAAATGGCTTTTGTATTTGGTGTCGAGTCCACAGGTAAAAACGATATGGATACTAAATCAAAACCATTTATTAATCAGAACCTAAACTGAGTTTTGGACTTGGATTCGTTTATAAATCAAAATCTAAAATAAGTTCCAAACCTAACTTTTCAAGAGTCAAAACCTTCGGATAATAAAAAAATCAGATACTCGTTTGCAACTCTATTCTCAATGAAACGTACAAGTGATGTACATTCTCTACAGCTGGCCCATCTAAGGTTATGAGAGATCTAATTTCTTTCTCTATTAAAGTAGTCTTTTGGCAATGAGTGATTCATTCCTATTGGCCTCTCAGTACAATCAATGATTTTTTTTATTTTTTATTTTTGAAAAAATTTCACTCAATGTTGTAAATGTGAGAGAATGACTTTATACCAAAATAGTGATTATTAAACTTTTTTTGCTAATCATTACTACCAAAGCCTCAATGATGACATGTTAATTTCTTTTGTTAATTATTCATATTAAAACTTTTGTGATATCCGTAGAGATGATAAAAATATTTTTTAATATTCTCTATTGGGTCGAGCCTACTCTATAATAGATTATAATACCAAAACCTCGATGATGACAAATTAAATTTATTTATTTAATTATTCTTATTAAAATTTTAAGATATCAATAGAATTAATAAAAATATTTTATAATATTTTTCATTAGAGGGAGCCCACTTTATAATAGCAAAAAACGCCATTTCTTACTTGGCAGTGTGAAATTCAAATTTGGCCCACGGCCTTTTTCTCATCAGGGCTATCATAGCTCACTGGAGATTTTATTTTATCACGGGAAGGCTCTGTCGGTGTCACCCGACAGGAAAATCGGAAAAAACCTAAAACGTGAGTCATATGCAAGTGGGACAAATTTAATTTTGATGGGTTATTATTGATTTGTACTTTTGCAGTGTCACTTCACACCATTTATGGCTCCTTCGCCTTCATGTCTTCAGGAACATGGTAATTGCAGAGAAACTTGTAATCTGAACAAAAGCAAACGTGCCGTTACCCGTCATTAAAGGTGAAAGTACGTACCCTGTGGCAGCGAAAAATGCAAGAGGTATCATCATCTCCCATCCACTGATGCTCATGCTGTCAAAATACAAAGAGGCAAGTCTAAATATTTGTGTCAATTAAGCGTAGTGGCATTGTTATGGGTTTTCACTGACCCTACCATCTCTTTATACAAATTTCTTCACAGTGGTACTGGTGCCTTATTTTAAACATGCCTGCATGATTTCTGATGTATTTGGATGTTGGGTAGAGTTAAATATAATAGAATAAATTAAAAATTAAGAAAGAATAATATATGATAGGATTATGATAATTTTTTATTTTTAATTATTTTATATAAATTATTTTTAATTTTTTGTATAAAAAGTAGATATTTTTTTAATTTAATGATGACTTTTTGACTTTTTTTAAAAAAGAAAAAGAAAAATTTGAACCTTTTTAAAAAAGAAGAGGAAAAATTTAAAATTTAAAAATTTCATTTTACTCTACTCTAATCTACCTAACATTCAAACACACCCAAAACCATATGTTTAAACAATGGAGCTAAGTTGCACAATCAAAAGACCAAATATATAACCATTGTTTGAAACCCATAGGCCATAACCCTGCCCTAGCCAAATGGATTAGCCCTAAGCCAATTTCTCTAAATGCTCATCCTCTGTCATATGGCATTTTAAGGCCAATTTCTTTTTATAATTGGGCCATCAGAGTCACTAACGTAGGAGGAATGATTTAGTACTATTTGGTTATGGGTTCATTGTTAGAGAAATGGGTTCGTATTAAGTTATCTTGCTAGGACAGGAAAATGGGTTTGAACTTTGAAGTGGCCGTATTTTGATCTTTTATCTGCTAAAACGACATAAAGAAAGGGTGGTTTCAAAAAGCCAATTTAGGATGTTTTAGGATAGTTTAAAGTCAAAGGATATTTAAAATGTTTTAAAGGTCAGGGTGTTTTTATAAGAATTGGCGAAGGTCATTTTCAGTTGAGAACATTACAAGAAATTTTTCGGTTAGGTAGCCCCTTGCATATGAGATCCAACAACATCCAAAGGCCGTAAAAAGGGAGATGAAAATTGAGATGCAAACCAGATTGAGAGTGCATCTATTGCAACTTGAGCATCCTTCAGATTCCCAGTCTGTAGGACTACTATGCGATAGTACCAGTTCTCCAAACTGTGAAAAAAAAAAGCACATGTGACAATGACTAGTAAGAAGGTATGGCAAATGTAGTAGCTACATAGTACATTACATCTATGCATTGATTCTTATAGCATGTTTTATTCATATGCACGATTTGCCTAGTATACTAAAGTGAAACTGTGACATGACCCAAGCCCAAGAAATTGGAGATTAAGTTTAAATCTAATCAGTGGCACACGTATTCTCGTGCATCCACACTTAAACTCCGTCTAAATGCACACACACAAGAGAAAATCACGCGTGCAAATCACAGTGTACGTGGAAGCTGTAAGTATCATTGCATGAAAAAGAGAGAGCACTAATAAAAACAATATTTACAAAAGATTACCTAATTACAAGATGTACATAAAAAAAACCCTGTTTATTCAAGAGTGAGAAAAAAATTGCTAGATGATAAGATATAAAATGTAAAACATTAAACCAACTCCAAGTTACAAAAACCAAATGCATCCCACATATCCAAAAAGGAGACCTATGCTAATGCCATGACGCTTTTCGGTGGAGTGATTACATCCACTCCTCTAGCCTTGACGGGGCTTCTACAGTCTTTTATGAAGTCTTACTGGCCGACGAGGGGTCGGTAGTGGGATCTGAGCTTGCAACATCAAGGACAACTAGTGAATACAATGATTCAGTAAAGCATAAGCAACAATAAGGTAACGCGCGTTGTGTCTACCAAAATAATACAGGTAATGTTACATAGATGTTCAATTTAGTGTACTAGGCAACTTGTACATTCGAATAAAGTATGCTATAAGAATCAATATATATGTGTACTGTACTATGTGGCAACTACATTTGTCATACCCTCCCTCTAGGGATCTATACGTGGAGAATACTATCGACTGGGCCAATGTACGAATGGGTCTTTAGTTTCTGGGGTCTGGAAGCCCCAAAATATGAACACACTGCAGCGGTAACATACATACTATGCTAAAGTCAACTCCGCCGGGTATCATGAGGCTAAGGTTAAGTAGTACCTGACATCTCGATTCAATCATATACATGGATTTTTTAGTATAACAAGCAAACAATACTAAATCGTATATGTTCAATTCATGCTAGATGTTCATACTCAAATGGAATATGAAATGTCTAGGATAAATCAAGCAAGTCTAAGCCATACAATATCGGAAAACATACAATTTTATTCATGCATAAGAGTGGAGGACAATGACCATCTTTTAATATGCCATGCAATTCAAATTGATCGGATCAAGATAGTTTACTAGCCAACTCTAATCTAGTTATGCAGTGTTTCAAACCGTGCATGATGATGTAGTTTTAATTATCCGATACACAGTTGTCTCTCTCTTAGTGTTGTATTCTATCGGAAAGGTGTATTGAAGTCCCTTAAACCAATACCCATGGGGAGGTACTTAACAACCAGACAACAAACATGAATGAGTCACAGCCCTCAAAACCATTTATGCTATTCATGTATTTCATTGGATAGGTTAAGGGTTACCTACATTCCAACACAAAGGCCCTATAAGGTCTCTTAAATACCTACCTTCTCTTAAGTTTCAATGGTCTCATGGCTTAGCCATGGGTGACCTACGGCTTAGCCATAGATATTTTACGGCTTAGCTGTATTATGCACTACAGCTTAGCCGTGATTTCCAAGAATTTTTTCACATTTACGTTGAGCCACGGCTAACCCATGCTTTCTCTTACGGTTGGACCATGTTTACTCTATGGTTGAGCTACGGGTGGGTATGGCTTACCCGTAGCTGGACTGTAGAATGTTTCTCCAAAATTCTACTTTCTAGATATCAAGCCGTAGCTTGACCTACGGTTGGGTCACGGTTTGCCTACGGCTTAGCCGTAGCCTGACATAGTGTAAAGTCGAATTTTTGCTGCTTTCTGGAGAGTGAGCCATGGAGCTCTACGGCTTAAAAAAACTAAGGCCGATTTAAACTTATTTTCAAAATTACTATAAGACTCCGTTAGAAACAGAGTCTTCATAGAAAACGTTATTGCAAATAGGGTCTTCAGTGAAGACGTCATTAGAAATGGCGTCTTTGTTATTTAATTTTTGAAAAAAAATTAAAAATAAAATCAAAAATTACAAAGACAAAGACTCCATTGCGAATGGAGTCTTCAGTGAAGACTCCATTGCGAATGGAGTCTTCAGTGAAGACTCCATTCCCAATAGAGTCTTCATTGAACACTCTATTGCTAATGGAGTCTTCGTCTTTGATTTTCTGGAGATAAAATAGAAAAAGTATATTTTAAAAAAGCAATAACTATTGGAAAAAGTTAAAAACAAAAAGTAGAAGACGGGTGGTTTTACGTTGAAGACTCCATTGCTAATGGAGTCTTCAACTTGAAGACTCCATTAGAAATGGAGTCTTCTATTAACCTTTATCCTATAGGTCACGTGCTTGCGAGTAAGTTGAATAGTAGGTGGCGCCAATGAAGACTCCGATGAAAGTTAAGTCTTCTTAGGAACTAAGTCTCACTCACTTTTATTTTTTTATATATACGATATTGATAGCAAAAGTATTAAAATTAAGGCAATTATCAAAATTATTGGGCAACATAACAACAAAATGGAAAATCAAATATGGAACTTTAACAAATCTTCATTAGATTTTGGTGACCCAATTACAATTTTACTTAATCAATAATTAAATCAATAAAATATACTGAGCCGTTTTAATTGATCAGATTCCTTTAAAGGTCTATCCAAATCAAATCTACAGGGTGTTTAACTTATTAGATTTCATAGATCACCAAAATATGAATATTGCATGACCATATGATTAATGATCAAAGGTTAATTTCAATAAAGGATGACCAATCTATGTGATTGATTTGGTTAAACAAGTGAGATAAAATATGAAAAAAAAAATAGAAACATATATCACATATATTAATAGCATACTAGCCAATTAGCTGGAACATATTACAAATGGATTCCATAAATTCAATGAAAATTATTTTCAAAGATGTATGTCACTAAGGCAAAAACTGGTTAGAAACTCCCACCCTCTTATAAACTAAAAATTAAGCTTTGAGACTTTATTTTGGTTGTAGAAGAAACACAGAACGAGGATGAAAAGGAAACTAGGAAACAAAAGGAAAAGAAAAAACAGTAACAAGAAAAAGAAACACAGATGCAAGGAAAAGAAGAAGCATGAGAAGAAAGGAAGAGAAGGGCAAGTATCGAGAGGGAAGAAGAAAAGCAAAGAAAACAATGGAAGAGAAGCAGAGAACAAGAAAAGGAAGAAGAGGATGCAGGTGGGCTGGGTTCCGAACCTCAGGTGAGTCAGACCTGACCCAAGGTCTTATGGGTTGGGTCTAGTTGGGTTAAGAAATGGTTTGGGTCCCGACATGGTGGCTGATACATCAGGCGTGGGTCAGTTATGCAGATAATGGAGTCTAGGTTCAAACGATCATGATAGATGGACAGAGAAAAAATTCATGAGAAAGGAGATGATGAAAAGTGTGGGCTTCAAGTACAGATGCGTTCGGGTCTGCTGGTTTGTGGATAAAGCCCAACCTGATGATTTACATGACATGGTATGAATGACAAAATCAAAATATATGTTACCGTGAAAGGGATCCAAAAGAAAGAGATAAAGGAAAGAGGGACCATATGAAAACTCTGCACCAAATAGGGAGAGGGCTTGGGTTCGTAGGTGTGCTTTTAAGAGAGGGGTGTTTCCCATTTATAAAAAGATAAAAGCAAGGTTCCAAAAGAGTTTTAGTCCTATCCAAACTTAGCCAAAGAAGTTTAATTCAAATAGAATTTCATCCTCAAGTAGAGTTAGGATAAATCAATATACTTAAAGAAGTTTAATCCAAATAAAACTCAAATTTTGAACACAACTCTAACATCTTCAAACTCTGGTAATTTATGGGACCTATATAGCAACTTATTAATCATCCAGATTTAAATATCATAAAATAATAATAATCGCATATGGGGTCCATCACCAATTAAATCAATAGTCAAGATTAATTCTAATTAAAAATCAAAATTCGGGTCATTACAGGTGCATAATATAAATGTGTGGAAAATAGAAATTTAAATGTGTGGAAGACAGAAATTTAATTGTGTGGAAGTGTATGATTTTTTTTTCTTCTAAATTCTTCTTTTATCTTAGATTATGTTTGCTCAAATCATGTTCTTAGGCTTCTTTAGGTTGTCAATCCAAGATCAACAAGGTTAAAAACAAATATCAAGCATTCATTATCAAATAAATAAAAAGAAGTAAATAAAGGAAACAAAAACACACACTTTTGCTAGACATGAATGTTTTTACACAAAGATAGATAATTAAAAAAAAAACATTACCTGATCTAGGATAAAAGATCCTTTTCTCGTGAAAGCTTCAAGTTGAAGAGGGCCTTCTTAAGTAGAGAAATTTTGGAGAGAGAGATATGGAGAGGGTGGAAAGAGAGCTAGAGAGAGGGGTCTTTCCTTTCATGGCTTGGACTACCAAAAGGGTGCCCTATTTATATCTTTTTCAAACCCCAAAGCCTCCTTTCTCACTTGATATGATAGAATCTTCAAAATACTTGAAATTGGAAAAAATGGGATGCACATGACATGGCTTGGGCATGAGATAGCCTTACTATTTTCTTTCCTTTTTTTTTCTTTTATATGGAAGTCCATCTTTGATACTTCTTTCTATTATTGTAATTGCCACCTTACACTGAAATTCTTTGAGAGATAAATTAGAGAGAAGAATCCTTACTTGGAATTAAACATAGCCCACCTGAGGTGCTAAGAGTGGCTGGGCGTGGATTCACAAGAGGACTTGAGTTGGTCATCCACCATGAGGTGTGGAACTTTTTCTTTTGTCTTTTGTGTTGTCTACTTTCCCTCAATGAAAAATTCTCCTTGCTGGCTCCAAGATCAAAGAGATATTCTAAGATAACTCTTCTTGATTCTTTGCAATAAAATTTAAACTCAAATCACATGGTGCTGAGTGTGAGATGTACTTGGATCCTCCTTCTATTGTTGCAATTCTTTGCCCATGAAAAGAATTTTTCAAGTGAATTTTCTTTCCATACTACCAATGTAATTTTCTTGGTACTTTCTTTAGAGTATCTTTGAATTATCTTCAGGATAATTTGAAGTGATGCAAGACAAGATGGTGGTTCCCACTCTTGGTCGTCCCACATATGTGAAGTCACACATATACATGTGTGTGGGACCCATGAAACTAATTTTTGTAATTTCTTCAAAAATTCTTCTTCTCTTTTTCTTTCTTCCTTTTCTTCCAAAATATTTTCTTTGCATAATTCCTTCATTGTGGGACCCATTCTCCAATTACCTACAAGCAAAAAGTGAAATTCGTGTTGAAAGACAATTTTTATCCTTATTTACAAATGCATGACTGTGGGCCCAGCTCTCATGAAATGATAATAAAAAATGTGCATCATTCTTTATAATTTTATGTGAATGAACTAATGATAATGAAAATTAGATTTATTTCATTAGAATATAAATTTTCACAAAACTTTCGAAAAATAGATCTCCAAAAATGGCAGGTTTCATATTCCATGCAAAAAGTGTGATTTTTAAACAATTTATGCAGAAAAAAACTAAAAATGATTTTAAAATGAATGAAATCATTATATCACACTAAATGAGGCTCTTTTGGCTCGATAAGTCATTAAAAATTTTGAAAATAACCCCGAAAAAGTATGTTTTTAAGGACTTATCAGTTCCCACAAATGGCACCAATTGTAAGGTCAAATTTCCCAAACCAGGTCGGATTTGGTCAAACCTGATTGATTTGCAAATCAAAATGTATTCCTAACTTCCAATCCGAGTAGATAAGATGGTAAGCTTTTAGGGAGAAACACTTTCAGCAACCCTGAACCCAATACAAAAAGAAACCATTAGAGGAAAGACGGTCGGATAGGTCCGATCGTGGGCCGGTCGATGGTTAAGTTAGTGGATAATTCGTAAAAAGTTGAATCCAACTAGATTTAGTGAGTTTGCACATACATTTTCATTCATCCCAAGTTCCCCTTTAATTGTCGTTACCAAGTAGATCAGTCTCCTTGAATATATAGGATCCACTCCTCACGTATCACTCCTCCTCGGGAGACTTAATGGCACGTAATTCTCCACTTTTGGAGGTTTGATTGTGTTTCGTGGATCTTAGGTATGTTGCCTCTTCTGGGACGTCACATGCTTGAAGTGGGAATGCCAACTATTCCACGTTTCTTGACTTAATCGAAGGCAACGGTCGTACAGGCCAGCTTTGTGATGTTGTAGGTCTCCTGGTTTGCTAAGCTGTTTAATCTTTTCCAAGCAGGTTCTCACTTTGCTCAACTATGGGGGCTATCGCAGGTTCACGGGTGGATAGCTCGGGTCGAGGTAAGTCATATTTTATCCTCTTTTAAGATCAGAACAAACTTACGGAGATCTGTCTTGAAAACCTCATTCATGAGGGATTGGAAAGCTGATAAAGCATTGGTAATGCCAAAAGGTATCACCAAAAATTCATATGTTCTTAAGGTGTGTTTGAAAGAGAGAGAAATTTTTTGTGGGATTGGATAGCTAATACCATCCAAGCCCATCCATTGGTATTATTACATGGGATGGGATTTCATTTATTCCAAAAGTAAATCCAATCCCTTATTTGGTTGGGTCCGGATAAATGGGGGACAAGGGATAAAAATATCTAAAAAATATAATGCCACCTCCCACTCAAAGCCAACTAAGGTGGAATAGAGACAAAATTCAAGGGATTGGGCCATCCCTTTATACTTAGTATGGGGGCTTAAGTTATCCCACCTCCCAGGTGGGATAACTTAAGCCCCCATACTAGGTATTAATCTACTATTATATTGGGAATGGGATAACATTATCCCATGCACTGAAAGTGCAAACAAATAAGGGATAAGTGAGATAGAATACAAAAAGTAACTTATCACCCCCCCACCGCTCTCCCCCCCCCCCCCCCCCCATAATATCCTACATCCAAACACCCCCTAAAAGTTATTTTGGGGATATCGCTTGGGTACGTATGAACTTGATGATAGCCTAATCGCAGGTTAAGTTTATAGAGAAAGTGCGCTCCATACAGCTCATTTAATAACTCATCAATCACTGGAATAGGGATTTTATCGTTCATGGTGATTTGATTTAAGACTCTACAGTTGATACACAACCTCCATGATCCATAATGTTTCTGGACGAGCAAGACTGGTGAGGAATATGGGCTTTTGGCTAGGACGAATCATGCCCAAGAAAACGCATTTAAACACTAACCTCTCAATCGTACCTGTTTTTTTAAATGTGGGTACTACTATGGTTTCACGCATATAGGTCCACTTCCCTGGACCAATGGAATTTTGTGATCATGTGACCACTGGGGTGGCAGACCCTTGGGTTCACCAAACACATCTGTGTAGGATATTAAGAGCTGCTGCAAATCAGAACTAATGGTATGAGCTTACTATTTGTTTTCCCTCATTTCTCAACTGATATCATATGGATCGACTAATTTATTTTTAAGGGCATACACCTTGCAGTGCCACATTTTTACACCAATCTAAAACTTCATTTGGACCTTGGGAAAATCTCAGATGATAGATCCTAGCGTACATAGCCATTGGGCCCCAAGGACCGCGTCAGGTGCTTCTGATGGTAAGTGGTAGATACACAACAGTAGGAACACCTTGCAAGATCAGCAAAACATCCTGCAATTCCCAACACTAATGAGTTTCACACCATTGGCAACTGCCATCTTAAAATGCTTTCTCAATAGTTTTTAGCCCAAGTTTCTTGGCAATAATATTGCTAAGGAAATTATGGGTGCTACTAGAGTCTACCGAAATGGTTATGACCAGCCTTCCCATAATTTATTTTACACACACTGTATGGATCTAACCAATATGCCAAAAGCCCCAAGACTAATGGAACGCATCAAACTAAGTCTAATTATATATATTAAAGCTCTAAGAACGGAGGCTTGTGAGCGGTGCCACATCAGCATCCCCTATTTTTCTTTTTCTCTAAAGTGCCACATCAGTATTCCAATTTTTCGAACTTTCCATCTTTTTTTATATCTTTTCTTATCACATATCCTATGAATCTTTTTTTAATTACACCATATAACCTACGTATCTTCGAGAGCCCCACAATCACTGCAACGAAAATCTTCTTCTACCATCACATCTCCTCCCACAGAGTCTTCTTCTTCATGCATTTTTCTTTACTTTTTTCATTGTTTGTCTTCCTCTCTCTGTCACCTCTTATCCAAACGGACCCATCTTCTCCTTCACCCCTGCTTCATCTTGGTAAGCTTTCTTTTTCTTCTTCTTCTCCTTATGTTCTCTATTCCATTCTCTGCTCCATCTTCTTCTTCCTCCTCCACATGGCAACGCCCAAAATTTCTGCCACCAGCACCGTTGCATCCCCATCTCCTTCTTCTGTTTGACTTTTTCTTCCTTGCTCTCTTTTCTTCTACATCTTCTTCTTCCTACTTTTCTCTCAAACCCATCTTCATCTTGGTCTCTCTGTTTCATTCCACTAAACCAAACAGTCTCCCTCTCCATCGTTTCTCTTTTTCTTCTTCTCTATATCATCTTTTCTTTCTCTCCTCTGTGTTCTCGTTCTTTCTCAGTCTTTCCTCTGCCGTTCTACTTCCTCTTCTTCTTTTCTTTTCTTCTCTGCTCATAATTGCAACCGGCTTTTCATCTTCACTGTTTACTGGCCGAGAACTCAACCCAGAAACCGAACCATCTTCTTCTTTTCTTCTCTGTTTTCTCCTTCTATTCGTTTCCTCTTCTTCTTTTTCCTTTTTCCCTTCCTCTGTTGCTACAACCAGCCATCCAACGTTCTCCTTCTTCTTTGCACTCTCCTTCTTTCTTGCTTCTTTCTCTTCCTTCTGTAGTTCTATCATGCCCCAAATTTTTATTTTGGGTCATAGCAGTCTGTCGGGTTTGAGTTGGGTTGAAAAGAGTTATATAAGCTGAGTATACACTTTTGGGCCTTGGGTTTACGTTATTTGACCCTTTTAGGCTAATAGACTCTTTTTGAAATTTCATAAAACTTACTAGAAAGCAGAGAGCCCTTACTTGTAATTTAGAAAAATCTCCTCTTAATATAAACCCTTAGGGTTTTCCCCATTCTCCCATCTTCTTCCTTTCTTCTTCAACCAAACCCTAGAAGCTCTCCGAGGGGAAACCAAGGTTGGATCTTCCAAGCTTGTTATTCAGATTTGCTTTTGGCTTCAAGATCTAAGCAAGTGGATAGTTGTAAGCAATGGCTTTTGGTTACTTGTAATATATTTTGGTTGCATCTTGGTTAATTCGCTTATAGAGTTTCTTCGTTTGGGTTCAAACGTTTGTTTGATTTCGTCATTTGATTTATTATCTGCGGGATTACCCGTTTCTGTTATTATTTGCAGGATTACCCGTTTCTGTTAGTATTTGCAGGATTATCCGATTCTATTATTATCTGCGGGATTACCTAATTCTGTTATCTGTATGCGGGACTACCCGTTTCTATTATCTGTATGCGGGATTACCCGTTTCTATATATTTATCCACGGGAATACCCATTTCTGTGCATTCATGCTTTGGGGTTTGCATTTGATATATTTTAGGTTAAATAAATATTATGTTCAATTCAGTTGATTAATCCATTGCTTGCCAGATTATGTCAATCGGACCCACTACTTTTGGTGTCTAGGTTCCGTTGCCGGTTCCGAACCGGAGAGTTAGGCGACGCAGGAAATTTCGCCAGATGGCGGAGTTGTTGAGTGGAGCACCGATGACATCATCTGAGATGTCCTAATATGGTGCAGAGATCTAAAACTTTAGATTATGTAATAAGGACATGTTTGGGCTATTAGTTTATTTAATTAAATTTATTTTTTTTGAAATTATGACTTCAATTGTTATGCTTCGAAACACTTGACCTTGATTTTTTATTATTAATGAGATTGTTACCTAATTGTTATGTGATATCCGTCTGCGATGAGTATGGATTTTAGTTCTGCGTGTGATTATGGTTGCTTGATCACCAATCATAGCCTCACGAAGAACTTTGATCCTCCCGGAATTAGGGCCCGTATTGTTTATGTTAGAAAAATTTTAATTAGCCCCAATTCTCACACCCCTGGAACCGGGTTTAGATCCGGCCTAGTTTTGGGGGTGTGACAAGTTTTCTTTCTCTCCATTCTTCTTCTTGTTCCGTCTCCCTTCTTCTCCACCGCTGCAATTGAGTCAAGATCATCTCCTTCTTATTCTCTTCCTCCTCTGTTCTGCTCACCCAGGTTTTTTTCTTTCTTTTCTTCTTCATGTTTACTGGTTCTTCCTCCCTTCTTCCTTCTCTCCACGTTTCTATTTTTTTTTCTTTTCTTCCATGTTCGTTTCTTTCTTTCTTCTCTCCTCTGGTTTTCGTTTCTTTTCCCCTTCTTGTTGTACCATTTCCTTCCTTCTTTGGTTTCTTTTCTTCTCCCCCTCCATTCTGTTTCCTTCCCTTCTATTTCGTCTTCATCTTGTTTCTTCTTCCTCTTGTTTCTTTTCTTTCTTCTCTTCTTCTTGTTCTCTGTTTCATCTTCTCCTTTCTTCTCCTCTTCACCTTCCTGACTCTCAACCAAGCCGGTCCCTGCTGCCTCTAATCGGACACCGCGGCGGATCTGAAGAAGAAGATCTGGCTTGTCTATTAATGTTTATTAAAGCTCTTGTGATTACTCATTAGATGTTAGTAATGGCTATCATAGCTCCTACATGATTCTGCTCCTGTATAAAATAGACGTTTGTAAGATTTAGGTATGCTTTATTCATTTGATCCATGGTTCCAAACATCAACAGAGCAAAAGTTGACTCAGACTAGGTATCCACAAAAACATTTCCTTAGGCAAGACCTATGAAAGAAGGCCCAAACCCATTCTTCACCCCATTTTCCTGTAAGGAGAAGCTTCAGAGGATTTTGGGAACCTTTTGTGCTAACTTTAAAAAACCAGAACCATATAATGCATAAGATCTAAACATTTAGAGGTCAAATTCACTGTCCATTCAATTGAGTGAAAACTAACAAGACAACTATTTCTACTTAAGTTCATTCATAATAACTAAGCGTGACGAAT
Source organism: Sextonia rubra (assembly GCA_037013555.1). Taxonomy (NCBI): domain Eukaryota; kingdom Viridiplantae; phylum Streptophyta; class Magnoliopsida; order Laurales; family Lauraceae; genus Sextonia; species Sextonia rubra. The sequence goes on along the minus strand of JASUAD010000006.1, from coordinate 57,813,430 downwards.
CTTAAAATTTCTAAGCTCACGAGCACAGCTTATTTCTATAGAATAATTTATTAGAGAATTTTGTAATGCCCTAGCCACACGTCAATAGACCTATTTTAGTTGTTCAAAGTAAAAATGAAAAAGTAAAGATTTGGTCAAGTGTGATAGTAACAATATAATTAAAATAAGTCGCTCCTAATATTTTACTAATAGGTTCAAATATTTTAAATTTTCTTCTATATATTGCTTTTTTAGTCATTCACTAAATGCCTTTATTGATAGATAAACATCACCTTTTCATTTGCTTCAAGCAATATGCTACAAAAAAAATAAACCGACTTATGCAAAAAATATATGGATGTGATTTTCGTGATTCTTTCATATGTAGAACTATTTTGGTAAACTCTTACTTGATTTTTCAAATTTAAGAATAAACTAAAATAGGCTATAAGTCAGATATATTACTTGCATTTCTATATTATTTTTTTATATGTTTTTGTATAGTAATTTTAAAATTTACCATAATTTATTTTTGGTTGCTAGTAACTATTTAGGACCATAACAAACAACGACACTCCACATCCAACATCCTCAATGGCTCTCACTTCGGCAATAGGTAGCCCTCTTCACCTCTTGGGACGGCTTACTCTTTGCTCTAGGTAGCCCTCTTTGTGACGGCCTTCACTTTAGCAGTAGGGAGCCATTTTTCATATTTTTAGATGGCTCTCACTCTACTCTAGGTAGCCCTTTTCATGACTCGAACCCGAGATGTAGAGGTTAGCTTTGATACCAATATGATGGGTACTTTTGTTAAAGGTTGAGCCTCAAGGTTACATTGGCCCTCTAAAGTGGAGTGGGTGGGTTCTCTAACACCATCTTCTCCCTATTTAAGTTAACTAGTACAAAAACAACAAAGAACGGGAATGGTTTCTTTGAGGGAAACCAACCTCCCAATAGATTTTAGGTAAATTTTTATGATGCCTTTATTCAATCATGCCTTTCTTTAATTTATAACGTATGTTACAAAGGTAAAACTGGTATATAGAAAACTGCTCCCTACCAACTAGCAACATAAATAGAGATTGTCTACACTTAATGTAATGGCCCAACCTGAATTAAGCGTGGTTAATGCTAATTAATTTGGTTTTACCTTAAATAATGTTGCTTTAGTCTTAATTTAATTTATTTTAATGTCATGTGTTGTGGATAGGTCGTTTGGGCCAAGTTTGACCAAACCTAGGTAGGATTATGGCCATTTAGGTACATCATTCATGCATAATCTTAAGCTATTGAATAGAGAATATAATTCTGTACAAACTTCGTATTCACCTTATAGCCATTCGATGCCCCGAAATTGCATATTTGATGATTTTTGCATGAGTAGGGTAAAATAGTCTTTTCACTTAAATATGAGCCAAATCTCCAAAATTCTCGTAGAAACTAAATTTAATTTCGTAAGCATTTGTCTCTTACTCCACATCCATCTGAGACCCAAAAAGCCCAGTTTTTTAGCCCAAACATTTTTCCTTAATGGTGGGCCCCCATCTTTATATTATATAAACAAAGCCCCATTTTCTTTTATTCCTCTCCTTCTTCATCTTGTTTTCTCAAACTGAGAATCAGCTGAGAGTTTCACCTCATTCTCTCTCTCTTCTTCCTCCTGGAAACACATCTTTTTGGAAACCTTCTCAAAATCAATCTTTACCATTCCATTCTACCTATCGAAGGTTTCCACTAAATGTGATTTTTATGCAATTTGCTGCTGAGCAACTCTTTCCTCTATTGATTTCTTCTTAATCAAGTATCCTAGCATCAAGCTTTCAATTCTTTATTTTTATATCTTGAATCTACACCCGTAAAAAGAGAAAATCCCAACATGTAAGACTCCTTTCCAAATCTCCCATCTTATCTCTTCTACAACATAATAATGATGAGGACTCCCAACCCATCTCAGATTCTTGCTTGCAAATGAATCAAGAAGACTCCTTCCTACTGCATGCACCTATCCTCATATTGTTTCTTCTTCTTTGTGCATGTAAGGTTGTATTGGGTTTGCATATGCTAGGGTTCTTGCCCAAATTGAGCTAATAAAGAGCGAATTGACAGTAAAAACTGATCAAAGGCAGGTATAAGTGGCTTTTGTATAATGCATTATGGTATAATGTGGAATCTATAAACAGAATTCAAGTACATTGATTGTTAGAATTGTAATAGGATTTTAAGTTGTTATGTATTGTATTACAATTACGAGTATTGACTAATTCATGGATTGAACAAAACTCTAGTTTTAATCAATGTTGAATTTCTATTTATTTTAGACTAAGAGTTTGAAGAGATTGAAAAGTCTTAGAAGAGCTAAATTGAAGAAAATTCGAAAAATTCAAATTGGGTTGCTCAATCGATTGGATCGATACCAGATCGATTGAAGCCGAGGCAAAGACATAATTCGATCGATTGAATCAATACTCGATCGATTGCATCTGCGCTGATTTTCCCCCAACCTGCTAATTTTTAATTCTATTTTAAGTGGGACTTTCCTGTTTTGTGCCAAATCCTTTCCCAAATAGATTAGCATTATGAGGCATGAAATTAAGGCTATAAAAATGGGTTCTCTCTCTGCCCTAAGGGTTGGAACATGGATCTTAATATTGTGAGTGAATATTATAACTTGGAGATCATTTTCTCTAGAGCTTTCATTAGAGAGTGGAAGGGCTGAAGTTTTATTCTTGAGATCATTGTCTTCTACATCTCTTTGTGAAAGATCTTCTTTTATAGAAGATCAAACGAGTCAAGCATAATAACTAGAAGGCATCTAATTGATTGGATTTGTAGCAGGCAATGGCATACGGTCGTTGTAGTGTAAAGCTTTTCAAAAGGTTGATGCTACAATTCATCAGATATCTGTAAGTAGTTTGTAATTGTGTGATAATTCATAGTGCTTGATTTTGTTTCAGGTCAAACTCGTCATTTTTTTCCTAGTTTGGGTTTCCATGTAAAAATCATATTCTTGTGGTGTGTTCTTGTGTTGATTGTTTTTATTTCTACTACATGGTTTATTGTTTGCACACATATTGTTGAGATTTATTGCATTGAGCCATTCTAGAGGTTGTCCCAAAACCTTCAGGTAAATTTAGCCTTCTTCTTAATTTTCATTCAATTGATGAAAATGGGTTTTCTATAATGATTTTATGGGTGATGAAATGGTGATGGGAATTGTGTTTGAGGTTATTATTTGATACAGAATTATGAATTTGTTGGGGATGGAACAGGAGGTTCTTGTGACAGTTCCAATGTAGGTATATGAATGGAAGGAGAAAGAGAGATGCAAAATTTGAATACAGAATTCTATGTGGTGCGCTCGAGTGGATTTGATGGCATGCTCTGGCGGGCCTATAAAAAATCTTGACAACTATAAGGTTTTTGCACTCGTATAAGTGGATACAATATCTGCTTAAACAAAGAAGCTTCTATCTGGGGCGCACTTGAGCGGATCTAAGTGCACACTCAAGCGGACCTGACATTTGTCAGGGATCCTTTTCTAACCAAATAGGGGGGTCTTATACCTACCTTAAATTGTGTATAATCCATCATAATCAACCTTGAGGATGATTATGATATAACACCAAACTATTAGGGTTTTTAAATAATTGGAAGACTTGTAGGGCCCTAAAGACGGTACCTCTGACCACTTAACATTGCCCATTGAAAATTATAAACTAATGAGAGGTCTTAGGGCTAGGAATATCTAATGTGCATTATGCGACCTGTTTAGCACTTAACTATGGATTTTGGTTTAGAGGACTCCAATGTACATCACTTACACAAAATAACACCGAGACGAAGGTAGCATGTACATTGGACAACCTAAAACTATACCAAAATAGACGATTAGAGACAATGGGTAATTCGATCAGAGTTAGATAGTAAACTACCGTGATTTCTCTTAATCTTAATGCATTACATATTGAGGTTGATGTCTTGTCCTCAATTGATTTTTATATAACTATGTCTTTTAATGCACATTGTTATCTTCAATAATTGATAAATAAGATGATCCCTTGACCATTGTCTAATTGTATAGTAATTCTCATTATTATTGAATTGAATTGTATACAATTGTATAGAAATGAATTGAATTGAATTGATTATCTTACTCAAGTTCTATAATTGAATTTGAATGGTTTAGCACTACATAGATTCGACATTACAAGGCCTGGCAAGGCTGAGTTTAGTTTAAAAATGGTTTGGCCACTACAACAAATAACAAAATGGAGTTTTTGAGTCTCCCCGAAAGTAACCAATTGTGAATCCGACAGGTCAATTGGCAACATCCCAACCCAAGTTGAGTTTCTCTTAATTCGGGAGGATATAGCTGAAATAGTAGCCAACTACTTAAGTATTTCATTTATATGATTCTTGTAAAAGCATGGTTATTCTATATTGCACAACTTGCATAGTAAACTTGAATTACTCTCTTTTAATCAACTGTTATCAAATTCTAATTTTATGATGCGTGTGTTGCTTCTATCTGCTTATTCCTTACTAAATTATCTTGTTTATCGTGCTATTCTTGGTGTAACAGGTTCATGTACCAATTCACACCAAGTGTACCCATAGAGGAAGTTGCAGGGACTCCTCAGGATATAGTAGAATGAATTGTAGATGACATGTTCTAATCATCTTATTCGTAGAGCGACATGTGGGAATTATATTCTGGGTTTATGTCAAGCATGCCATTGGGTTGGCATTGTTATGCCTCATGTAGTCATTTCTATATTGCTATCATGTTCATATTTTGTCATGTATTATTGATAGACATATGCTTCTTCTGCTCATACAAAACATTATATTTTGGACATGATAGAAATGCATGGGCTCTTGTGGATTTTAAAGACTGTTAATTAAATTTTGCTTACTATTATTCTGATTTAATCAAATGATTTGTTTGTGCTCCATGATATCAGAATTATAGAAATGTACATGGACTAAATTGTACAAATGAAATTTTTACACGCTTCGAGGGTAAGTTTTAAATGGACACATGTTTACACATTTGCTCTCACACATGGAACTTGTGAAAATTCCCTTGTGGCGGGTTTGTCTGTACCCTGACATAATACAAATTGCCACGGGATACATGTGTTCCACCTCAAGGTCCACCTAATTGTGGAATCTTGGGCTCGGGATGTGACACTTGATCAATAAAATAGCAACTAAATACCCCAAACTTGGTCAGCAATAAGACTAATTCCAAGCCCACTAAATGTCATGCATGCCATGCAAGCTTGGCCGCCATGCAACCGTTAGGCACATAACATAAAATCACAAATGTCCACAATCACAGTATCAGTAGCCTACATCCTATCGCGATTGATAATCATAATAATGCTCAGTGCCTCAAACAAAACCCAAAATCTGAAAAAATCTGTGTTATATCTTCACTTGTTCACAAGCTTGCCCGCTTTTTTAGCCTATGGATGAATTCCCAAAACAGAGTAAATGGAGGTAGGGGGTTAATCAACATATAGATAGGGATGTCAAGCCCCAGATTGGGATCTGGGGCTTGATCCACACATATAGAACAAGATGATTTTGTGGAACTTTAACAAAATTACCATTTCAAATTACTTTGTTTTGGCTTTCATGTGAGCAATAGATTCATTGCATATATAATCTTAAATCATTACATTAGTAACTTATTATAGCCAATAGTTAAATAAATAAATCTAACTTTTGAATAACAGAGGCCCAAAATCTAGGCCTATCACGTTGAGCTCAAATCTGGGTTCCATACAGCCTAAAGGAATTCAGTTATAGGCCCAATGACAGCCCAACATAGAAAGAGAGAGCCAAGTTATATGAGTCTCCTTGTCCCAGACGCACTATATTGTGGCGTTAATCAGTATCAACGTTTCAACAACAGTCCCTCACAATCAATAATCCAGTCCAAATACCCTATCAACACATATAAATACATATGTATATTTATTTATATGTATGTGGGGATGCAGTCAGTTTCATGAAAGCTGTAAGATTGGATTTCGCATTCCTTGAGAGAAATCCACACTTGGATTTCTCTTTCCATTGAGAGGAGATCAGCATTCCTACCCTTCTCTTACGCGGAAAAAAAAAAAAAAAAAACAAAAACAAACCTTGCAATCCAGGAAAATCAGTTCATTTTTTAGAAGAAAATTTGTCACACAAGCTAACCTAATAATTATTTGCACAATAAATTATAACAATTTTCTTCTCCATCTTAGAATCCTCTCGTTGTTCAAATATACAGTTAGTTAGAAATGCAATCAATGAGACACTTATAAGCATACCAAAACTCAAAGATGGAAGAACCAACCCAAGAGAATTCCGCGGGGGAGATAGGCCACGAAAGCTTGCCACCCTGAGCCGATGGCTACACCTGAACAATTAAATATGTGATTCAAGAACCTGCATCACAAGACAGTCAGTTTTCAAGTAACAATCCAGGAAGCCTCCATTCTTCAATTGAACCTTGTTCATCTACACATGAATCCAATAAATTTGATGAAGCACTTCAGAAACCAGAAAGATATCATGAGCTCTGTTCCACATAGTCCCACAACAAAGGAAATTCACCACATCAAAAGTTCTATTTATGGAAAAGAAACCCAGCGTACAGCATCTTGAGTCTAACTAGAAACAGCACACATTGTATCATCCCTATAGAATTCCACACTGCAGCCTAGGCTAGATTTGCCAATTGGTTCTTCTGAAAAAATTGCACCAGACTGCACATTGGATACTCTTCTGTTCCTCGATGAACTACTACTAGGATGTTTCAACCCAATTAGAACCTCTTTAATGAATCCAATAAAATTTGAACTCCCATCTATTTCCTTCTCTAACATTGCTGACTTCTTCATCCAATTTGGGAGATTGTTCCAAATAGGTGAGCAGGCTCTGTTGCTTACCATCCGTAGACAGTTCACAACCTCTAACATGGATGGCCTTCCCTCGGCACTTGACCGGACACACCAAGCAGCCAGGGTAGCCAGCTGCAACCTCACGGAGGGATCCTTGGGTGGTCCAATCCGGGGATCATATAGGCGATCGAATTTGCCGTGTTTGATTAGTGGAATTGCCCATTCATCAATGGATGAAGGTCTATAATTCACATCAATGGCATTGCGCCCGCTGATGATCTCCAACAAGAGAATTCCAAAGCTAAAGACATCACTTTTAGTACTGAGATTCTGTGGTGTGAGATAGCCTGGGTCGAGATATCCCATTGTCCCAGCAGGGGGTGTGGACCGCCTCCTCACATCTTCCACATGCCCTCTCAGGGCTAGCCCAAAATCCCCCAACCGCGCATTCCAATTTGCGTCCACAAGAACATTGGACGACTTGATATCTCTGTGCATTACTGGTGGATTCAACGAATGCAGGGCCTCGACCGCCTTTGCGATCTGCAGTGCGAACCTGATGCGTTTTCCCCACCCGGGTGACCTTGAATTGCAATGTAGATTTTCATAGAGTGTCCCATTCGCCATGTATTCCACAACAATGAGCTTTCTCTCGTTCAACTCCAAGCTGAATCCTAGAAGATTAACAAGACCTGGGTTCCGAATTCTAGAAAGTATTTCAATCTCATTCTCACCTGGGTTGTTTTCGTCAGATGCCAATGGGGTTGCTGTCATCTTTTTAACAGCGGCAACGAGTTTCCCATCATCTAGAACGGCCTTGTAGACCCTTCCATGGCTGCCCTTTCCAAGAAGGTTCTCAGAAGAGAATCCATTTGTTGCATATTCCAGTTCTTCATAGCTAAAAAAACGCAACCCAGAAGAATTTTCTCTACTACTTGGTTGCTCCTCCTCTGTTTTCTTCTTCTTCTGTGTTTTATTTCTCCTGCATGAATGGCAAATGGCTAATGCAGGTTCTCTTCTACATGATGAGAAGTACCCCATTTCTTCCTTCTCTTAATTGAAATTGGAAAGTTCAAAGAGAATAACAATGAGATAACAGCAACAGCAGATAGAAATAAAAGGAGAGTTCAGTTGAAGCCATTGAAAGAGAAATGAGTGTGAAAGGAATAGAGTAAGACGAAGTTTTTTTTCTTTTTCTCTCTCTTACTTTACAGTTTTCTATTGGAATGCGTTTGGAAATGAAATTTTCAAAGGAGGGAAAGAAGAAAAAGAAGAAGTGGGATTTTGATATCCAGGAGTTGGGTGAGATAGCGAGAGAGTGAGAGGAAAAGGAGGCTACTTTCGCTTTAAGTCAAGTTTATCTGTGAACGCACGATAGATATGTAACAACTTGCAAGGCTCCTCGTTTCCACAATTCACCGTTTTATTTCTAGTTTGACTTTGAGATCTTTGACTGTTGACAAAGGTCTTTAAATTTGAAATGAGGATCCGGTAGTTACACTTAACCTTTGAACTCGAGAAGACGACCGATTGTGCATGTGAGATGCCACTTCGTAGATTTTGCCGAGATTGGTGGACATGAGAAAGAATCCATGCCATCCAAACTGTGGGCTCCACTTTTTGCTTTTGGTAAAAATTGCGTATCACTCTTGAATCACACACAAAGAGAAAAAAAGTAGCCAATCAACATAATGATCCTATCCATCCAACCATTTTGTTCAAAAATGAGACGTCCTTTTAAAATACAACTTGTTTATATCTAAAAGGTTAATTACATAAATGAGCGCCTAACATGAATCCATGGGCACAATTGAAGACATTCAAGCGTTATTAGTTTTGGCAAGCCTCTGACATGATAGGCACCTGATCAATTGCCGGTGGTATCAGTGATAGTGAGGGACTTGTGTGAGTACTTAAAAACAAGTGATTAGTTTTGGCAAGTCTTTGACATGAGAATGTGCAAGTAACTACTCACCTCACCCACCCCTGATCTTTGGCGTTAGAAGCATCATACGGATGTAAACTGCACTTTTCTCATGACCACCAAGTGGGAAGAGGCGAACCGTCCAATAAGATGAGATGAGGTGGGGCCCATTAGGGATAAGCTTTGTTGAAAAGAAGTAGCTCTCTCCAAAAATTATTTTCTTTGTTGTTCTTCTTTTTGGTAACATACACATTGCCTTCCCAAAAGAGTGGATAGAACTGAATGATTGAAAACAGTTACAATTATGTGATAATTAGTTAAAATTGTACATGTGCATTAAGCTTTGCAGACATATATTGGACATGGGCTTCGCTCGGTTGGCACTTACTTGGCCGTTCAATACTTACTGATAATCAACATTTTAGAAGATTTTACTGAAAAACTGAAGGTTTTTGGAAAGAGATCCTCTAGAATGAACTAATACAATCAATCTTAATATTATATGTGCAAACAATCAACCACGCAGTGGAAATAAATTAAATAAAAGTATACACCACAAGAAGACATAGATTTTTCGTAGGAACCCAACTTGGAAAAAAACCACAACCAAGAATCAAGCACTATGAATTATACTACAGTTAAAAGAGAATACTCACAACCTTTATCCAATTGCCCCTCAACCTGAGAATTTTGTGATTATCTTGTACAGCTCCCTGTTGCAATGACCATTTGCTGTCCTCTGTAACAGATCCAAACACCTAGATGCCTTCTACATGTAGTACTTGACTTTCCACAGTAATCTTCTACACTCAGAGAAGTAGAAGAGAAGAATCTCTAGAGTAGAACTTCAGCCCTTCAACTTTAAAAAAACCTCTAGAGGAGATGATCTCCAAAATATATTCCTTACTCAAAACAATGAGATCCCTGTCGTAAGGTTGAGAGAGAACCCTCTTTTATAGCCCATAATACGTGCCTTAAAAGTATAATTCGATCAGGAAAGGGGCTTGCATGAAACAGGCAAGTTTCCCTTTAAATCAGACTGAAAAATCGTAAGTCGGCGAACTTTCTTCACTTGTCGGATCAGTCGGACAAATGGCACGATCGGTTGGATTAAGGTTCTGCCCAAGTGAAAATTTCAACACATTTCTACAAACTTTCAAAGACATAACTTTTTGGTTTCAGCTTCAATTAAGGCAATTTGGGCTCTTCGGATATCTACTAGAAACGAGCTTTCCAACGGTAGGTCGCATGCCCATATTTGATGCTCGGTTTGTGAGATATGACCTTTTTAATCCATATTATCCGTAGAAAACCACTTCGATTTATCGCTTTTTCTTCTATTTCTTCACTTCAGTGCATCCGGCGACTCAAACTATTATCCATACTCAAAGATATGTAAAATGCAATACTAATGGACTCAAGTTTTGTCCAACCCATGAATTTGCCAATACAAAAATCTTTACAATCTCCCCTTTTGGCAATTCATGGATAAAACTTCCTATATATTCAATCTACCCAAAAATAAAATCAAATAAATACATTGAGTAAATTGAAATCACAAAGAAAATTTTACCATCAGCTCTGCACCATTTACAAAGGAAATCATCTTTAACTCCATCTGTCTTTTTATCTGTCTTCAAACTGCACAAAAATTCTTTATTCTCCTTACGAACACAATATCCCCCCCCCCCCCCCCCCCCCCTTTTTGTCCATAATTGACAAAGCTAATGATCTTAACTTAGCAAAGTTGTCAACCTGGATCCAGTAGTAGCTCCCCCTCGATTATAGCTCCCCTTTAATTGTATCTCCGTAACAGCACTGGGGATGGGAACTTGATCATCTTGATCAGCGGTTTGTGCAAATAGCCACCCACACTTGTATAGTTTGATTATGTAACACAGCATAAGCAACTTCTTTGGACAGATCAAACTCAAATTTGAACATCTTCTTGATAGATTTCTTATCCTTTAGCATAGATGGCTTTATCATATATGTGTCACCTTGATTGAACACCATTCTAAGTATCTCTTAGAATCAAATACAGCAAATCAGTGTAACCCGCTCTGATACCAATTGAAGATTTTTGGGGAGAGATCTTCTAGAATGGACTAATGCAATCAATCTCAATATTATGTATGCAAACAGTCAACCACGCAGCGGAAATAAATCAAACAAAAGCACACACCATAAGAAAACATAGATTTTATGTGGAAACTCAACTTGGGAAAAAATCAAAGCCAAGAATTAAACACTATGAATCATACTACAGTTATAAGAGAATACTAATAACCTTTATCCAGTTGCCCCTCAACCTAAGGGCTTTTTTATTGCCTTGCACAGCTCCCTACTGCAATGACCCTCTTCCGTTCTCTGTGACAGATTCAAACACCTAGGCGCCTTCTACATATAGTACTTGACTTTCCACAGCAATCTTCTGCACTCAGAGAAGTAGAAGATAAGAACTTCTAGAGTAGAACTTCAGCCTTTCAACTCTAAAAAACAACTCTAGAGGAGATGATCTCCAAAATATATTCCTTACTCAGAACAATGAGATCCCTATCGTAAGGTTGATAAAGAACCCTCTTTTATAGCCCATAATACGTACTTTAAAAGCATAATTAAATCAGGAAAGGGGCTTGCATGAAATAGGCAAGTTTCCCTTTAAATCGGACTAAAAAATCGTAAGTCAGCGAACTTTCTACACCTGTCCGATCAGTCGGATGAATGACACGATCGGTCGGATTAAGGTTCTGCCCGGGTGAAAATTTCAACACATTTATGCAAACTTTCAGAGGACATAACTTTTTGGTTTCAGCTTCAATTAAGGCAATCGGATATCTACTAGAAACGAGCTTTCCAACGGTAGGTCACATGCCCATATTTGATGCTCGGTTTGTGAGATATGACCTTTTTAATCCATATTATCCATAGAAAACCACTTCGATTTATCGCTTTTTCTTCTATTTCTTTACTTCAGTGCATCCGGCGACTCAAACCATTATCCATACTCAAAGATATGTAAAATACAATACTAATGGACTCAAGTTTTGTCCAACCCATGAATTTGTCAACACAGAAATCCTTACAATCTCCCCCTTTGGCAATTCATGGATAAAACTTTTTATACATTCAATCTATCCAAAAATAAAATCAAATAAATACATTGAGTAAATTGAAATCACAAAGAAAATTTTACCATAAGCTCTGCACCATTTACAAAGGAAATCATCTTCAGCTCAATCTGTCTTTTTATCTGTCTTCAAATTGCACAAAAATTCTCTATTCTCCCCCTGATTAAAATATCTCCCCCTTTTTGTCCATAATTGACAAAGCTAATGATCATCACTTAGCAAAGTTGTCAACCTGGATTCAGTAGTGGCTCCCCCTTGATTACAACTCCCCCTTAATTGTATCTTTGTAATAACACTGGGGATGGTAGCTTGATCATCTTGATCAAGGGTTTGTGCAATTAGTCATCTACACTTATATAGTTTGATCGTGCAACATAGTATGAGCAACTTCTTTGGACAGAGCATACTCATATTTGAACATCTTCTTGCCAGATCTCTTATCCTTCAGCACAGATGGCTTTATCATATATGTTTATCCTTGGTTGAACACCATTCTAGATATCTCTTAGGATCAAACACAGCAAATTAGTGTAACTTGCTCTGATGCCACTTGAAGGTTTTTGGCGAGAGATCCTCTAGAATGGACTAATGTAATCAATCTCAATATTATATGTGCAAACAATCAACCACGCAGCAGAAATAAATCAAACAAAAGCACATACCACAAGACACAGATTTTACGTCAAAACTATCATGCCCTGAACCTGAGAATTGGGGATTTGTTGTGGGTTCCGAGGAATGACACACATACCCGTGACAATTCGTACCATGACAAGATACGTACGAACTGTCACAAGGGTGATCCTACAGGTACATATGAGGAAGATCCACAAACACGTATTATCAATATAAAGTATTTAAATGGAAACCTGGAGATTTCACCTATATATGTAACATAAGCATCCATAAAACATTCATTTCAATTCATTAAACAAACAAGTCTGTTGATTTACCCCACTACATACATAAATATGAAAGTTCATAATAATACAAAATGTATCAAATGTCAAAATGAACCCTAAGTCCAATCCCAAAAATATCCATGTTGCGCACTATTGATGAGAATCAAGAAAAGATGTCTTCCTCGTTCCACTTGTTTACATCCCGAGGTAATACTGGGGTTCCCTCCGGGGAGCACGCTGATTGCTACATTGGCATCGGGTTCCATACCTGTAACACCATGGTAACTAGTTAACACGACGGTTAAGCAAAGATAAGGATATATGAGCTTAACATGACAGATCAGTTGAATTAAATGACAAAATAATTAAAAGAGATCAATGTCGAAATCTAAGCATTTATGCATATAAGTAAGCATGAATATGGAATCACGAATAAAGAACATATCATACCAAAATGGCAACCACATTTGCTATCTCCTCTCTAATAAGAAAGTAAACTGATTTATGGGAAATCACTAGCGTCGGGCCAGGACCGACTGGCTACCCTAAGAGCATTGACTCACTCTTCCGATACTACTGCAGTAGGCAACTGATAACATACTCCCATGGGGTCCCGTCGAACCTCCTATGGGGTATAAGCTAAGTGGCATCGACTCTAAGCATGTCGGAAATAATCTGGTGTCTATACCTATCATATACTGATCTATTTATACTGATACAGAAAGGTAACTCAATCTTGTTGGAATATTAATCGGAGAATTGCAACTAAATAAAATACTGTTCATCCTTGATGCAAACTGATATAACTCTCATGTAAAGGTCAAAATTACTATTAATATGAATGCAATTAGATTGTGGGGTTATCAAAGACAGTTACTAGCTAATCATATACTAGATAATTCGGGTTTCCAAGGTCATTCATTATAGTTTATTCATGAGATGTTCAGTGTCATTATATTACCATTCTCAGTGTTACCTCATGTATATGAAGGACACTTCACCTTATGCCAACACCCATGACGTGATATTGAAAACTACCGGAGAATCAAGAAGAAAAGAGTGACAGCTCAACACTCCTCCTTCTCTATGCTTAGTCACCGTTGGGCTAGTATGCGTGAGCAAGGATCCAGTTCTATGGTCCTATAAGGTCTTAGGTTAAGCCTATAACCTATGGTAGATGTGGGTGATACCTCAGTCTCTTCTAATGTTTTAAGGGAAGAACCCATCATTAGGCTATCCCATAGATTATAGACAGTCCATAGTCAAGCATAGAACTCATTTTGGAACACATTTCTATAAGTGACAGGTCAGGCATACCCGACCGATCGGGTGTTGGTCTGACCGATCAGACCGCTTCCAGAAGGGAAATTTGACCGGTCGAGATGGGTGGCCGACCAGTCGGACTACCAGGAAGGCAATTTGACCGATCTGGCTTCAGGACCGACCGGTCAGCCCTGAAGCACTCTACTATGAGCATGTTTGGTCTCCAAAGGGTTTTGTCTTCCATTTCACTATTCCACCTGTAATTAAACCAACATAAAAACTCCCATTCCACACTCTTGGGTTCCCTAAGGGACCATTATCATTTTATTCATCAAGAATCATCACAAAACACAAATCAATCCTTGCATTCTCCATTGAGCTATAAAAAGGGTAAAATTACAAAATCCATCAAGAATCAAGGAATAAAGCCATGCATGTAAAGAAAATGTATCCTTATACTTGCCTTAAGCTTGGTGCTTCACTCAGTTTGATTTGCCCCTTGGTTAGATGAAGAATAAGGCTCCTCTAATGAAGAATCTAACATGTGCATGAAGAAGAATGAGAATGGAATGCATGCATAACAATAGATGGGTTCTCTTGACCCTCACAGAACTCAATAACTCAAATGGAAGATGGGATTCCTTACCTCAAGCTTCCTACAAGCAAGAAAGTGAAGATGGTGCCTTGATTCCAAGAAAGAGAGCAAGAAGACCCAAGAGGAAGAAGGAGGATCTTAAGCTTCTTGCATGCAAGTCCAAGCATCAAGCAATGGAGGCTAGATTGGAGAAGAAGATGATGGAAGAAAAAGGGAGAAAAAGGAGACCGGGCTGCTACAGAAATTGGAAGAGGAAGAGAAGGTCATTGGAGTCTTAGGGTTTTTAAATGAGTGGGTTTTGGAATTTACAGATTGGCCCTCCTGTTTATGTATATTTCAATTTGAAGTAGTTGCGCTCAAAATGGGCTTGGATGAGTCCAAATGGAATTGGGCCAAACATGGAAATGTCCCACAAGATGAAACTCACCCAATGCAACTAATATGATGCATAAATAATGTAAAACTATGAAAATACTAAAATACAAGAGGTCTTGCACTACCTAATGAGGTTCGAACCTAATCCAACTACCTATCCATGACCCAAACCTCTTGAGACTTGGGCTCAATTAGCCTAATTACATATTAATTAGAGTAAGACCAACTTAATTACTATAAATCATAATTATCTAGGGCTGGGACCTTATAAAAACCCAACTTGGGAAAAAACCATGGCCAAAAATCAAACATTATGAATCATACTATAGTTTTAAAAGAATACTTATAACCTTTATCCAGTTGCCCCTCAGCTTAAGAACTTTGTAATTTCCTTGCACAACTCCCTACTGCAACGATCCTCTGTTGTTCTCTGTGACAGATACAAACACCTAGACGCCTTCTAGATATAGCATTTGATTCTCACAGTAATCTTCTACACTACACTCAGAGAAGTAGAAGATAAGAATCTCTGGAGTAAAACTTCAGCCCTTTAACTCTAAAAAAAAAACTCTAGAGGAGATGATATCCAAAATATATTCTCCACTCAAAACAATGAGATCTCTGTCTTAGGATTGGGAGAGAACCTTCTTTTTATAGCCCATAAGACGTGCCTCATAAGTATAATTCAATCAGGAAAAGAGTTGGCATGAAACAGGACAGTTTCCCTTTAAATCAGACTAAAAAATTATAAGTCGAAGAACTTTTTGCACCTGTTTGATCCTTCGGATAAATGGCCCAATCAGTCGGATTAAAGTTCTGCCCAATTTCAGCATATTTCTGCAAAATTCCAGAGGCTATAACTTCTTTGTTTCAGCTCCAATTTTGGCAATCTTGGGCTCTACGGATATCTACTCGAAACGATCTTTCCAACGGTAAGTTACATGCCCATATCCAATGCTTGGTTTGTGAGATATGACCTTTTTAATCCATATTGTCTGTTGAAAACTACTTCAATTTGTCGCTTTTTCTTCTATTTCTTCACTTTAGTGCATCCGGTGACTCTAACTATTGTCCATTTTCAAAGATATGTAAAATATAACACTAATGGACTCAAGTTTTATCCAACCCATGAATTTGCCAACAAAAAAATCCTTACAATAACAATCCTCTTAAAGTCGATCTATACTAAAAAGGATTGCAAAGACATGATTCCACCTTATTGATTGCAGTAATCCTTTTTATTTAATTTAAGTTATGGAATCTAGCTTGGGCGTAGATATCTCTGTTTATTTTTTCTTCTTCTTTCTTTTCTTTCCTCCTTGATTGGCTTTTTTTTTTCTTCCTCCTCCACCTTATTCCACCAACTTCAACTCAAGCTCAAACCCAAACCCAACAACCCAATTCCAATTTACTACACTCATTAAAACTAAACCAATTAAACCCATTAAATGCAAACCCCTTATACCAAGATCCATTAAACCGAAGAACAAACCCAAGTCCTTACCCAAGAACAAACCCAAGTCCTTCTCTCCCTTACCAGCCAACAAACATAATTCTTTTTCTATCTCATCTCTCTCTTTCCCTTCCCCTTAAACCTTCTAGATCCCATCATCATAATCGATCTCTATTTTCCCCTTTTCTCTCTCATTTCTCCATTCCTCAAAGGTTTAGATCTATCTATCCCCTTTGAAGAGTTAACTTCCATCTCCTTCTCACATCTCCACCTAGTGTTTTTGGGAACGATGCTTCTGATTGGTAATCCTTAAGTTTTTATCTTTAGAGTTTATCATTGGAGTCAAAGGAAAAAGGAAGAGGAGGAGGATGAAAAAAGAACGAGCGATTATATCCCTACTGGTGTAAGTGAGCGACCAACAGTATCCCTGCTTATGTTAAAAACCAAACCCAATGAGCATCGTTTAGAATTAAAAAACGAGTGGAGGAGAAAAAGGAAAATGAGTGGGAGTGGATATTTCCTCCTAACGCAGATTCCAAAAACTTAAACCAAAACAGACCCCTGAGACTACTATGGTGGAATCATGCCTTTGAGGTCCGTTTTTATATAGAGTGACTCTAAGACGATTTTTCTAATAAAATCCTCTATTTTTTAACATATTTATTGTTTATCCTTTGGTAAAATTTTAACATATTCATTATAGAGGATTTTATGAAAAAAACCCCAAAGATATGATTCCATCATAATGGTCCTCGTGGTCCTTTTTTTTTTTTTTAGTTTATGGAATCTAAGTTGGGTAGGGATATCCCCACTCGTTTTCTTCTTTTTTCTCCTCCTCTTCCTTCCTCCTCTACTCCACTCGTTCTTCTTTCTTCTTCATCCTTCCTCCTCCATCTTTCCTAAATCTCTAGTTCCAAGGTTAAAACCATATCTCAACGCATTCCATTCAACCCAATCTCCGCCCCTCATTAGTCTTCCACACCACCACCACAACCGCAACACTGCGACACCACACACCCAAAGTCCCTCCCCCCAAACCACCATCTACCCCCACATTAGACTCGTCACCAAAGGCATCCTCCCTTACTTCACTGACATCTCTTATGCTATGGGTTTGGCAAGGGGTTCAAAACAAAATGGTTTTCTTAACTTAATTTAGGTCTAAATAGGAATCTGAAAAAATAATGGGTCTTTTTTTCTTTCGGAATGTTTCTTAAAAAATATAGATTTCTTATGAAGATTTTGAAATGAAGGTTAGAAAGAATTTTTTTTCTTCTAAAAATGGGATCTAAAAGGAGGAGAAGGACTTGTTGGAATTAGGGTCCATCTCACTGGAAATGATGTGGTTTGCTTGGCAAGTTGGGGAGAAAGAGAATATTTATAGAGGGAGAGGTTGGGAAACATGGGAAAGGAGAAGGAAAGAGGTGGGGGGGGGGGGGGGGGGGGGCGCGCGGGGGAGGATAGAGCATGTGCTCCAAAGAAAGGAGGAGGAAGAAGGAAGAAGAAGAAGAAAAAAAAACAAATACTAAGCAGTGAAAGAAAGAAGATGAGGAAGAAGAGAAAAAAATGAGTAGAGATATCCCTACTCGTGTATGTGAGTGAGCATGGATATCGCCGCCCAACGCACATTCGACAAAAATTAAACCAAAAAGGACCCATAGGACCACCGTCATAGAATCATGTTTTTAGGGTCCTTTTTTGTATTGAGTGACTCTATGAGGATTATTTTCGATAAAATCCTCTCTATTATACTTATATATGGCCCGTGTCCAATTGAGAATGTCTTGACTGTGTAATATAGCACGTAGGGCCCATCTAATAATTTCAAGCCCCGCTTCCAAACCGATTCATGATATTGCATCGAATCCCATGGATTTATACAAAAGGGATTGGATAGATGTATTGAAATTAAGATTTGTTGTTATTTTAAAATTGCTAAAGTTGAAGACGATGGATAATGGTGTTAGGATGATGGGGGATTAACTTGAGAGTTCGTACATGGGCCCAGCCCATTTTGATCTCTCCATCCCCCTCATCATTCTTGATTGGTGGGACCCACCGATCTCAACTCATTACATCCAAGTAAGATTTTAAGTAAATGGTATGTGCATATATTTAGCAAAATGATTATAGCCGGGAGTAGACCGAGGAAATTGAACTTGGAGGCCTTTATGTAAAGGAAATATAGGGGGAAGGGGTTGATATTAAAAGAGATGATAGTTTATTTAATATATTGGTGGAATTTTAAAATTTTTAAGGTTTGTTCAAATATACATGGGGCCTTCAACCCCAATACGTCGGTCCGTCCCTCATTATAGCCTCCATAATGGCTTCATGTTTGTTAGGCATGATAACTAATTAGCTGTTATAAGAGATTATCATAAGTGGATTCCCACCTTGGGGCCCACATTAGATATGGAAAGAAATTAAGGTTAGAATCCTTCCTTATTAAGTTACTTAGGGAGGAAGTAATCCTATTCTATAAATAAGATCTTCCTTCCTCTTTGTGATACACACCTCTCTTATTCAATAAGAAAAGCTCTTTTTTTTCTTCCTCTACTTTTCTCTTTCCCTCTTTTTATCACATTATCAACACTGCTCCATGACCAATCCTTCTGTTTTATTTAATATTTTTTCTTACTCAATCTATGTGCAAAATAGAAAAGGGACAGCACCCGTTTTTTTGTTTTTTCTATTTCACATGCAAACATAAAAAAGCCACAGTAGCACTGTTATCCACTTGGCATTGGACTATGTGCAACACCTTTTCTTTTGCAACAAGAAGGCTCTCGTACCATTCAACTTGTGTCAGACACAAAGCGTCCCGTACGGTCAAATCTTATTTGACTAAATCAAAGGCATAAATTTCGTTTATATGATATCTTAGTCATCCGGAGTCTGATCGAAGATCCGTTTGAACTTACGGAAAGCTTACAAGTAGATCTACATGTTAAAAAATGATAGGAGGAAGATTCAATGATAAAATAATTTTTTTATTTATAATCTTTTATTGGTTTAATAACTATATATGTGCTCTTCTTCTTATTACGCTTATTTGGAGATAAATGATTTTTTTTAACAAGGGGAGATCAAGAATAGATCATAAATAAGAACTTGAAGTTCTATATTAATACAGACCTGCAGTTCTGTATGAACTAGAATTCCTTCTAAATGTGAACCAGAAGATTCATGGATTATTCAAATTTGAAACTAGAAGTTCTTAGATCCACAATATAAACTTGAAGATTCATATTCCTAAACAAACTTGAAGTTTGATATTTAGATCCAAAAATAATACTAATAGGCCATAATATCAAGCCCGAAGCCTTGATAGAACCTGAAGTTCAAAATTAAAGAACTTGAAGTTCTAATTCATGAACCTGCAGTTCCAAATCAAGCCAAAAGCCTTATTAAAACCCACTGTTTGTGGATTATTAAAGTTAATAACCTGATGTTTTTAATTTTAAATTGGCCAACTTGATCTGACATGACTCACCCCTTAATTTATTTTGAATGCTTTAAAATTTTATTGTTTATCTTTTATCTTCTTTTGCATATCAATAATCATGTATATATTTCTTTTCCAGCTCTTGCATAATGTCGAGTTTAACTAAACTTGAATTTAAAGCCCTTAATATTACCGGGGACAATTACTTATCTGGTACTTGGATGCAAAATTACACTTACAATCTTAAAAACTTGGAGAGACAATAGAAGAATGTAATAAAGAGTCCCCGAAAAATAACGCATTGGCACTTCTCTTCTTACATCATCATATACATGATGACCTCAAGAATGAATACCACATTGAGGAGGACCCAGTGGGTCTTTGGAGATCCCTGAACGATCGATATGATCACCAGAAGATGGTCATATTACCAACGGCTCAGAACGAATGGCTAAACTTGCGATTTTAGGACTACAAATCAATATCTGAGTACCACTCTGCTCTTTTCAACATTATTTCTCGATTAAGATTATTTGGAGAAAAGATTCCGAAAGAGCAGATATTAGAGAAAACACTGTCCACTTTTCACGCATCAAATATAATCCCGTAGCAACAATACCGTGAACAGCATTTTTCTAAATCCTCAGAACTAATTTCCTATCTACTTATTGCTGAGCAGAATAGCAAAGTCTTGCTAAAGAATTATAACTCCAGACCAAGTGGATCTATGGCAATGCCTAAAGTAAATGCCAATTCCAATTCCAGCAAAGGCAAAGGAAGGGGGTGTGGGAGAAACAATCCCTCCAAAAGAGGTGAAAAAGGAAACTCCTCCCGACGAGGAGGATCTCGAGGTCTTCCCCCAAAATTAAAAAACCACTAGAAGAGGTTTAATCCTCAGAAATAGCAAAATCAAGATCAACATCATAATCCACCAAATAAATCTGCCCACCGTTCTGATGACCCTTGCTATAGATGTGGAAAGAATGGACATTAGTCATGTACTTGTCGTGCACTAAAAAACGTGGTGGAATGATATAAAGCATACAAGGCCTCTGTTCATTCTGTAATGTTAAATGATCTGAAAGATTAGGATTCGGATACAATCCTATAAAATGATGATTACTAGTTGAATATTACAAATTTGGAGACTAGGTATTTTTTTTAAAGCCGAAAATGGCCAACATCTGAGCAATGAGGCATTTAGTGCTAAGATCGAAACCCCTCCTGGAATGGTCTAAAAGACCAAATAAATATTTTCAAAATATCTATTTAGAATTTTTTTTTCAAATATTTAACTTTTTATGGATATTTTATGCTAGATGATTTATTATTTTTTAGTTTATTAATTTGATAAACCTTTTTATGGATGTTTTTATGGATATTTTTATGATAGATAAACTTCTTATGAATTTGATAAAAATTTTTTATGAATTTTTTTAATTTATATCACGTGATTGCTTTGTTATATTTTTTATTATTATCTTTTGTTTAAAAGTATGGACAACGACAATGGGGATACTCACTATCTTGTAGATAGTGCTACAACACATACCATTCTAAAAAGCTGGAAGTTTTTCTCAAAATTAGTATTCAATCCACAAAAGGTATCCACCATAGCTGAACCTGTGTAAATAATTAAAAGCTCCGAAAGAGCACACATAACATCACCTAATAGCAAGGTTTTAAAAATCAGCCGATACCGGTATGTATCGGCCGATACGTACCGGTATCGGCCGGTACCGAGACGGTAATTTGATGTGTATCGATTTCGGTACCGGAATCGAAAAATATCGCCAATTTATCACGATATATCGGCTGAGTTTTCAAAATATCAGCCAAACCGATATATCGACCGATATTTTGAAAATATCGGCCGATATTATATAAAAGCCATTTAACGCTAATTTTTTCCATCTTTCTCCCCCTCTACTCATCCTCCTCTACCCAAAGATGGCCATGTTGCTACTCCTCTATTAGCTTCCAAAAGCATCAAAAAATCATTTTTTTTGGTGGATTTGGCTTATAAAAGTAAAGAAAATACATTTATAAGGTAAGTATATTAAATTTCTTTTATTTTTTTTTAAATATTTGTTTAGTAGGAGCTTAGAAGTGATCCATGATGATGATTCCACTTATTTTATGTTATGGATTTACATGTTGTGATTTATGAGTGTGGATCTATTATTTGGTTTTTTAAAATATTAAGATTTGAACTTTTCTTAAGATTTAGAGTCTTTTAATGTTAAGTATTATTTTTAATTTTGTTAGTATGTAAAAACATGATTTTATGAAGCAAGTTTGATAGATTTAGTAGTAAAAGACATAGATCTACAAGATGTGGACATTTTATGTTTATTTATTTTCAGATTTTTAAATATTTTAATATTAAAATAAGATTTTTTGAGGATTTAATCACAAATTTGTTATTTTGTTGTATACTTCATGTATGATATGAATATGGTAAGTTTTCATTTTTTTTTCAAAACATTATGTAAATACTAAATATTTTTATATTTTCAAATTTTATTTTCTTGTATGAAATAATAATTTAATATTTAAAACGAATATTTTGAGGATTTCACTATAATTTTTTTAAAGTAAGCATAATCTTTGTAAACTTCAAGTAGGATTACTTTTTTTTATTGTTCTTTAATGTAATTAGTTATATATTTTTAATTTATTTTCATTTTTTTATTTTAGATTAAACTATTATATATTTAGATTTTCATTATAAGTATGATTTCCTAATTTTATATAATTATTGTATACTTCACATATGCTAATTTTTTTATGGTTGTCTCATCATTTATGTGAATATGTAACATGTCAATATTTTTTATATTTCTGAATTTATTTTTGGATTGTTAGAACATGGAATTAGAAAAATTAAATAATTAATGTATCATTTAAAATGTACCCTTTTGAGATTCCAATTACTTTTATATGAATATATTAATTTCTTTGTTTTTATTATATTTTGGATCTTAGTTTAAATGTTATAAATTGTGCCAATATGTTCTTTTGTTTTGAAGAATCGAGATTAAAATGGTGCGTGACATTGATCCAGCATGAAACTATTATGAAGAAGCTGGAAGCAAACACAAGATTAAATGTAATTATTGCCAAAAAATCATAAATGGAGGGATAACTAGATTGAAGCAACACTTCGCTCATAGGCAAGGCCAAGTAGCAAAGTGTCCTCATGTACCACCTAATGTGAAAAAAGAAATACAAGAGTTGTTGGATGCAGGGAAACAGAAAAAGGTTGTTAGAGAGAAAAGAAAAGAGGATGAATTTGAAGCATGTAAGGAAGAAGTTTTTGGATCTAGGGAGGGAGATATTATTTCCTCCGATGATGATAAGGATCCAAATTTAAGCAGGGCTAGAAAAGAAAGTTTGAGGTCACTTCAAGAGGAAGAAGAAAGAAGAAGAATGCAGTATGAGGCAGCTATGAGAGGTGGCCAATATGATGAGGGTGGCTCATCTGGATCTAGGGGAGGGGGTTTGCGTCGAGAATTTAGTCAAAGACAACCCCGCCCAGTAAATATTGAGGATGATGATGAACCTCCTACACAGGCAGGCACCTCGTAGGCCAAGTGTGGTGGGTCCAACGGACCCATTTGCATGTAGAAAACCAACAGCCAAGCAACCCAGCATTGTAAAAGCATTGAAGGGAATATTTAATAAAGCAAGAGATAATTTGATAAGAGCTACTGGAAAGTTCTTTTTAGATGTAGCTATTCCACCACATAAGGCAAACTCTCCTCATTTTAGCACTATGTTAGATGCAGCAGCGGAACATGGTCCTAGTATAAAAGCACCCACCCCATATGAGATTGGTCATTTCTGTGTTAAAAAAGAATATGAGGAGTTACAGCTCTGGGTGGAAACTTTTAAGAGGATTTGGAAAGAAAGGGGCTGCACATTAATGTATGATAGGTGGACGGCCCTCACAAAACGTCATCTCTTGAATTTTCTAGGTTATTGTCCTTTGGGAACAGTTTTTATTAAATCAGTTGATGCAACTGATTATGTTCAAGATGCTAGATACATCAATAAGTTGTTTAATGAAGTGATTAATGATATTGGGGCAGATTTTGTAGTTCAAGTTGTCACCGATAACACTACAAACATGAACAAAGCAGGACCGATGCTTATGCAGCAAAGGCCAAATATTTTTTGGTCACCATGTGCAGCACATTGCATAGATTTAATGCTTGAAGAAATTTCCAAAGGAAAAGTCATGAAACAAGTGATTGAAAAGATGAAGAAAATCAATAATTTTTTCTACCAGTCTTATAGACTTGTTTCAATGATGAAGAAATTTATAAACAATCATGAACTACTACGGCCTGGCATTACTTAATTTGCCACCCACTTCATAGCCATCGCGAGTATTTACAAGTATAGAGAAGGGCTTCTCCAACTCATCAAGTCAGATGAATAGCTGAATTCTAAGTGTGGAAAGTGGCCAACTCCCCTAGCAAAAGAAGTATGCAAGACCATTAAGTCCAATAAGATTTGTACTCATGTTAAAAATTGCTTAAATGTTTTTGAGCCTCTAATAAAAGTTCTTCGATTGGTTGATGGTGATAGTAAGCCAACTATCGGCTTTTTACATGAGGCCATGGTGAGAACAAAGATGGCTATTAAAGCAAACTATAGATATTATACTAAACATTGGAAAATCATCGATAGCCGTTGGGAGCGTCAATTGCATCATGACTCACACACTGCTGGTAAGTGGAGACTGATTTCTTATTGACTTTCATTATTATATTAAATTCTTTTTAATACATTACTCACGTAAATTTTTGCATTTAATAGGTTACTTTCTTAATCCACAATTTTGATATGAATCTTTAGATCGAAATATAACTGATGAAATTCGAGTGGGCATGAGAAATGTTATTGAAAGACTAGCAAATGACGCTGATGAAGCTATTAGGGCAACAAACCAAGTAAGTAAATTAAAAAGTAGAGATCTTATATAATGTATGTTGTTTTCTTCAATTTAATTTATATCATTATTCATTCATAAGTCATAATAGTTGATATTGATAATTCTTTTTCTTCTTTAATGCTATTAGATCGATGTATATAATGAAGGAATGAGAAGTTTTGGCACCACCATTGCTCGAAGAGTTGTCACACAAACATATCCTGGTAAGGATTGTATAATATAAATTGTAAATTTTATTTTCATTATTTGAAAATTCAAAAATTGAATGTTTAATATTATTTTCTTTTATTTTCAGCTAAATGGTGGTTAAATTATGGAGAGAGTGCTCTAGTATTAAGGACGATCGCAATTAAAGTTCTCAGTCAAACTACATCTTCGTCAAATTGCAAAAGAAATTGGAGCACCATTGCTTTTATCCACACAAAAGTAAGGAATAAAATCACAATGGATAATTTGAGCAAATTGGTCTACATTCACTATAACCTCAAGCTCTGCAGTCGAAATCGACGACGAAGAGCATTTGAAGATCAACAAGATTACTTCTGCCTAATTAATTTAGACTATATATTTTCAGCAGAAGATGATTTGTTAGGTGAGTGGCTAGAGGAGGCAGAAGAGCCATTATTAGATGGAGATCCAGAGCTAGCAGAAATGGTTGAGGACTTGACTAGGAAGCAATTTGAGCCAATGAAAGCCTCTGAAAGATTACAAGAAATTAATTTGACACAATAACAGAGGGGTACTACGGTTGATTCTACAGAAGCAAGAGGAAAGGAGGTGGGTGAGGAGAGTGAGTCAAGTACCTCTGCATCTTCCTCATCGGCAGGAATTCCTCCTGATTCTCCTGGGACTGGCGATCAATATGGAGATAATGAGCCACTAATGTATGAGACAATTGAGCATTTTCCTGGTGCTACAAACTTAAATCCCCATCGTGGTTATATAAGATATGTCTCACAAACTGAGACAGAGATTGGTAGTAGCATCGGTCAAGGAGGAGGGGAAGGTATTTCTGCAGGCAATGTTGGACAATAGTAGGCTAGGTATGGTCCATATGGATACAACCCTCATTGGCCAACTCAACTGCCTTTAACTCCACCGTTACAACCATGGTATGAGCATGAACAAGGAATGATCCAATGTGAACCCCAACAAGCTATTTTTATTCCTCATGAATTTTTTAATTTAAATTTGGGCCCCCAGTTATCTCAATTTACTGAGGATAGCTCATCATATTATGAAGGGATCTTCGCTCCTCAGCAACAATATTAATATGGCCAAGGTTATGGGAGTGCAATGCAAGAGTTTGGATCATATTATTTTTTCAATTTTTTTTGGATTAAAAAAAAATTAACACCGTGATGACCGCGATGGACTGCAAACCACGACCGATACCGATACCGTATCAGTTTTTTGGACCAACTGATACCGCGACCGATACCGTGATTTTTATCCATGCCTAATAGTACTCTTTTTTTTTATTAAAGATACATTGTTCTCTAGTAGTTCCCGAAAAAACTTGCTCAGCTTCAAAGACATCAGAATAAATAGATACTATATTGAAATTGCTAATCAAGGTAACAAGGAAATGTTACTTATCGTTACTAGTATTGGAGGCCAGAAGCAAATACCAGAAACTTTAAGTGCACTTTCTTCTGGGTTATATTATATGACAATATCCATCGTCGAATCACATTTGATTTTGAGCAAACTGATAAAGTTAAATCCAAAACTTAGCAACCCTCAAACTTTATTGCTTTGACATGATACGTTAGGGCATTTCGAAGTCACCATGTTAAAAAAAATCATTGATAACTCTGTTGGGCACTCTTTAGAAAACCATAGATTGACCATACCTAATGGGTATATATGTATCCTATATTCACAGGAAAAGTTAATCACTCAACCTTCCTTTGTCAATATTGCATTAGAATCTCCTTCCTTTCTGCAAAAGATACAAGGCGACATCAGTAGACCGATCAATCCACCTAGTAAACCTTTTAGGTATTTCATGGTTAAGACTGATGCTTCTACTCGTTGGTCAGAGGTTTACCTACTTTCAACTAGAAATATAGCATTTGCTCGCCTATTGACACAAATCATTAAACTTAGGGCCCATTTCCCTGATAATCCTATTAAGTTTATACGACTTGACAATGCGGATGAATTTACATAAGAAACCTTCGATGACTACTATTCACCTCTCGGCATTGTTGTCGAACATCCTGTCCTTTATGTTCATACCAAGAATGGCTAGCTGAATCCCTAATTAAATACATTCAACTTATTTCTAGGACTCTATTGCTACAGTCCAAATTACCAATTAGTGCTTGGAGACATGCTGTGTTACATGCATCGTTGTTCATTAGAGTCTGACCCACAGCCTGCCATCAATACTCTTCTACACAGCTTATATCAGGACATCAACTTAATATCTCCCATTTGAGCAAATTTGGTTGCACAGTTCTAGTTCCTATACCACCTCCTTAGCGTACTAAAATAAGACTACAACGTAGGTTGGGGATTTATATAGGGTATGACTTTCCTTCGATTATTTGATTTTTAGAACCAATGACAGGGGATGTTTTTACTGCTCATTTCGCTGATTGTCAATTCGATGAGACAAAATTCCTACCATTAAGGTGCGATAAAAAACGTATTGTTCCTACAGAATAACCCATTCTTGAAGAACAGCATGAACTAACATGGAATATTTCCACTTTGTCTCATCTAGACCCACATACTTCACAATGTGAAAATGAAATCTGTAGAATTGTGCACTTACAAAAAATTGCAATTAGATTACCTAATGCATTTAACGATATAATAAAGGTAACCAAGTCACATGTGCCAACTATGAATGCACCTACTAGAATTAATGTCCCTGTAGGACAAAGCTAAAAGTAGCAACAAAAGAGTCTGTAATACACCAGAAGTGCAGCAGACCTATAGGTTCAAAGGATATAGCATTGGGGAAAAGGAGAAATGTATAATCATCATCATGTCCTCTCAAATATACACTAAACACTCCTGAAGAGGTTCTTCCTGAAGAGGCTCATAATGCTCTTGAAGAAATTATGAAAAAAACCACTCTCTCTAGAATAACAGAAGTCCTTAATAAGAGTATAAAAGCCCCCGAAGAGGCACCATTACCGGAAAATAAAGAGAACTCTCTATATTTTATAATTATTCAAGAGAGAGGTGGGATAAAAAAGGAATTGTCATCGATAACGTATTTGCATATCCTGTAACTACACAAATATCAAAGGAATAAGAGGATAATGATTGGGATACAGAACCACATACTATAAATAAATGTCGACAAAGGAAAGATTGGCCAAAGTGGAAAAGTGCCATTACAACAACGTTAAAGTCTCTCAATAGACGTGGTATATTCGGACCTATAGTACAAACCCCACAAAGTGTTAACCCTGTAGGTTACAAGTGAGTGTTTGTAAGGAAAATGAATGAAATTACTAAATACAAGGCAAGACTTGTGGCACAAGGTTTCCTACAGAAACCTAGGATTGATTATTAGGAGACATACTCTTCAGTTTTGGATATAACAACATTTAGATATCTGATAAGATTAGTAGTTTCTAAAAATTGGGATATGAGGCTCATGGATGCTGTGACCGCTTATTTGTTGGGGGACTTAGACATAGAAATTCATATGAAAATCTCAGAAGGAATCACTTTCCCTGATGTAGGGCCCAAGAGTATATACTCAATACAACTGAGACGATCATTATATGGACTGAAATAATCTAGAAGAATGTGGTACAATCGTCTCAGTAAATATTTGTCAAAGGAAAGATATAAGAACAATCGCATTTGCCGATGTATCTTCATAAAGAAATCCTTAAAAGGATTTGCTATAGTGGCAGTTTATGTCGATGAAATAAATTTGATCGGGACTCTAGAAGAGCTCGAAATAACTACTGATTATTTGAAAAGAAATGAAAAACCTTAGGAAAAATTTTTTTGTCTCGGCCTACAGATTGAGAAAAGTTCTAGTGGAATATTAGTTCATCAGTCTAATTACACTAAAAATGTTTTGAAACATTTTGGTATGGACAAAGCACATCCACTAAGTACTCCCATAGTTGTTCGGCCTTTAGATATAAACAAAGATCCATATCGTCCAATTAAGAAAAATGAAAAGGTATTGGGTCCAGAAGTACTATATCTAAGTGCTATTGGTGCTTTAATGTATTTAACACAATGCATTAGACCGAATATTTCATTCTCAATGAATCGACTTACTAGATACAGTTATACTCCAACGCAAAGGCATTGGACTGGTATCAAATATATCTTACGCTATTTACATGGTACAATTGATTTAGGACTCTTTTATTGTAAAGATTCCAAATGTGTAGGATATGCAAATTTAGGATATCTCTCTGATCCTCATAAGGGTCAATCACTGACAAATTATGTATTTCTTAGTGGTAATGCTACCATTTCTTGGCGCTCTACTAAACAAACTTTGGTAACTACTTCTTCTAATCATGCTGAGATTTTAGCCTTCTATGAAGCTAGTAGGAAATATATATAGCTAAAATCTTTAATTCAGCATACTCGTAGTTCTCGTAAATTGCCTCTTAATACAGGTACCCCAAGTGTTATCCACGAAGACAATGAGGCATGTATTCAATAGATTAAAGAAGGATATATTAAAGGTGACAAGACGAAGCACATTGCGCTAAAGTTTTCTTCACAGATAAGCTTCAGAAGAACAATGAGATCGAAGTCAAACAAGTTCATTCAAGCAACAACTTGGCTAATTTTTTTACTAAGTCATTACCAAAGTAAACATTCTAGAAGCTTGTACATGAGATCGGCATACGTAGAGTTTATCATCAAATAATGTAAAGGTTATTATTGTCAGGGGGAGGAACTGATCAAGGATAGGCATCCTGAAGCATGCTAACAATGACACATATGTGTTGTACTCTTTTTCCTTCTTTAGGTTTTATTCCATTGGGTTTTCCTAGTTAAAGGTTTTAATTAGGCAGCATTATACACGTCCAACACCACTTTAATAATTTTGATAAAACGTTGTACTCTTTTTCCTTCATTTTGGTTTTTATCTCATTGGGTTTTTCCTTTGCAAGGTTTTAATTAGGCAACTGTTATTGAATGGTGGTCATCTAAGGGTAAGTGTTATAAGAGATTATCATAAGTGGATGCCCACTTTGGAGGTCACATTAGATATGGAAAGCAATTAGGTTTAGAGTCCTTTCTTATTAAGTTGCTTAGGAAGGAAGCAATCCTATTCTGTAAATAAGATCTTCCTCCCCCTTTGTGATACACACCTCTCTTATTTAATAAGAAAAGGTCTCTCTCTTTCTTCCTCTACTTCTCTCTTTCTCTCTTTTTGTCATTAGTGAGGTTTTTGATCCTACCAGGCATTGCACATGGCAATTCATGTAGATTCCTATATGAGAAAAAACTGTGCAAGTTAGCTTGTGAAGTGTCAAGGGTTTTTCTTTTTTTTTTTTTCTCTTTGGTAGACTTGGTTTGCACCGATGCCCCTAACCTACTGCCTAGGAATTGATGCCTATGCATACTGTTACTCTCATAGGTGTGGGCTCCCTTTCCCATGTGTGTGAGTTGTATTGGATCTCGGATTACCAACTGGGCCTACCAATTTTGCCATTTGACAAGGGGGGCCAGCCCGACCTGGCCCTTTAAAAGTCCTTAAATTGAGGGCTTCCATTCTTTCAAAAATCCCTAGGGCTAGGCAAAGACAAAATTTTGTAAGCCCTCTAGTTTTGAGTGCCAAGCTACGATAACACCAGGCCCAGCTCAAGCCTATATTTTTTCTTCATTTTAAAAATATATAACTATACGGTATCGCAGAAGGCAGTTCCTATGGATTCCCAAACTAAAAAAAAAAAATTTGTGTGAGTTAGCTAAGTGAAGTGTCAAGGTTTTTTTTTTTTTCTTTTTGGTAGACTTGAGAGTTCAAAATGAGCTTGGTTATGTAGCCACGCCTCTCACGGTCTCACCTATTGCCCGAAGAATTGCTGCCTGTACACACCATTATTTTCACATGTGTGGGCTCCCTTTCCCTCATGTGTGAGGTATATTGGTTCTCAGGCTGCAAACGAGGCCTGTCAATTTGGCCTCTTGACAAGAAGGGGCTAGCCTGGCTTAGCCCTTAAAAAGCCCTCAAATTGAGGGACTTCATTCTTTTAAAAAGCCTTGGGGCTAGGCTAAGATAAAATTTTGCAAGCCCTCTAATTTTGAGGGTCAGACTAGGATAATACCAAGCCTGGCTTGATATTTTTTCTTTATTTTAAAAATATATAACTATATATATGGTTTGAACTGCCCTTTATAATTATATATATGGTTGAGTTATATTTAGCAAATTATATGCATCAAATGAATATATAAGAATGCGAACAATTGAAACTTTTAAACTTTTCAAAAATCATTTTGAGGAGTTTTGTAGGAGCTTAGATAATAAATCTAGTTTGGAGAATGAAGTTGAACCCCATAACATGCTAGCATGCAATGGTGGTAAAGATGAATTCTTTTGGTATTTAAAAGAAAAGAGCAAAAAAGGTGGTAGTCAAGGAAAAACTAAATTAGTTCATTACTTAGAAGGTCTTTGAGAACAATTTACAACATTAGATATATTAAATTGGTGGAAAAAAAATTCAACAAAGTATTCAATTTTTTCAAATATGGCTAATGATATTTTAGCTATTCTTATTTTCAAAGTTGCTTCTGACTCTTCATTTAGCACTGAAGAAAGGATACTCAGCCCACATATTACTTGTTTAAAATCAACGACAATAGAGGGCTTAATTTATGCACAGGATTGGTTATGTCTGAGGATTATAGTGACAATGAATATGATGATAGTGATGCATTAGATAATTTATTAGAAATATTGAAAGATGACTAAATTATTAAATCTTGGAAATATTATCGAGTATTATTGTTTAAATTAGATTTACATATATAATACCTTTTGCATATAAATTAAGTATCATTAGTATTATTAAGTAGCATCAAAAGTTTTCATTTTCTGTTATTTAATTTATCATTAAAAGCATTATTAAGTATCATTAGAAGCGTTATTTTATATATAATTAGAAGTAGTTTTAAGTATCATTAAAAGGTATTATTATATAAGCTCATTTTTAATTTGCCATCTCTCAATAAAAAATAATAATAATAACTCTATCGCGCTTGCTTTATTGCAACCATTGTCAGTCCTAATCCTGAATAAAAGAGGGTAAATGTTAAATTGACAACCATGCTTGAATACAATACTAAAATAATATTAAAATGCAATTCTTATTTCCAAGCCCCGGTCCCGGTCCCGGCCCCAACCCTTGATAGTAGGATAAGGGCCTAGGTAATATAGGCCCTTTGAGGGCTCTGGCAAGCCCAAGCTCAGCCCTATATATATCGAGGGTAGGGCCAAGGCAACCCTAGGCCTAACCAGGCTCTTTGACAGGCCGACTCCCAACCATCTTGACTGGTGTGAAAAAACAAAAGTTGTCTTCGTTAGACTGAAGTTATTTGACTAGAGAAGTGGGGTGAAAAATATATAAGGTGATCATGTAAGGGCGACGGATATAAGGTACCACTTGAAAGATGATAGGTGGAGGTTCCCATTTCATGGACATCGAATGGCACTGAATGTAACCTGATGGGTCATTTTATTTATAGAATGAATAATTGTCCTTTGAAGGACCCCATAGAAAAGTTTACCCCAATGAACCAGTCAAACAACAATGGACCAAATCAATTACCAATACCAAGTCCGACCCTTAGCCTACCTCTCAGGCCCACGGCTGAAGCAAACCATAAGTACATTTTATTTGAAGAATGATTGCTTGGCCTTTGAAGGCCCCATAAAACAGTTTACCCCAGTGAACCAGTCAAACAAAAATGGACCTAATCATTTACAAATACAAAGCCCGACCCCCTCAGACCCACGGCTGTATCAAACCATCAGTGCATTTTATTTATGGAATGAATACTTAAAACAGTTTGCCCCAGTGAACCAGTCAAACAGTAACGGACCTAATCAATTGCCAAGCCCTACCGCTTAGCCTACCGCTCAAGCCCATGGCTGAATCAAACCATAAGTACATTTTATTTATGGAATGAATACTTGGACTTTGGAGACCCCGTAAAACAGTTTACCCTGTTGAACTAGTCAAACAACAATGCACCTAATCAATTACCAACCCCTTAGCCTACCTGTCAGGCCCATGGCTGAATCAAAACCAAAAGTATCTGAAACCGACATAAAAAATAAATGAATTTAATTTGGAAAAGCTTAACCTCGTCTTCCCAACCCATTTGGAATCTAGAAAACGGGAATCATCCTGGGCCTCATCTTAAATTTTGGATGTTCAAATACGCCTACCCTAACCCTATTAAAAATCCAGGTGAAAACTTGATTTACGCCTAGACACTTGCATCCAGTTTAAGAGGACCCAAAAATCCATAATATGAGGTAAAAATCAGGCCCCTGTTGCCCTGGCCAGTATAGTAACTCTGCATATAAGCATTTTTTGGTAATTTCACCAGTAAAGTGAAGTGAAATGAAGGTCAAAATAAGGGATGAGAAAAGAAGAGTGGTCAAATTAAAAAGTAATAGTTTTTGGTCATTTAGTAAACTAAGAATCTAGCTTTTAAAAAAAAAAAAAAAAAACAAAGTTGCCTTTTCGTCTTTTTTGTTTGTGTTGGTACCATCTCGATCCTTACACTTGATGGTGTAGATTGGTGACTTTTTGTCTTTTAGCACTTATTTGGTTTAAGGCATTTTTTTATAAGAATTGAGCTTGTTGGAAGTTTGTGACATATTTTTGGCTTTTGTTCTCTCAGCATTTCAAATATCTTGTTTAATATAAGAATTCATAATTTTTGCCCACAAGAATTTCAAATGCCCTAAGGGCCCATTTATTTACTAAAATTTTTAGAATTCGAACAGTTCAAATGCTAGAGGAGGGTTGAACATTTGAAATTCCACTTTGGGGAGTAATACTTAGAATTCTCAAAATTTTCTCAAACAAAAATTCTAAGAAATTAGTAAACCAAAATGAGTGAGTAGTGTTTTGACTTAAAAAAAAACCAGAGATGAAATTGTTTTTATTTTATCTGCTTTTTTTATTATCACTTAGAATGATATTTTACCATACGTATCACTAGTAAAGTGAATTTACCAAAAAAGGTAATATGAGAGAGATAAGAAAAGGCTTAAATTTGCACTTCAGATCAGTCGTTTGGATGGAAAGACATGGGAGATATAATAAAGGTCCACGGGTTTTTAGATTTTTAGAGCTGCTGATTGATGAAGTCCCTGTTTTCCACTGCATGACTTGCACCTATTAGCCAAAGATAGATCACTTCCATTGGTGGTCGACGCATACATCTCAATCAACCCAACTTCAACTACCCAAGAGGGACCCACCCAATGGACTCGATGAATTGAGTACTACAGGTAGGTTGGCAATGGGTTGGGTCAGGTAGGGTTCGGGTTGGTTAACCGAATAAAGAACATGCATGCAACTTGAATTGTTTTGGTTTGTAAATGTCAAATCTAAATCCAATCCTGAAGTTTGAAGAAGTAACTAATTTAGGTTGAATTGGCATGTAAAATGGCCAGTGTAGACTTAACTTGAACCTGACTTGTTCTATGGTAAACCTGGAATAACCAATTGGGCCTGGATTGTATTTTACAAGTAGTTAAAAATCAAAAATAAAAAAACTGAAAAATCAAAAGCAAATATATAAATATGACCATCAAATAACTTTTCAAATCACGCGAAATGAGTATCGGGCTATCACCCTAGTAATTCAAATCTCGAAAAAATCAAAGTTTCACATACATAACTACCTTCTATCCTCCCCCTTTCAAGTCATATCTTTAATTGCATTTTTTTTATAATTTAACCATGAGTTCCTAAGTTACAAATAAATTGGCCCTTTGAAACCTACTATTGAAATAGAAAAAGGGTCAATTCGAATCCTGAATTACAGTGCCCAAATCGGGTTGGGCTGATTGATGGGTAAAGAGAGGTATGCAAGGAGCTCCATGAACATCTATTAAATTATTAGGCATTGACTTTTGACCCAATGGGATTGGTCTGGGTTGGCAAGTTCCATGTTCTCTCGTCACCATTTTGGAAAAAGCTTGAAACATGCATCAAAAGATATGACCGAGAAAAAGAGGCGAAGAAGAAAACAAATCTTCCGAATCGTCCAAGAAAAAAAAGTTACCCATCAACTGTTCTCTCAAGTCTTAAATCTCCAACATTAACAAACTGGAAATTATGCACACAAAGAGAAGAAGAATAAATTAGAGCAAAAGAGAAACTAAGCAAACCTCTATAACCATGCTTGTACATTTTCATCAAAGGATATTTATATCT
This sequence comes from Sextonia rubra, assembly GCA_037013555.1. Classification (NCBI taxonomy): domain Eukaryota; kingdom Viridiplantae; phylum Streptophyta; class Magnoliopsida; order Laurales; family Lauraceae; genus Sextonia; species Sextonia rubra. The sequence continues at coordinate 57,778,086 of JASUAD010000006.1, read as the reverse complement.
ATATATATATATGAGATAAAACTACTATGAATATGTCCCTCACAAAATGTTTTCTTTCGGACCATAGTATAATATCTTCTGTATACATGTTCAGTGAGTAAATTACAAACCTCTTGTCATGCCCCTAGAATTAGGCCGGATCTAAGTCCAATTTCCAAGGGTGTAAAAATTAGGGCCAGTTAAAATTTTTTTTCCAAAATAGTATTGTGGGCCCCAACTCTAGGTGGATCAAACCCTACTTGAGGTTACGTATTATAATTAGTCACCATAATCACAAGCGGAACAACGATACAATTGCTGCGCAACTGTTATAAGTGAATCCAACATAGTTATCAACATCAATAAATGAGAACATGGTCAAATCTTGAACAATTTCCTACAGAATTATACAAGTGCGGAATTTAAATGGTTTATTACATGAACTCTAGGTTAAACATCCAAGGCCATAAATATGAAACACTACGGCCTCATCCTATGACGACTTAGATTATGTCTTCAGCGCTTCAATTAACAACTCCATCATCTGACAAAATCTCCTACGTCCCTTGACCCACCACCTTGGCAGTAGCGTTGATACCTAGACACCAAAAGTAGTAGTTGAGACTGACATAATCTAACAAGTAAATAGATATAGATGATGAAACATAAATGTAACAATAAGTTATAATACTTGAGCTTTTATAGTTAATCAGAGTATAATATTAAGTATAAACATAAATAAAAATATGAATGTAACAATAAGTTATTATACTTGAGTTTTTACAGTTAATCAGAGTATAATATTAAGTATAAACATAAGTATAATAATTTGAAACAATGCATATAGGTAGTCCCGCTCTTTATCAAATGCACATAGGTAATCTAGTTGTATATCAAATGCACACGGTAATCCCGCCCTATACCAAATGCATAGACACAAGCGAACCCACTAAATATGAGGCACAAATATGGGTGAACCCACTCAGCTCAGTTGTATTATTGCCACATAAAATATATGCTGGCCCAATGGAGTACGTCCACCACCGAATTGTAGTCAGTAATAAATGCATGTGTAGTCCTATCCACAGGGAGATGTTTTAAACCATCGTAAGAGATAGTAATTAAATTACACCATGATATATATATATAGTGAATTAAATAATAACAAAGAATGATGGGGATTATAAACATGCTCATGTCATTATTAAATGGTTATCCTACCCTACTTCTATTACAACCTTAGTCCATGCAGAGGATAGGCTCTAAGCCAACCTAAGTTCTAAGCTAACCAATAGATTACATTGTCTATTCAGGCCTATGATGCAGACTTCCACCCATTTGGTGCCTCTCATGTAGGGTGTAAGGTCCAAACCTAAGTTAATCTGGATTTACTCTAATTAATCATGTTTTATCTTATTAGGCTAATTGAGCCCAAATCTCATGAGGTTTGGGTCATGGATAGGTAGTCGGGTCGGGTTCGAACCTTATTAGGTAGTCTAGGACCTTTTGTATTTTAGCATTTTCATGGTTTTATATCATTAATGCATCATATTAGTTACATTGCGTGAGTTCCATCTTGTGGGACATCTTTTATGTTTGGCCCAACTTCATTCGGATTCATTCTAGCCCATTTAAGCCCAAGTGATTCAACCTAAAAATCCAAGAAACTAATAGGGTTAATTTGTAAATCTAGAAAACTCAACCCATTTAAATACTCAACCCGTCATCCCTCTCTCATTTCTCTCCTTGTATTCGGCTGTAGCAGGAGTCCTCCTCTTCTTCTCCCTTCTTCCTTCATTCTCTTCCTCATTTTGCCTCCATTCTTGGGTAGTAGAGGGCTTGCATGCATTAAGTTTGAGGTTCTTCTTCTTCCTCATCACTCTTCTTGCTCTCATCTTTGGAAATCAAGGCATCACCTTCTTCTTAGGAGAGCTTTTGTACCTCTACACCAAAGAATAAATTGATTGGAGTGAAGCACCAAGCATAAGGCAAGTATAAGGATACATTATCTTCACATGCACGGCTTATTTCTTGATTCTTGATGTAATCTTGTGATTTACCATTTTACAGCTCAATGGATGATGCATGGAATTGATTCATGATTTTTAATGATTTTGGGATGAATAAATGATAGTGGTCATTTAGAGAACCTAAGAATGTTGAATGAAAGCCTTCGTGTTAGTTTGATTGCAGGTGGAATAGTAGATTGGAAGAGGAAACCAGTTGGAAACTGAACACGCCCGTAGCAGACTGCTTCAGGGCCGACCGGTTGGTCCTGAAGCCAGATCAGTCGAATTGCCTTGCGGGTAGTCAAACCGGTTGGCCAATCTACTCGACCGATCGTATTTAGTTTCTGAATGCGGTCCGATCGGTCGGGTAAAACTAACTTGTAGCTTATAGAAATGTGTTCCAAAAATGAATTTCATGCTTGACCATGGCCTTTCTATAGTCTACGGAATAGCCTAATGATGGGTTACTCCCTTAAACCTTACAAAGAGACCATGGTATCCGCCCACCCTTACTATAGGTTGTAGGTTTAATCCAAGACCAAATTATGACCATAGAATGGGATCCTTCGCTACACCAAACTAAGCCAACAGTAACTAAACATGGAGAAGGAAGAGTGTTGAGCTGTCACTCATTTCTTCTTGATTCTCCCGTTAGTTTTCAATGTCACGTCATGGGTGTTGGCATAAGATGAAGTGTCCTTCATGTACATAAGGTAACACTGAGAATGGTAATACAATGACCCCGAATGTCTTATGAATATACCATATTGAATCACCTTGGAAACCCGAATTATCTAGCATAGGGTTGACTAGTAATTATCCTTGATAACCTCTCAATCTAATTGCATTCATATTGATAGCAACCTAGACCTCAATATGATAGTTTATATCAGTATCCATCATTGATGGTCAGTATTCTACTTAGTTGTGATTCTGTGATTGGTATTTTCATCACTGTTGAAATACATTTCCGAATGAGTATAAGCAAATCAATATACAATGAGTATGAGTTTTAGATTTAATTCTAACATTAAAGTTGGCATCACTTAGCTTATACCCTCATAGAAGGTTCGACGGAACCGAATGGGAGTATTTTATCAGTTGTCTACTGCAGTAGTTATCAGAAAAGTAAGTCGACGCTCTTAGGGTAACTAGTCGGTCTTGGGCCGATCGCTAGTGATTTGCCACAGATCAATTTACTCTCTTATTAGAGAGGAGAGAGCACTATGTTGTCATTTGGTATGATGTTCTCTTATGTATGATTCCCTATTCATGCTTACTCATATGCATAAGTGTCTAGATTTCGATATTGCTCTCTTTAATTATTAGGTCATTTTTAATTCAGTTGTTTCATCATGTTAAGCTCATGTATCCTTATATTTGCTTAACCATTGTGTTAACCAAGTTACCATAGTGTTACAAGTACGGAACCCATTGCCAGTCCGGCACTCAACGCGCTCCCAGAGGGAACCCCAGTGTTACCTCGAGATGTGAACGAGTGGAACAAGGAAGATATCTTTTCCTGATCCTCCTCAATAGCGGGAAACAACATTATTTTGGGTTGACTTAGCCATGGATTGACTTAGGGTTCATCTTGGCATTTGTTATATTTTGTATTATTTATGGATTTTCGTACTTTATGCATGTAGTTGGGATAATTAATAGACTTGGTTTTATTTAATGAACTAAAGTTAATATTTTATTGATGCTTATGATATGTACAGGTGAATTCTCCAGGTTTCTGCTTAATTAATTATATTTGTTAACACGTATTTACGGATCTTCCTCACACGTACCTGTGGGATCACCCTTGTGATAGTTCGTACATGTCTTGTTATGGCATGAATTGTCACGAGTACGTGTGTTACGCCTCGGAATCCTCAATAAATCCCCAATTCTCGGGTTCGGGGCGTGACATACGTAAGTATGGTATCAGAGCATTGATAAGTCAATTAAAAGACTTAGAAACCCTCGGAAACGTGGTGAGGATACGATAAATTTAGTCGGGGAATAGATTTTGCATAAGGATTTATAGTTCACCTTTTGTATTAGCATTGATTAAGACTAATTACTATTATAGTTGCAGATAAATGGCTTCGGGATCAGCATCCAGTAATAATATGGGAGACAATGAACGTGATAATGTAGAGATAGAGTGTGTTGATTCTCCACCGCCTCCACCTTCCCGTCCTACATATACAACTGAGGAACGCTTCATGATGATGATGATCATTTGGTGGCGAGCAATGCCAACCAAGCAGCGATACAGATGCAGCTAGTAGCCTTGTTAGGAGGACAGAATCAAGCAGAAGACCCAAACTCCCTATACGGGAAGTTCAGAAAAAGAGGAGCCACTGAATTTACTAGAAGAGAAGACTCATTGTAAGCGGATGAATGGCTAGAGCACAGAGAAAATGTCTTCGAATCATTGACTTGTACAAGAGCACCGCAAGTAATATTGACAGCCTCTATGTTTAGGGATGTGGCGGATGTTTAGTGGAAGACTATCCATGATCACATCAAGGCTATGCCTGAAGCGACAGTTTGGGATGCCTTCAAAAAGCAATTTAAGAAGAAGTTCATCCCTGAGCATGTCACCCGCAAGAAGAAGGCAGAATTCCTCTCTTTGCAGCAAGGTACCATGATGGCAGCCGAGTACGTGCATATCTTTAATCAGCTCTCTCAATTTGCTGTAGATTTGATTGATACTGAGGGAAAAAGAGTTGAACGGTTCCTTGAAGGATTGAGGCTAGCTATTAGGGGGCACACTACGGCCTTCCAGCGTCCGACGGAGTATGATGATGCTGTGGAGAGAGCCTATGCAGACGAAGAGATCAAAAGGAGTTTATTCTTAACTGAACCAAGGAAGAGTGCCCCATCTTCGGGTAGGAATCAGCAATACTCCAAGAAGTAGAAGGGAATTATCAGTGGTCCTTCAAGGCCAGTTTGTAATGTGTGTGGGAAGAACCATGAGACCAACAAGTGTTGGAAAATGACAGGAGCGTGCTACATCTGTGGCTCTATGGATCATCAAAGATCTGAATGCCCGAGGAAGAGGAGTGCAGAACAAGCCTCACAACAGCAGCAGTCTTCGCAGTCTTCTAAGACCGCATCACCTGCTCCTTTACGCCAGCAAGCAACCGCAAAGCAGAGCCAAGGGCCATTGCGATTAGGACCGAGCCAACTGAGACAAGGTCAATCAAAGCAAGGACAACCTAACCGACCTCAACAACGGGGCCGCGTATTTGCAGTAACTTCAAAGGAAGCAAAAGCAGCAGATAACATGGTTGTAAGTAAGGTCTCTGTTTGTGGCGTAGAAGCCAAGGTGCTGTTTGATTCAGAATCATCGCATTCATTTATTTCATCTTAGTTTTCTATTAGAATACGGGAGCCACCAGCACAGCTACCATATGTATTGCATGTTTTCACCCCTGTAGACAAGAAGGTGATTTGTGAGGTGTACTAGCCTAGTTATAAGGTCTTGATTTGTGGGATGCCATTTCCAGTAGAACTCATTGCGTTACCTATGCATGATTTTGATGTGATCTTAGGCATGGACTGGTTGAATAAGTATATGGCCTGTTTGGATTGTTTCCGTAAGGCCGTCACTGTGAAGGTTGATGAAGCCAGTTCAAGTGTTGTTTTTCAAGGTGAGAAGAAGAGTTCAAACACCAAGATAATTTCTTCACTTCGAGCGGAAAGGTTAATTTGGAATGGCTGTGAGGGATACATTGCTTTTATTGTAGAGAAAAGGCTACCTAAGAAGTTAAAGGAGATTCCAGTAGTCTACGAGTTTCCGGATGTGTTTCCAGACGAAGTTCCCGGTCTTCTTTCAGTTAGGGAAGTAGATTTCTCTATAGAGCTTGTGCCTAGTACAGCCCCGATTTCTAGAGCCCCGTACAGAATGGCGCCTGCAGAACTTCGTGAGCTTAAGGTACAGTTGCAAGATTTATTGGACAAGGGATTTATTCGTCCTAGTATATCGCCATGGGGAGCTCCAGTTCTTTTTGTGAAGAAGAAAGATGGCGCTCTTAGGATGTATATTGATTACAGGCAGTTGAACCAAGTGACCATTAAGAACAAATATCCACTGCCCCGGATAGATGAGTTGTTTGATCAGTTGCAGGGTGCGACATATTTCTCTAAGATTGACTTGAGGTCTAGATATCACCAGTTGCAAGTTAGAGATCAAGACACACCTGAGATAACTTTCAGAACTAGATGTGGGCATTATGAGTTCTTAGTTATGCCATTTGGGTTAACCAATGCCCCTACTACATTCATGGCTTTGATGAACAAAATATTTTCTCCCTATCTTGACCGATTTGTGGTGATTTTCATTGACGATGTATTGGTATATTCCAAGACCAGAGATGAAAATGCTGGGCATTTGAGGACTTCACTTCAGTTATTGAGAGACCATCGATTGTACGCCAAATTGGACAAGTGCGATTTTTAGCTGAGACAAGGTGTTTTCTTAGGACATATTATTTCCAAGGATGGACTTGCAGTAGACCCAGCCAAAATTGAGGCGATAACCAGTTGGCAAAGCCCAAAGACAATTGCTGGAGTTAGAAGTGTTGTCGGTCTTGTAGGTTATTACTAGAGATTTGTTAAAAACTTCTCTAAGATTGCAGCCCCATTGACTAAATTGACTCGGAAGAATGAACCATTCATTTGGTCGGATGAATGTGAGTCGAGTTTCCAATTACTTAAGGAGAAATTGATCTCAGCCCCAATCCTGTCTTTACCAGAATGTAATGGTGGATTCATTATATATACAAATGCTTCTAGGATTGGATTGGGATGTGTGTTGATGTAGAATGGAAAGGTTATAGCATATGGATCTCGACAGCTAAGGGAGCATGAGAAGAACTATGCCACCCATAATTTGGAGTTAGCCACTGTCGTCTTTGCTTTGAAGTTATGGAGACATTACTTGTATGAAGAGAGATTTGAGGTTCATAGTGACCATCGTAGTCTTCAATACTTATTCTCTCAACATGATCTTAATATGAGACAGCGTCGATGGTTAGAGTTTATAAAGGATTATGACTTTCTGATCAAGTACCTTCTGGGAAAGGGCAATGTGGTGGCTGACGCTTTGAGTAGAAAATCAACGGTTGAGATGGTAGCATTGTTTGGTGAGTGGTCTTTAATAGAAGAATTTCGTGATTGGGATGCAGAAGTTGAACTTGTGGATGATAAGGTTATGCTAGTAGCCATGTTTTTCTTTGAACCAACCCTGATTCAACAAATTAAGGAAAGACAGTTTGAGGATGATCGCGCTTAAAAATGGCATGGAAATGTATAATGGATTCAATGTCCAGCATTCACGCACTTCAAGCGTTAAGAAGAATGGGAATCAATTACATTTCATCATTGAGTTTCCTTTTGTTTACAGGGTTCTAATGCCCTGACCGTGGGGATGCAGGTTGTTTACACAAGTTTACAAAGTTTACAACCCCTCCTTCAAGTCTTAGATGTGATCGCAATTTGGAAATTACAAGAAAATATTCACAGAATATGAAAATGTGAAAAAAAGAAGGAGAAAAGGAGGAGTGACCGTGACCCACGGTCACTGCCCAAGGCCAGTGATCATGGGTCACGGTCACTGGGACTTGCCAGTGACCGTGAAGCCACTGTTCGCCTCCGTTCTTCATGCTGTTCATGCGGGTTGTTCTTCCAAACTTTTTCAAGTGTTGAAACTCCCTTTCATGACATCTTGGGGTGTTGGATAACCATTGAGAAGATTGAATTCAACTATGGAATCAATTGAAAACTTTGTAATTCGTCATTTTTGTTTACAAACTGTCTTTTATTCAAGTCCGAAGAGGGCATCACAGGAAGCCAAAGTTGTGTTCCCATTTCGATATCACATGCTCTTATTTCAGACAAACACATAGTCCTGTTTTGGTCATTTGGAGATTATTTCAATAAGGAATTGGTCATAACCTATTTGCAATTAAAAACCATTAAGGGTCAAACTAAAATTATTATGACTTTTTTTTTATAATATTTGTTTTTTATACAATAAGTATGTAGTTTAAACAGTTTCTTGGTTCAACTTGAGGCCCATACATTGTTTGGAAGGGGCTTTGAGTGTGGGGAGAAGGTAAGGACTTGAAATAATCACAGTTTAAATTTAAACTGTATGATCACTTTTGGCATTCCCCACCATCCCACATCAAAATGTCCTCTCAAATCCAAGACATGAAAAACTTTTCTCAAATTGAAATTTTATTATATATAACTGAAGATCGGCAATAAATTGGTGCATCTTTATGGACAAAAACTACTGCCTTAAAATTTTACCAAGCTGATCATGTAGGCAATGAAGCCAAATATAATGCATCAAAATCAACAATAATTTGTCCTCTCAAATGTTTATTTGATATGGGCAAAAATTACTTTATATTAACATCAAAGAGCTGGTTCAACTTATCACATTCTGTGGTCCCCGATTACCTTTTTCTACCAAGTTTTGTAAATAATGTATATCTTATTTTCCAAACTTAAGGGTGAGAATGCACAGATACTTGTACTTTTCCACAGTACTGGTATGAACATGTTGACATTAGTAATGTAAGCACATAAAACTTCTTTTATCCTTGTATTTGTATCCTTATCTAGTTGTCATCATAATTAGACGGTCATGGGCATAAAACACTCTTTAGTTGTTAAAATATCAAATTTAGGCCATTTTGATATTGTGCAAATTACTTCCTTCTTAAAATAATCTCCAAATGAATAATTCCCTAGCACATGCACACACCCCTGTCGCCAGAAAAGTCACCAAAAAAATCGCCAACCATCGATTTTTGGTCACCAGCAACGTCACCAAAAAGCCCTTGTTCCAATTGCCTACCACCGGTCTCCGGTAGCCAGCCACCGGTCATTGGCGGCCAGTTGCCCACTATTTCAAAAGTTGTCCCTTAATAAAATAAGAAAAAAAATACTCTAAAGGTAAAATTACCATTATTACAAAATATATAAAATAGAATGGACTTGAAGCATTAAATCTTATAGCACTAGTGGACTCTTGCAACCAAGAACTTAATAGGTAGACTTCTAGCTAATTAAGTTTGAAAAATTAGACTTCCACCTAAATTACCCTAGTATAAAAAAAATATGCATGAAAACTAAAACACGTATTAGTGTGGAATAAGAATATGTAAACGGGAACATATATCATGTAAACAAGAATATCTAAATGGGAATAGATGCCATGCATTAGTGTAAAACAAGAACATTCATGAAAATAGGACCATGTGTTAATGTAGAATAGGAACATGTAAATAGGAACATGAAAACATGACCATGTGTAAGTGTGAAATAGGAACATGCATAAAAACAAGTTCATGTGTTAGTATGAAACAAGAACATGTAACGAAAAGCATATAAGCAGGAACATAAAAATATAACCATATGTTAGTGTGAACAGGAATATGTGGTATGTAAACAGGAACATGTTCCATTTGTTAGTGTAAAATAAGAATATGTAAACAAGAGCATGTAAATAGGAACATATTCCATGTATTAGTGTCAAACAAGAACGTACATGAATATAGGATCATATTTTAGTATGAAATAGAAACATATGGTATATAAATAAAACATGTTCTATGTGTTAATGTAAAATAAGAACATACATGAAAACAAGATCACGTGTTAGTGTAAAATAGAAGCATGTAAACAGAAACACGAAAACATGACCATATGTTAGTGTAAAATAAGAACTTATAGTTTATAAATAGAAACATATTTCATATATTACTATGAAAAAAGAACATGTAAACAGGAGCATATAAACAAAAATATAAAAATATGACTATGTGTTAGTGTGAAACAGGAATATGTAACATGTAACTAGGAACATGTTCCATTTGTTACCATGAAACAAGAGCATGTATGAAAATAGTACAGTGTGTTATTGTGAAACATGAATATGTAAATAAAAGCATGTAAACAGAAATATGAAAACATGACCATGTGTTAGTATGAAACAGGAACATATGATATGAAAATAAGAACATATCCTATATCTTAGTATAAAATAAGAACATGTAAACAGGAGCATGTAAATAAGAACATAAAAATATGACCATGTATTAATGTGAAACAGGAAAATGTGTTATGTAAACAAGAACATATTCCATATGTTACTGTAAAGCAGGAATATGTAAACAGAAGCCTATAAACAGAAACATGAAAATATGACCATGTATTAGTGTGAAACAGGAAAATGTCGTATGTAAACAAGAACATGTTCCATATGTTAGTGTGAAGTAGGAACATGTAAACAGAAGCCTATAAACAAGAACATGAAAATATGACCATGTGTTAATATGAAACAGGAACATGTGATATATAAACAGAAACATGTTCTATGTGTTAATGTAAATTATGAAGATGCATGAAAACAGGACCATGTGTTAGTGTGAAGTAGGAAATGAAAAGATGGACATGTGTTAGTATAAAACAAGAACATGTAAATATAAACATGTATTATGTAAACAGGAACATGTTGTATGTGTTAGTATAAAAGATGAATATGTATGAAAATAGGACCATGTGTTATTGTGAAACAAAAACATAAAAACAGGAGCATGTAAATAAGACCATGAAAACATGACTACGTCTTATTGTAAAACAGGTACATGCAGCATGTAAACAGGAACATGTTCCATGTATTAGTGTAAAATATAAACATGCATAAAACACGACCATGTGTTAGTGTTAAATAGAAACATGAAAATACAACCCTATGTTAGTGTGAATATGACCATGAAAATGGGACTAAGTTTTAGTGTTAAATTGGAATATATGATATGTATACAAAAATATATTCCATGTATTGTTATGAAATAGGAACATCAATTTAATGTGGCACAGACCGGAACATGTTTAAAATTGATGAAACAAATTACAAGATTAAAAAAGAAAAAAAATAGTTGCTTGCAGGAAAAGTTGCTGGAGGCCGGCTATAAAAGTTGCTGGTTATTGGAAGTTGATCGAAAACGTTGCCAGCTGTCAGTCAGCAGTGGTCACTGGTCGGCCACTGGTGATTGCAGGCCGCAGGTAGTTCCTAGGTGGACTGTAACAATGCTAACTACCATAATCCTAGACTGTTATAGTGACTAGTACAGTGATACCACAGTGATACCATACTAGTTAAACACAATTATTGTTTTTTAGTGTTTCAGGGCAAAAATGTTATAGCGGACTTAAAATTTTAAAACCTTTAGAGCTGGACTTAAAGGTAAGTGACTTTTAAAATATGGACTTAGGGCTAAAAGCCCTTTAAATAAAAATAAATAAATATTAACATATAAAAAGTAAAGTCATGCCCACCACTAACCAAAAGTTAAAAAATCATTTATATTTTTTATGAATTTTGTTAAGCTTATTGAAATAATTAAATATATTATAAGTAATTTTAATAATTGATGCTATAATATCAATTTTTTGAAAATTTTAAGCTGTGCTAAATATTCATACACATGAGTCACCCACACACATTCCTTTCTTGAGTCCCTCACCATAAGCACTAAAACGAAGGACTGATCCCATTATTTCTACGAACGGAAGGTGCTTCACTTGGTGGATTGGAAGGTTTTTGGCTTTATTTGAAATATATCTTTTGAAGGATTTATCCCATTATTTGTATGAATGGAAGGTGCTTCACCTATTGGATTGGAAGGTTTTTAGCTTTATCTGAAATATATTTATTCATAAAGTTTTTAGGATGATAATGACTGTAATAACATTTTTGATGCTATAATATTAAATATATGGGTTTCCTCTAAGAAAGGAAAGAAAATTAAAAAACATATACAATTTAAATTATTATTGAAATTCTAAAGGAGAATATTCATGTGCATATGTCCCTCACCTATTTTTTCGTGAGAACTCGAAGTAAAACATACTGTATGGTCCATCCAAATAAACCGCACACACGACCCCCTTGAATTGAACCCGCTTACTAATTTTTGGTCAAATCTGAATTTATTAAACTGTTGGATTAACTATACTCCCATCCGAATGAAAAGAATTTGGGGGTCATGAATGAAGGGGTTAGGGACATATGATTGGAGCCAAACTTGATATCTAAGGTGATCCTACATGGATCTTTCCATCCACCCCGGTCTCATCCCTTGGTGCCTACAGAGGAGTATGCACGGTCCTTTGATGAGAGGCATATGCACACAAATATTCCCCAATTCTAAATATCAAAATTTATTCAAAATTAAAAAAAAGCGTGCAATAGTTGCACGTGAACTATATTAGCTAAAGTATCTAGGAGATACTAACATCTAAAGCATCTATGAGATACTAACACTACAAAATTAAGGAATGTGCTTTTCAATGACAATTGAATAGCATTTGCAGAACCAAAAAATAGAAACACGTTGTTAAATCCCACTCACCTTAGCCTCCCACGTCCATTTGAAATTAGATCACACACTCACAAACAACAAAATCACACCAAGTAGCAAGTGAAAAATTAAGACAGAGCAAAAACTACCTTATTGGATATCTATGTTTTTCCAGTAACAACATTAGAATGAAAAAAATAAAATGATAATTATTTTATTGTGAACAGCCTCACATTATATATATTAAAGCAAGCCAAAAAGAGGGTTGTGGAGGGTGTCACGTTAGTATCATGGAGCTCTCCTATCAAAGAAATACCTTAGAAAAAAAATAGAGACTTTAACGTGGACCACTATACCCCTCGAAATCTCCCAGTCTCCAAATTTATTCCTTAAATCTCTCCATTTAAATGTCCTGTAATGTTGGAGAATTCTTAACTTTGAATCATCATCATCATCATCATCAAAGCCTTATCCCAACCATGTTAGGGTCGGCTACATGAATTCTGTTTCTCTATTTCGTTCTATTTTGAGCTAAATCTTTCGATAAATTAAACTTCTTCAAATCTGAATTAATGACTTCCATCTATGTTTTCTTCGGCTTAGCCCTACCTCTAAATGGGCCATCCACCTGTATATCTAAACTTTTTCTCACCGGTGCCATACTGGCCTACGTTCAACATGCCCAAACCATCTTAAACGGGTTTCTCTAATCTTATCCCCTATTGGTGTTACCCCTAACTTATCTTGAAAGCACTCATTTCTAATTTTATCTTTCTTAGTTTTACCACATATCCAACTAAGCATTCTCATTTCTGCTACATTCATCTTATGAATATGCATCTTCTTAAGTGGCCAACATTCTGCTCTATATGTCATAGCTGGCCTAACCACTGTCCTGTAAAATTTTTCCTTCAATTTTGTTGGCATTTGTCTATCACAAAGTACTCCCGAAGCTAGTCTCCACTTCAGCCATCCAGCTCTTATCCTATGCTCCACATCTTCATCAATCTCCCCATCCTTACTAATCATCGAGCCTAGGCACCAAAAAGAATCTTTACGTGGTATCTCATGGGTTTCAATTTTGACAATGGTTTCAACACTTTGTATATGTCCACTGAAGTTACAATCCATATATTCTATCTTTGTATAACTTATTTTAAAGCCTCTAGATTCTAATGTCCCCCGCCATCTCTCAAGCTTGCATTTACACCATCTCTTGATTCATCCACCAATACTATATCATCTGCAAACAACATACACCATAGTACTTCTTCTTGAATATGCATAGTTAACTCATCCATAATTAATGTAAAAAAATAAGAGCTTAAAGCTGATCCCTGATGTAAACCTATAGTCACGGGAAATTCACCTGTTTCTCTACATGTGGTTCTCACATTTGTTATTACTCATTCATACATATCCTTAAAATTTTCAATGTAACCTCTGGGAACATTTCTTTTCTTTAAAACCCACCAAATTAAATTCTTCGGTACCATATCAAAGGCTTTTTCCAAATCGAAAAAGACCATATATAGATTTTTCCTTTTTGCTGGGTATTTTTCCATTAATTGCCTAAATGAAAAGATAACTTCCATAGTTGATCTCCCTGGCATAAAACCAAATTGATTTTCAGAGATCTTGGTCTTCTTTCTCAGTCTTTGCTTCATTATTTTCTCCCATAATTTCATCGTATGACGCATAAGTTTAATTCTTAACTTTGAATGTGAATGTAAATTATACTCAAAGGTGATGCTCGAATCAAGGCCCTCCCCGTAAAGAAAATGGGGTGTACTTGTAGCATTGCTAAAAAAACCAAAAAAAAAAAAAAACAGAGAGAGAACAAAATCAGGTCACGCTACAAAAAACTTCAAATCCTACAAATCCTCTTTCTTCTTCTGCTTTCAATCTCTCCCTTCCTTCTGGTGAAGTAAGTTGATATGTGGGTGATCTTGTGGGCCACGTAAAAAGCCGGAAACTTCTATCATGGGGGCCATTTAGATATAATCTGGATTCATGATGAAATATGAGTTACATCCCTGGTAAAATGTGTGCTTGCTAGTGACTTGTGTTAATCATGTTTTTCTCCTGTGTGAGATCGCAGTTGGGACCCTTGGATGGATTTATTTTGAACCGTCGTGCGGATTATCTCTACTCAGCCCCCATGACCTCATGTGATTTAGGTTCATGGAATGACGGGGGTAGGAATCTAAATTATAACGTTCCTTCAACTCACCATCCAACTATTAAAGTGTGCCCATTTTAAATATCCAGACGCCCTATGGAAAAAATGCTTCTTTATTATGGAGGTGGAATGAATGCTGCTGCTTTCGGCCCCATAAAATCGTTGCGCATCGGATCAGTTAGGTGCCAAGCCGGCGTGGGGTGGGGGCATAGGAACCGGCAGAAGGAATTGGAGGCTCAGGAGCCAGCGATCTCCTTTACACCAACTAAAGGGTGGCCCAATTCCATAAAAACGAATTGTTATGATCATTATTGTTGCTTGTGGTCTAGTGGACTAATCTCTTGTGGGGTCACAACCATCATTGGATTAGGTGTATTTATAGCTCCTTTTCCACGACCGCATATGTATATTTTTCTAATATTTTATATTCTTTATTATCTAATCCAGATTAACGCAGTTTTTGTTGTTTATGATGATGCAGATCTAAGGTAATCTCAAAAACAGTCATTAGATCAGGTGCATGTGTAGATCCTCTTCGACTATCTTAAACCTATATTTTTCTAATCTTCTCTCTTATGCATTCCCTCCCATTAAAATCCTATCAATAGAAAGGAAGACTATGATCAGGTATTGCTTCTTTAAATCAATAATTTCTCTTATTTTTCTCTCTTAAAATTTTTTTAAATGTTGATTTTTTTTTCTTTTTGCATGATCAGAGATTTGGTTTTGTTCCTTCATATATGTGGTAATGTTTATTTTATGACATCAATATTGGCGTGGAAGAGTTCCTCGAACAAATAAAAATGTTGTGAGTAGTGAAAAAAGTGATTTTCAAGAGAGTGATAGCAAGTACCAAAGTGGCCCAAACATAGGAAAAATGGGTGGAGGCAGTCTTTTAGCCCGGCTCTTCTTTCTAATATTGTTTAAATAAGATTTAATATAGGAAATCTTTGGTGAGATTTTGATTCATGAAGGAGAGTTCTCGTGCAAGTGCTTGATATTCCTTTTTTTTTTCTGGCGATTCAATTTTCTAAGTTTTTTTTTTCTTTCTCTTTGTCAACAGCATCAAGTTCTACCAATATCACCATGTATAAAAAAATTAACAATATAAGGTCTTTTGAAGCAAAACTAAATATAAGTTTGGTTAACATTCCATTTAGACATCTTAATGCCAATTGGTAAATATAGAAAAAGTATGCTAATTACTCTTGTTTTGAAGTTATCTTTTTTTGGTATGTATTTATTAATTTTTATGGGCCCAAATATTTCTTTTTGTGGCCCATTCTTATTTAAGATCATGGAGATAAAGGTTTTGATATTTTTCTTTTGGTTCTCATTTTATTTTTTTTTTCTCTATTTTTTTAGTTCAATAATTTATACTATTTTTCTCATTTTAATTTTTTTAATAATAATATTACTCATTATTATTTTCATAGAAGAATTTCTTTCTCTTATCATAAAAATCTAAGCTTTATTTTCACCTTATTTTCTTCTAAAAAAATCTTAAAATAACAATTATGATTTTTTTCTTTAATTTTAATTATGATATTCATCTATTATATTTTTGCTTTGGCCTTGATTAAGCACGGACTTTTATTGCTAATAAAGACTTACCACGAAAGAATGGAAGAATCACCGCTTCCAAATGGGTGCATTCCCATTTTGTCTCGGCTCAGGCAACGATTCCTTTCATGGCTGGAGTTCTAATAGCGTCCGATCTTGGAGAGTTGATGGGTGGTTCGATCTCGTGATGGTTATTGCTGCGTTTGAACTAATGGGCTTGATAAGTGGGGCTGGAGGATGGATTGTTGACTCTACACGACAGAACATCGTTCATAACAGGGATTGCAATATTTATCAAAAAAAGAAAAAAGATTGCAATGAGAGAAAGGGATTAGGGAGGACCATTGAGATTAGATAGGGAATCAACCAAAGAGAGATTTTTGGAAATTTGAAAGTTAAGAGAGGATTTTTATAGGGTTTTTTTTTTTTTTTGTTTTTTGGTAACCTAGCCAAGGGAGCTAGGATCTAAATAAAGAGCCCATACACACAGGAAGAGAGCCACCCAAGTGGAAAATGAAGTCCGCTTACACAGGAAGAAGTGACATACATAGGGTTTGAATCCTAGGCAGCTAGCTAAAAACACACACCTCTTGCTACTTGGGTAAGAGCGAATTTCTTAGAGGATTTTTATAAGTTGTTGGAAACTATAGGAGACATTTTAAGATTGGAGGCCCATAGGGCATTTCAAGAAAGTCCATGCTACACGCCAAATGTCACTTCCTCACAAATAGGACTATTGTCAATATATATATAATGGAATTAGATCTCAAAGATTTTTTTATCATTTTATAAAAAAAATACTGTGGATATCTTCAACTTGTCAAAAACTGTCCCATGATAGCGATTTCGAGGTGGTTGAACAAGATTTTAGATTAATAAACATAGTTATTCAGAAAAAAAATAAAAAAGAAAAGTAATTATTGATAATCTTCAAAGCAGGTGCCACATTGCTTTCTTGATATCTTTGTCACATGTTACATCCGGCAGTCCCCCACTTGTAAAATGAATTAAAATATATAGGAAAAGGTGGGAAGGAGTCTTTTTAAAAAATAAAATTGAAAGGTTTTCGATCTCCATTCATTGAAGGGAGTTTTAGGGCATCTTAACCGTAAAAAAATAGAACAAAATGTATAGGATATAATGTGTTTCTATGTTGCACTTTATTATTTAAACCAAGATACGAAGGTCTAAAATCATTACCTAATGTATTTTAAACCTTTCTTATTTTCTAAAATTTAATAACTGGTGTAGGGCTTTTCTATTTTCCTAACTGGACCTCAAACTCACCCTCTCTCATACTCATACTCATATGATTTTGTAACTACCATATGTGGAAAGCAAGGGGTGCCCAAGGGAACATGCGGGTGTCAATCAATAAAAATTGGTCAAAAAACTATGTGTACATTTTAACATTTGTGTAATCCATTTTCTGCAGGGATTAAGGAAATGTCTGTCAGCTTTTTTCTGGACTTACGTTTTCCATTGTTCGGTACAAACAATTTTTTATGAGAATAAAAAAATTGTTATCATGGTTTCCTATGAATCAAATGCCTTTTCAATGTGGGCACAGGAAAGATGGAGCTTTCCATGCCATGCTCGTTAATGTTTAGCAGTAAAAGTGTTGGCAAAATCTGCAAATACTGCAGAGTATGGGACTTATTTTGACATGGGTCCATCCCCTTCCGGGATTTTGAACGTGTATATTTAAAATGTGAAAAAAGGGATGAAAAACAAGGAAGGTATACCAATTTACCAAAGAAGCATGGGAACTGGAAAGGGAGGTGCGACCCGCCGGTAAGCGGCTGGTATGCATCTCAACTAATTTATTTTTTACTATATATATTGCGAGAAAAGTACTAAAAGCACCTAATTTTAAAAACTCTCTTTTTTGCTCCCCTATGTTTTTAGGGCATAGAGCTCACGTTGAGTTAATCCAATTATTACCTATCCCCCCACCCTAAATTGGTATAATGCCTAAATTTGACACTCATTTAACTTTTACTAACTATTGAATTGAAACCATAAGAAATTGATGTCTCAAAAACCGTTAAACTTTGTAGCCATTGGTCAAGAGGTTAGGATAATATATCGGAGTTGAGATTTTTCGTATAAGTAGATTTCATCTCAGTTATTCCATCCAATGGCATTTTATGGTTGGCATACACAATACTGGGTCCAACTGAGGGGAGTTTTTTGGCCCAAAAAAAAAAAAAAAAACCTCTCAATGAGTTTGCTAGCCCTCATATGAGGAAGGGAAGGGGGGTTGGAGGAGGAGCAATTGCACCACTGCAAACTCTCTTTCTCTCCCCCCTTTATATTTGTACAAGAGGATAAACAATTGATGTCGTGTATTTCTATTTTTGCCCCTCCTTATTTTTTATTTTTATATTCATAAAAGAGGGAAAATCTCTCAAAGATTACCCACATTTTCATTATTTTCTTCTCTCCAAAAGATATGACAACTCAACATATCATTGACCAACGGTCCAATCCATTCAGATTAGTAAAAACTCAATGAATCTATTATAATTGAGGGGTCCATGAGTTTGAATGATTCGAATAGATCATAAAGTTGGCCCCATTATGTTGTCCCTCACCATATTATGGTGAGTGATGGATGCACATGAAAATTCAATGGCAGAGCGAGATTTTCTTTCAGATAGGGCAAGTGATGGCCAATGATGACAAATAAAAGAAAATTTGCCAGTGAGCGAGATTTTCTTTCAGATAGGGCAAGTGATGGCCCATGATGACAAATAAAAGAAAATTTGCCAGTGATGTCAAATTATATTAAAATGAAATTCCTCTAAGAAGGGATTTCTTTTGCAGCCCATTAATGATTTCAAGGTCATTTATACTATGGATACAAGGAAGAAAAAGGGAAAAAAATGCAAAACTACAGAAGAACACCAATAGAATTTTAGGAGAACACTTGCCCACATTGAGTAATAACTTTGAAAAGACTTAAATAAAAGTTATGAAAAAAACTAATATTTCACACACGCACGCACACACACACGAAGAATATTACTATGCATCCATCCCTCACCCTATGGTAAGAGATACTTACAGGGCTTTTCCTATTAATACATAAGCAATTCTCTTTTGCAAATGACTAAAATTGGCTTTTCCTCTCTCTTTCTCTCTCTATATATGGGAAAACTTCTACCGATCACCCGATGGTTACTATAAAGTGAGCATCGTGTGTCAAAATATTAGTAAGGCCCAACTTATAATCCATCCAAGTGGATCATCAAATAAGTACCTCCTATGATAGACACTTATACTAATTTTGGTACCCATCCAAATCAATTGGACCATTGGATTGGCTTGCACTCATTTTGGACTGTGAAGAACTTGTCATCCATTGATCAAGTATTTAGAATGATAATGTGAGCCTCCATCGCCATAGAAATGGGGGTGAGGGGAGATCTTTCAATCTCCTCCGATCCCATCCCCAATTGGGGCCCCTAGTGAGTCCCCCAAGAAAGTAGTGCTCAGCAAAGGAGCTCCCTATATATATATATCCACCTCAAATATCAAATTTTCCCCCAATCATATATCTCTAACCCCTTCATTCATAACCCACAAATCCAATCCATTCAGATTGGTGCATAGTCAATTTAACGGTCCAAAAAATTCAAATCTGACCAAAAGTTTGGGCGTGTGACTATTGGGTTGGGGGGGTCCTTATATATTGCAAGATTTGAATTGGGTGTTAGATGGGCTCCATCTAGACTTCTCACAAAACAACGATGAGAACTAGTTCTTATAAGATTATTTTCCAATACACACACATACACACACACACACACACATATATATTTATATATAAGAATATTAGTATGATCCATCCCTCACCATAAGATGAGAGACATTTTTATATTTGGATATATTAATGTGTACAAGACAAAAAAAGCTATATAAAAAGAGAAATGTTCAAGTACAAATAGCGAAAGCTATTTAAGCATCCCTCGCCCTATTATGAGGAAAGGATGCATATTAACATTTCTCACATATATATATACATATATATGAATGAAGCATGTAGCGAAATGCAACTCTAATTCCTCTATTTAATACACAAGAAGGTAATAGCCAATGTTTTTCTCACCACCACAACACCACCACATGCACATGTGATGCGTTGTCATGACTAAGATACACCTATTCAACTAAAATTAAAATCAAAATCAAAAGGACTTTACTCATCTATGTGATTTGACCTTGTAACCAAAGAAATATTGCTCCTTCATAGTTTCTATTTGTCACAACCCGAGCCCAGGGACCGGGGGTCAGAGGAAGTCTAACCAATGACACACGTACTCCCGTGCATGTACACCTAGACCCCGTCCAAGCATACACACACAAGGGATCATTCACACGTGCAAACAACTGTACGCGGAAGCTGTACGTATCAAGGCATATGGCAACACACCAAGAGACATAGGAGATCACAAAACAACATTAAACTGATGACAAGAATAATTACAAGAACGTATGACAATATAGCAGGCTTACAACAATCAAAATCAAAATACCGATATCACTCAAAGCCCATGTTACAAGTACAGAAAAATCCCCTCAATAGACTCCGACTCAAATGAATGGGGAGAACAAAATGATGCAAACCGTACTCTGGAGGATGGATCAAGTCCACTCCTCTAGGCCGGAGGGGACCTCGTGAGCCTCTTTTGGAGTCGGGTCTACCGACGCAGGATCGAGAGAGGGATCTGAGCCTGCAACACACAAAGACAACTAATAAGTACGACGACTTAGCAAAATATAAGCCACAAGACGATAACACGAATTGTATCTAAAACGAGCAATAGTCATAATACAAGATCTATAGAGAGCATGTTCGCATACTAAGCAATTATGCAAATGAATAAGCATGCTATCAGAATCATAAACAGATAACAGTCAAAGTGGCTACTACATTGGCCATTTTCTCCCTTACAAGAGCAGTCAGAATGAGAACACCAGCGACCGGGCCAGGGTACGCATGGGTCTCTAGTTCCGGAGTCCGGAGTCCCAGGACAGAACACTCTGCAGAGGCAAACACATAAACTAAACCAAAGTTAACCCCGTTGGGTATCCTAAGGCTGAGGCTCAGTAGTGCCAATACCAATCACAATCAAATCGGATGATGCACCTCAATCAATCAATCAATCATATCATATCACATACAGATCTCACACATCACACTGAACGAACAATAGAAAGTGCATCACATTAACTGATACGGATACTGATACTGAATGCAGTTAAGCAATAACGGAAGGTACTGAATGCAATTAAGCAATACTTAATCTCTGACTCAAGTGCTAATCACAATAAGCACTGATGCAAGTACTCCAGTGGAGCAACAGTAAAGCACAATACACAATAATAGAATGGTCCCGCCCGGGCTTCGCTCTGGGGTTGCTGCATTTCCCACAGAATCGAGAGGTCCAGCGCAGAACACATAAGAGGGCATAACCGAAATCAATATGCTGTACAATCCAACAATTCAAGTACTTATACGAATCAAGGTCAATTACAAGCCAATCCTACACTAATTATCCAGCGTTTCTAGCCGTGCATGTTGATGTAGTTTTAAGTTGTCCGATGCACCATTGTCTAGTGTTACAGTGTCGGAAATGTGCACCGAAGTCCCTTAAACCAACACCCATGCGGAGGTGCTAAACAACTGGATAACAGTCATGAATGATTTGCAGCCCTCGAGGTCATTCATGTCATTCAAACATTCCATTGGGCATGTTCAGGGTAGCTACATTCTAACATGAAAGTCATATACGGTCTGTTACTTAAACCTAGTCCTTTTCATTTAATTCTCAGGGTCTCACGGTGTAGCCGTAGGTGACCTTACGGCTTAGCCGAGGCATCTTACGGCTTAGTCGTAATATACACTGCGGCTGAGCCGAGGCTCCCCAAAATGTCCATCCGGATTTACGGCTCGACCGTATTTTACTCTACGGCGCAGCCGTATCCTGGTCCACAGCTTGGCCGTAAGACAATGTACGGCTTAGATCAGGCTGGGCAGTAGAAGAATGGCAATTTGTCAACTCTCAGTTATTTTTAGATGTCAGTCTGTATTGTTCTACGGTTAAGGTTACGGCTGGGTCTCGGCTTAGCCGTAAGCCATTTCACGGCTTAGCCGTAGCACATTTCACGGTGTAGCCGTGAGTGCACGGACTCATTTTTTCTGGAATCGTGACAGTCATACAGAAAGTGAACAAAACAACTGAAAACAAGGAGATAACAGCAAAATGAGCTCAATAAGGCTGTCTAACACTGAGAAATACAATGAAGCATAAAGACACAACAATCAAATCCATATCAATCAGTGTTCATACTACTTGGGCTTATACTTGCCTTACAGATGGAAATCACTTCGTTGCTTGGCTCAGTCCACCGGGAAACACACACGAATTGGCTCCTCTCTCCTCACGCAACAAAAACAAAGAAGGAGAAGGAGTGAGAGAGAAGAGCTGAACGTGAGAGAGACAACTGAGAGAGAGTGAGCTGAGAGAACGAGAGACGATCGAGAGAAACAAGAGGGTAGGTGGGATATTTAAAGGTAACAATGAGTCCAAATTACATATAGGTCCAAACAGCTTACACAAATATCAGTTTGAGTCAAATGATGATCCAATAAGAGCAAACGGAATCATTCGGATCCAAGACAGTTACGAAAATCGACAAGCTCAACGAAATACACGCGATGACGTCAGAATGACGCAAAACTGACAAGGTCAACCAAAAGCCAAAATTACGAAAAAGGACTCGAACTACCTAAACTAAGTCAACTCAACCCAAACGATCTCTCTACGACTCAAACCAAAGAAAAACAAAATCAAAACACACTTAATGCTCAAATCACACGCAATTACTCGCTAATCCGGATCAACTCGGGTCGGAGTGTTACATCCTCCCCCACTTAGACATCATTCCGTCCTCGGAATGAACGCGTACCTGAGCAAAAAGGTAAGTATACTGACGCGCCATCTGATCTTCTAATTCCCACGTGGCTTCATCAGGTCCATGATGTTCCCAGAGTACCTTGACCCATCGAATAGTCCTCGTACGCAAGAGCTGTTCTCTGGTCCCAACAATACGGAGCGGACGCTCAACGTATGACGCATTAGGTTGCATCTGAATATCATCGTATCGAATCACATGCGTCGGGTCTCGAACATACTTGCGAAGCATTGATACATGGAAAACGTCGTGTACTCCAGAAAACTCCACGGGTAGAATCAATCTGTACGTTAGATCCCCAATCCGGCTTTTGATATCAAATGGACCCACATATCTTGGCGCTAACTTACCTTTTTGACCGAACCGTATCGTACCTTTCATCGGTGAGACCTTCAAGAATACCTAATCACCAACCTGAAATGCTAATGTTCTTCTTCGCGTATCTGCATAGCTCTTCTGTCTCGATCGGGCAATCTTCAAATTGTCAATGACCTTCCGAACTTTCTCTGTAGTCTCAGCAATGATTGTCGGTCCGTGGAAACTCCTTGTTCCAACTTCTTCCCAGCAAACAGGGCTTCTACATTTCCATACAGAGCTTCATAGGGTGCCATTCCAATACTCTCGTGGAAACTGTTGTTATACGCAAACTCGCATAACGAGAGATGCAGATCCCATTCTTTCTCAAAATTCAGTACACTGGCCCGTAACATGTCCTCGAGCGTCTGAATAGTTCGTTCTGACTGTCCATCAGTCTGCGGGTGATACGCCGTACTGAAACTCAACTTCGTTCCCATGGCTTCCTGAAATGCTCTCCAAAACGAAGAAACAAAGCGGCTATCTCGATCAGACACAATCGATACAGGCGTACCATGTAGTCTCACGATCTCATCAACGAACTTCTTCGCCATCTCGGAAAATGTCATGCCTTTCTTGAATGGAAGAAAATGGGCTGTCTTCGTCAGTCTGTCCACAATCACCCAAATGGCATTGTTCTTCTTGTTCGTCAGGGGTAGACCCGAAACGAAGTCCATCGTAATGTGCTCCCATTTCCACTGGGGAATATGCAATGGATGTAAGGAACCTGGAGGTCTCTGATGGTCAGCAATCACCTTTTGGCAAGTCAAACATCTGGCAACAAACCCAGCAATTTCTCTCTTCATATTATTCCACCAGAATCTGTCCTTAAGAGCTCGGTACATCTTCGTACTTCCAGGGTGCATAGAATAACGAGCATGGTGTGCTTCTGTCATCAAACTCTCCTTCAAAGCATCTACTGCAGGCACACATAGCCTGCTCCTGAAATACAAGACATCACCCTCCAAACGAAAGTCTGGTCGATCTGCAATGCTATCCCGGATTTGCTTCAACATCGCATCTTCAAACTGCTGGTCCTTAAAACGCTGAATGATGTCAGGCTGAAAGCTCACTGTACTGGCAAGTGTCAAACAGTTCTCCACCAATTGCAGTTCCACTGGCTGAGCATGCCTCACAAAATAAAGGCTATCCAAGGCCTGAAGAATCTCCGATTTCCTACTCAAGGCATCTGCAACAACATTGCCTTTCCCTAAATGGTATTTGATAGGGAAATCAAAATCCTTGATCAACTCAAGCCACCTTCGTTGCCTCATATTCAACTCAAACTGCGTGAAGAGATACTGTAGACTATGATGATCTGAATGCACTTCAAATGTCACGCCATACAAATAATGTCTCCACATCTTCAACGCAAAAACGATGGCTGCCAACTCTAAATCATGCGTGGCATAGTTCTTCTCATGCTCCCGAAGTTGCCTCGAGCCATAGGCAATTACTTTGCCATGTTGCATCAAAACACATCCCAAACCGACTCGAGAAGCATCAGAGTAGATCATAAATCCTTCATGCCCATCCGGTAACGTCAAGACTGGAGCCGAAGTAAGCTTCTCCTTCAACATACGAAACTGGTGCTCACATTCGTCCGTCCACAGAAAAGGAACATTCTTCCTGGTCAATCGAGTCAACGGTGCAGAAATCTTGGCGAAATCTTGAATAAATCGATGATAATAGCCAGCCAATCCAAGAAAACTCCGTATCTCCGTCACTGTCTTTGGGCTGGGCCAATTCATCACTGCCTCAACTTTCGTCTGATCCACTGCCAACCCATCTCGTGAAATGGTATGACCAAGAAAAGCTACCTGCTCGAGCCAAAAATCACACTTCGACAATTTGGCATATAAGCGATGTTCCTTTAACAACTGCAAAGCTCGACGTAGATGTTCCTCATGCTCCTCTGGGGTCTTCAAATACACTAAAATATCATCAATAAAGACCACCACGAATCGATCCAGGAAAGGAGCAAAGATCCGATTCATCAAGGCCATAAAGGCAGCAGGTGCATTGGTTAATCCAAATGGCATCACGAGAAACTCAAAATGTCCATACCGCGTCCTGAAAGCAGTCTTCGCGATATCTTCTTCCTTCACCCGGAGTTGATGATACCCCGATCTTAGATCAATCTTGGAGAAATAAGCGGCACCTTGGAGTTGGTCAAACAACTCATCAATACGCGGCAATGGGTATTTATTCTTGATCGTGACTTTATTCAATCGCCGGTAATCTATGCACATCCGTAAGGTACCGTCCTTCTTCTTCACAAACAGCACTGGAGCTCCCCACGGTGACACACTCGGCCGTACGAAACCCTTCTCCAAAAGATCTTGCAATTGCGTCTTCAATTCGAGTAGGTCAGCAGGGGCCATACGATAAGGAGCTAAACTAATGGGTGCTGTACCGGGTACTAGATCAATCGCGAATTCTACATCTCTGACAGGGGGTAACTCGGGTACTTCCTCCGGAAATACATCCGGGAACTCACGTACTACCGGAATCTCATCCAACTGCTTCACCTCCTTCTTCTCCGAGACGAAAGCAAGAAAACCTGCACAACCTCTGCGTATCAAACGATCCGCCTTGCATGCGGAGATGACACGCCTCGGGCATCTCTCCTGATTGCCCTCGAAACGAAACCCCTTCTCAAAATCGAAGTAAATCGTCCTGTTGTAACAGTTAACAGAGGCACGATATCGCGCTAGCCAGTCCATTCCAAGGATCACATCGAAATCCAACATGGACAACAAGATCAAATCAACTGGCAGCTGGCGACCTTCGATCACCACGTCGCACTGAGGGTAGTATACACTACACTCCACTCTCTTGCCCACCGGAGTGGACACCACCAGCGAATAGGGTAGCGGCTGAGGGGGTTGCGGTAACTGTTCCGCAAAACGAGGTGCAACATACGAACGCGTAGACCCCGAATCAAATAGTGCATGTGCTTCAGCTCGGGCAATGAGAACTTTACCTTCCACCACTTTCGCATCTTCTGCATGATCATGGGAGGCTGCATACACACGAGCAGTCTGACGTTGTGGCTTCTGGCTCTGGCGAGACGGCTGGGGGCTATTCGAAGCTGCTGAACTCAGAGACTTGGATGACCCCATAGACCGAGATGACTGGAAGGTCCTGGCTTTAGGGCACTGAGCTATCTTATGCTCCATAGATCCGCAACTCAAACAAGCTCCGGACTTCTTCCAACACTTCTCCGTCGGATGTCCTAGTCCACAAAACTCGCATCTGCTCCCCAAGAAACTCGAAGTTCCTTGCTTCCCTTTCCATTTCTTCTGAATCTGTCCCTTGGACCCCACTGGTGCACTCCTCTTGAAGTCCATAGCTCTCTCTGCTAGGTGGTTGGCTTCCGCAGCATGTGCTCTGTCGACCGCATCGTCAAAAGTAACTGGTCTCTGGAAAGCAGTCACAAAATTCGCATATCTAGGATGCAGACCAGAAATGAAACGATTCACCTTCTTCTCCTCAGTGTTAATCATGTCCTCGGCAACATGGGACAACTGGATGAATCGGTGAATATACTCCGAGACGGTCAGCTGCTGCTGCTGTAAGGCCAGAAACTCAACCTCCTTCACGCGCCGGACATGAACAGGGATGAACTTCCTTCTAAACTGTTTCTGGAATGTCTCCCACACCGTTTCACTAGGCATGGTCAGATAGGCTGCACTGACACTCTTCCACCACGTCTTTGCTACCTCTCGGAACATCGATGCCGTAAGCATAACCTTCTGCCGGTCATCACAGACAATGGTCGAGAAGAGATCTCCGGTATGCTCCAGCCACTGATCAGCCTTCAACGCATCTTCATTACCATAGAATTCTGTGGCTCCACGTTTTCTGAATTTATCGTACAACGCATTTGGATCGCTCTCTTTAGGCTGGAAAACCACTTGCTGCTCTACAGGCCGCTGAACTGGCGCTTGACTCTGTCGGTCTACTATCGAAACGACCTGCGCTTGCAAAGAATGGATCGCCTGTAGCATAGTCAAGAAGCGCTCATCAAAATTCACAAGTGGCTGTGGAGCGGCTGATCCACTCTCATTGTCTCCCTGATTGTTGTTCTCGTGTGCTCCAGATCCCGATGCCATAGCCTGCAAAACACAAAAGTCAATCTGCTATCACACTGGGTACTCACACAGACTCACAAGACAAGGGGACCAAACACAACAGTCCAAAACTGGACTACGGAATCTCACCACGTCCTATATGCCTACATGCTTACAGACTAAGATAGAGACAATGCTCTGAGAGACAATGCTCTGATACCATACAATACGTATGTCACAACCCGAGCCCAGGGACCGGGGGTCAGAGGAAGTCTAACCAATGACACACGTACTCCCGTGCATGCACACCTAGACCCCGTCCAAGCATACACACACAAGGGATCATTCACACGTGCAAACAACTGTACGCGGAAGCTGTACGTATCAAGGCATATGGCAACACACCAAGAGACATAGGAGATCACAAAACAACATTAAACTGATGACAAGAATAATTACAAGAACGTATGACAATATAGCAGGCTTACAACAATCAAAATCAAAATACCGATATCACTCAAAGCCCACGTTACAAGTACAGAAAAATCCCCTCAATAGACTCGGACTCAAATGAATGGGGAGAACAAAATGATGCAAACCGTACTCTGGAGGATGGATCGAGTCCACTCCTCTAGGCCGGAGGGGACCTCGCGAGCCTCTCCTGGAGTCGGGTCGACCGACGCAGGATCGGGAGAGGGATCTGTCACAACTCGGGCCCAGAAATCGGGGGTTAGCGAGAAGCTAAACCGGTGACACACGTACTCCCGTGCACGTACATCTAAACCCAGTCCAGATGCACACACACAAGGGATCTAACACGTGCGAAACAGACGAACGCGGAAGCTGTAGATATCATAGCAAGCAACAAAGGAAAATAGCGGAAGCCAAAACAAATACAAATACGGAAACGACAAAGACAACTACACTGATAGAAAACCGAATACACACCAAAACCAATATATACAAAATATACATAATACAAGTCCAAAGTCCAAAGTCCAAATACAATTCCCAAAAACCAAAACTCGAAATAAAAGCCACTGGTATGCATGCACGCACTTGGCAGAAGTGATCAGGCCCACTCTGCCAGACCGGAGGGTGCCTCTACACTCGCCCCTGCAGCCTCCTCGACCGCCGGGGAGCTGGGCAAGGTATCTGTGCCTGCAACACCACAGACAACACAAATGAATACAACGATCCAGCAAATACAAGTAACAGAGATGAAACACTCATAGTATCAAAGCTGAATAAATGACAGAATAATGATTTCAGAGTTTCATCTTAGTATGCTAAGCAAATCGTGCGTAGAAGTAAAGCATGATATGCGAATCAAACATAGAAATACTGACTAAGTGGCTACTACGTTAACCATGTTCTCTCCAATAGAGAGCAGAGCAAAGCAAAGCAGAGGAGAGCACCACTGACCGGGCCAGGGTACAAGTGGGTCTCAGGTTCCTGGGTTCCGGGGTCCCAAGACAAAGCGACACTGCAGTGAATACAGAGATACAGAAATCTAAGCCAGAGGTAACCCCGTCGGGCATCCTAGGGCTGAGGCTGAGTAGAGCCAGACTAATACCAATCAAATCAAATCCACAGAAAGGGAGATTATCCGCATTTGGACTCACCGATGGCAAAGACCGGATCTTATCCTCACGCATTAATTTCTGGGCAGAGCCACCAGGGAATACCCAAACTCAGAGATAAACAAAGCCAGCAGAGCATAGATATAAATCCAAAGCACAGCATAGATCAAAGCATAGTGCGGAACGAAGCATAGAACAGATATACAGGACGAAAACAAAATGACTACGGAATGCATAAACATAGATTAACAGAACAGAGGGCAAAACCATAAACAATATGCAATGCATCTCAGATTAATACGGAATCAAGGTTAGTTACGAGCCAACCCTAATCTAATTGTTCACTGTCACTAACCGTGCATGTTGATGTAGTTTTAAGTTATTTGATGCACCGTTGCCATCCTAGTGTTGCAATGAAATCCTTATGTGCATCGAAGTCCCTTAAACCAACACCCATGGGGAGGTGCTTAACAGTGATCGACGTTCACATGAATAAGTCACAGCCTAACAGACTCTTCATGCGATCCAAGGAATCCATTGGGCCGGTTTACATGGGTGATTAACCTGTATTTGAGCCCTACAAGTCTCACCATTATCCTAAGTTATAATTCAGAATTGCCATGCCTAACGGTTTAGCCATGAGGGACCTATGGTTGAGCCGGAGACATCTTATGCACTCGTCGTAATATGCACTACGGCTTCTCCTTGGTTCCATTAAAACACAGCTAAACTGAGTATCCTTCCACCTCTGATCTGGTACCTTTTTCGGCTGAGCTACAGTCAGTATACGGCTTAGCCGTAGACCAGTCCACGGCTTGGCCGTAGCATTCCACGGCTTAGCCGTAGCCACACCGTAGGAGTTCTGTGTTGGAAAAGTTTCGACTGATCAGAGATTTAATTCACGGCTGGGGTACGGTTTGGGTCACGGCTAGCTTACGGCTCAGCCGTAGAACAAATTACGGCTTAGCCGTAGCCTAGCCGTAGAACAAAACTCAAAATTGAAGTCTCTGGAAATCAAACCGTAGAAGTTCACGGCTTAGCCGTGCAATACAGATACGAAAATGGGTTGAGTACAGAAACGAAAATTTGATACAGAAACTGCACAAAATGAGTTACAGAGGTTCCATTTTACCAAATGTGGCTGTAAAACATCAGATGCACTAAAGGAGATGGAAATCAAAGCATTCAAATAGAGCACCCATGTGTGTTATAAAGTTCTGTACTTATACTTGCCTCAAATTCTGACAAATCCTCTGAAACAAGCTCCAAATCCTCTAAAATCAAAGCAAATCAAAGAGATAAATCATGCATGAGATGAAGACACAGAAATCAGAGAATGAGAGGTGCAATTGGAGAAGAAGAAGAAAGAGTTGGGAAGGAACCCACTTACCTAAGCAATATACAGAGATGGGAGAAGAAGAGAACCCAAATCCCACAAGGGATCCAAATCCACAATCGAGCAAGAGAAGGAAAGAAGAGAGAGAGAGAGAGAGAGAGAGAGAACGTGGAGCTCCTGAATTCTCTTGCATGCAACGATCAAGACAAATGGGCAGGGAGAGAGAGACACCTGGGTCATGACTTATATTTATAGAATTGGAAGTTTAAAACAGGATCCAATAAGTTTAAGCAATTTACAGTTTAAGTCACACGAAGGTCTAACTTCTCCAATTGACTCCAAATGGTTCTGAGACAGTTACGGAAATTGTCGAGCTCAACTAAATACACGCGCTGACACCAAGATGATGCAAATATGATGCAAGCAAAGCAAAAGCAAAATTACGAAAAAAGGACTTAGAACTACCTATTCCAGGTCAAAGGTCACTCAACTACCTATCCAAGGCCCAAAACCAAGTCCGAAAGAGTTAATCAAAGCAAAACACACTAATGAGCCACTAATCCGGCTCAAAGGGGATCGGAGTGTTACAGGATCTGAGCCTGCAACACACAAAGACAACTAATAAGTACGACGACTTAGCAAAATATAAGCCACAAGACGATAACACGAATTGTATCTAAAATGAGCAATAGTCATAATACAAGATCTATAGAGAGCATGTTCGTATACTAAGCAATTATGCAAATGAATAAGCATGCTATCAGAATCATAAACAGATAACAGTCAAAGTGGCTACTACATTGGCCATTTTCTCCCTTACGAGAGCAGTCAGAATGAGAACACCAGCGACCGGGCCAGGGTACGCATGGGTCTCTAGTTCCCGGGGTCCGGAGTCCCAGGACAGAACACTCTGCAGAGGCAAACACATAAACTAAACCAAAGTTAACCCCGTCGGGTATCCTAAGGCTGAGGCTCAGTAGTGCCAATACCAATCACAATCAAATCGGATGATGCACCTCAATCAATCAATCAATCATATCATATCACACACAGATCTCACATATCACACTGAACGAACAATAGAAAGTGCATCACATTAACTGATACGGATACTGATACTGAATGCAGTTAAGCAATAACGGAAGGTACTGAATGCAATTAAGCAATACTTAATCTCTGACTCAAGTGTTAATCACAATAAGCACTGATGCAAGTACTGCAGTGGAGCAACAGTAAAGCATAATACACAATAATAGAATGGTCCCGCCCGGGCTTCGCTCTGGGGTTGCTGCATTTCCCACAGAATCGAGAGGTCCAGCGCAGAATACATAAGAGGGCATAACCGAAATCAATATGCTGTACAATCCAACAATTCAAGTACTTATACGAATCAAGGTCAATTACAAGCCAATCCTACACTAATTATCCAGCATTTCTAACCGTGCATGTTGATGTAGTTTTAAGTTGTCCGATGCACCATTGTCTAGTGTTGCAGTGTCGGAAATGTACACCGAAGTCCCTTAAACCAACACCCATGGAGAGGTGCTAAACAACTGGATAACAGTCATGAATGATTCGCAGCCCTCGAGGTCATTCATGTCATTCAAACATTCCATTGGGCATATTCAGGGTAGCTACATTCTAACATGAAAGTCATATACGGTCTGTTACTTAAACCTAGTCCTTTTCATTCAATTCTCAGGGTCTCACGGTGTAGCCGTAGGTGACCTTACGGCTTAGCCAAGGCATCTTACGGCTTAGCCGTAATATACACTGCGGCTGAGCCGAGGCTCCCCAAAATGCCCATCCGGATTTACGGCTCGACCGTATTTTACTCTACGGCGCAGCCGTATCCTGGTCCACAGCTTGGCCGTAAGACAATGTACGGCTTAGATCAGGCTGGGCAGTAGAAGAATGGCAATTTGCCAACTCTCAGTTATTTTCAGATGTCAGTCTGTATTGTTCTATGGTTAAAGTTACGGCTGGGTCTCGGCTTAGCCGTAGCACATTTCACGGTGTAGCCGTGAGTGCACGGACTCATTTTTTCTGGAATCGTGACAGTCATACAGAAAGTGAACAAAACAACTGAAAACAAGGAGATAACAGCAAAATGAGCTCAATAGGGCTGTCTAACACTGAGAAATACAATGAAGCATAAAGACACAACAATCAAATCCATATCAATCAGTGTTCATACTACTTGGGCTTATACTTGCCTTACAGATGGAAATCACTTCGTTGCTTGGCTCAGTCCACCGGGAAACACACACGAATTGGCTCCTCTCTCCTCACGCAACAAAAACAAAGAAGGAGAAGGAGTGAGAGAGAAGAGCTGAACGTGAGAGAGACAACTGAGAGAGAGTGAGCTGAGAGAACGAGAGACGATCGAGAGAAACAAGAGGGTAGGTGGGATATTTAAAGGTAACAATGAGTCCAAATTACATATAGGTCCAAACAGCTTACACAAATATCAGTTTGAGTCAAATGATGATCCAACAAGAGCAAACGGAATCATTCGGATCCAAGACAGTTACGAAAATCGACAAGCTCAACGAAATACACGCGATGACGTCAGAATGACGCAAAACTGACAAGGTCAACCAAAAGCCAAAATTATGAAAAAGGACTCGAACTACCTAAACCAAATCAACTCAACCCAAACGATCTCTCTACGACTCAAACCAAAGAAAAACAAAATCAAAACACACTTAACGCTCAAATCACACGCAATTACTCGCTAATCCGGATCAACTCGGGTCGGAGTGTTACACTATTCATAACCGAATAGCAAGTTCAACCATTTAAACACAAAGGAAACATCTCTAAATATGAAGAGTGAGACAAGGATGAAAAAAAGATGGACATGAAAAAAGATGAGCAACGAGCGTCGCTAGTGACACTCAAGCATCGCTAGTAACGCTCGTTGAACTTACGAGCGAAGCAAGCTGCGCTGGTCTCTTCCCATGTCCATCTCTTATTTCATCCTCTCCTTCCTCTTCATATACAAAGTGGGTTTTCTTTATGTTTAAAGGGTTAGCTATTGTTATTCAGTTATGGATCAATGAGATCTGGACTAGCTCCATCATAGGTTCACTGTTGGGCTTTCTCTTTTTTGCGCAAAATAGAAACTATGACAAAGCAATATTTCTTTTGGCATGCAAACAGGAGTCATGTTATATTGTGTTATTCATCTTCACGCAGAAGGTGAGCATTTAATCTTGAGTAGATTACCAAGTCTCAACGACATAGTTGTGGGAGGGAAAGGAATCGAAAAGAGCATTATTCCCCTTGTGAGTGCAACACCATGAGATAAAAAAGAACTTTTGCCTGCCTTGAATGTTTACTTTAAACTTATTTTAAACCTTAAAAGTTACCGAAAGAAAAAAAAACACATCTTAGCAGCTCCCCATAAAGAATAGATAAGAACCCTAAGCGGCTCCCCTAAAAGTTACTTAACAAAGAATGAACGAGCATCGCCAACGGCCCTCTCTAGAATATTTTTTTTTAAATATAAAAGTGCCCTAAGGACCAATCAAGTGTGGTCAAAGCTACTGGATACAATACAGTGTAAATGCCGAGTAAGGACAATTTTTGGGTAAAATCCTCTTTATATATATATATATCACGTTTGGCCCCAATTATATATCCCTAACCTCTTCATCCATAACCCATAAATCCAATCCATTCGAATTTAGGTATAGACAATCCAACGGTCTAATAAATTCATATTTAACTGAAACTTAGGGCGTGTGACTGTCAAGGAGGTACTTATGTATTGCAATATTTGGATTGGGTGATAGATAAGCCTCACCTAGACTTCTTATAAAATAATGGCGAAAACTATTTCTTGTAGGATTACTTCCATATATATAGAGCGAGAGAGAGATGCATATGCTATTTTTGTGGTATAGGGTCTTACAATATTAAATGGACGGATACCTACTTGCCCTCTAATGAGGAGTCCTGGCGCGCCATCATTATCATCATTATCATCATCATCATCATTAAAGCCTTATCCCAACCTCGGCTACATGAATTCTGTTTTTCCATTCCGTTCTTCATATTTGGGTTGTGACCTGCCAAAGACGTAAATTATCTTATGTTTGTTTATGTATAAAAATATCTTAGTGACACATTATGGGATCAGAGAGAGTGAAAGGAGGGCTACAGTAATCAAAGTGGGCCTAACATCATAGGCGAACATTTTCCTTCCAATCATTCTTTTCACCAATTTGAAGGTGAGCCATTTGACCGTCTAAAGATCATACTAGCATTAATTTGAAGGCCCTTAGTGGAAGTGTTAGGATTTTCAATTTTGATTGTTAATGGGGTTGTTCCCAAAAACCAGCCTGGGACTGGGAACAATGATATTAATGCTTTAAATCACCAAAACATGGCCCCAATGTCCATAGATTGATTGAATTGCAAGTGGGACATGCAAATGCTTTCATTGAGTTTTGTTGATAAAAAGGAGAATCCTGTAGCATCGTTCGTTTTGAAAAGCATGCAAAACAATCAGCCATAAGGGCAGCTACTGTAGCATCCACTGTGGCCAACCACAGGCAATCAAAAGCAGCAGACGTCATGTGGGTTGCAAGAGAGCCAGACCATGATTTGGACTCCAATCCAACTAGACAATGCTAGAAAATCTTCGCTATCATTAGGGTAAACTTCCAAAAAACAAAGTCCAAACATGAACTGATGTACTAGGAGTGATCATATGTGAAAAGTACTTTAGAAAATTTGATTTTGACAGTATGTTGTGAGGTAAAGTTGGAAGTAGAGAGTGCATGGGAAAATTTTCCAGGGTGGGGCAATGTATCATGGATGAAAGGGACCCAAATATCTAGTTACCTTATAAAAAAAAGGATTTTACCAAAAAAACTCCCTTTACACAACTTAAAGATCAAAAAAGACCTAAAATATATGTAACTACCGTAGTGGTCCCATGGGCCTTTTTGGTTTTTTTTTTTTTTTTATTGCTTAGCAGCAATATCCCTTCTCACTTGCATATACGAGCTTCTTTTTCCTCATCCTCCTTCCTCTTCCTTCCTCTCCCTTCCTCTCATCCTTTTTCCTTCATAATATGATGACATCGTTATCTTGGACTTGGGTGTAAGTAGGAACTTATTACCAAAACATCTTGGTATCATATATACCTATTTAAATACATCATCATCTACATCCTGTTTTCTTTATTTCATTTTCTTCTTGCTCTTTTCAATCTTAAGTCTTTCTCAGTCATTTCATCAAACACCCTACAGGCATGTTCCAAGTTGTCACACTTTCTATACATGTCGTCCAAGTACTCTATAAACAGACGTCCCTCTTAATTATTTTGTCAAACACTTTATGGGCATTAGCCAAGTATTTTAAACCATCATCATCTCATCTCATTTCTTCTGTATTCCCTTTTCTTACCATTTTAGTTCAAAACATCTAAACCAATCTTAACTTCTAACATTTTTCTTTCACTACCATCTTCAAATTCACCCATAATCAACATCCAACCACCATCACCTGCGCGACCACCATCCAAAAACAAAGTTTTTTTTTTAATCTAACATGGTGGCGATATCTCCGCTTAATTGTGAAGAAAAAGAAAAAATGAGCTGGTGAGCTGAAATATCATTATTGACCAAGTACGTGATTTTTCCTGAATCTGACATAGGCGGTGATATCCCCGCTTAATTGTGAAGAAGAAGAAAAAAATGAGCAAGTGAATGCGGATATCGCTGCTGGCCAAACACATGATTCTACATGTCGCGTTAAATTCCCATAACGTGTTTGACGAAATGACTGAGATGGATGCCTGTTTATAGAGCACTTGAATGACATGTATGGAAAGTATGACAGCTTGGGACATGTCTGTAGGGTGTTTGATGAAATAACTTAGAGGGACTTAAGATTGCAAAAAAAAAAAAAAAAAGAATAAAAAGAAAAAGGAATGTGGAAGATGATGTATTTAAATGAATATATATGATGTCAAAGTATTTTGGTAATAAGCTCCCACTTGCACCCAAGTCCAAGACAATGAAATCACCATATCATGAAAGAAAAAGGAGGAGGAGGAAAGAGGAAGGAGGATAAGGAAGAAGAAGTTTGTATATACGAGTGAGAGGGAATATCGCCACTCAACGAAACAACAAAAAAAAAAAGAAAAAAAACACTAAAAAATGCCCATGGGACCACTGCGGTGGTAACATATATTTTAGATCCTTTTTTATCTATAGGGAGTCTAAAGAGATTTTTTTGGTAAAATCCTCTATAAAAAAACTGTGAAAAATGTTTTCGCCTCATAACATTTAGCTGTAGAAAACATTAATGTGAAAAATGAAAAATCATCTACAATAAGAAGTCATTTTCATCTAAGAAAACAATTCAAACAAAATTGACCCACAAATATGATCATGCAATCACTACTAAAAATTTAAGGAAAAACTTCAAATAAGGCCCTTAGGTTTTGCCTAATTTAAAAAAACATATACAAGTTTCAATACTTTTCTAATTAGTGCTTAAGTTTTTCAAGAAGTTTTCAATAAAGGACATTCATCCATTTTAAGGTACTTTGTAGTGACTTTTTCTCTCAATTTTCTTAAAATATCTAATCATCTATCATTTAAAGTCATGCCATAATTTCAATAGCTACTACATACAGCCGATCACTGTGAGGATGCTAGTTGTCCCTAATTAACGCAAGGATGCTAAAGAAGAAAATGAGGAGAATCTAGAGAAATTAAATGAGAGATTTATTTCACTAAAGGTTTCTAAGTATTTTAAAATTTGAGGGAAAATGTTT
Organism: Sextonia rubra; assembly: GCA_037013555.1. Classification (NCBI taxonomy): domain Eukaryota; kingdom Viridiplantae; phylum Streptophyta; class Magnoliopsida; order Laurales; family Lauraceae; genus Sextonia; species Sextonia rubra. Next base: position 57,740,842 of record JASUAD010000006.1, on the reverse strand, counting down.
CTAAAAAATGGCTTTAAACGGAAGGATGTCCTTAATTGAAAACTTCTTGAAAGACTTAGGGACTAATATGAAAGGTTTTGAAATGTGTGTCCTTTTTTAAAATAAAGCAAAACCTTAGGGCCTTATATGAAAATTTTCCAAAAATTTAAAGTAGAAATCCCTAACTAGAATTGGAATCCTCTATATTTATATAACCACTTTTCCATGAAAATAGAAAGGGAACTTTTTTTTTATATTAAAGGATAATTGTATTAAAAAGGGAAAAGAGAAAACATGGGCTCATGCAGCCCCCAAATTGGAGAGAAACTTGAAGTGAGCCCAAAATATATATATATATATATATATATACAAGAGAAGCAAAAAACTCAAAACAACTTTGCAGGTGTGTTGAATATGGAAAATCATAAATTTCCAAAAACATTGAGGAGGGCCCAAAGTTGGCTGGTCTGAAAAGGTTTGGAGATTTTTCTTAAAGGAGAGCAGAAGGGTATTCTGAATTTGAGACTTGAATCTGCCGAGAGCAAGCTTTGAATCTTGAGATGGCTTCATTCCTAAACTGTGCAAATGAATATTGATGCTACATGTTTAGAAGCCACCACATCACACCATTTGGATAGGGTCTTACAAATGGAGGTCGTTGACAGATGTTGAGGAGTCATCATTCTAACAAGCTAAAAAAGCCATAGCCAAATTGAGTGAGCAATAGAGCAATTGAAGAAGGTGTGGGAAACAAATTCTTCCCCTTGGAAACAAAGGCTGCGTCTTGAGGCTAGAACAAACTCCAAATGTTGCAAGTGGACTTGCGTTGGTGTTTCATTGTGCATCAAACACCAACCAAACTAGGAGATTTGAGGAAGATTAATGTTATTCCAAATCAGATTGGGTCATATTAGTTTAATGGCTCTTGATCAAACGGCTTGCCAGGCTGATTTGAGGGAGAGACCGCCATTTGTGAAAGTAGTCCAACTAAGAGTATCACTGCAATGAGGATTTGGAATGAGAGAGGATGTAGCTTGGGAAAGCAGGTTCTGAACCTCAATGTGCAAGCTACTGCGGATATGCCAAGAGCCATTGAAAAAGAGGGAGGAGAGACGTTGGTCCTCTGGGAAGTGGAGGTGAGGAGAATTGGGAGAGATTGGATTGTCTGTGCATCATTAATCATGCCAAATGTTGATTTGTTGCTCATTCCCAAACACCCATCTACTGCCCTGATGAATGATAGGAGCAAGACGATGCATCATTTTCCAAATGAAAGAGCCATAAAAGGTGTTGGTCAAGTTCCAGATGGAGTTCTTCTCAAAGTAGCGATCCTAGAACTATTGGGACCATAGAGAGTGTGCTTTTGAAGCTTGCCAACCTAACTTAATATAGCTTGAATCATTAATTTCAGCAATTTTCCTAATCCCAAGGCCGCCTTCAGATTTAGGAAGACACACAGTGGGAACTAAGGATGTTTTTGTGTGAAAAACCTATTTTATTATTTGGTGTTCATGAGAAAAGGCATAAAAACAGCATAGTTTTCCCAAATCCATGTAAGAATGTTCTCTAGAGAGAGGTAGGGAAAAAAATTCCATAAAAACGCAGACGTTCAGACTTTTGTTTTTGGAAATTTTATTCAAACATGCCCAAGTCCCTACAATAGTTTAATAGGTTAACATAATGAAGCTTACTCCTTTGTCCCGGTTAAATCTCAAGTCTACTGTATCACCTCCTTTCCTTTCAAACTTTTGGCTTTAATACAGATTGTATAAAAGGCTTTTCAAACTTTTGGCTTTAATACAGAATGGATAAAAGGCTCATAACTTCCATTCAATTTTTCAACTACCAAACTAGAATTATTATTTGGTCCCCTTTCATTATCAGATCATCGTCACTGGCTTTAAAGCGCTTTGTTTTTTTTTTTTTTTCATGTTTGTGCGTCAGAATATCTTATAATATATTTAGTGGTAGCTATTAACACATAATAGGAGAGCCTACAAAAAGAACATTCATAAGTATGAAATTGCTATGTATAAAATTATAGAACAACATTATGGGCCTATTTGCAATAGACATATGGGAATTCTCGTCAAATGAGCTCCCCCACAAAGATTACTAATGGGCTGAAGTGTGAATGATATGGCATGAGAGGTGAGGATATACAATAACAATGTATATGAGACTCTTAACTTTCATAGAATTTGAATAATTAGGGTGATGGCCCAGTATCTATTTTTCATCTTCGCTTGATTCACTTTCTATTAAAGGGGCGATTATTTATGGTCATTATTTTATATTCATCTTATATCATGATTTTCAATCACTTTTGACATGAATTTCTACGTATTCAATTCCTATATATTCTATGCAAGTAATTGGGACCTGAGGAAAACACCAATTTTAAAGAACCAACTATTTCTAATTTCTAATGAGGTAGGTCTTGTGTAGGTATCCTTTAACCTTGGATCCTTGCCATTGCATCATTGGTCATGATCTCTGCTGCACCATGTGAAAATTGGGAGGCAGATATGGTGGGCCACATGACCCTAAAGACTAGCTAATACAGCTAAGGTTTTCTTGTTGCGTTTGAACTGTTCAAGTTGGCCTATTTGCTGTCTTAACACTAGCAATATGTGCCTTTTGTATTGTTTCTCTTTCTACAAAAAATTACAAAAATAATAAATACCAGCTATATGTGTTTTTACTAGAAAAAAGAACTCCAGCAATATATGGGAAGGAGGTTCCAGACTTATCAATTCTGTACTTGCCAAAGAGTGAGTTCCCAAGGAAAATCCTATTGCCAATTATGGATTGACCAAGGCTGGATATCTCCAGGTTCTATCCAGGTCATTTTGGGTTCTAATTTATTCAGATTAAGCTCAGATTGGGCCGAAGTCTGCCCCGACCTGCCCGCGTGGGATCCCAACCCAAACAGATCTCAAGACCCAAATTACTTTTGTGGCCGAAACCAGGACCCGGATTTTCTATATGTGGTACTTTCAGAAACATTGTCATGTGGCTCCCACAAGAGTAGGCACAGTTGAAATGAAATTGCTCCCATTGGACAGTCCTAGCTGGTGTGTGTCCCAAGAATTAATCAATCTACATTAGATAGTACTGAGGAGACATGTGGGCATCTTTGTGAGAGAAGATTCTGGCGCATCTCTGAAGTATAAAACATCACCATCCACCATGTGTACGGTTATGATGAAAGTGACAAAACATTCATCAACCCATGAGAAACTTCTCACAGTTCACTCTCCCTGAACCCCTGGAAAAACACCATCCCAAGGGGAGAGAGAGAGAGAGAGAGATACAATCATCCATCGTATCATTAAATCTTGTTGATCATTCATGTCCTTTGTCGATGAGTTTGGCTTCCAGATTCTTTGACCATTGGGACCCATCAGTGGGCCCACTTTGAAATCCAAATTTCAAGAAACTACCTTTGCACCTTTAACTAAAAATTATGTCCTGTTCAAAAGTTATGCCCACTGCCACATTAATGCGTGCCAATCATATCTGTGACCAATCTCACAATTGGTCCCATGGCAGAGTTTAGCAGTTTAGATTACGGAGGTGGGTCCCACTGGTGTATTTATAATGGCCTAAGAGATTCTCTGTTTCCCACCCTCACCCTCAGTGAATCTGGATTTCTGTCCCTCTGTAAATTCTCATGTTCTAATAAAAGCAGACGAATGAATGTTCCCCACATTAAAATCAGCAGAATGCACAGTAGACAGTACAGGATGAACAACAAAGTGGCTGTGAAAAACCATCTTCACATGGAAATGATAGTAGCCACAATGGAAAAAAACCCAAGTGTTGAAAAGATCAGATGGAGAAAAAAAGAAAGGGCAAGGAGGTTGAGTCAAACTCTAGAACAGTAGTTAGTATGTACGGTATGGAAAGCTCGACAACCCCACGATACTCCAAGCATTCAGTGTGGTCCTTTTTTATCTTCTTCTTCATTTGAACCAGCTCTGCTTCCGGGGTACTCTGTTTTTTTTTTTTTTTTTAAATCTGTTCTATGCTCTTTCCTCTCGTTTTCAGGCTTGTCTTTGAGAATTATCAGCTGAACTATCTAGCTTCAGGATCCTTCCATGTGGGACTCTGAAAGCGATTCCACCATCGGGTGGGAGTATGGAAATGGGCTGCTTAATTCGGGCAAGGAAGGCGTCAAGAATGACGGATTCGAGCGAAGAGATCAGTCATGGTGATTTTCACACATGCTCTCTGTTTCACAATTCTCTGTTCCGTTGGAAGATTTTGCTATTAGTTTTCCAATCTGTTATGGGATTTTTAATAAGATTGTAGCCCACCGAAAAAACTGTTTTTTTCTATTGTATAATTGTTTGTGGTGTGAATAGGCATGTAGCAACAGATATCCCAAGTGATCTTCTTGTTGAAGTAGGAGATGTCAGTTTCCATCTACATAAGGTAGTTGTTTTTTTTTTCTTTGGAAATGAAGTTTCATTATCTAATTATATTCTTTATGATATGATTTGTTTTGCTAGGAAGCTAAGTTCTTGAATAAGTAAAAAGACACCGCGATGGTTACTATACTTAAAAAAAATATCAAAGATCTCATAAATTTATTCATGCTCTGTTGTGAATTTTCTTCTCTTTATTGGTTTTCCTGCATGGTAAAGTATCCCCTGCTTTCAAGGAGTGGAAGGATAAACAGAATGATATATGAGTCGAATGATATTGAACTAAAGAGAGTGAACTTGGATGATCTTCCTGGTGGTCCTGACGCTTTTGCGCTTGCGGCGAAGTTCTGTTATGGAGTACCCATAGATCTGACACCCGTCAACATCTCCGGCCTCAGATGTGCCGCAGAGTATCTTGAAATGACAGAAGATTTGGAGGAAGGGAACCTTATATTTAAGACTGAAGCATTTCTCAGTTATGTGGTCTTATCATCATGGAGAGATTCAATTCTAGTACTGAAAAGCTGTGAGCAGCTCTCTCCATGGGCAGAAAACCTTCAGATTGTCCGTCGCTGCAGTGAATCCATTGCTTGGAAGGCCTGTGTCAATCCAAGAGGAATTAGATGGGCATATACAGAAAAACCCACTAACGTCTCTAGCCCGAAATGGAGTGAGAATCAGGAAACTAGCATAAGTCAAGACCAACCAGTCCCACCGGATTGGTGGTTCCAAGATGTCTCGATACTCAGAATAGACCACTTTGTAAGAGTAGTTACTGCAATCAAAGTAAAGGGAATGAGATTTGAGCTTATTGGAGCAGCAATCATGCAATACGCCACAAAATGGCTGCCGGGCCTAGTCAAGGAGGGCGCCGTGGAGAATGGCAACAACAAAGATTACATTTGGACAGGAGGTGGCCTTCACATGATAGTTGCAGGAAGTAAAGAGGATTTACCAAGCATTCAGGTGAAAGAACGGAGGACGATTGTGGAAAGCCTAATCAGCATAATTCCGCCTCAGAAAGACAGTGTCTCTTGTAGCTTTCTTCTGCGGCTTCTGAGGATGGCAAGCATGTTAAAGGTAGCCCCTGCTCTGGTGACTGAATTAGAGAAGAGGGTGGGAATGCAGTTCGAACAGGCAAATTTGGTAGACCTTCTCATTCCAGCCTACAACAAGAGCGAGACCCTTTATGATGTGGATCTTGTTCAGAGGATTTTGGAGCATTTCCTGGTTCAAGAACAGACAGAGCCTTCCAGCCCCAGCAGGCAATCTTTCTCAGACAAACATGGATATGAAGGTTCTCCAAGGCCTAGCAGTCACAACGCAAAAATGAGGGTGGCGAGGCTTGTTGACAGTTATCTTACAGAGGTGTCCAGGGACAGAAACCTCTCACTCACCAAGTTCCAAGTGTTAGCAGAAACATTGCCAGAATCAGCAAGAACTTGCGATGATGGACTCTATCGAGCAATCGATTCTTATTTGAAGGTAACTTGAATCCCATTCACCAAAGAAGAACAAATTGATTAGTCCAGTGTGTCTTACGTGCTGCAAATAAGAACTCTAAGCCGGTTCGATTGCAAGGTTTTTAAATTTCGTGTTGAGCAAATCATGTTTACTTACCTTTTCTATGCAAATTCTAATTCTCAGCCCTTCCTAGTCATGCTTTACAACAGTAACGTGCACATATTCTATATATTAAATTCTACTTGCACTTTTGGAATTCCACCAATCAAACAAGGTTTCTCACAGGCAATCCATGATAGAAATTTTGAATTCCCAACAACCTTAATTCCTATCAGAAATTGTAGCAATCGACAGCCACTTGACATTTCCCCAATCCCAAGCTTTTCATGTTTCTTTTACGCATCATGTGTCTCTTTTAGGTTACATGTCGTTAATTTAGTATTTGAGTTGTGGGTTTAGATTGGAGTCACATGACCTAAGACTTAAAAGCTATGCTTAAAGAAGTTGGACTCTCTTTTTCTTTTTATGTCATAATGGAATTCAGTTTAGATGTGCATTGGGCTAATCTCAGTGCCCCTTCAATTTTTTTATTGAAAAAACTTACTGCAATTTCCTTGACCGAGATCATATGTTCATTGATTGGAATTGTTGCTTTCACCCTCTCTGTTATTTTTATGCAAACAACCCTACTAGTTTTAATCATTTACTTGGCGTACTAGAAACTCCAATGGCCAAGGTGGAAACGGATTCATTGTTTTCATATACAGTGTTGGGGGCACAAATAGTGACCAGTTGATTAATATTTAATCATCTCTTCATCTTTAATGTAGGCCCATTCAATGCTTTCCGAGCATGAAAGGAAGAGACTATGCAGGGTGATGGACTGCCAGAAGCTTTCCAATGATGCCTGCATACATGCAGCACAAAACGAGCGCCTCCCTCTAAGAGTTGTAATCCAGGTTCTATTCTCAGAACAAATGAAAATAAGCAATGCCATCGCGAATAATGCACTGAAAAGTGGTGGGGAATCGCACTACCATCCTGTGATACCGACCCACAAGACCCTGCTTGAGGGGACGCCACAGTCCTTCCAAAAGGGATGGGCCATGGCCATGAAGGACATCAACACACTCAAGTTTGAGCTGGAGAGCGTCAAGGCGACTTACCTCCAGCTCCAAACTGACATGGAAAACTTACAGAGGCAGATGGAGAAGATGACCAAGCAGAAGCAGACGTCAACGTGGACTAGTGGGTGGAAGAAATTGAGCAAGTTAACAAAGATGTCAAGCATGGAGAGTCATGAAAGTGGACCACAGGAGCCAGTGTTGGTGCAAGCAGAACAGCTGAGGAAGCCTAGAAGGTGGAGAAATTCCATTTCATGAAAAATGAGAGAGAGAGAGAGAGAGAGAGAGAGAGAGAGAGAGAGAGAGGTTTGTTTTAAGCATTGAATAAATACTTAATCAAATGGGTTGTTTAATGTGTGTTTCCTTTTTTTTTTTTTTTTATTGTGTCATTAGCTTTGTGGGTGAAGTCAAGGGTTCTCCTGTGTAGTATCAAGTGATTGAATCGTAACCCAGCAATTGGGTTAGTAAAATTACAATTAGTTAATCACAGTTCTTTAGGGCTTATTCCCTTTTTATGGACCACTTTAGATCTCTTAGGATGTAAATTCAACTTGGGATCTACCAGACTACCATGATCAAGCAGAATCGATTCCTTAATCTTGACACCACAAGGATTAGAAACAAATATTATATCTGAATCATTTCTACTTAAGAAAACGTCCATGACACTGATGTTGAAAAAATTAGACATACCCCACATTACTGATCTCTCACACTCATCAGGAATTGTATCATGGAATGAAACCTGTAGAGAAAATTGACATAACAATGCACACTGTGGTATCTGATATTGCAGCATCATGAAATGGAACCTGTAGAGAACATTGACGTGGCACTACATCGAACTGAACTCTCTCTTTTTATCCGAAACAGAAGTCAAGAGGACAAGGTCTATGCATCATGATTTATTAATGTCGGCCACTTGATTGGCTTATTTGTGGATAGAGGAAGACATATCCCATGTGATTGGAAAATTGGCAAAAGAGTCCTAGTCGTACAAGTTAAGTATTAAATATTGATCTCTAAGGGGTCTTTCTATTGGAACTTTTGATTATATTGCCTATAACTAGATCTGAAGTGAGACATGTACTTGTAGAACATGGGTTGGATGTGGGGCAGGTAAGAATACCCAGATCAAGCAGTTGGTCCAATAAATAACTTGTATCCCAAATGTATGGTCAAGAATACAAATGACAGGAGATGCCACGTTTGGCAACTTTAATCCTAGTGAAAATCCGCATTTGAAATTTGTAAATCTCCAAAGGTTTGATCCATCTGGGATCCTCATATTGGGAGATGCTTTCTTATTTCCATCAAAGAAATTAATTCCACATCTAGAAAGGTAAACATCTTCATTAGGAAATAATTTTTTGGGGTCCATGGCAAAATCTAACAGTTTGTCCTTGTGGAACAAACTTGGTGCAAATTAATCACTACAAACATGCTACTAATTCTTGATATGTGAAGAATAATTGGTCGACCGCATTTAAAAATAGTTGGTTTTATTAGTCAATCTTGTTCTGTAAACCTGGTTTATGGTTGAATGTTCTGGACTCTTCCTGTCATGACCTGCATTATGCATCTAGGGGTGGCAACTCTTGACCTGGCCCAACAATTCTGATTCAATAATCTAGGGTTTGGATTGACATTTTTAACCTAATTCATAAGTTGGTAGGTTTGTGATTGAATCCACAGTGGATTAACCTTTTTCATGGGAACAATTTGATATTTCCAAGTACTAGCTGATTAATAAATCGTGGGGCATATACATGTTACTCATGGTGTTCAACCTAACTTGAACCCATTCCACCCTCCATTCATGTGCCATAAGCTCCACAAGATCTCCAAAATCTGGTCGTCCTATCTAGGCAAACGCTTGAGTTTGGACCTTAAGAATTCATGAGGCTCAATAGTGAGGCTCACTTGTTAAAAATGCAAACTACTCAAGATAAATGCCCTCCTCTTATATAGGCTATTGTCAAATTTATACCAATAGATGTTAGACCTTCTAAATGATTGATCCTTCTGGAACCAGGCACCACCGGCGATCTCTAGTATTATTCTAGCAGGTAACCCATCTTTTCTTCTATTGATATTGACAAAAATAAAATTTTGTGAAGACAGCTTCTATAATCTTTTAATCCAACTCTCATAAATATCGGATATTTGGAATAAATCCCAATGCTATATGAATTGATAAATTTCTGATATTTTGAAAATACCATCATAATTGAAAATATGGCGAAAAAGCTAACATTATTTTAGAACACAAATTAAAGCAAATTAAAGCGAAAAATAGCTTTTGCAAATTTACAAAATAGTTATTTTCTCCTCATTCAAATGGGCCCTTATTTACACGAACCACGAAAAGGAAGAGGGGGGGGACAGCTTATGTGTGGTCAGTTATGAAACAAACACCACCAAATGAAACAAGCCCAGATCAAGCTAGAAGAGCAAATGTTAGGCCCAGGGGCAAGCCTGTTGCAATATATAATTTCCTCATGTTAAACATATCACCGGGGCTGAACAAGCTTGGTGGGCCCATGATCATGCACAATCCCAGACCCTCCCTATTTTTCTTTTGGGTCAAAATATCAAGCCCACACAGATATATCTGACCTAAAAAGTAAAAATCGATTTCAGGCACCACAGGTCTGGTGGCGGTGGAGACTGTAAATGGGCTACACATATCTAATGGGCCTATTTTCTAAACATTTTGTTATGGTCCCAAGGAGGACATGCATCGAGTTCTCTGAGAACGGCTCATCTGTTTGGTACCTTAGCCGGGTGGTGCTATATGGAATTCAGTGGAACCACTTGACACCACTGAAATTTGAAATTTTTTTGTTTTTTATGTATAATTTTATTAATTTTTGGGGGTATTTTGAAATTGACGTCAATGGAAAATTTAAAAATAAAAATTAAAAAATAGGGATCATTCCAAAAATATTTTGATTTGTCATTTGACAATGGTATTTAATGACTCTACTGACCTAAATTCCTTGCTATACCATTGACCTTAGCTGTCTAGTGATTGAAAGGCCAGGATCCATGCGAACAGGCTGTTGTTTTCAGGGCTGGCACTTATGTTCGGTTTTAACCACATTTCGCTGGGGCTTTTCAGTTTGGACATGTAGACCACAGGAATCTTGATAATGTGGCTCAGGGCAAGGTGACCTAACCCCTAACTCATGCGAGTGTGAATGAGAATTAGGCCAAATTTGGTTAGACTCACTGAGCTTCCCCAACAAGACTGATTAACATGGTAGCCACCCTTCCTTACTTGGGAGTCTGTCCTACCTCATTAAAAATCTACTTTTCTCACCCGAGAACTTTTTTATTTCATCCAAGGTCTACTTCTCTCACGAAAAGATTGTAGTCCCAAAACCACTAAGTTGGGTAAAAAAAACCCAAGTCAATGTAAGTTTTTGTGAGTTGGAATAAGTTCTTAAACTATGACGTAATATCAATAGGTTTTGTATTAGGATACATTCCTGTTTTGACAGAATGAGACTAATTCCACAATCAAACCTATTTTTAGAACAATTTCTCTTATAATAACAACTTATCAATGTTTCATTATACCAGCAATGTCCCGTTGCAATATTAACAAAAATCTAAAAAAAAAACTTTATAAAAAGGACTTAAACCCTAAAAGTGAATCCACTAGTCCAATGTGGGCCAAAATGGTTTGGGCTCTTGCTGGCCTAGTCCATGAGCTGGTTGACCATCTTACATTCAATGGGATGAAACCTGCGTATATCTTAGGAATGCATGTGATACTGTGATATAAATAGATATAACCTTTTACCCAGAAAAGGGAAAAAGATATGACCAGACAAAGTGGGTCCCCTGAAATTGGTCAACAGAAGTCTTCATTGTTTATAAGATTCTTATAAACAACAATAGTTCTTTATCAAAAAATAAATAAATAAATAGACGACAATAGAAAAGGAACCAGAAAGTGCATTGAAGTGCATGGAAATGGGTTTAGAGACAGGAGAGTACAGTTCCTCTCTTTTCGTCTTTTGTTCTTCGGGAAGCGAGTTAAAGGGTTGCTGGCCAGACTTAGGGTCCCCCATCCCAACCCACGAGGGTAGCTGAAACTCCCAAAGGGTCGCACCATCTGTCTCTCAAGACCCTCTAAGTTGCCTTCCCAAGATTACTTCTGACTCATGGCCCTTTTTTTAAAACAACAAAGACAGCGAGACCCAGATTCTACAGACACACAGTCCAACAAGGAGGTGACAGGCTACTCATATCAATATCATGTATAGAAATAATTGTTGTCATATCGAAGGCCCACTTATAAGTAAAATTTTTCTGAAGGTACTGTTTGTTTTTGCTTCCTAAACGCATTTTTTCTAACCATCCTTCTCAAGAAAGATGAATAAAAAGAAACCCACAACTATAAATGTTTTGCTGGCTGCCGCTTTGGAACCCTTCCTAGCTCTGGCTCCACCTTCAGCAGATAGCAAGCTTTGTAGTTCTCTCCATCACTTTCTTGGCTGTCGAACTCTGATAATCTATACAGGTGTTGGGGTGGTGTCTGCTTTATTCATGTTGGAAGCATGAGAGCTGACTGATTCTCACATGTTCTGTTATTCATTTACTGTCTAATTCTAGTTTATTTGTATCGTTTAATTTTTTGCAATTTCTTGGCCACAACAAGAACTACCATTCAACCAAACTAATATATGGTTTGTGAGAGAAGCCCAATAATGATCTTAGGTCTAATCAGGTAAGTAACCTGCTATTCCAGTTTAAGCCTCTTAGCAGCGGGAGGAGTTGGACTTGACTGAGAATTTTCCCATGTCTCAACCGATGTTTCACCAGTTCTGTTACTCCATCTAGCATCCAGAACTCCAATTGGGCTATTTGGCACCAATGAGGACGCCCAACCAACACTTTCTAAAGGCCTGCTGCTGCTTATCAATCCCATCTCTAGAATCAGCTCAAAACACTTGAAAACTTTCACCTGCAATCGAAACCGGATGAACCTAGTGTCATCCAATGAATTAAAGCAAACAAGTATAGATGTTGAAAGACAGGAGGGCCAAAGACATCTAATAAGTTAAGTAAACTGGAAATGATCAAAGGAACGAAAGAAACAAAAATTTTAAAAAGAATTCCAAGATTCCTTTTACCTTATCAACAAAGAGGCAATGTGATACAGCATTTTCAAAATCCACTGCTTCAGATTCTTTTGTCACAGATATGGCCACTGCAGCAGCAACCTCAGAGGGCCTGAATTCCAAGAATTCAATCCCTGCATTGTGTTTTGCATGAAATTAAATTGGACACTACAATTCACTATTCTTTTCTAACATGTTCAAAATAAGTTGAAAATTGAAATATGAAAACAAGAAGCAAACCTCTACTTGATCTTAGAACAACTTCTACAGATCTATAGATGGAAGATTTTAGAGGAGGATTGTTGTTGTTCACTTTTTGGAGGAAGTAATGTAATAGAGAGAAAGGTGTGATTGTCTGCATCCTCCATTTGAGTATGTTAAGTATCAAAAGCTCCATTTTCTGTACAGCTCTTGCTTCAAAACGCAAATTTCCATTACCTACCTAATCAGCTCAGATCAACATTTTGCAATTAGAGAAGTTTACAACAACCTTTAAACAATCCAAAAAATGCCTTACTACTGAAATGATGTTTCTTCTCACCTGTAAATCACGGGGCCTAGGAACTGTAGTTTCCTCTGTTTTTGCAGCAATAAATAAACATGCAAGGATCACAAGTTGAATCATCCATGGCTTTCCTTCCTACAAATATCAGAGTCGATAAAAGATATCAAACATAAAAATGTGATAAAACTTGAGCTTGTATAGATTACCGACAGAGGAAGCTTAAGAAGGGTAATTAATATCTAAAAAGAAGGGACCAGTATGTAAGAAAAAGAGAGAGTCCTAGATCTACTTCAAAACAAAAACTCACAGGAAGCTCATAGGATGATAGAAACCGATCGAGGTAATTTATTGATCGATAAGCAGTCAGTGGTCCAAAGTTGTAACGGGCATGAACCTGTTAAACGAGTAAAAAACAAAGATACATGGGTACACTAAAACATCAACATCAGAACCTCCACAAAATAAAATAGAAAATGAAGAATCCAACTCCAATTGACAAAATATTACAATTAAAAATCACAATTAGATGCACACAGTGTGTATATATATATATAGAGAGAGAATCTTCATATGCATATGCATAGAGCGAGTATAGAAAATCACTGAAAACTTCATAATATACATTGCTGCAACTAAAAGAAATTTTAAAAAATCCACAACAATCGAAGCCACCAACATTGATACCAAATAAATAAGACAAAAATCAAAAGCTTCATCATCATTGATAAAAAAAAAAAGAAATAAAAATAAAAATTCACTGAACACTATCCCACTATTCAATCAAATCCGCAAACCCAACCTCATTAATGAAATCCAATCGAATCTAATGACACCCTACTCCTAGAATCCCAGCCAGATCATTGACCAGACCACCCACCTTCCCAATCCAATTAACTGCAAATGTTCTCAGTGATAAATCTAGAACCCCACTCTCCAGTCTCCTCTTATAGTCATCCCTTGGCATATGGTGGCAATCATTTTCCACCATCTCACCTAAACCCTCATCAGTCAAAGGAAATTCCATTAAGAAATCCTCTGAGTAACCATGGCTCTGACTCTGCCCTGGTTCGTCATATCTTTGTTCCTCTTCCTCTGCAGCATCAACAATAACAAAATCATCATCTCCAAAATCCATGATGCTGCTGTTGTCTTCAGAGCAGAAGAGGCCAGAGGATTCAAAGTCAAAGTTGGGAGCCATTGGAAGATGCTAAAACTATACAAACAACTCAGAGAGTGCAGGTGAGAAGCATAACCTCTTTCTATCTTGCTGTTCAATAGAGAGTGATATCAACTTATAAAGAGGGCTGTTCGATAGTGCTAGATTTTGTAGGCAATGGGTTTGAGTTGTATTTAGAGAACAAGCAAGAGAAGGGCATGGACTGAGAAATGGTGAGTTGGAAAGAGAAATTCAGAATAAACAAAGACATTTTTCATGAAATATAAAATGATCATGCAATTATGGCATGAAAGAAGAAGGAAGAACAGGTGTTCAATCCCACATTTTGATGACCAAAATACCCTTCTGTTCTTAGGTGAGCATGCCTAATCATGGTTGGACCATAGGCCAGAAACTTAATCTTCACATTTTTATTGGTGAATTATAGACTGATAGCATATTGATTCAAATATTGGCTTGGACCCTAAACCATTCTTGCTTAAAATTGATCGGTTTTATTAACCATAACGTAATCAATGAACAATATTAAAAGCTGCATCCGATGACCCATTAGAATATTTAGATCGAATCCGTTTAATGATACAATTAGAATATCCAAAGCTGATAAATTTAGTTTATCGTTATTCGCTGATTAGATTGTATCAATTGATGCTTTAAGCACTATACTTTTGCTTTCTATTTATAAGAGGTTATGTAGATGATTAGGTTTTTCTTTTACTGCCTGTCATTCTTTATCATGTGTTGACTTTGAAGCGTGAATATAGGAAGATTACGTGGGATAAGTTGCCAATTATAAAATCTTATTGTACTTTGAGTTGTGCTCATAAATAAACTTTTGTTTATCATTGGAATTCATCGAACCGATATTTTAAGGATGACGGTGATGATAACAATCTTTTAAAGGTCAAGATCATCCCATCAAATGTAATCTTTAGAGACATAAGGCAAAAAATGAATTTTTCTATCAAGGGTATTTTCGTCATCTGAAAAATAAAAATAAAACCAAACTAAAATATTTTACATTTCTTGTCTAATTGCCATTTTTAAAAAGTGGGAGGGTAATTGTGGTATTTCAGGCATTATAAGCAACCAATGGGAGCTGAGCACATTTTTCTTGCCCTTACAGGACACACGTGTGCAGTCATTTATGTTCAGATAACGCAACGCAAATACGTTTCCAATTTCCATAGAGTTAGTTTCACTTTCCAGGGCTTAAAACTATTTCCTAATATGTCCTTTCGTTTAAGAGAATTTTACATAGTAGGACTTGTGGGCCTCCTCTTTTGTTGAAAGTCCACTCCATAGGATTGCAGATGGGCCCCATGTATAAGGTTAAAGTTGACTATTGTAACCTCCACTTGAGGCCATCGCTACAGTGTCACTCTTTATACAATTTTTCATGGCGCATCACAAAAGATTTAAACACCCCTTTCATAGGGCCCACCACAAATGGCTCTGGGCCTACTGAGCTCCAAAAATCATTTGAACTCCTAAACTCATTTATTCAATGGAGGAAACTTAAAAATGAAAAAAGAGGTATAATTGCTAAAATAAACTTCAAAATGCTCCCCTTTTTGAACTTTCAAATGATTTTCGTTTTGAGAAATTGCATATGGATTTCAACATAGGGGCATTTGAGATTTTCCAACAATTATTCCTCAAGTTCTTGCTATCAGATTTCATGAAATCTCAAGCTTTGGACCTGTATCTTTTAAAATTATTTTCTCATTTTTGTTGCTTTAAATGAGACAGACTTAATTAAAGGGCTACCCATTACATGTGACAAAGGGCTCTCTCCCATTCTAAAATAGACATTGCAGAACAACAAAGAATCCGGTTCACCTCTCTGTTTGCATTAACAAGAAAAAAAAACAAAAGAGGAACTTAATGATATATCATAAAACAGAATCTGTTTGACATCCCCACAGATTTACCTGTGCATGTATACTACATGGTGATGCATGTACCCACCAGATTAGTCTTGTCAAGTCAAATGCCATGAAATACCATTGTCAGCAAAACAAAAAGAGATATGTCATAAAACAGCCATGGTTTGGGCCTTACTGTGGGCCATTGTATCTCATTTGATCTTTTTATCAGTAGTTATCCCAACAAATCCTGATCTTTCCATTTTTTATTTCTTGACACTTTAGATTTGATCCACCAGCATTTCATCTGCAGAAAAATGGACCCACCATTGGACCCATCTCTTAATGACCCCATATCATATTATATGGATGTACTTCGTGGGTGGTACCTGTTATTGGCTCTATGCTAGAAGGATGTGATAGTGAGGAATCTTCTTAAGATTTAGGACCTTCTTTTTATAGCTAATTACAGATTGGAAGAAGATCGTTGATGTAGTTTTAGTGGCTTTATTTAATTGACTATGAATTGTGCGATGTCGGATAGAGCTGGATAGACTCGCAAGATTGAGACCTTGTCCATGTCGAATGAGAATTATAGAGTTTGCTACTTTTGAAGATATAATGATCTTTCCAGTTCATTTATGTAACGCACACCATATGCCACATGTTCATGTGCTTTTGTAACTAATTTAGTGAGGTCATCTGTTCATGGGTCCTGTGAGGGTACCTGGCCTAGTTCAGCCTGTAAAATTAGCCCTTTTATTTTTCTCAAAAAGCCCAAGGGCTGGGTGTGTATACAAATTTTGCAAGCTTACCAAGTTAAGGGCCCTAGGACAATTGCCAACCGGATCATGCCCACAAGCTCACGCTTGTGAGGCTCACCTAGAGACTCACGTGGGGATGGAGATGGGAGATTTGAAGGACTCCCTAGGACCTTCCTCTTTGAAAAGAATTAGCTTCAACAGTGGTTTCAATCATCTCCATTTGAGCTCCAAAAATTTAATGGTCAACAGTCTATTTAAATTAGTACACAATCAATTCAATAGTCCAGTAAATTTGAATTTGACCAAAAATTGGTGAATATGTCAAATTCAGAAGGGTCGTATGTCTAGTCCATTTGGATGAACCAAAGATGGGCACCAAGGGCTCGAGCTTACGGAATTTATTATATAAACTTGAGCTTAGGAGTGGCTAGCCCAATGCATCCTTCTAAAGTCATCCTGCAAAACTCCCCTGCCCCTTTTTAAGCTTATGAGATTTTAACACGTATTATCAACATTTCCTTAAAACTAACTATCCCTTATTTTTTACTTCGTAGTTATAAGGTGACAAATTTTTATTGGACATATTGACAGGGGTATAAACTCCCCATTTTTAAATAAGGAGTTTTTGAAATTTCCTAATATATAAATATATCGGTTTAGCGTAATAGTGCGGTATATAATCTAACTTTTTAGGGCTCACCTGGATTTGTACTAATCATGAAGGGCATGAAAGATTGAAAGATCATGATGGAAACTAGCCATGTGTCAAAAATCAACCCCACCCATTGTTATTTGATGTGTGAAATGAAGTGACTTATTTCAACCATTGCAAATGTAGGCCGCAACCATTGCAAATGTGAGCCGCTAAGATGAAGGGGCTAAGATGATTGGATGGGGTTGATTTTTTACACATGGCTAGTTCTCTTCGTAATCTTTCAATCCCTCATACCCTTCATAGTTGGTAAAACTCTAGGTGAACCATAAAAAGTTAGTTCATATACTGCACCATCTCACTAGACCGTTTCTCATATATAGAAAACAGTCTAGTGAGATGGTATGGCATACGAGTATGATTCAACTTCAATGTCTAGGATAATATATATATATATATATATAAGTTCCTTTGAGCATGATTCAACTTCAACTTCTCAGATGGGCCATAACCTAAAAAACAAAGCTTTTAAAATCCCATTGGCATACTATAAAGGAAGTTATGAGAACAATCTTTTTCTCTAGGATTTAATTGTTTGATTCATATTTAATTCAATGAGGATTCAACCATGAAGGGCCTAAAATTAATGAGTTAAAAGACAAGATTCACCAATACCATTAAATATTTTTACTTGGATAGTAAATGATTGCCTAGCTATCACCCTACTAAATCTAATTGCAGTAAAATAAGATTTTTATCCACCACCATGTTGCTTGTTGCATTGTGCTGTTAATCGTAAGCTCAGGTAAAGGAGAAAGTGAGGTTCACACTCAATCTGCTATAAAAAGTATAGTTAAAAAACTACAGTTCATTTTCTTCTCTTTAGACCTAAGCTTGGTAGTGAATTGAGGTAAATGACCATTTTAGAAGATAAAAAAATAAAAGGGGTTAAATAAAAAATGATGACATTGTCATTTAGTGAAAAGATAATATAACTTTTTGACTTTTATTTGTAAAAGTAATTTTTTTTTTCATTTAGTACTATAAAAAAAGTAACTTTTTGACTTTATAGTGTAAAAGGTAAAGGAATTTTTTGAAATATGGTACTTTTGGTGTGACTCATTTTAATTTAGGGGGTGTTTGGAAAGCATATATTTTAAAAGATTTTGCTATATTATATCTAGACACCTAAAAAGTAGCTATTTAGATATCTTAGAAGATATTCTACAATATCTCACTTTCTTGCAAAACCCTCCATATTGAAATATTCAAATATATGCATGCTGTATAAAACAATCTTGAAGGCATGTTGAGATATATAAAAATTGCCAAACATCGTAAGTGACACAATATTATAATATGATACAATTTTATTATGTGATAATGAAATCTTACATTTTTCAAATCTAATGATATTATATTCTGCATTTATCTAAACACCCCCTTATTGTGTCTTGAAATGACACATCACTTTAATTTACTAATAAAGTGAGTTTAACAAAGAGGGGGGCAAGCCAAGTGAGGCTATAGGTAGTACGAGTCCTCTAGGAGCTTTGGCCAACCTTAATATGTTGAGGGGAGAACTTGGACAACCTCAGGACCAACTTGATCTAGTGTTAATCCTATCTCACCAAATAAGGAGTTAAGATTAAGAATTTATCAACATTTGGCCCAATTTAACAATTTTAGGATTCAGTTCACAAAGTAAGCAATTGAAAGAAAAGCTTTCCATGATCAAACACTTATCTCTTCCTTCTCTTTATTTATTTATTATTTAGTATTCCAACTAGTTGTTGTGTGTGTGTGTGTGTGTGTTGGGGGGGGGGGGTGGTCCCTAAAAGGCTCACATATACAAGGAGAGAACCTGCAAACATGGGGAGTGAACTTGCACGTTCGAGGAGTAATGACTCACACATGTGAGGAGAAAGGAACTTACACACACAAAGAATGATAATTCACACATATGAGGAGAGAGACTCGCACATCCAAGAAGTGGGGAGAGGCCAAGGTCCAACCCTGCACATCCGGATGAGAGTTCTCACACCTCACCACTAGGGATAAGATGTCGTTCTCAATTGTTATCTATTTTATGGCTCACATTAGATGGCTAAAAAATGATGGGGTTTTGACTCACGTTCAACTCTAAATGCCTACACACCCTTTCTTTTTTTCTCCTTTAATTTTTTCCTTATCCCAACCTTACGGGGCTTCGGTCCCCTAACCTTCTGCTGAGGAAAGAGACCTTGGGTGAGGGAAAGTAACTACCTAGGTTCAAAAGCTGGGCTGCAAGGTAAGAACTGACACCTCTTACCACTAGGATAAAGATTGTTCTTACATCCCCTCCCTTATAAAACTTTTGAAAATTCTCCACAACTATTCCGTATTACCCTTGCATTAGATAAAATGGTCATACATATGGAATTTTTCAAGTCCTTCAATTTTAACATACTCGAAACCCCCCTAAAAACCTCTCTTCTCCACCCCTCCCAAAAACCTCTCTAGTCCACCACTTTTCCTATATTATTTCTTCTAACAAAATTTATTCCAAACATGAAGGATGTAATTTTAGCACACCTAATACATCTTACATTATATATAAATTATCTAGTCTTGCATGATAACATAATCATAGAAACCTAAGTTAACTAATAGATTTACTTTTGGTAAAAACGAAAATAGAAAAATGACAGATTTATAAGTTAGATGTTTCATTTCAGCATATTCTTAGAATAACACAATAGCATGGATACCTCAACCATAAAGTGATGGTAGTATTACCTATCTTAGCCAAACACAAGAAAATATGACCAAAATATTTGCTAAACTAACAGTCAACATAATAAAACCTTGGGCAATTCTATTGGCACCACAGATTTTGCTCACTATACCACAAACAAAAAAAAAAAAGAAAAAAAGAAAAAGAAAAGAAACATCCCCAAAACGCCCCCACCCCCGTCTCTCCCACATACCTTCCCTCTCCCTTCCTCTCCGGCGTTCCCCTCCCTCTTCCTTTCTCTCCCTCTCCCCTTCCCTCCCCCACTCTATTATTTCTTTCTCCCTCTCCCTTTCTCCCTCCATCTCTCTCTTCCTTCTTCCCCCCTTCTCCCCCTGCTTTCCTTTCCCACCTACAGGGAGATCAATCTTCCTGCACGTATGTCTCCCAGCAATAAGGAGATTGAGCTCTTTGTTCCTTGTTCGGCCCTACGAGCTCGAGCAATAGTGCAACGTTCAGCCTTGCAACGCTGAAAAGGCCGGAAATCTAGAACAGAAAGGAGAAAGGAGGGGAAGGTGAGTGAGGAGGAGAGGAAAGGGAGAGGGAAAGAAAGGAAGAGGGAGAGTGGGAGGAAGAGAGAGAGAGGGAGGGCGGCCGGGCTGCTGGCCTGGGCATTCGGCTGATCTCCTTCCCAGCAAAAGAGAGAGAGAGAGGTGAGTGGTGGAAAGAGGAGGAGGGTGGAGGAGTGGTGCGGACGGGGAGGGGTTAGTTTCAGAATTTTGATTTTTGTGTGTGTGTGTGTGTGTGTGTGTGTGTGTGTGTGGTGGAAGAGCAAAAATCGTGGTGCCAATAGAAGCTCTCTAAAACCTCGCATTAAAAAGAAGAAAATGTAGATGTGCCGTTTAGTTTTATGGGATTTGAATCATTGCGGTTATGCATTGGATATTGATTTCCCATTTCCCTAGCTTATTCAAATCCCTTAGGGCTGATTTCTTATCTAAGGTATACATTGGAATTGATTTGATAGGCAGGTTGTAGATGAATTGTAAGCACAATTTGTATTTTTTTTCAAAAAAATACTCATTTACTATGACATTTGGTATAGATGAGTTATATATTGTCTTTCAAAGAAATAAGTGCATTGTATAAATTCACAGTGACATTCATCAAGGAGATGATCTCAGTTTATACAATCTAAATAATAATTCAAATTTAAACTAACCCTTATCTTAATAAATCTCTATATTGGAAGTTTCAATTCATTTTTTTTATGGGATTCAGGGTATATCATCAAACATTAAGTAGTATTTTGTCATGAGCTAAGATCAGCAAATTCTATGGCAGATGCTTTAACTAGATAAGGAATTGATAGATTGTTTCCTTAGGACTAGATCATTATGTAGTCTGATGTATAAGGTACAATGCTATTATATCTCTTGTTGCTTTTATTTCTTCTCATTGTATTTGTTCCCTTTTTAATGAAAAATTTCGTTACCTATAAAAAAAATCTCTATATCTTTAAAATGCAATGACCCTAATATCTCTAAGAATAATGTTATATGTTGGGATGGGACTGAGATATAGACAACTCAATCCAGATGTAAGGTAATGGGGACTCGCACATGGAAGGACACGACACTAAGTGACACATGCGAGATAAAAAGGACTTGCATGTATGACGACAAAAATACTAAATCACACATGCGGTAATAGGGACTCGCATTTATGATTAAACAAAGCACAACTCACACATATTAAGTGATAAAATCTCACATACACAAAGAGAGGAGAAACCCCAAAGAACAAACACTAGTGGTAAGGAACTGTTCTCACTGCCCTGTTGAGTGTGGATATGGCTGCGAATTTGGTGAGGCTTAGAAGCTGTGGATATGGCTACATTCATGTTCCAGGTGTATTTAATGTGTCATGGAAATTATAGGCTATGGTCCTATGGATATGTTTGATTTTATTGACCTGATGTACTTGTATTTATTTATTGATTTAGACTTTAGCCATGTAAATTGTAACGCTTGAACTTCATGTGTTGCTGATAATGTAGAGTGACCTGGTGGGATCTGCAGCCTCATGGAAGATATGGCTAGGAAATCAACTTATGATAATATGGAGAATAAAAACTGGGATATTGCACAACATTAAATGATTTTTAAACAAAATGGCAAACCCCAAAAAACATGATATTGCACAGAGGGCTCACTGACTAATGGTGGTGGGTATACATGATTTGCTATTGTTGGGCCCCATTTTTTAGTTAAAAAAGGTCATAGTCTCAACTAGCACAACAGGGGCTAGCTGAATGGAGCTGAGAAAATTTGCCCACAGGCACAGGCGTTTTGGTCAATCTTTATAGCATATGGATAATGGAAAGTACCCAAAAAGTAGTGCTATGGGGAATTTTCTAATGTTTTAGAAGAGGGGGTTTCAGTGTCTAGGGATGTTGAATGGTGGAAGCTGCAAAAATAATTTTAGAAGATTTTACCAAAAAAAAATCAAGCGAACTCCAAACCACAAAACTCACTCCAGCTATGGATGCACCCTCAAATCCCAACACCCCGATGTGCAGGTGGAACTGCCATCAGTAGCGACAAGGGTGGTGAGATGGTTGAAGACACGTGGCGCAGGGGATGTTCCTCTGACCTTCGGCAGACACGGCGATGAAAACTATGGCGTTGCTGTTCAGCTGAGGAGCCAGATGAGACTATACAGAAGCATCATGGTCTTGTAAAAATAAAGACTCTTAGCTATTATATTTCTCTCACATTTTGGGATAGTACATGTATATATAAGCTTGGATGGGTTGTAACAAACGACTATAACAAATAAATATGTTTTGACTTCATCTTCTTTGGATATTGCAACAACCATTTGCTTAACCCTTATCTTCTGGGGGATCTTATCAAGTCTAGCCAGTTGTGAATGTGAAAAATTTTGTCCTTTACCAGCCAATTGATCTTCCTAGCAGTGAATGGTTTCTTCCAAAGGGAAAGATTTGGATTTAGCATACATTCTTGCAGAATCTTCCGGTCCGTATCAATAGATAGAACAAAACCCCGATTTGAAGAATCCTCAATAAGAATCATGGCAGCTAAGAATTTATCACTCTCGTGAACAAATTTACTCCAAATAATGGTGTCTTGAATACTCCGGAGAATGGCGACAGAAAAATCTTCTTGAGTAGAGGTTCCAATCATTTATTACTCTGCACATTATTCACCTTGTTGGTTTGACCACTAGAATGGATTGAACGTATCCGCTGAGTTCACGAGCCGTGCCAGGCCAAAATCCATTCATGTCCGAGCATAATTATCTCTCCAAGATCTTACAGGCGTGGAATCATATTTTTCTTCAAGTTTTATTATTTTTCTAGGTTCCCACATAACGCACTTCCTCTCATCCTTTTTGGGTTTTAAGGTAACAAGGAGAATCGAACTAAATGTAGTCCCCAATTAGATGCAAAACAACCACTAGAATGATCATGTGTGACCACTCTGGTACACCTATAGCTTCGGTAAAGTTTATAGAAGTAATCACTCCTGTGCGCCTATACCTCAGTGAAGTTTATGGTTTAGAAGTAATCTTACATGATTTTTTCCATAAAATTCTCAGGATTTTATATTGCATTGCGAAAAAATCTGCCATTTTAACTATTGAGTTAAGTTGAATTGATACAAACATTCAATTTATCAATTCAACTGAATTTGCATTAATTCCAACTATAGAAATTGCAGTGGTTGACTTAAGAATATCAGAGGATCAGTATCGGAATCTAAGGCCTCATTTGCTTGAATGGAATCGAATCCTTGAGAATTCTAAGAAAAGCATTCTTGCATAACCCCCCCTTTCTCGAACAATTATTACACGACCATGAGTCTAGTAAACGTTCCAAACACCCCAAAGCTGCAGAATCCTCATATACGTGGATTCCTAGCAACAAAAAGTTCATTCATAAAAAATCACAGGCTGCTTGTATGTGTAACAGTCCGGATATGGCCCATCCACAGAAACACATTAGGTTAACACATGAATCATAAACGCACTTTCTGATTTTCTGCATTTATACAGGGTCCACTAATTTAAAATGAGAGACATCCTTTCGTAAATTGATTTACATATTTCATGCATACAGGGTCCACTAAATTAAAAAGAGAGAAACACATACGTAAACTGATTTACATATTTCATGCAGAAAAGGGGTAGAAAATGACCCATTAGCGATGTATGCCTTTGGCAACAAGAATTTCACATTTCAAGTCTGTCAATCCAAAATTTTCAGTTTTCTGCGCAGACAATCACACAAGAACTGCACAAAAGCTTCCTAAAAATCAGACTTCACATCACCGAGGAATCCTCAGCCATAACACAAATACGCACTAAATGTGCAAGATGTGTTCAAACTCCAAACCTTAAAATAAATTCTCTTCTGCCCTAAATCAAACAGGCATTACCATCCCCGATATAGTTGCATTTATTACGATAATATCAGCAGTAAATATGTTGGGTTAAGTCCAATTTTGGACTATCAAAATTGTATCTATAAAATAAATATCACTGAGAACCTCATTGATTGGATGATCCTAGCCATCCGCTTTCCTTTTAGAACTCAACATTCAACAACCTTTAGCAAATTGAAGGTGTGTTGAATCAGAGCTTTTCACTCTATGGTCACATTCACCTGCAGTTCTACAACATATATGACATTAGGAAGTATCATTTATTCATGTTTCTGTGACATGAAAAGGTTCAATATAACATCAAGTGACCCTAGAACTTTTATTTTTTCTAACTTAAATATAGAGCTTTAAACTGACAGCTGAACTTAAATTTGTGCAATATTTCCGTCAAAGCGGTGGCTAAGATTGGTTTGACACTTGAGTTTGCTTCCCAAGGCCTCAAGTTCAACTCCCGCCCCTTGCATTATCCAGACATTATATGTGCAACCATATATATATGCATCCCTACAAAATACTCCTTGCTCGTCAGAATCGGAAAACCACCGGGCCGAAGGCCAAAAATCCGAAGGTTAAGTTGACGAGAGATACCCTAAAAAAAAAAAAAGTGCAATAACGAGATGCATGCAGTAATTACCATTCTTCGCATCAAAATCATTAGAAACCCCTACTTCTGTTGCTTATTTCATAAAGTAAAACACTTCAGGTCCAATTGCACTTGGCTAGGCTCTCAAACTCACCAATTTTTGCAGCATGCATTTGCAGCTTGATACTGCACAGGGGTATCCCAGGTGGCTAAGATGGTCACTGAATTGGATAGTATCATACAAAGATCAAGATTATAGTTCTTCTTTGTCCATGGTTGATATAGCCCTATGCAATGAAGTGAAAAGTTGCAAATTTAAAGAACTTCTAGAAGAGGGAGCAACAAAGACATTGAAACACTGAGGAAAGATATAAGATTGCAGAATTACAGATAAAACGGCTTTTCACAGGGCTGGGGAAAAAAGTAGAACTAAAGGGCGACCTGAAAGATAGGATAAGCCAATGAGAATGATGATTGATGTCAGCAATCTTTGTGCAGGCTAATAAAATACAAGAAACTGCATGGTAGAAGTGAGTTACATCTGGTAGAAGTGTGTTATGGACATATTTTGAACACAAGCATTCCTCTAGTGTTCTCAGGGGTCCTAGACATAAGTTCCTACCCTTTATCGAGTACCTGGTGTAAATTGAAACAGCACAAAGAATTGAATTTGACGCTACAAAAACAATGACACACATCCGCAATATTATCAAATTTATGAACCCAAGCAAAGTTGAAACAAAGAGAAGATGTGTTGCTTTCTACGGTGCATGCATGTCTTAGGTTGCAGAATACAGATAAATGACATTAAAGTCCACCTCCCTCGAGGAGAAGAATGCCCCAGCCCATAACATCTATGCCTCATCCAGCTGATCCTGCATAATGCCAAAAACAATAAAATTAATGGAAGATTTTATGACAGATTGCACAATGAATCAATGATCCAAAGATACTAAAGCAATGGCCTGAAAATATGTTTTACTTGTGCATCAGAAGTCCAGAGAGTGAGATTGTCTCTTAACAGTTGCATGATAAGAGTGCTGTCCTTGTATGACTCCTCGCCCAATGTGTCAAGCTCAGCAATAGCTTCTTCAAATGCCTGCAAACATGAGTTACAGAAATCGAGAATCAAGGCTGGGTCTAGAGGCTATATGGACTTTAAACTTAAGTAATCTAACAGGGACCAAAAAACCACAAATCTTAGTTTTTTAAGTGGGTTCCATCTCTATAATGGAGGAATTAGCAATGAGCTCTACAAGTAAAATGTTGGAAAGCCTGGTTGTTAAGTTATTGCCTTCTTTCAAAGCTTCTTTTTGTTACCACATTGCCATCTTCCATTACTGCTATTGCTTCCCACCCCAAATGAGAGTAATGCTTCTGTCTACTTCTCAATCCAGGCAAGTGCAACTGGTTCTACAGTTACTGGTTGTTCTGGTACCAACACCCCCTGCCAGCCTCTTCTGATAAGAAAAGTTGCCAGAAAATATTGCCAGTCCCAAAAATTATCCTACACAACTTGAAACATTCTTTCATCACCAAAATCCACTTAAAATGAGTCATCAAATCCCATTAGCTCAGACATTTTTCGAGGGAGTCCCATGTTCATTCTCAAACATTTTCCCAAAATCCGAAATGATTGCTGGTTCTCAAAGAAGTGTTCATCAACACTGAATTTGTAGTCTCTTGCTTGGGAGGAGATCTAGGGGGTGCAAGTCAAGCAAGATGGGTTGGGTTTTGGAACAACCTGACTAGAACTGAACTTTACAAGAGCATTGCAGATACTAGTAGAACGCATTAACTGTAGACTTTGGAGAAGCAGCCCTACACATCTTATCTTTTCATCTTTGAAAGTTCTGCACCTGAAAAGTACACTCCTAGATCCCTATGCTTTGGTCCCAAAACCACATTTTGGAGACAAATGAATTTCTCAATATTATCATATCCTATGCCCATTATTCCATAAGGTTTTATTGAATTTCTTACTTCTCAACATTAAGAAAAATATTCGAACAGAATGCAGATAATAATATTTTAATTAAGTTTGAAACATTACATAGAATAAAACAAATAATGATAATAAAAGAAACAAATACTGCTATAACTTAAAAACAATAAAATATACACAGAACATCTTATAATAAAAGTTTTTAGTATTCAATATGAAATATCTTGGTAAGGATAGAATAGATGTCTGGATTCAAAAATGAAAATTCATATGCCCACTATATGTAACTGTGTCCCTATTCACACCTGCATCTAGGTGTTGTGGTCACTAACTCCAATCATTCCCCAAAAACAAGTTGTAAATGAACACTTGCATGCAGGAGTCATGCCACAACACCAACATACAATTGAATCATGCAAGAAGAATATGTAGAATTGAAATGGATATGATACAAACCTAGCGCCTTTTTCTTCCTGCAAATTGAGTAATCTGGCTACAAGGCATTGCACACCCAGCAAGTGAAATCAAGTAGATGTCGCATTCCCCAAAGACAAGTGATACAGGCACACACCTACATTTTCTGTTTTGTTCTGTTTTCCTCTCTTAGGCAAATACAAGTGATACAGGCATACAGCCACATAGTAGGTGATATATTTATTTATTTATTTTGTCTGCAAAACTGAGACAGTTCTTTTAACTTTTTTTCTGACTCAAGTGGAGGGCTAATTTTTCTTAGAATAAAAAACACATACCAAGTTAAAATAATAATAATAACAATAATCATAAGAAAGAGAGAGAAGAAAAAGAAGTTCTATGACTAGTTTAAACAGTAAGAAGAATCATTCATGATGCTTCTTACTTTTAAAGGCATTTTTCAGAAATTCGCATTCAGTTCTCATTTTTAAGTGCCACTTTTCCTCAAATATGCATTTACTATAATATACATGAATACAGTGTACATGCATACATAGGGGCTCATTCTGAAACAAGAAATGTCATTTACCTAAGAAGTTTAAGTTATTTATATTTGAGAAATATCAATGCAATGAATTGTTTTCAGTGTCGCTCCTAACTGTTTTGCTTTTATAAACTCATCTGGATGAGATTCACTCCTTTGATTGACACATGTACCAATCCAATGTAGATCCAAGATATTTCATTGAATCATGCAATGAAGGGATTCAACTCATACCATAAACTAAATTATAAGAGGGGAAAAAAAAGAATCTTTTCAATTATTTTTCAATCCCTTTCCAAACTCAACATATATATACACACACATACACACACATTCAATGCAAAATATATCTAATAATAAAAAATAAAAAAGATTCTCAGGTTAGACTCCATACAGTATTCCTTATTAGTATAATAATTTTGTATTTATTGATATAAGCATATATTATTTGTTTATAATTATTATTATTTTATATTTATTGATACAAGCATATATTATTAGCCTAGCCTAGCCCCATGCTGAAATGTGTATAAGGATGATCTTAAACAAACTCTAAAGCATTTTTTCTGTCAATTGCCTGCAAGTATGACAAAATTATCCATGTTTATTGATTGACTGCTCAGTACATAAGTAAATAAATTGGATGTAAAACATTAAAAAAAAAAAACCACTCGTCATGGATTATTAGCCCAACCATGAATCTATGACACAAATACTTTAAAATAGGCAGCGCATCTCATCATATCATATCTGCTACTTCAATTTTAATGTGTGAAATTAATGTCCCAGCCATATCACCAAATCCATTTCATATATGGGCACCACCAGCTATGAAGTCTATGCAGGATGCGTGTGGGGTTCTAGGTTTTTGGTTATATTTATTGGGCATATATCTATTATAATCAAATATTTCAATTCCTTTTCAAGTTATAATTCATGAACACTGCACTTGTATGTACATGCCCACTTGGAATTGTGATGCTAATTACTGTTGTTATCCATCTTTAACTCCATTTTTTAGTTTTTACATCAGATTGTACAAATATATGCGGGCATGTAATTTTAGTTGAAATGCGCATGTTCCAAAATCCAAAATCATAGCTAACTTTTTCAATGGTTTTTGCAATATTCTTTAAACAGCTTTGCCAATGTGACAACAGGATTGGCATGAACTGGGCAAGCACGAGCAGTATTGCTAATATGACACGACTACACAACATGTCTCCCTCCCACATTGCCTAGTCCAACTGGTTTTGAGATCTCATAGGTCATTGGTAGTTACATCTAAACTACTAAGGTAATATGAAGAGCACTCCAGAATTTTCACGGCAACCGCCATCCAATGCAAAGCTTAAACTCCAGGAAATTCAGGCACCTCTATAAATTTTACAGTCAAATTTTCAAATAGATCTTTAAACAGTTGGTGTTATGGCTGCACAAAGTTTTATTTTAAAAAGAAACAATATTAAAATAATTGTAAAACATTTGCACATTAATTTCATCTTAAAGTATATACATTATCTGGGATAACATCTAGTACCCCAAGCATTGTAATAGAAGAAATCATAGAACCAACAAAAACACATCATGAAAACACATTAAGAAATCCACACGAGGAGACAGACATCAAACAATCTGAAAATAGAAAGAAATTTCATAAGCACATAAGCTGCTGCCAGAAATCATCTCAACTTTCTACTCTCCTGCGTGTATGAACAAAAACCCAACAGCAGAGCCAACAGAAAAAAACTTCAGCTACCAAGTCTACATCCTAAAGCAACCTAATTCCGTTAGAAGCAACTAAGATGACAAATAGAAACCTGTCATTACTAATACTAAAGTATCAATGAACAATCAACCAAAAGACCATGAAAGCGATTGAAACAATTAACTTCCAATCACAACATCTTATAATGCAAGAAGAACACTTTGCGAATCAAATAACTTTGAATGAACCATTATCAATTAAAAAGAGGCCCCATCATCAGGCAGCAAACAATCATGCTATACATATCAAAATCCACTCAATACCAGTAATGATCATGGCAGACAATCAGTAATAGATCATGAATCCAAATAAAACAAACAAAAAAAAAAAAAAAACAGGAACCGGTGAAAACAAACCTGTTTGGCCATGCTACAAGCTTTCTCCGACGAATTCAAGATCTCATAGTAGAAGACAGAGAAATTGAGTGCCAGCCCAAGCCTAATCGGATGCGTAGGCGCCAGATCAGCCATCGCAATGTCCTTCAAAACCACATCAAAAACAAAAACTCATCAACCACACCAGATTCCCCCAAAAAATCACTACTTTTCAAGAATCAAACAAAAGCCAGCCCCGCAAGAACCAGAGACAATTATTTCCCACCAAATCCCCATCTTGCATTACCTGCGCCGCCTTGTAAGCCAGCATCGTGTCCTCCGCCGCCTCCTTCCGCTCGACGCCGACCTTGAACTCGGCGAGATAGCGGTGATAATCGCCCTTCATCTTCAAGTAGAAGACCTTCGACTCGCTAGCGGTGGCGGAGGGGATGAGGTGCGAGTCGAGCAGCTTGAGGATCCCGGCGCAGACGTCGGAGAGCTCGGCTTCAACCCGGGATCGGTAGTCCTTGACGAGGGAGACGTGCTCGTCGTTCTTGCGGCTCTCCTCCTTCTGCTCGATGGACGAGACGATGCGCCAGGCGGCGCGGCGGGAGCCGATGACGTTCTTGTAGGCGACGGAGAGGAGGTTGCGCTCCTCGACCGAGAGCTCGGCGGAGGAGTCCACTACAAGCTTCTCCATGAACGCCACCATCTCCTCGTAGCGCTCCGCCTGCTCCGCCAGCTTCGCCAGGTACACGTACTGGTCTCTGCTTAGGTTCTCTGGGATTCCGGCCATCGGAGAAGACCAAGAACAAGATCAAAAGATTTGAAATTAGGGTTTTAGAAGAGAGAGAGAGAGAGAGAAGGGGTTTTTGAGATTGATGAGATCTGGGGGTTTTGTGTGCTGTGTGAGTTTGTATTTGAGGTGGCGTCGTTGAAAAGGGGGACTCTTTTGAGGTTTGGTGGTCTACGGGACTATTTTAAAACGTGGTCCGCTTAGAAGAGTTGAGTTGGGGATATGGGTTTTGTCTTGAATCTTCGTCCAAGTTCAGTGATCCTAATCTCGATTATGTTTACCATTAACTATCTATCCTATTTATCGGTACATTTGTGTAACACGGCTTTTGTGTTCACTTTTCCCCGTCCAATCATTTACCACGCAGCTCACTGAGTTAGGTGTGGGGGACTAAATGTTATTATGTTTTAGTCTTGAATTTTAGTCCAAATTCAATGATCCTAATCTAGATTGTGTTGACCATTAATTAGCACTGTTTTGGTATTAGCTTTTCCGCATTCACTCGTTTTCTACGGTTTTGAGTTGAACAGTTTTTTTTTTTTCTTTTTCCTTTTTTCTTTTCTAGCAAAAAAAAAAAAACAAGTTGTTTTTTCTATAGAACATCTTTTTCTCGGTTTTGCAAAAAGTAGAAAGTATGCTTTCTACAAATATTATACAAGTGTGTCTTACATGAGAAGTGTTGCCGAGAATGGGAACTTTAAAAATAAGATTTTATTTTAGGCCGGCCGGCAAGGGATACTTTTGTCATAAAAAAATAATTTTTTTTATTTTATTAGAAATACAGCTTTTAACCTTAAAAAGATAAGTTAGGGAGGCTGCATTTTTTTAGTAGAGCTTTTTCGCTAATGTGAGAAGAGGTCTATAATGTAAATTTTCCAAGTATTTTGGAGGATAAAAACCACTTCATAAATTTTCAAAAAATGGCATAAATGATGGGTCCTATATTGTTGTTTTTAAAAGATCGGCCCTCATTACAACAATTCCTAAACATGGATGCTTTGTTCACAATCACATAAAGATCGAGTCATCTACCATAATAATACAATTTATAAATATGGATTTCATGTTTACAATCACAAAATGTAGGGCTAAGCTCAACAATCTTTTAAAGGTGGGCCCCTTGAATACGGAAATTTTAGAAAATGACACAGAAACGCCCAATTAATAAGCTCTTATTTGTATGTTTACCAAACACTCTATCGTCAAATGAGAGCTTTTTTCATAAGTAACTTAAACGTAAATATTAGAACTTCTATTTTGACCAATTTTTTCTAATTAGCTTTTATTACATTAGGGTTCCAAACGGCTTATGACACACTTAGATTTACCCTTAGCCCACTCTAATCTAAAACAAGAAAAAAAAAAATTTTTGAGGGGAAAACGTTAACCTAACTTGAACTTTATTTGGACCTAATATGATCTCACTTTACCCATTTTAAACCTAACCACAAAATTATCTAAGGTCAAGTCTTTCTAAGAAAGACATTAACTTGCAGCAAGAAGGATGGTAGAGATTTATGCCTATCAAATTCAGGCCCAACCCAATGCAACCTACACTCCCATATGCGGCATTTTATATGAATCAAAGAAGGAGGGCTCTTAGGGCATACATCGGTGCTTCCAAACGTTTGAGGTGCCATGAGATAGTTCCCATGGACGACACTTGACCTCATAATTGCCGTCGAAGTGGTAGCTCATTGGTTTAAGCCTTTGGTCTGCTCCCGAAGGTTTTGACTTCAACTCCCACCCCTTACATTATTCGAGTACTATGTGTGTGGCTATATATGTATATCTTAAAAAATAGTTTTTGTTCATCAAAATCGAATGACCTTTGAGCCAGAGGTCAAACGGCTGAAGGTTAAAATGGCGAGAGTTACCCTTAGTCATAAAAAAAATTTTTTGCTTTTTGTAGCATCACAATAGGAATCCAATGCCTCCACAAACCTATCATAGATTGATCTTATCAAATCATCATACATGACTGATGTTTTATTAATTATCTTACCATAATAGCAACTATTATGATCTCTCCAGTATCCATAGTTAATATACTTATTCTCTCTTAATCCCCAAAAATCTCTCTAAAACTATTAAAATCTCTCTTAAAATGCCCTAAAATATCTCTTTTTATAAGTTCTAACTTATCAATTATTTTACCATAATAACTACAATTATCATTCTATAACCTTTCAAATACCATACATTATGGATCATTATTCTCTCCAAGTCCCAAAAATCTCTTTGTAACCACTAAAATTTCTCTTTAAAACCCCCTAAAATATTTCTTTTTCATACTATTTACTTCAAGTCCAAACGAAGATCATTTGCATCTACTTTATCTTCTATACTGCTTGAATAGACGAAGGTATATTTCATTAAATTCTTCTATCGCTCTCACAAAAAGTTAACAAATAAAAAATAAATGAGGAAATTGCAATATATTCTGCAGTATTTGTGTGTTTTGCTCAAATTTTATTTTTTTTATCTATTGCAATGCTTCTTATTATTGTATTATTTTAATTTCATATTAATAACAACATCATTTTTTTTCCTAAAAAGAATGTCTTTCTTTTACCACAAACTTTTAAGCTTTGTTTCATCTTATTACCCACGTGGGCAACCAGTCACCCTAAGAAAAATGCTGATGTATTTGCTTGAAAAAAAAATAGCTGCAGGGGGTTTTTCTTAAATATAAAAAAATAGCAAGAGGGAACCCTTCCAATGCTCTTTCTTCTTCTAAGTTTTCCTGGCCGGCGGTGAAGTTACTCAGGCCAACTAGAGCAGAATCTCAGAGCAGAAAGGATAGTGCATACAACGGCCCAGTAGCTCTCTCTTCTTCTTCCTCTCTTTCTTCTTCAATCTTTGATTCTTTCCATCTCTTCAAAGAATGGGCAGAGATTGAAGATAAAGTTTTCAAAGACCCAGGTTTTTTTTGACCCAGTTGACAGAGATGGTTTAGAATACGAATCTGCTTAGAGAATCCACACTGGTGACGCAATCGCATAGAAATTCGTTTCGGAAGTTTAAGACTTGTGAATTGGGTTAATACGAGGAAATTAGATTCTTTGGAGACTAATTTGGGATCGAAAGGTAAGAGGAGTTAGGAATTCCTGAAGCGGACAGAGGATCCGGATTCCGGACTCCCAATTGCATGGGTTTGATGGGTCCCAGTCCTTTTTTATTATTACAGTGGCAAAGACTTATCATACAGGGGTTTAAAAAAAGAAAAGCATCATAGCAGTGAGCCCAGAGAGGAGACGAATTGCACGCCTGCGTGGCATGGCCACTGCCAGATTTGTTTATGATTTCTTTGGAAGAAAAGAAATAAAATATGGTGTACATCAAAACCGGTCTCACGTTAGGTCCTCATGGTTATCTTCATATGGATAGATGATATGATTAGGATTGGTAGATGGTTAGGTCCATCATAAATTTAATAATGTGATTATGGCCTATAAGACTAAAGTGATTTGGTAAAGGATTGAGATGGGTAGGTAGGTCCATGAAAACAAGTAGTCTCACATCCCACGTAGGTGGACGGATTCTTTTGGTGTTATTTCCAGCAGTCCATCTTCCTAATTTTATGATTCTTGGGGTTTTTTTCATGCAAAACTCCCTTTGGCAGAGGAAGCACCACAGTAGACCATGTTCAGGTGCTGTAAAAAGGGTTATTGAATATATAATTATCCCTTCACTTGACCTCTTGCTCTAAAAGTGTCGATTAGTTGGAGCAGTAATGGTTTGGTATCCCATGGCTATAAAACATCGATCGCATTGTACTTTTTTAAGATATCACACACTTCATTGTGTGTACACCACTGCACAGCCCTAAGATATTACACGAGCCAATCTATAGAAAATACCTAAATTTTAACGGTTTAAGGACAAATATCACTGGGCAATATCCCCTTGTAGAAATGAATTTGGTCCTTTAGAATCCAACCAGAACTTGGCATATGGGCTTGATACAAGTGCAATTTAAATACACTTAAAAGTAAACAATGATATAGTCCTGAACTCCTCTTGATCTCCTTTGAGTCCATAATATCAGAGATCTTTGCCATGATCATGGCAGCTGTGGGCTTCTGGTTTTTCTTAAACTTGTTGGCATGGGATCCTGTTGCTTTCCATGGCCAGCCTTGAAACAATAAAATAAGGAGTTAAGATCATCTATCCTTTTTCATCTAATTTGGCTATTGAAAGCAAGAGCATCTTAGGGAGAAGCCCATGGTGCCATGAGTCTAAAGACTAATGCAAAATGACAGAATTATGGGCTCTGTGGATTTTTGTTTCCATGGGAGAGAAGAATTCATATTCCTACCTCTCTCATTAGGAACTAGCAAAACGGGCTGGATAATTCAAACTATAAAAATCAACAAATTTTAAAAGAGAATTTTAAAAATAAAAAAGCTATAACATATATGATATTACAAGATATAATTAATAAGGTTCCAAGTAGATAAAAGGCCAATTGTGATTGCAAGCATCATATAATAAAAAGGAAAATATTCAAGTGAGAATTGCCCTCGAAATCTCTAGGTGAAGCCCCATTTATCACCTAATTTAAACCTTGCAATGGATAGGGGTCCCCTCTAGCGCGGGCAACATAGTTCATTATATAAGAATATGCATAAATGTTTAAAAGTTTTATAAGAAATTTAAAATATAATATTTCTTTGTACATATAGATATATTTTTTAGAAAAATTACAATAAAAAACAAACATTGAAATAATGAAGCAATTTTTAATTCATTTATACATAGAAATAAAAATTCTAAACTCAATCTTGATCTAATAGAAATTAGAGAAACAATAACATTCTTAAAATAAGAGCACAACGCAAAGCACATTCCAAGTCTTACTAACCTAAAGATAAATCTCACAAGTGATATTTTCCTTTTAGCCACATCACCTCTATTTATATATTATGTTACCAACCGACAAGAGAAATAGAACAAAATCAGTTATATATATCTGGTAAACAAGAAGACGACAAACGGCCACAAGAAATACATAGTGGGTTAGTGTAGGAGATGGACACAAAATTTGAGATTTAAAACCAATTATTAACCACACAATTAATTAAGTAGTAATTAAATGCATAGAAATTTGAAACTATTTATTGGGCAATGGTAATTATATGCCTAGTTTCAATTGAAATCAGTTTTATAAATTGAAAGTTGAGTGGTCAAAATCAAATTGATAGTCAAAATCAATTGGTCATTAAACCATTTGGCCATTAGAATTGAGCGACTTGAAATCATGAAGTCAAAACTGTGGGGATGCTCAAAATTAATTTAAGCTAATTTCTCAATTGGAATCCGCCGGCTTCATATATTTAAACTAGCAAGATGCCCCCATGCTTAGCACAGGCAATTGAAGTCATACAAAAAATATATTTAATTATATGATATAAATAAGAAATTTTTATTTTCATTTATTTCATATATTTATAATATAGAAAATTGAAAATAAAAAATATTCCTAAAAAATAAAAAATTTATACGCTTAAAATTAAAATTATCGATAGAATGGATTCCATGTCTTGTGACCAAATCATGAATACAAAATAATAGGGTTTGTTAGAAACCACAATTAAATTTAAAACGAACAATTAACAAAAATTCGACATATAGAAAGTAACATTTTGCCCGATTATTGCTTTAAATCTCAATTTTTATGTTTC
This sequence comes from Sextonia rubra, assembly GCA_037013555.1. Lineage (NCBI taxonomy): Eukaryota > Viridiplantae > Streptophyta > Magnoliopsida > Laurales > Lauraceae > Sextonia > Sextonia rubra. The sequence goes on along the minus strand of JASUAD010000006.1, from coordinate 57,704,508 downwards.
ACTTCAATAGTCAATCTCAGAGTTTTGTACAAGTTTATAACCTACTCAACTGTTTTACTATGTTATAGATGTTTCTAGGTCTTAAAATGCATTCATTGACATCAATTGGAGGAAAACACACAAAGAGACCTGAATTCCTTATTCATTAAAAAAACTGGCTCATCTTAGAAAAAACATCATTTGATGTATAGATCATTGTAATGATTTCCGTAAGTGATGTCAAAATCAAGTTAAACAAAACATCATGAACAAAAACTATAAATGATTGACCAACACAACATCCATATCAAAGAAGAATGAAATCGGAAGGCCCAATGACTACATCACATATAAACATTTACACATGACCAATACAAAAAAAGGACATAGGAGAGAATAAAGAGTAGAAAGGAAGACACTACGTAAATGGCTGAAAGAACTTCCTTTTTGCTAATCTTGCCTCTGAAAATTAGAAGATAGATCCAATGTCGCAAATTTTGTTATCTCCCACTGACCTGCGATCAAATACATTGATCTAAACAAGAGAGATCCGATACAATAAAAACCCGACTCAATGATAAAAAAAATAATCTTAAACGGAAGAATGCAAATAAATAAATAATTTATAGAATACAAACACACACCAAAATCAACAAAAATGAAGTGTTATGATATTTATGTGTTAACAATTGGCTAAAGGACTATAGAGATTCTAAGTCTAAAATTGTTTTACAATAATATCTTGATAAATAAAAATTTAAAATCATCACAATATTTATTCTCTATCCTCACAAAGTATCTACATAATTAAAAAAAAGGTTTTGTGTGTGCGTGTGTCTGTGTTCATTTTTTATATTTCTATTTTTTATTTTTTACTTTTTATTTAAGAAAGTTATGTGAGTATTTATTCAATCACCCCAAAAAATTTTTTATGCCAATTCCATTTGAACATTTGTATGCATGATGATGCAGTCTGATCCATTGGGTTCGGCATAGGCCCAATTGACTTAAAACTATTGTGGCACCTTTTATAATTATCTTATTACCATTATCTCTTACTTAATAGGATTAGGAAGTTCTGGTTTCAAAGGATTAGGAAGTACTTTTTTTAATTAGTAAGTCTTGTTCATTAAGAATTATGTTTATTATTCTATAAATAAGAAAATCTCAATGTAGTTGATTATACTTATTTGATTAATAAAAGTTTTAGTTAGTTTTCTTCCAATTACGGATTGTTTCTCAGTTTTGTTTGTAGCTTAGGGTAAGAATCCATTGTAGATTGATTAATCCTTTGGGAGATTAAACCATTATTCTTGATCGTGAATTACAGCTGCGCCAAATTAGTATCAGAGATGAAATCCTATGATTGCAGGTAAAACTTTATCTTTCCCAGATCTCAATTCCATTGTCACCTTCACCACTCACAACACCCTTTCCACCGTAGCATCCCACTCTTTCAGATCCCTACACCCTTATCCCCTGTCATCACAGACTCGAAACCGACAAAACACTGCCAAACTGCAGAACCAAAACCCAGTCTCCATCTACCCCTCTCGACAGCACCACCATCATCTTAAGACCCTAAAAACCCACCCGAGTCCATTAACCCACATCGACACCACCATCCCACCCTCGAGACCACAACACCCATTCTTGATCAACCTAGAACAACCCCTAACCCAACCTTTCTTCAACCATAAACAACCCCTAACCCTTCCCGGAATTCCAACTGAACCCAACCCACCCCCGTCAAAACCCCTAACCTTATATTCACTTTACCTTCTGCTCGTCAAACCGAATACTAGCAACAGAAGCCAAAGAACAAAGAGAAAACAGAAAGGGAAGAAGAAGGAGACTCGAATTAAAAGACGTACCTGGCACCTTGACTGCCGCAGCACCACTGCAGGTCGTTGCCGCAGCCAGGCGCCTTGTCTTCCAAGAGTCTTGTTGTCGGCAAGCGCCTCCACTCCTCTCTCGCTCCCTACCTGCATCCACAAAAGTCCCAACACTTGTTTTTATTTGTGAAAACTGTAGACAAGAGCCAAGTCAATAGTTTCACTTGGGCCTAAGTTTGGTTTGACTTGAGCCCATATCCTGGGGGCTTAACTTAAGCCCGATCCTAAACAATAGCCGGCTAGACATGCACTTAAGTCCTACCTGACCCAAACCCAAATCCAGACACACACATATCATCATCATCAAAGCCTTATCCCAATCATGTTGGGATCGGCTATATGAATGGAGAGACGCGCACACACATGAAAAAAGCAAATCTTTTTTTTTTTTCACAAGGCTATCAGTACTGGTCAAATTTCTAGCAGTAAATTTACCGAGAATCATTGCGACAATTGCATCAAAGATTTGTACATACTAACAGTGAATCTTTCAGCTATACTAATCCACAACCCCAAAGACTTCAATTAGAGGATGGTCCCCGTGAACTAATCCAAGACTTTCTTCATCATCTTTCTAATGAAAGAGACAATAGCGAAGCTCCGTAGCAAAATGAATGACCTCTTCAGAAAGGTCAAATTGAAGGTTCGTGATTTTTTCGAGCAATCTGATACTCGAGTCTTCCTTGACTGGTTGACTTCGATAGAGGATTATCTCACCTAGTATCATATCGAAGATTTTCAACGAGTTACTTTTGTCAAGATGAAGCTCAAAGGTCCTGCTAGAATCTAGTAGAAAAATATTGATGATCATAATGAATAGATGAGATGCCCTTCCATCACTCGATGGGGAATTATGAAAGAAAAGTTGGAAGAGAAATTTTTGTCATCTGATTATATTAATACCTTCCAACGAAAGCTCATCCATCTTGAATAAGGCTCCATGACCATTGATGATTATACTCACAAATTTCATGAACTTTGTATTTGTTGCAGAGCAAGTGAAAACAGATAGCCTAATGGTCACCAGTTATCGAGAGAGATTGTGCCTAGACATAAAAAGTGCAATAACAATCTTTGATTTCACCAGTATTGACAATATCTCTTGCCAAGCCTGGAGAGTTAAACAAGAGTTGCATCAACAACACTTTAGCAATCAAGTCAAGGAGTCCACCTATAAAAAAGGGTCCTGACCTTAACTCCAATCGAACCACACAACAAGGGTTCCGACCTCCTCCTGGTCAACCACAAAATTAGCCTCAAAGATAGCCACAAGCCACCCCCCCCTTGGGATTGATAAATACTCAACAAATTCAAAAGTGGCAGCCAAATTAGAATAATCTTCGAGTACTAGCCTGAATAGAAAAGTGGGATATTATGTCATTCTTGCAAGCAACACGAGCATTATTCTAAGGAATATCAACATGGAAATTCACATTATGAAGGTGGTATAGATGATGATGAGAAATATGATAAGCACATTGAGATGGAATCGCCTGATTAGGTTCTACAACCTGAGTTTGAATAGTTAGTTGAAGTTTCAGACCTTGCTGACCATAGTCCCTTGCTTTTCCTTCATAGCTACCTTCTAGTTGCAGATAATGCAGAGGATGATATTGATGAGAATCTAGCTCTTATTTTCAGACTCGAGTTATTTGCAAAGGTAACTGATGTAACATCATTATTGATGGTGATAATGCTATGAATGTAATAACTAAAAAAGCAATTGATAAGTTGCACTTATCAATTACAAAGCATCCAAAGCCTTATAGAGTTGCATGGGTTGATGATTATGCTCTTCTAATTCGACAACAATACATTGTTTCAATCAAGCTTGGTTCTTATGAAGATAACGTCAAGTGTGATGTTATTCTCATGAATGTTGCCCACATCTTACTTGGACGCCCTTGGCTTCGTCACCTCAAGGTCATCAATGATCATGAAAATAATTCTTATTCTTCTACATGGAATGCATACGAATGCAATGGTGGCCCTTGACAACCCATTTTCATCACCGAAGGCAACTCCTCAAGCATCACTCTACATCTTTATAATGCGCAAATTTGAAATTGAAAGTAAAAAACAAGGTGTGATGTATGCTTTGGTGGCTAAACAAGTGCTAGATTCCAATGAAGATTCAAAAACATCTATTCCCCAAGAGGTAACCCCAGTACTTCATGATCTTTTTGATTTAATTTAGAATGAGCTTCCACAAGAATTGCTAGCAATGCACGATATTCAACATGCCATTGATTTGCTTCCTAGAGTGTCTTTTCCTAATTTGTTTCTTATTAATGAGTTCGTTTGAACATGCTGAACTCAAAAAGCAAGTGAATGATTTGTTACAACGAAGATATATTTAGGAAAGCCTAAGTCCATATGTAGTACCCACTCGCCTTACCCCAAAAATGGATGCAGCTAGCTTATGTGCGTGGATAGTCATGCCATTAACAAAATCACTATAAAATATCACTTCCTTATCCCTAGGCTTGATGATATGATTGATCTTATGCCTAGTGCTTCTATCTTTTCAAATATTGATCTTTGTAGTGGCTATCATCAAATCAAAATTAGGCTAGGTGATGAATGGAAAACAGCTTTTAAGACCACATATAGCCTTTATGAATGGTTAGTTATGTCTTTTGGATTGTCTAATGCTCCCAGCACTTTCACGTGCATGATGAACCAATTGTTGAAATCCTTCATTCGAAAGTTCGTGGTTGTCTACTTTGATGATATCTTGATTTATAGCAAATCACGTGAGGAGCATCTTGATCATTTATGGAGTATATTTCAACTTCTTCGCAAAGAACAGATCTATATCAATTTGAAGAAGTGCATTTTCATGAGCAACTCTATATTAATTTTTTAGCTTTGTTATTTTCTCAAAGGGCATTGCAATGGACCCTTTTAAGGTGCAAGCTATTCTTAATTAGCCTCTTCCAACTACTTTGACTGAAGTTCGCAATTTTCGTAGACTTGCTACTTTCTATAGCATATTCATTCACGACTTCAGCAGTATTATATCCCCACTCACCAATTGTATGAAAAAAGTGACTTTAAATGGACATCTGTAGCTACAAGAGCATTTGAGAACATTAAGCAAAAGATCACGAAAGCACCTGCTTTGCACCTTTTTGATCGCGCTTAAAATGGTGCTAAAATGTGTAATGGATTCAATGTCCAACATTGACGCACTTCAAGAGTTAAGAAGAATGGGAAATAACTACAGTTCATCATTAATTTCTGTTTGTTTACATGGGTTCTAATGCCCTGACGACGGAGATGTAGGTTGTTTACATGAGTTTGCAAAATTTACAGCAGCTCTATCAACTCTTAGATGTGATCTCAATTTGGAGAATACAATGAAATATACACAAAGTAAAAAAAATGCAAAAAAAAAGAAGGAAAAAATGGGGTGACCGTGACCCACGGTCACTGCCCCAGGCCAGTGACCATGGGTCATGGTCACTGGCACCTGCCAGTGACCGTGAGTCACGGTCATTAGCAGGCAGTGACTTTTCAGTTACTGTTTTGCCTCCGTTTTTTGTGTTGTTCATGCCGATTCTTCTTTTTAACTCTTTTCAAGTGTTGGGACTCCTTTTTATGACTCTTGGGGTGTTGAAAAACTATTGAGAAGATCGAATTCAACTATGGAATCGATTGAAAACTTTGTAATTCATCATTCGTGTTTACGGACAGTCTTTTGTTCGAGTCTGAAGAGGGTATCATAGGAAGCTGAAGTTGTGTCATTCTGAACCTATAGCTTTCAAGGAACTGTTGACCCATAAAAATTGCAAATACTGTAGCGAAGACACCTCATCTCAGCTTAATTTAGGCTACAGAGGTTATTTACAGATCCTGTGGAATCACTGTGAGAACCGGCATTCCATGAAGATCAAGATAGCTGGAACTCTCAGAGGAAGTTCAAATTTCGGGTTGAACAGAGATCATCAAACTCAAAAGCCACAAGCATGTCAGCCTGAAGTCAGTTCCCCCCAAGCCAGGGGGTCACTGACCAAAGTCCTGCTTCCCGATGTCCAAAATTAATGAAAATTTAGACGCGAAGCTTCAGTCATGCTCAGAAGATACTTTGCAAATTTTCAAGATGAAAAGACTCTGTTTGGCCTAAATTTCATTACATGTCAGCTTAGAGGACAGTAATCCTGAATTTGGGGGTCATCGGCTAAGATCTTACTTCCAGAAGGCCAAAGCAAATAAAATTTGGAACAAATGCTCAAAGAATGCCCCAAGTTATTCTTCCAAAGTTTCAAGTCAAGGGGAGGCTGTTCGGATAGAAAACAGGCTAACTATCTCAATGTGGAGTGAATAGTGACCTAACGCATGCAATGAATAGGTTACTGTTCGAAATCCCACTTCCTCAAATCCAAACTGCATGAAATTTGGATGAATACTCCAAGATGCTCTTGACGTCAGTCCCTCCAAGTTTCAAATCAAACCGGGGTCATTTGGGCTTCAAACAGCTGAAACGAGGGCCCACTGTCATAAAAAAGTCAACTGGAGAGTTGACCAAGTTCAGATGGTCAAACAAAGCTGAAAATTCTATGAAACACTCAAAATAGTGTCAAGAAGTGTTCCTCCAAGTTTCGTGGCGATTGGACGTCGTTTGGACCCCGAACAGGAGGAAACAAGCCATATATGCAAAAATCCAATAATGGGCCTTGGGAGTGACGGGGGGCCCACAAACAAAAGGAGTTGACCAAGTTCAGGTGGTCAAACTGAGCTGAAACTTCTGCGACACACTCCAAATAGTGTCAAGAAGTGTTCCTCCAAGTTTCGTGGCGATTGGACACCGTTTGGACCCTAAACAGGCGGAAACAAGCCACACATGCAAAAATCCAAGAATGGGCCTTGAGAGTGACCGGGGCCCACAAACAAAAGGAGTCGACCAAGTTCAGGTGGTCAAACAGAGTTGAAACTTCTGTGACACACTTGAAATAGTTTCAAGAAGTGTTCCTCCAAGTTTCGTGGTGATTGGACACCGTTTGGACCCCGAACAGGCGGAAACAAGCCACACATGCAAAATTCCAAGAATGGGCCTTGGGAGTGACCGGGGCCCACAAACAAAAGGAGTTGACCAAGTTCAGGTGGTCAAACAGAGCTGAAACTTCTATGACACAGTCAAAATAGTGTCAAGAAGTATCCCTCCAAGTTTCGTGGCGATTGGACACCGTTTGGGCCCCGAACAGGCGGAAACAAGCCACATATGCAAAAATCCAAGAATGGGCCTTGGGAGTGACCGGGGCCCACAAACAAAAGGAGTTGACCAAGTTCAGGTGGTCAAACAGAGCTGAAAATTCTGTGAGACACTCAAAATAGTTTCAAGAAGTATCTCTCCAAGTTTCGTGGCGATTGGACACCGTTTGGGCCCCGAACAGGCGGAAACAAGCCACATATGCAAAAATCCAAGAATGGGCCTTGGGAGTGACCGGGGCCCACAAACAAAAGGAGTTGACCAAGTTCAGGTGGTCAAACAGAGCTGAAACTTCTGTGACACACTCATAATAGTGTCAAGAAGTATCCCTCCAAGTTTCGTGGCGATTGGACACCGTTTGGGCCCCGAACAGGCGGAAACAAGCCACATATGCAAAAATCCAAGAATGGGCCTTGGGAGTGACCGGGGCCCACAAACAAAAGGAGTTGACCATGTTTAGGTGGTCAAACAGAGCTGAAACTTCTATGAAACACTTGAAATGGTGTCAAGCAATATCTCTCCAAGTTTCGTGATGATTGGACATCATTCGGGCCTCAAACAATAGAAAATAGACCGCATATGCAATGTTCCAAAAATGGGCCTTGTCCGTGACCGGGGCCCAATTAATGAAAAAGTTGACCAACTTCCTGAAGTCAAAAAGGGCTGAAATTTTTATGACATGTAGAAAATAGTGTTAAGAAGCATCTATCCAAGTTTGGTGGCAATCGGACTTCGTTTGAGCCCAAAACAAATGAAAATGGGCCACATATGCGAAAACCTAAAATTGGGCCTCGTCCGTGGCCCAGCCTGCAGTCACGGACCTTCAAAGGATGTTTCCCACGATTTTGGGTGGTTTCCCTCCACTCCTCCTCCAAATCCAACTCCCCAAAATTGCACAAAACTGATTGGGAGTCTATAAAAGGAGAAAATTTGGAAGAAACAAGGGAACACACACACATAAGGAAGAAAAGTGAAGAAATTGAAGAAAGTCACCACCTAAGGCAACAAGAAGCAAGCTCCAGCAGCACTTCCACGACCATTCCCACCTTCTTTTCTTAGTTTTAAAGGTGAGCAAGAAAATTCAGAAGGAGAGAAGGAAGGGAAATGGCCAAAGTCCATACTATGTTCGTACGACGCCAATTTTTGAGAGGATGACATTGTCACCTCTGTTTCTCTCATTTGTAGGGCTTCTTAGCCATTACAAGAGTTGTGAAAGAAGTCTCTCTAGGCCTCATTTTGTTCCTTGAAAATGATAGGTTCAAATGACACAACTCCGGTTTCAAATTTGCCCATTTCGGACTTGAAACAAAAATGCAGTCCGTAAGCACGAATGATGAGTTACAGCGGTTTCAATTGATTCCATAATAAAATGTGATCTTCTTGATGGTTGTCCACCGCTCCAAAGTCATGAGAATGGAGTTCCAACACTTGAAAGAAGTTCTAAGAAAGAACCAGCGCGAACGGTATAAAAAACGGAGGCACAAGGCCATTGTCTGTCAGTGACCGTGACCCCCGGTCACTGGCAGGTTCCAGTGACCGCGGGTGAGTCACGGTCACTGGAAGGCTCCAGTGACCGCGGGTGAGTCACGGTCACTGGAAGGCCCCAGTGACCGCGGGTCACGGTCACCCCCTATTTTTTCCTCTTTTTTGCATTTATTCTTCCACCTTATGTATATTTTCTTGTATTTTCCAAATTGAGATCACATCTAAGACTTGAGGGAGGGGTTGTAAACTTTAAAATGTATGTAAACAACCTGCATCCCCGCGGTCAGGGCACTTGAACCCATGTAAACAAAAGGGAAATTAATGATGAACTGTAATTATTTCCCATCCTTCTTAACGCTTAAAGTGCGTGAATGTCGGACCTTGATTCCGTAATTCATTTCCACGCATATACATTTTTAAGCGCGATCAGAAGATTGGCGCCGTCTATGGGAATTTTATATGCCCTAATTTGTGATCAAATTTGATGAAAAATGCATGAAAGCGCTGAAAATTGCTGAAAAGTGCTGCCGTTGCCCTGAAAGTGCCGCTGTTGCACTGTAACTGCTGCTGTTGCACTAAAAGTGCTGCTGTTGCCCTGAAAACTGCCGCTGTTGCACTGTAACTGCTGTTGTTGCACTAAAAGTGCCGCTGTTGCACTGTGACTGCTGCTGTTGCACTGAAAGTGCTGCTGTTGCCCTGAAAACTGCCGCTGTTGCGCTGTAACTGCTGCTGTTGCACTGAAAGTGCCGCTGTTGCACTGTAACTGTTGCTATTTTACTGAAAGTGCTGCTGTTGTGTTAAAGAGTGCTGCTGTTTCACTGAAACTGCTGCTATTATACTGTAACTGCTGCTATTGCACTGGAAACTGCCGCTGTTGTGCTGGAAACTGCTGCTGTTTCACAAAAAACTGCTGCTAAAAGCCTGTGACCGGGGCACACGGTCACTTACCTATTTTTATGATGACAAAGGCTTATTTAACCTCCAATTACACCCATACAAGACCTTTGATGTCTGCAATGGGTTTGAAAATATCATTAAAGGACTTTTGCACCTTGAAGTGCATATTGTTCATACAAATGAAGGCATTGGGCACCTTGATGTACATACACTTGCCATTTAATTGGAAGAATTTGCACTTTGATGTGCATAACTTGATTGAATGAATTCGCACCTTGATGTGCATGGACCAAATCATCACCCTTGTCACTTTAGAAGAGTGATGATTCAGTTCAAAGGGCTTCTGACCCATATAAAAAGTTTATTAAATCAGTGATAAGACCAACGACATTGTAATTATGCATTGTCCGGCGTCAACCACTGATGGATCTTGTGTGGTCATTGTGATAGTGGTGCAGGCTTGATCCTGTGGGCCCTATCCCTTTGATTGATCCAACCCTCTCTTGCTTATAAGTTTGACACAGATAGTCTAGATATGCTGCTGAAATTTTGGTAGCAAGGACTAGTCAGCATAGCGTGCTTTTAAGCCTGACTCGATAAACCCGAAATGCTGCAGAAATTCTGACAGTAGGGATAATCAGCATAGCATAATGAGATGGGATTTATGCCTATATCTAACCATTTCGGTTCAAAACCATGTTGGTCTAGATGGCATCTATAAACCATTCCGGCTAGCCCAAGAGGCAGCCATGTTGGTTATACTATCTCATCGGCTAACTTTTTGCAGGAAACAGCATGGGTTCTTTGATCATCACTTTCGACGAAGCTAAAAAGAGATTGTTCAAAATCTCCATGGCTCAAACCACAAGGGCACCCAAAAGGGGCTGAATGAACACCAATGCTCCTACATCAAGGGTCTCGGTCTTTCAAAGGCTTTCTACTCCTTTAAGCTACATGACCTCAACCTATAATGGGTCATCAGAAACCCTGAAGCCCATCAAGAAGGCAAAGACTCCTCAAACTTGGGTCTCCAAATATGCCCAAAACCCCTTTGGAGTCTTTCACAAAAGTCACTATGACTTAAAACATAAAGTGAGGTCGGAAGACAGTAATTTTCATATCACCAAGCCTCGTTTGGGGGCAAGGCAGGTCCGGTCCACGGATCATAAATCAATGGTACTTAACAAGTCACATTTAATGACTGCTCAATGCTTAAAGTCACCACTTACTAGGCCCAAACAGCGGGTCATTACCAAGCAAACACCAAAGGACTTTCGGCAATTCCTAACTCGTAAGAAGGTCCAGAAGGGTGCATCCATCCCCAGATACAGTACGTGGTCACCTCAACCACACACTCCAAAATCCAATATGGCTGAGAACAAACTCTTGGCCTCAGTTGAAGATAATACTTTCTATTCTCTGACTCAAAAAGAAGGACGGAGGTTTGGCAGGGGGCATCTACCTTCTATCATAATGGCACCTTCTCCGCTATCTTCACCCCAAGGCTTATCATATGGCGCTGAAGGCAACAAACAAGCTGAGCGATTGGTCATCAATAATTCGACCGATCTCGCTCATTTCAAATATTCGCTCCAACAGAAGAAAGTGCAAAAGAAAAAGAACAAGGGGGGTCCTATTGACATCCTTTCACTTCCCACTTCAGATTCCATGGATTGGGAACGAGTGACAAGCACTTCCAGGCCGTTGGTTGCCAAGTTTAAAGATCAGACATCAGCAGCCAGGATGGCTAACCAACTCAAGAAGAAAGCTTTAGCCCATTACAAAGACCAAACTCAGAAGCTGTCACAGTGCAAGATCACTAAAAAATGGGTGGTTAAAGAAGATGATCCGGACTTGACCTCGTCTTGCATGGTCGCGCCAGGTTCAATTCGAAGAATTACTCAGAGTATGGCTCGGACTCAATTACAAGAGTCTGATTCAAACTCTCATTCAAGTAGCACTTCTGAAGATCATGTCGAAACTGATTTTGACGATGATCCTATCACTATCTTGGACACAAAAGATAGTCAATATACTCCTCAGGCATTAACATCATCCTATCCCCGTCATTACACTGTGTTTATGGCTGAAGGGAATGGAACTAACAAGGATGGAAATGACGATGCTAGTGGCAGTAAAGATGCTCATGAAAAAGATGCTAGTGAAAATGAGAATGACAATGTCAGTGATGTTGTCAAACAACAAGGAGCTATGATCGACCACTTAACTGCCCAAGTGAAAATCTTAACAGATAAGCTAGGTGGTCTGGATGAAGTTCAAATAAATCCTCCATTTGCCAACAGAAGAGAACAAGCAATGATCATGAAGAATGCCACTAAAATTGACCTTCTCACAGCTCAATTCAAGTCCCTAACAGACAAGGTGATAGCTGCAGGTTTTACTGGTGGTGATCATTCATCAATCCTTGGTCTTCATGCAAATCCTGAAAAACATGTGACCTTCAAAGAAGTTGAAGAGATACTGACAAAATCAAAAGTGGAGACCAGAATGAAAAAGAAAGGTATTACACCCAAGTATCCCCCGGAATTTGATTTGGTTCCATTTCCACCAGATTATAAACTTCCGACTTTCCAACTATACCTTGGGAAAGGGTCGGCATATCAGCATATTGTGCATTTCAAATCACTCCTAGGAAGCCTGCCAGAGTTAGATGCACTAAAAATAAGACTATTCGTCGGCACATTGAAAGGAGTCGCCTTCGATTGGTACAAGCAGTTACCAGAACTCTCATTCATGACATGGCCGATCACAGAAGAGAAGTTCTTACTCCATTTTCAGGAGGAGGATCAAACAGTCACCTTTGCTATGCTCAGCAGCACAAGGCAGGGAGACAACGAAACTGCACAGGCCTTTATCAATAGATGGAGAGCATTATCCTATAAATGCTTGGAAAAACCATCTCAAAGGGCAACGATCGAAATGTGCAAAACCAATTTGCAACCAGAAATCAAGGCTATTATACTTAGTCATAAAACTAAGTCTTTGGCTCGATTGGTTGAAGTTGCCACTGATGCAAAACTAACTCTCAAAGAGATCAGTCAAAGTCAAAGCTATATTGAAGATGCCTTCTCTGAGAACTCTTAAATAACTTAAGGGATTGCAGGGCAAACTTGCCTACATTTGCAGCCTCAACTCCAGGCAAACCTCTCATCCTCTACATTCGAACTCTTGATCACTCTCTGGGGGCATTGCTAGCTCAAAAGAAAAACGAGGAAATTACACCACTATATTATTTCCAATGAAATGTATTTGGTTTCCAACACCAATCCACTGAAGGCATTTGTGACAAAAGCTGGTGCACTGGGTGATCGTTTATCCAAATGATCTATTATTTTCTCTCAATATGAACTGCTGTAAAGAATCCAATGCTATCCCTCCATGGCATAGAACACTGCAGCCAATGGACTTGTTACAGCTTTCAACAAGACTATTTGCAAAATTTTGAAGAAAATGGTCTCTGTCAACAAAAGGTTGGAGTGCCAGGCTTCCTGAAGCATTATGGGCTTACAGAACTACAGTTTGTGGTCCTACCAAATCAACACCGTACTCCTTGGTCTATGGTTGTGAAGCTGTAATACCTTTGGAAATTCAACTTCCCTCTTTTCGGGTGGCTGTGATAAACAAATACACTGAAGAAAAGAATGCCAAACTCAGATTACAAGAGCTAGAAAGCCTTGATGAGAAAAGACTTGTCGCTCGACAAAGTATTGAGTTGTATCAAGCTCGTATGGCTGCATCTTTCAAAAAAAAAAAGTCAAGTATAGAGCTTACAAGAAGGGAGATCTAGTCCTTGCAGTTAGAAGACCTATGTTTTCCACGCAATTGTCGAGAGGCAAGTTCGAACCTAAATGGGAAGGACCTTTTGTTGTCGACAAGGTTTACTCCAATGGCGCCTATGCGCTCCTCACACTTGAAGGGGAAAGATGCATGATGCCTATCAATGGAAAACTTCTCAAGAAATACTATACCTGAATGTCATTGGTACACCCAAACCATGTACAATGTACCCAAACCATGTACAGTGTACATTCTCACTCCTAACCAAAATCAAAATCCTTTGGTTTCGAGCCTTACAACCTATGACTCGTAACCAAAATCCCTCAGATTTGTATAAAATGACTACGAGGATCAAGTCCTTCGACCCCTCTAGTCAAACCTTTGTTACTCAGATAATGTCCTTACAAGACCCCTTGTAACATCCTGCTATATAGATTAAGTCTTTTTACAGACTCTATATAGCAAAACTCAGCTATGTGGAATAAGTCTTTTTGCAGACCCCATATAGCTAATCCTTAGTTGTATAGAACAAGTCTTTTTGCAGACCCTATATGACTGCCTTCGGTTATATAGAACAAGTCTTTTTGTAGACCCTGTATAACCAAAATCTAAACAAAAACCAAAACCAAATCTTTGTCCTGAGGAATAAGTCAAGGATCCCGGGGAAAGCCTCACACATGGGCACCGGATAACATCCACTTTGTTTGACCCCTTTCGACACCAAAAGGATCAAGTCATGGATCCTGGAGAAAGCCTCACACATGGGCACCGGATAACGTCCACCTGTATGACTCCCTTATTTTCGATTTGTGGATCCAAAAGATCACAAATCACACACTTTATACAAGTCTGAGAAAACCAAACCAAACAAACCATCCACATAAACCATATCAAACCCCCACAAAAAATCAACCCAAACACCCATACCAATGACAAAAATAGAAAGAAAAACATTTTCCATTGATATCCATTTTAAAGTTCGAATACAAGCAGTGAAGTCAATGTACACATGGCCCTCAAGGCTAATCAGAAAAAGCAAAACCATCAAATGGAAGGTGCAGCAGAGAATCTCAGTCCAGGAACTCCTCCGGTTTTCCCTTGGCATTTAGCACTTTTGCCATGAGGATGCGCCCTTTGTAGCTTGCATAAGCTGGGATAGCAGTACTAATGTCAATCTCGTCCAGCTTACACCAATACGAATACCAGTTTCTCGATGACAAAGCCTTAGCCCTCTGGAGCCACAATTTAACATCAGATGCTTCATTTGGGTCTTTTGGATTAGGCCCTCTTGTGGTCTTACCCTTGGCACGACTTTTAGGTGCCGCGGCAGTGGCAGTTGCAGGTGCTTTACCCCTTCTATCTGCAAAACAAATCAAAAGAAAGGAAAGATGGGTATCAGTAACGATGATATGGAACTTCTCAAAAAAAAAAAAAATTCGGCAGCATCTCCCCTTAGTATAAGACCAAAAACAGAAGGCAATACTCAGTTCTGAGACCAAGAATTGGCATCAAAGGCACACTTAAGTCTCAAAACCGAAGCTCCCGGTCCAAACAGATGTTCAAGCACCTTAAGACCTTTTCAGGGGGGCAGCAGGTTCGTGTTCAAGCACGAAAATGGCATTCTATAATTCCCACAGAGGCTCTGATCACAGAAAGTTAGACGCGTGTTCAGTGGTGTGTATGTTACTACTCAAACACAGGTGGATGTCCTTTCACTAAGTTTAATAGTGAGGGTTAACACTTAAACGAAGTGGTAATGGATTCTGTCATACTGTGAACAAGAAGTGCAATTTGTGCACTTAGATACAATGACTGTTTAGTTTAAAAAAAAAAAAAACTCTCGGTCACCCTTTCTTCTTTGTTGATTTGAGCAAAAAAAAAAAAAAAAAAAGCTCTGTCTCCCTTTCTTCTTTGTTGATTTGAGCAAAAAAAAAAAAAAAAAAAAAAAGCTCTGTCTCCCTTTCTTCTTTGTTAATTTGAGCAAAAAAAAAAAAAAAAAACCCTGTTTGGCCTCCTTACCCACGGTCATTGCAAACTTGAACTGGTGGGACCCATTGCCGAATCCCCTCGAGCTCAAGTCCTTCCCATAAATACAATTTGGTTATGGTTAAAATCAGTGGAGTCTAAGATCAAGTCTTGATGGATTCCTCCTTCTTCACCACGATCTCTGTGATCTTTTGCAAATCCTATGAGGGGTCCACTTGGAGTAATTCACCAGAAATAATCCTATTTTTAGGGTATTTCGAGGGAAATTATATATAAAAAAAAGATGCGGAGTCTCTTTCCAAATCAACTTTGGGTCAAAATTTGATTTCAAACCAATGTCTCAAATTGTTTTTCATCAAAACCCATAAAAGCCAATCTCTTTCAAAATTACATCTCATTTTGTCAAAATTGCATCTCATTTTAAATCATGTCAAACCAAGTCAAAATCCAAACTTTGATTTTTGAAAATGAACCAAAAATCCATGAAGATCCAAACCCAAATTCATTTTCTCTAAAACTTTTGAATTTCTTAAAACCTCAGGGATTCTTTTTGTGGGTGTTCCCCACATCCCCACAGAGACGCCACTCTGGATATCTGTGAAAAATAGGTCAAAAGAAAACCAAATTCATTTCCAAAATCCAAACAAAATTCATAAACTTCTGAATTTTCTAAATACCCAAGGGATTTCTTTGTGGGTGTTCCCCACAGTCCTCACGGAGATGCAACTTTTGATATCCGTGAAAATAGGGTAAAGAAATTCAGATTTCTTATGACTTTTCAAAATTCCGTCATCAAACCCTTCATGGTTTTTATCAAAATTTTCAAATCCCAAAGTTTAGGCCTACAACCTACCTTGACCAACTGTCTTTTCATCAAGCCATCCATCATTCTCACAGATTGGCTATTTCGAGGCACAACGATTATTATACTATAATCATTGCACCTCGAGGGGGCACTTGTTGACCCATAAAAATTGCAAATACTGCAGCGAAGACACCTCATCTCAGCTTAATTTAGGCTACAGAGGTTATTTGCAGATCCTGGGGAATCACTGTGAGAACCGGCATTCCATGAGGATCAAGATAGCTGGAACTCTCAGAGGAAGTTCAAATTTCGGGTTGAACAGAGATCATCAAACTCAAAAGCCACAAGCATGTCAGCCTGAAGTCAGTTCCCCCCAAGCCAGTGGGTCACTGACCAAAGTCCTGCTTCCCGATGTCCAAAATTAATGAAAATTTAGACGCGAAGCTTCAGTCATGCTCAGAAGATACTTTGCAAATTTTCAAGATGAAAAGACTCTGTTTGGCCTAAATTTCATTACATGTCAGCTTAGAGGACAGTAATCCTGAATTTGGGGGTCATCGGCTAAGATCTTACTTCCAGAAGGCCAAAGCAAATAAAATTTGGAACAAATGCTCAAAGAATGCCCCAAGTTATTCTTCCAAAGTTTCAAGTCAAGGGGAGGCTGTTCGGATAGAAAACAGGCTAACTATCTCAATGTGGAGTGAATAGTGACCTAACGCATGCAATGAATAGGTTACTGTTCGAAATCCCACTTCCTCAAATCCAAACTGCATGAAATTTGGATGAATACTCCAAGATGCTCTTGACGTCAGTCCCTCCAAGTTTCAAATCAAACCGGGGTCATTTGGGCTTCAAACAGCTGAAACGAGGGCCCACTGTCATAAAAAAGTCAACTGGAGAGTTGACCAAGTTCAGATGGTCAAACAAAGCTGAAAATTCTATGAAACACTCAAAATAGTGTCAAGAAGTGTTCCTCCAAGTTTCGTGGCGATTGGACGTCGTTTGGACCCCGAACAGGAGGAAACAAGCCATATATGCAAAAATCCAATAATGGGCCTTGGGAGTGACGGGGGGCCCACAAACAAAAGGAGTTGACCAAGTTCAGGTGGTCAAACTGAGCTGAAACTTCTGCGACACACTCCAAATAGTGTCAAGAAGTGTTCCTCCAAGTTTCGTGGCGATTGGACACCGTTTGGACCCTAAACAGGCGGAAACAAGCCACACATGCAAAAGTCCAAAAATGGGCCTTGAGAGTGACCGGGGCCCACAAACAAAAGGAGTCGACCAAGTTCAGGTGGTCAAAAAGAGCTGAAACTTCTGTGACACACTCAAAATAGTTTCAAGAAGTGTTCCTCCAAGTTTCGTGGCGATTGGACACCGTTTGGACCCCGAACAGGAGGAAACAAGCCACACATGCAAAATTCCAAGAATGGGCCTTGGGAGTGACCGGGGCCCACAAACAAAAGGAGTTGACCAAGTTCAGGTGGTCCAACAGAGCTGAAACATCTGTGACACACTCAAATTAGTGTCAAAAAGTATCCCTCCAAGTTTCGTGGCGATTGGACACCGTTTGGGCCCCGAACAGGCGGAAACAAGCCACATATGCAAAATTCCAAGAATGGGCCTTGGGAGTGACCGGGGCCCACAAACAAAAGGAGTTGACCAAGTTCAGGTGGTCAAACAGAGCTGAAACTTCTGTGACACACTCAAAATAGTGTCAAGAAGTATCTCTCCATGTTTTGTGGCGATTGGACACCGTTTGGGCCCCGAACAGGCGGAAACAAGGCACATATGCAAAATTCCAAGAATGGGCCTTGGAAGTGACTGGGGCCCACAAACAAAAGGAGTTGACCATGTTCAGGTGGTTAAACGGAGCTGAAACTTCTGTGACACACTCAAAATAGTGTCAAGAAGTATCCCTCCAAGTTTCGTGGCGATTAGACACCGTTTGGGCCCCGAACATGCAGAAACAAGCCAAATATGCAAAAATCCAAGAATGGGCCTTGGGAGTGACCGGGGCCCACAAACAAAAGGAGTTGACCATGTTCAGGTGGTCAAACAGAGCTGAAACTTCTGTGACATACTCATAATAGTGTCAAGAATATCCCTCCAAGTTTCGTGGCGATTGGACACCGTTTGGGCCCCGAACAGGCGGAAACAAGCCACATATGCAAAAATCCAAGAATGGGCCTTGGGAGTGACCGGGCCCACAAACAAAAGGAGTTGACCATGTTCAGGTGGTCAAACAGAGCTGAAACTTCTATGAAACACTTGAAATGGTGTCAAGCAATATCTCTCCAAGTTTCGTGATGATTGGACATCATTCGGGCCTCAAACAATAGAAAATAGACCGCATATGCAATGTTCCAAAAATGGGCCTTGTCCGTGACCGGGGCCCAATTAATGAAAAAGTTGACCAACTTCCTGAAGTCAAAAAGGGCTGAAATTTTTATGACATGTAGAAAATAGTGTTAAGAAGCATCTATCCAAGTTTGGTGGAAATCGGACTTCGTTTGAGCCCAAAACAAATGAAAATGGGCCACATATGCGAAAACCTAAAATTGGGCCTCGTCCGTGGCCCAGCCTGCAGTCACGGACCTTCAAAGGATGTTTCCCACGATTTTGGGTGGTTTCCCTCCACTCCTCCTCCAAATCCAACTCCCCAAAATTGCACAAAATTGATTGGGAGTCTATAAAAGGAGAAAATTTGGAAGAAACAAGGGAACACACACACATAAGGAAGAAAAGTGAAGAAATTGAAGAAAGTCACCACCTAAGGCAACAAGAAGCAAGCTCCAGCAGCACTTCCACGACCATTCCCACCTTCTTTTCTTAGTTTTAAAGGTGAGCAAGAAAATTCAGAAGGAGAGAAGGAAGGGAAATGGCCAAAGTCCATACTATGTTCGTACGACGCCAATTTTTGAGAGGATGACATTGTCACCTCTGTTTCTCTCATTTGTAGGGCTTCTTAGCCATTACAAGAGTTGTGAAAGAAGTCTCTCTAGGCCTCATTTTGTTCCTTGAAAATGATAGGTTCAAATGACACAACTCCGGCTTCAAATTTGCCCATTTCGGACTTGAAACAAAAATGCAGTCCGTAAGCACGAATGATGAGTTACAGCGGTTTCAATTGATTCCATAATAAAATGTGATCTTCTTGATGGTTGTCCACCGCTCCAAAGTCATGAGAATGGAGTTCCAACACTTGAAAGAAGTTCTAAGAAAGAACCAGCGCGAACGGTATAAAAAACGGAGGCACAAGGCCATTGTCTGTCAGTGACCGTGACCCCCGGTCACTGGCAGGTTCCAGTGACCGCGGGTGAGTCACGGTCACTGGAAGGCTCCAGTGACCGCGGGTGAGTCACGGTCACTGGAAGGCTCCAGTGACCGCGGGTGAGTCACGGTCACTGGAAGGCCCCAGTGACCGCGGGTCACGGTCACCCCCCATTTTTTCCTCTTTTTTGCATTTATTCTTCCACCTTATGTATATTTTCTTGTATTTTCCAAATTGAGATCACATCTAAGACTTGAGGGAGGGGTTGTAAACTTTAAAATGTATGTAAACAACCTGCATCCCCGCGGTCAGGGCACTTGAACCCATGTAAACAAAAGGGAAATTAATGATGAACTGTAATTATTTCCCATTCTTCTTAACGCTTAAAGTGCGTGAATGTCGGACCTTGATTCCGTAATTCATTTCCACGCATATACATTTTTAAGCGCGATCAGGAACAAAATGAGGCCCAAAGAGGCTTGTTCATAACCTTTGTAATGGCCAAGAAACCCCCCCCCCCCCCCCCCCCCCCCTGAATGAGAAAAACAAAGATAACAATGTCATCCTACGAATAGACATCAATGCATGGACATGGTTTTTTCTTTAGCTACCCTCTCTTCTCCTCCTCCTCTGAACCTTCTTGCTCACCTTGGCAATTGAGAAAAGGAGGGGAAAAGGTCGTGGAATACTACTGTCCTCTTGTTTGAATGCTTTTGATTGCCTTTTTGTTCTTCCTATTTTCTCTGTGCGTCTCCCCTTTTTCTGTTCAAACACTACCCCTTTTATAGAGTCTTCAGGTGGTTTTTGGCGGTTCCAGGGAGTTAAAGGGAGTTGTGGGAAGTTATACTTCGAAAGGAAGTAGAGAAGAACCATCCAAAACCGTAGGAAGTGTCTTTTGGAGGTCCGTGACAGCAGCCGCGGTCACGGAAAAGGTCCAATTTCGGGCTTTTGCATTTGTGACCCGTTTTAGCCTGTTTGGGGCCCAAACGATGTCTAATCATCACAAAACTTGGAGGGATGCTTCTTGACATTATTTTGACCATGTCATAAAGTTTCAACTCGTTTTGACCATCTGAAGTTGGTCAACTCCCTTGATGAACAGGCCCCAGTCACGGATAAGGCCCATTTTTGGACTTTTGCATTTGTGACCCGTTTTTGCTAGTTTAGGGCCCGAACGGTGTCCAATTGCCACGAAACTTGGAGGGATGCTTCTTGACACTATTTTGAGCATATCATAGAAGTTTCAGCTCATTTTGACTATTTGAAGTTGGTCAACTCCTTTGATGAACAGGCCACGGTGATGGGCAAGGCCCATTTTTGGACTTTTGCATATGTGACTCGTTTTCACATGTTTGAGGTCCAAACGAAGTCCAATCTTCACAAAACTTGGAAGGATACTTATTGACACTATTTTGAGAGTGTCATAGAATTTTCAGCTCATTTTGACCATCTAAAGTTGGTCAACTCCCTTGATGAACAGGCTGCAGTCACGGGCAAAGTCCATTTTTGGACTTTTGCATATGTGACTCGTTTTCACCTGTTTGAGGTCCGAAAGAAGTCCAATCTTCACGAAACTTGGAAGGATACTTCTTGACACTATTTTGAGAGTGTTATGGAAATTTCAACTCGTTTTGACCATCTGAAGTTGGTCAACTCTCTAGTTGATTTTTCATGGAGGTGGGCCCTTGTTTCAACTGTTTGAGGTCCAAATGGCCTCGGTTTGGTTTGAACCTTGGAGGAACTGACGTCATGAACATCTTGGAGTATTCTTCTAAATTTCATCAACTTTGAACTTGGGGAAGTAGGATTTCGAATAGCAACCCATTTATTGCATATGTTAAGTCACTATTTACCCCACATTGTAGCTAGTCAGCTTGTTTTTCTACCCAAACGATGTCTAGTTGACCTGAAACTTTGGGAAAGCAACTTTGAACATATTCTGAGTATGTATTCCAAATTTCATCAGCTCTGACCCTCTGAAAGTAGGATTTTGGCTAGTGACCTCCATGGCACGGGGGGTCATTGTCCTCTAAGCTGACATATAATAAAAGTCAGGCCAAACGGAGTCCTTCCGACTTAAAAATTTGTAGAATATGTTCTGAGCATAACTAAAGCTTTGTGCCCAAATCTCATCAATTTTGGACATCACGAAGCAGGACTTTGGTCAGTGACCCCATGGCTTGGGTGGGACTAACCCCAAATTGACATACTTGTAGCTTTTGGGTCCGATGATGTCCTCTGTTTGACCCGAAATTTTGTAGGGCCTGTCTTGGGGCATCATTTGAGCTTCCTTTGAGAGTTTCAGCTAATTTGATCTTCATGGGGTGTCACTCTGCACAGGAACTCACAGAGCATAGTATATGATCATCTGGACCAAGTTTGGATCTAAATGATGTCCAAATGCTCTGAATCCTTAAGGAGTAGTCTTTAAATATATTTGAAAGCATTTTGTTGAATAGGAGCTTGCTTCAACATGTGGAAGTGCCAGGTCCCGCAGTGATTCCCAAGGAGCTGGCAAAGAGTCACTGGAGCTGATTTGAGCTGAGATGAGGTCTAAGTGCTTTGAAAACTTTGGAACTTTATAATCCAAAGTTTTTAATTTCTTCACTGCATTATTTGCAAATTTTTATGGGTCAACACTTTTAGATTTTGACAAAGTTTTTTAAGTTGCTTGTGATGCTTCCAATGTTGACATTAGCAGAGTTCTTAGCTAAGAAGGTCATCCCGTGGCATTTTTCAGTGAAAAGCTTTCTAATGTCAAATGCAAATACTCTACATATGACTTGAAATTTTACATAGTAGTTGTGACACCCCGATCTTAGGAATTAGGGATTAAAATGGGTCACCAGGGTGTGGATACGTAATCCCATAACAATCTATGCCATGTGAAGATACGTACGAATCACTACAAGAGAGATTCGACAGGAATGTGTGAGGAAAATCCACCAACACGTAGATTTAATTTCAACCATAATGTGGAAACCTATTAAATACGCCTTTAATGATCATAAGCAGTCATAGAAAGAACATTATACAATCATGAAAGGAACTTAAAGTCTTTTAATTATCCATTCCCATCACACAAATCCACAAATCACTTAAACATGTTCAATTATACAATCTCAGAGCACATGTCCATCAATTAATGTCCCAACATCACTAAACTTATCAACCCAATCAAACCCTTTTTTGTCGCTCTTCGTAAGATAACTAATAATATATGTCATATTCATTCTACTCTTCTATACCCCTAAATACAGTTGAAGTACCCTCCGAAGACACGTCGACAGTTGTGTTGGGATTGGGTTTAATACCTATCACACCAAGCGTAGCACTGTTAGCATGACAGTTAAGCAAATATAGAGATATATAAGACTATCATGATGTATCAAATGAATTAGGAATAGATAAATGTAAAACTAATTCAAGTATTGAATGGGCAATTGAAGCTTCAAAACTACAACACAGAAAAGTAGTTATTGCATGCAACATGGAGTTTTGCCTTGTTTTGATCTCATTATTCTTCAATTCCTTTTTTTCCCTTGAAATTCTACAATTCTTTAGTTTTTTTTTCCAGTACATGTCCATGTAACTTAGATTTTAAATTTGTTTTGAAATGACTTTCATGGCATGTGGCTATATTAAAACCATTTATGGAAGTGGGAATATCGTAGAAAACCTATGATTCCACTATTATTGATTAAGAATAGAAAGTGAGAATATTAGCTACATATGTGTAATGCGTAGACTATTAGTAGGAAACCTATGGTTTAAAGAAGATTTTTAGTTTTCTTTTAGAAAAATAAATATTCAATATTTTAACAATATTTGAATATTAATAGGTTTTAATAAAGCTTAATTTATTTTTTCATGTGTTGGGTGCGGGCACTGAAACATTAGTTATTATATATATAAAGAGAATTTCCTCCTTCGCGAGAGAGAATGAGTACGCGACAAGTGGCATGCATTTAATAAAGGCATACACTTATCAAAACTCTCTTTCCTATAATATGTCTCTCAATCTTTTCCTAACATCTTTTCACTATATACATACTATACTCCACCCTATACTACCTAAAATCTCTCTCTCTATATGGCTTGAACCATCACATGATTTTAGGGATGCCTTAGGAGTTTAATTGAAAAAAAAGTTAATGGGGCCCATCATCAATTTGTTAGTAATCAGATGGGTAGTTTAGAGTTAACCATTGAGCCAATGAGCCCTATAAATTATAGTTGGTGTACAAAAAATAATTCAGATTAGAAAGTCTAAGCTATCCAATTTTGCATGATTCGCTATGTTTTTTTATTCACTTTTCATCTTCGTGGGCCTGGGCATTTCACTTTAATAAGTAAAAAAATCAGCTACAGTTTTCCCCTTTTACTTATCAATCGGCTCATTATGCAGTTGATAGTTTGAATTTAAGATGAGGGCCTGAGGAGGAATCTCCAACAAGGTTTTTTTTTTACTGTTCTTTCTTTCTTTTTTATCCATTAATGGGGTCATCATTGATTTTTACTATAGGTGGGCCCTCATGTTAGATCCAAGCTATAGAAATTTGGGGCCCACTTGTAGATCATATATAGTCTACTTCATCTTCATTATTTTTCATCAACTAAGAGGCCTACAATTTCCTTTCAATGTTGATGGTATCATTTTATAGGGCTCATTGTGGAATCCACTTTCAAATGCTTTTTTTTTTTTAAATCTCAAGTTCAAACAATGTATGGGTCTCATTGTAAAAGTCAAAATTTTTCTTTTTAATCTCACAATTTATGAGGCCACTTTCATGGCCAAACGAATGTATTTTACAACTTTCTTCTCATTATTTTTCTTTCATTGTTGTATAATATCATCTTATGGGCGTCATTTTGGCATCCAATTGATTTCAAAATCCACATATAATTTTGAGATTGACATCAACTTGTGCTTAAAGCACAAATATAATCAAATCAATTAGGTCCTAAAATCTTTGTACTTTACGTAATCTTCTCCTAAAACTTTGTAGCTTTTCACTCATGAGTTTCCATCTTTACCTCATCTCTATCTTAATCATTGCTTAACATGATAATAAGTTCATTGTCAAGCCCATTAATTGGATCCATACAAAAAACAACTTGGATACCCTTGGGTAGTCCATCTTATTGCTCAAAAGTTCATTTAGACCTTTTGACTAGGGCCCAATAGTCAACATTCTTTAGTTTTATTTTCTTTTTTAGCCCGTTATTTTATGTAATTGAGTCATTCTTCCAATAGCACATACTAAATAACTTGATTAGATCATTTTGCTTGTTTTATACTTTAATCGTTTGGCCTTTTGAAGTTCAATGTTAAATGTATTTGTGTTTTGAATTCTTATATGATAATATTTATTTATAATTTAATTAGATATTTACAAATAATTTCATTTTACCTTAGGAGCAATTTAGATTTTGTTGGTAATTGAGCCACACACACTAATGGATGATTCACAATTGGATTTGGGAACCTACAAAACTTTCAGCCTAAACAACTCAAACTAGAGGCCCTTTTTGTGCATTGTTATGAGTCTAGTTTTTATTAGCTACCTTCATCTCATTTTTTTTATAATTTTCACTCACAACTGGTGCACATGATAGTTTCAACCAATACGAATGTGTGTGTAGTTTTTATTAGCCTATCCCTCAGGCTCAAGCACAAAGTCTATTGGGCTAGGCTTGGCAGGAGATACCCTAGATTATAAAAGAAGAAAAAGAAAAAAGTAAATGAACCATATGATGAATAATAACACGATTAACAAGGTCTTATGTGTTGGCAGTTAATAGGCCGAATGTCGTGGGTCCCAAGTACCCATCTACAACATAGTGGGCCAGATACAAGCTAGCAACATATAGTTGCACATTTGCACTATTGGGTAAGTAGGTTTGCTATTGTGGATCCAATAGGTAAAGTAAATAATGAATAACATAATTAACACAATCTTATGGGTTAGAAATTAACGGGAGGTATGAAAAAAAGAAATAAAAATCAAATCAAAACAACATTTTCCACATAGTATTCTCTTTTTAAAAAATTTAAAAAGCTTTGGATGAAACCTTATCTTGCTTCTTCCTCATACCATTATGATTCAGAGAAGATTTTTTTATTTCCTGTTAGTTAAATAAAAATTCAATATTTTAACTATATTTTTGTTATCATTTATATGATAATATTCATTTATATTTTTAAATTTTAAAAAAATTAATTAATTTCTTTCATGGCTTGTGTTGGGTGCGGGCCTTGAAGCACTAGTTATATATATTATAACAATACCCCCTTTCACGGGAGGGTGACACGTGCTCAGCCCTCTTCGTGAGAGAGCGACACGTGGTGCTCTCTTAATAAAGTCCTCAAATTCTCTTCTCTTTGAAATCTACAAATACAATCTAATCCCAATAAATAAGGATCTTAAATTAAAAATGATATTCTCCATCTCACTCAAACTCTTTAATTTTAGATCAATAAATAAGGATCTTAAATTAGGAATGATATTATCCATCTCACTCAAACTCTTTAATTCTCCCTAAAATCTTTCCTAATACATGGTTTCCTATTCGCAAGGCAAGCACTCAATACATGGAGTAGGAAGCTGTGAAAATTCATTTCCTTTGCCCGGTGATCAATGTGAGAGGACTACCCATGCCTCCAATGAAATTAGGATATTGGCCCTCTAGCATAGCTTGGTTTCTCTCAAGAGTCACATGCCAATGCCCACATATTTTGTTCCTTACAAAAATATTTTGGGAATGACTACAATTACCTAGAAATTCAATAACATTATGTGGGGCTCTTGGGACTCACAATTTGTCTTAATTATTATAGACTTATTTATCCTTAATCGCATCCTGTGTATTTATGCTAACAACCTATTCTAAGTCGTACATGTGGTATGCATTAAATGCATTTTCTTGATTATTTATCCTAATTAAACTTAATTATTTTATTATTCAAATTTTGCATGGACCCACTTATATGTAAGCAAAGATTATATATTTTCATCTAAAATCGTTACTTGTTTTCTGGTCCAGTTAAAGTATGCACTTTAATATTTTGTTCATTATTGCATTCTATGCAAGCTAATTATCTTTTCTCCGATAATTTTAATAACATTAGGCTAATTGTTATCAAAATTATAATTTTGGCAAAAATATGCTGAAATGTTAACTAAACTGGCAATCGGGAGTAAGGTCCTTACCATATAGGTAAGTGATAATAATAGAGACTTAAAACAACAAAATGCAAAAATACAAATTATTGTACGTAAGTGGTATGACAATAGGTGGCAAGGTCCTATGCAGCCAACCTAGATCTTTTCGCGGTTAAAAAGAATTAAATAAATTATAATAAAAATTAAAAAAACATAATTATTATATATGACACATAAATAAAGAGCGGACCCCATACATTTGAGGCCATTGGCCATATTCAATAATTAAATTAGGCATGTACAAGTGAGTATAATTATTATAGTTGCTGTTGTTGTCATTAAAACTTGAGTTAGAATACTTTATCATTATAGGCCCACTTAATTAATTCAAATTTTATCATTCCCTTATTCTTTCCCCCATTCTACTTCTACCACCCTTTTTTGTTTTTGTGAATATGTAATATTTAATATTTATATTTTCTATGATATGCACATATATTGCTTTTATATTTGAATATAGGTTTTTTTCTTCTTTTGTTTTGGCCATCAATTTACTCTCTTTTTTTTTTCTTCTATTGTGGCAAGGACTAATATGAGAAAAGCTAGTTTGAAAATAATGACAAATGTTAAAGATGCATATGCAAGGAAGGGTGGGGCCCACTGATGTAGTATGCATTGCATACATGAACAAGTGAGGTAGTAGGGGTGTTCATGGGATGGACTGGGCTAACCTAATGCATATTCAGTCCTAGCCCAACTTTAGAATTACTAGCCTAGGCTTGGGCCAAGCCCAACATTGGCTGTAAGAGTTAGGCCTGAGCCCACCAGGCTAAATTGGGTTTTTTAATCAATTATGTGGCCATTTGAGTAACTGTTTATATTAATTAAATTAAATTATATGCATTCATTACAAGGGTCGAGCCGAGCTTTGGGTATTCTATCACTTAATTTAAGTCTATTTCAATTATTAAAAGGGCTCTAATTACATATCCAAGCCCGCCGGCTCGGGCTGGCCTAACCCAAAATCACCTCTAGGTGGGGTGGTTTGTAGCAAGTGATTTTTCTCATTAAAATTCTCTCATAAACTTATTTTTCATGTATTGAAAATGTATTATTAATGCAATGTTCAAGTATGTGGGTGAGTTTGATGGGCATTTTTTTTATCAGTGTGTGTCATATAAGTTGGGGATCACTTCCATTTCATTAGCTACAATAGCATAGTTAAGGTAATTAGATATTGAAATTTCTATCTTAATTCTTTCTTAGTTGAATAAGCAACAACACTACTATATAAGAAGAGAACAGTCTCTCTTACCTTTTTTTTGGTATAATTTAGTAATAGAAAACTTAAGGAAGAAGTTTTACTAAATTTATTTTTTCATTTGGTTTTGACCTCATTCAAACTTATTATTATTATTATTATTATTATATTTAAATATCATTATAATGACTACAATGTTCCTTTTTTTCTCTCTCTCATTACCAGCTACAATCATGGCTTAGGTATTTTACTTTCCTATTGACCATTTGTTTCAAATACGTATATCTTTTATTTAAGATTTAAGCTTTATCTTGAGTTCATATTGAAGGTTTTTGATGAGAGATCCTCTAGAATGGATTAATGTCAATCTTAATAATATGTGTGCAAACAATTAACTATGCAGCGGAAATAAATCAAACAAAAGCACACACCACAAGAAGACGCAGATTTTACATGGAAACACAACGTAGGAAAAAACCATGGCCAAGAATTAAGCACTATGAATCATACTAAAGTTACAATAGAATACTCACAACCCTTATCGAGTTGCCCCTCAACCTAAGGACTTTGTGATTCCCTTGCACAGCTCCCTGCTACAACGACCTCTTGCCATTCTTTGTGACAGATCCAAAACACCTATACGCCTTCTAAATGTTATACTTGACTCCCAGAGTAATCTTCAACACTCAGAAAAGTAGAAGACACTGATCTCTAGAGCAAAAATTCAGCCCTTCAACTTTCCAATGAAAGAACTCTAGAGAAGGTGATCTCTAAAAGCAATCTTCTTCTTAGAACAATGAGATCTGTGTTTTACACCTTAGGGTTGAGAGAGAACCCCTTTTTATAGCCCCAACCTCACAAGTATATTTCGATCAAGAATAGAGTTGGAATCAAACAGGCAAGTTTCCCTTCAATTCAGACTGAAAAATCACAAGTCAATGCACTTTCTACACTTGCTCGATCGGTCGGATTAAGGTTATGACCTAGTGAAGATTTCAGCATTTTCCTGCAAATTTCTGGAGGCCATAACTTTCTCATTTTAGCTCCAATTGAGGTGATCTTGGGCTCTACGGAATCCTCTTGAAACAAGTTTTCCAATAGTAGGTTGCATACCCATATCCAATGCTTGGTTTGTGAGATATGACCTTTTTAATCCATGTTGTCCGTTGAAAACCACTTCAATTTGTCATTTTTTATTCTATTTCTTCACTTTAGTGCATTAAGCGACTCAAACCATTGTCCATACTCAATGATATGTAAAATACAACACTAATGTACTCAAGTTTTTTCTAACACATGAATTTGCCAACCAAAGAATACTTACACATATATCGCTTCATTTTATATTATTTCATCAGTATCCCAAATCAATATAGGGTATAGAGATTTGTTATTGGTTTAAGATTTATACTCTTATATATTAATACCTTCATCTAAGAAACTTACATGATTGATTTGCAATTTACGTGAATTCATTGCACCTTTCTTTTTCCTTTTTCTTTTTTTTTTATAGAATTTGACATAGTAAATTTCAAAATGTTAAATAATATATCTATATATTTTATATTTGCTTTATTTGTTATATCATCAGGTATTTTGGCTTTTTTGGCCCATGTTGGGCATACGCCCTATGTTGCTAGTATATATAAAGATGATTTTCCCTTCGCGAGAGAGCGTGAGGGAGCGACACGTAGTGCCCCTAAAATAAATAAAAAATATCTAATCTTCACTCCTAAAATCTCTCTCATTGCTACCACTCTTGACATTCTCCTCCCCTACAAAATCTCTCTCTTCCTAAAATCTCTCACTCAAATTGGATTGGTATTTGCTCAAGTTTCATTCAGGTTTGATTGGGCTTTGGGTTTATCATCAATGGATGATAAGTTCTAGCAAAGAAAATGAAGAGTAAAAGATTGGACAAGAATCAGTCAAGTCTAACAAAAATATTTTCCTATTTCACATTTACAGAAGTTATATATAATGTTAATATGCTTATGCAATTATATTTTTTTAATAACTATCATGGGTTTTTAGATTTTTTTTTAGGTCTTAACATGCCTTACTTAAATTATGATGCTAAAATATTATTATGGGTTTGTTTAGGGTTTAGCACTGTGACCCAAGTGGGCCAGATTATTAGTGTTATTATAAGCACTGAAGAGGGAAACCATTTGTTTTGGACATTTTTTTAGGACTTTGACATAAATTATGAAGTTTTCAAAACAAAATTGATACCCAAAATAGCACTATTATAATAATTTATCACATTATAATTGATTATAATATGTGACATTATATAAGTACATAGTTTGTTATCATGATATATTTTAAAATTGATAGTCTATAATAAAAGAGAGAGTTGGTTCATCAATAAATAAGTCATATGTTGGGCTATTTTGAGTGTTATCACTATTATTATTTAACAATTATTATAATAATTTATTAATATATCCAAATAATTTATAACTTATCGTGATACCCAAAATGCTCAAGATTATGTAATAATCTGACTCACTATTTTGTTATCTAAGTGATAAGGCTAATTGCGGTGGGATAGTACTTAAATTTTTTACCCCGAGTGGGCGAGATTATTAGCACTGTTATAAGCACTATCAACATTATTGCACTTTTTTTTTGGTAACCCAATCAAGGGGGTTGGGACGTAAGAGAATGCCCACCACTTAGGAAGAAAGGCCATTGAAGTGGGAAGATCGAAAATAGGTCGCCGAAGGTCCAAAATGGGAAATGGCCCTTGAAAATATCATAAACTAGCACGAGCATCTTGTTGGAGGCCTAAGTAACTTTTAAGAATTGACGTTTCATGAACCGGACTCCTGATTAGAGAATTAAATGCAAAAACCAAGGATTTTACTCACTTAGGCTTGAAAATAGGCCATCGAAGGTCTAAAATGGGAAATGACCACTGAAAAAATTGAAAACCAGCACGAGTACCTCATTCGAGGCCAAAGTAACTTGTAGGAACTGACGATTTATAAATTAGACTCCCGATTTGTGAAATAGACTAAAAAAACCAAGGATTTTCAACACTTACGCTAGAAAACAGGTCACCAAAGGTCCAAAACGGGAAACCAATACTAGCATTTTGCTCGAGGCCAAAGTGACTTGCAAGAACAGATGGTTAACAAAACGAACTCTCAGTTTATGAGTTAGATGGAAAAGTCTAGGATTCTCGAAACTTTGCCTCGAAAACAGGATGCCGAAAACATCTAGGAAAAGATTCTATATATAGACATGTTTGTCTTACATTTTTAATTTAATTCATTGAAAATATTCTAATATTGTTCTTATCATTGTAGATTGATTGGAGCTTTGGGGTCAATAGCAGACTAGTTTGGAATGGTGTTTTGGTAATTCTTAGTTTATTTGTATTTGTATCTTGGACATTTATATGGGACTGTATCAATGATTGTAACATTTGTTGTATGAGATGAATAATTCAATGTATAAATTAAGATATTAATGTACTCGTTGATTAGAAATTGCTGAAAATAGTAGTTGTTGTTTGTTTATTAGCAACTCTTGTATATATGGATATGTTTTGTTAGATACAAGTGCATGAACAGGTGTAGGACCAAGTTTATGTTGGATATCGGTGTATGAACAAGTTCACAGGAAAATTATTTTAAAAAAATAAATGGTACTTTTTTTTTGTTAGAGATAACTTTTGCCGATGAAAATTCACATTTGCCAATGTTTTATTGCATTGGTAAAGGTTTTTCACAGCTTTTTCAAACTGTAAAAAACCTTTATCGACGTATTTTAAAGTCGATAAAGGTTTTACAAAATCTTAAAAAGGAAACACTCTAAATGTCAGTAAAGTTTTAATTTCTTTCCTTGTTAAATTATTAAATATTTTACAGATGAGAAAATGCATCAGTAAAGTTTGTTTACAATTTTTTACAACCTTAAAATATTTTACAAACTCATTTTAATGTCGGTAAAGTGTTAGAAAAATTTAAAAAAAGGAAACACTTTTACCAACATTTTTAATTATTATTTTTTCTTGTAAATTATTGTATATTTTACCAATGAAAAAAATAAGTTAGTAAAGGTTTTTCATAATTTTTTTAAACTTTTAAATATTTATTGACGCAATTTAATGTCGGTAGAATTTAAAATTTTTTTGTGTGAAATTATAAATACTTTATGACAAAAAAGTCAATAAATTGTTTTCCCACTATATTTTTGGAATTGTAAAGACATTTTACTGATGTAAATTATTGTTGTTGAAGATTTAATTTTGGCCGACATAATACAATTTTGTTAGTAAGTTCTTTCCTCCCCTAACTTTTATCGACGAGTGGCCGACACAAATATTTGCGTCAGTAAAGATCATTACTGATAGTTTTGTCTATTTTGATGAAGACTATTTTCGTAGCTGTTGACCCATAAAAAAAATCACAAATATTGCAGTGAAGACATTGCAAGCAAATTCCAAGTCAAAAGGCACATAAACCATAGGATTATGGAATGCTAGGTCGAATACTGCATCTAGATGTTCAGAGCTAATGCAATCCACTTAGAAGACTTCAGATGAGCTCAGAATGCAATAATTCAAGTTTCAGATTTAATGGACTTCATTTGGTTACTCAACTCACCAAACACTAAGTTTGAGGGGTCACCAAACAAATTTAAACTTCTAGGTTTCCAAAGTGGCTGAAACTCTCATGGCAAGTCTAAAGCATGCTTGAGAATGATGTCTCAAAGTTTCAAAGCATTTGGACTTCATTTCAACTCAAACCAAGTTTAAGTGACTGTTTGCCAACTCCTTGGGGGTTACTATGGAAACTAACACTTCAACATATCAAAGTAAGCTCCAACTCAAGGGAATGCCTTCAAGTGCATTTAAAGACTATCCTTCAAAGTTTCAGAGCATTTGGACATTATTTGGTCCCAAACTCAGTTCAAATGGTCATTTACTAAACTTTATGGGTCACTATGCAAAGTGACACCTTATGAAAATCAAGTCAGCTAAAACTCTTCGAAGAAGCTCAAATTATGTTCAAAGGAAGCTCTATAAAATTTCAGGTCAAATGGGTATCATTTGACCTACAGTCTTTAAACATGTCAACTTTGGGTCAATGACCCCCGAGCCAAGGGGTTACTGACCAAAGTCCTGCTTCTCGACGTCTAAAATTGATGAAAGTTGGGCACAAAGCTTCAGTCATGTTCAAAATATTTTGCAAATTTTTTACTCAAAAGGACTTTGTTTGATCTTACTTCCATTGCATGTCAGCTTAGAAGATAGTGACCCCCAAGCCATGGAGGTCACTAGCCAAAATCCTACTTCGAGAAGGCAAAAGCTAATGAAATTTGGAAAGAAGATTTAAAATGTATTTAAAGTTAATTCCCCAAAGTTTAAAGTCAATTGAATAACGTTCGGGTAGAAAACAAGCTAACTACCTATAATATAGGGTGAAAAGTAACTTGGAACATGCAACAAATAGGTAATAGGTCATTATTCAAAGTCCTACTTCCCCAAATCCAAAATGCATGAAATTTGGATGGACACTCCAAGATACTCCTAATATTAGTCCCTCTAAGTTTCAAATCAAATCGAGGTCATTTGGGCCTAAAACAGCTGAAACAAGTGTCCATTTTCATGAAAAAGTCAACGGAGAGTTGACCAACATTAGAAGGTCATAATGGGTCAAAATTTCTATTACACACTCAAAATGGTGTTAAAAATTATTCCACAAAGTTTCGTGAAGATCGAACATTGTTTGGACCCCAAACTAGTGAGAATGGGTCCCATACACAAAAGCCCAAAAAACAGGCCTAGGAGTGACCGCGGCTGCGGTCACTGACTTTCATCGAGCAGTTCTTACTATTTTCGGTAGTTTCCCCCACTTCTTTTCAAAATTCAACCTCCCATAACCTTTTTTCAACTTCCTGAAACTCTGTAAAACGACCTAGACAATCTATAAAAGGGAGTAACACTTGAAAATGAGGACGGATAGAGAGAAAAGGCAAGAGAATTTCTACTAAAAGCTTCAAGCAAGGCATCCTCTAGCACTCGAGCCCCCTTCTTTTCTTCTCTTCATCCACTCAAGGTGAGAGATGCTTCAGAGAAGACAGAGAAGAAAGGAGGATATGAGGATTGCTTAAAAAAAAAAAACTATGTTCCTGGCAGGAAGCCAGTGACCGTGACCCACGGTCACTTCCCCAGTTTTCTTTTTTTTTTCTTTTTTACATTTTTTCATGATTTTCATGTATTTTCTTGTACTTTCCGAATTTGAATTACATCTGAGACTTGAGGAAGGGGTTATAAACTTTTCAAAACATGTAAACAATCTGCATCCCCACGGTCAGAACATTTGAACCTATGTGAACAAAAAGAAAATTAATGATAAACTGTAGTTAATTCCCATTCTTCTTAAACGCTTTAAATGCGTGAATGTTGGACTCGAATCCACTATACATCTCGCATCTTTCGAGCGCGATTAGTAGCTAAAAGTGTTTTTTGTTGTAGTGATGGATGGTATTTTTAGAAAGTCTTAAAACCAAGATTTTCTTATTTCTCTAGTTATTCGTTGTAATGACTAATGCATTCTTTGTAATTTCCAAAGAGATGATATCAATTACATATTTCTCTCTTGTCCATTTTCACAAACAGTTTGGACAGGATTGATGGATAGAGTAAGAATTCAAGTGGCTCCAAGTACTTCAATTCAGGATTTTGTTTCTTTTATGATCTTGGCTATGGATAATGATGCTGATGGAGTAGTTTGTTTAACTCATCTAATTTTCCTAGCTTTTTCTTGGAATATTTGGAGAGTGCATAATAGTAGAATAATTTTCAATAAATTTAGAAGGCCTTTACAAATCATGTATGGGATTATTCAGCAGAGTCAAAGTAGAATAATCTACTTAAACCTCTATCTTCCCCCTCCTTTGGATAGTTTGTAGAATTTACCTCCAGACACTAGTCAAAAGCATATAATTCAAAGGAAAGTCGACATATCCAAGGGATGGCATTATTCTATTATTTATTATGGGGATTTCATATTTGGCATTCTGTGGCAACCAAGTGGTAGACCAACGGAAGCTTATGCTCAACTCGATGTTCATTATGAGGAGGTAATACTTTTCCTTATCCAGCAAATCCCAAACTATCTTCCTTTTATAAGTTTGGAAATGGATGGTAAGTTATCAGGATACTTACAAGATCTAGTAAATTCACCTTGGAGATCCAGATTTACTTATAGAAGCATGGCCCAGGAGATTCATCAAGTGCATGAGATTTTTTATTCCCAGATTCCTTCTATTGCATGGAGATTGGCTAAAAGAATAGAAGGATTCACACCCCTCCAGTAGTAATGGGTGCAAATACATATAATGCTATTATAGATTATTCTTGATCCTGGGATGTGGGTTCTTTTGTGGTCTTAGTATTATTTTTTTTTATTATTTCAAGGGGTATACCCCTTCGAGATCATCGTTCTTGATGAACTCTTTTTGTATCATATTTTTTTGTTAATAAAGGGATTACTAACCTTCCAAAAAAAATTATATTGTATTATTCAGATCTATCATATAAATTGCGAAGTTCCGATTTGAATATGTTAGTCACAAAACTAACGAAGCCAACTGATCGCGCTTAAAAATGTAGGCGTGGAAATGAATTACGGAATCAAGGTCCGACATTCACGCACTTTAAGCGTTAAGAAGAATGGGAAAATAATTACAGTTCATCATTAATTTCCCTTTTGTTTACATGGGTTCAAGTGCCCTGACCGCGGGGATGCAGGTTGTTTACATACATTTTAAAAGTTTACAACCCCTCCCTCAAGTCTCAGATGTGATCTCAATTTGGAAAATAAAAGAAAATGTACATAAGGTGGAAGAAAATGTGGAAAAAGGGGAAAAAATGGGGGGTGACCGTGACCCGCGGTCACTGCCCCGTTCTTTTTTGTGCTGTTCGCGCTGGTTCTTTCTTGGGACTTCTTTCAAGTGTTGGAACTCCATTCTCATGACTTTGGAGCGGTGGACAACCATCAAGAAGATCACATTTTATCATGGAATCAATTGAAACCGCTGTAACTCATCATTCGTGCTTACGGACTGCATTTTTTTGTTTCAAGTCCGAAATGGGCAAATTTGAAGCCGGAGTTGTGTCATTTGAACCTATCATTTTCAAGGAACAAAATGAGGCCTAGAGAGACTTCTTTCACAACTCTTGTAATGGCTAAGAAGCCCTACGAATGAGAGAAACAGAGGTGACAATGTCATCCTCTCAAAAATTGGCGTCGTACGAACATGGTATGGACTTTGGCCATTTCCCTTCCTTCTCTCCTTCTGAATTTTCTTGCTCACCTTTAAAACTAAGAAAAGAAGGTGGGAATGGTCGTGGAAGTGCTGCTGGAGCTTGCTTCTTGTTGCCTTAGGTGGTGACTTTCTTCAATTTCTTCACTTTTCTTCCTTATATGTGTGTGTGTCTTCCTTGTTTCTTCCAAATTCTCTCTTTTTATAGACTCCCCAATCAGTTTTGTGCAGTTTTGGGGAGTTAATAGCAGTTGTGGGGAGTTGGATTTCGAAGAGGAGTGGAGGGAAACCACCCAAAATCGTGGGAAACCTCTTTTGAAGGTCCGTGACCGCAGACTGGGCCACGGACGAGGCCCAATTTCAGGTTTTTCGTGTATGTGGCCCATTTTCATCTGTTTTGGGCTCAAACGAAGTCTGATTGCCACCAAACTTGAAGGGATGCTTCTTAACACTATTTTCTACATGTCATTAAAATTTCAGCCCATTTTGACTTCAGGAAGTTGGTCAACTTTTTCATTAATTGGGCCCCGGTCACTCCCAAGGCCTATTCTTGGAATTTTGCATATGTGGCTTGTTTCCGCCTGTTCGGGGCCCAAACGGTGTTCAATCGCCACAAAACTTGGAGGGATGCTTCTTGACACTATTTTGAGTGTGTCACAGAAGTTTCAGCTCTGTTTGACCACCTGAACATGGTCAACTCCTTTTGTTTGTGGGCCCCCGGTCACTCCCAAGGCCCATTCTTGGAATTTTGCATATGTGGCTTGTTTCCGCCTGTTCGGGGCCCAAACGGTGTCCAATCGCCACGAAACTTGGAAGGATACTTCTTGACGCTATTTTGAGTGTGTCACAGAAGTTTCAGCTCTGTTTGACCACCTGAACATGGTCAACTCCTTTTGTTTGTGGGCCCCCGGTCACTCCCAAGGCCCATTCTTAGAATTTTGCATATGTGGTTTGTTTCCACCTGTTCGGGGCCCAAACGGCGTCCAATCGCTACGAAACTTGGAGGGATGATTGTTGACACTATTTTAAGTATGTCACAGAAGTTTCAGCTCTGTTTGGCCACCTGAACTTGGTCAACTCCTTTTGTTTGTGGGCCCCGGTCACTCCCAAGGCCCATTCTTGGAATTTTGCATATGTGGCTTGTTTCCGCCTGTTCGGGGCCCAAACGGTGTTCAATCACCACGAAACTTGGAGGGATGCTTCTTGACACTATTTTGAGTGTGTCACAAAAGTCTCAGCTCTGTTTGACCACCTGAACATGGTCAACTCCTTTTGTTTGTGGGCCCCCGGTCACTCCCAAGGCCCATTCTTGGAATTTTGCATATGTGGTTTGTTTCCGCCTGTTCGGGGCCCAAACGGTGTCCAATCGCCACGAAACTTGGAGGGATGCTTGTTGACACTATTCTGAGTATGTCACAGAAGTTTCAGCTCTGTTTGGCCACCTGAACTTGGTCAACTCCTTTTGTTTGTGGGCCCCGGTCACTCCCAAGGCCCATTCTTGGAATTTTGCATATGTGGCTTGTTTCCGCCTGTTCGGGGCCCAAACGGTGTTCAATCGCCATGAAACTTGGAGGGATGCTTCTTGACACTATTTTGAGTATGTCACAGAAGTTTCAGCTCTGTTTGGCCACCTGAACATGGTCAACTCCTTTTGTTTGTGGGCCCCTGGTCACTCCCAAGGCCCATTCTTGGAATTTTGCATATGTGGCTTGTTTCCGCCTGTTCGGGGCCCAAACGGTGTCCAATCGCCACGAAACTTGGAGGGATACTTCTTGACACTATTTTGAGTGTGTCACAGAAGTTTCAGCTCTGTTTGACCACCTGAACATGGTCAACTCCTTTTGTTTGTGGGCCCCCGGTCACTCCCAAGGCCCATTCTTGGAATTTTGCATATGTGGCTTGTTTCCGCCTGTTCGGGGCCCAAACGGTGTCCAATCGCCACGAAACTTGGAGGGATACTTCTTGACACTATTTTGAGTGTGTCACAGAAGTTTCAGCTTTGTTTGACCATCTGAACTTGGTCAACTCTCCAGTTGACTTTTTATGAGAGTGGGCCCTTGTTTCAGCTGTTTGAAGCCCAAATGACCCCGGTTTGATTTGAAACTTGGAGGGGCTGACGTCAAGAACATCTTGGAGTATTCATCCAAATTTCATGCAGTTTAGATTTGAGGAAGTAGGATTTCGAACAGTAACCTATTCATTGCATGCGTTAGGTCACTATTCACTCCACATTGAGACAGTTAGCCTGTTTTCTATCCGAACAGCCTCCCCTTGACTTGAAACTTTGGGAGAATAACTTGGGGCATTCTTTGAGCATTTGTTCCAAATTTTATCTGCTTTGGCCTTCTGGAAGTAAGATCTTAGCTGGTGACCCCCAAATTCGGGATTACTGTCCTCTAAGCTGACATGTAATGAAATTTAGGCCAAACAGAGTCTTTTCATCTTGAAAATTTGCAAAGTATCTTCTGAGTATGACTGAAGCTTCGCGTCTAAATTTCATTAATTTTGGACAACGAGAAGCAGGACTTTGGTCAGTGACCCTCTGGCCTGGGGGGAACTGACCTCAGGCTGACATGCTTGTGGCTTTTGAGTTCGATGATGTCTGTTCAACCCGAAATTTGAACTTCCTCTGAGAGTTCCAGCTATCTTGATCTTCATGGAATGTCGGTTCTCACAGTGATTCCCCAAGATCTGTAAATAACCTCTGTAGCCTAAATTAAGCTGAGATGAGGTGTCTTCGCTGCAGTATTTGCAATTTTTATAGGTCAACAAGTGCCCCCTCGAGGTGCAATGATTATGGTATAATAATCGTTGTGCCTCAAAATAGCCAATATGTGGGAATGATGGATGGCTTGATGAAAAGACAGTTTGTCAAGGTAGGTTGTAGGCCTAAACTTTGGGATTTGAAAATTTTGATAAAAACCATGAAGGGTTTGATGACAGAATTTTGAAAAGACATAAGAAATCTGAATTTCTTTGCCCTATTTTCACAGATATCAAAAGTAGCATCTCCGTGGGGACTGTGGGGAACACC
The DNA here is from genome assembly GCA_037013555.1 of Sextonia rubra. Taxonomy (NCBI): domain Eukaryota; kingdom Viridiplantae; phylum Streptophyta; class Magnoliopsida; order Laurales; family Lauraceae; genus Sextonia; species Sextonia rubra. The sequence goes on along the minus strand of JASUAD010000006.1, from coordinate 57,665,430 downwards.
CACAAACGAATCCCTTAGGTATTTAGAAAATTCAGAAGTTTATGAATTTTGTTTGGATTTTGGACATGAATTTGATTTTCTTTTGACTTATTTTTCACAGATATCCAGAGTGGCATCTCTGTGGGGATGTGGGGAACACCCACAAAAAGAATCCCTGAGGTTTTAAGAAATTCAAAAGTTTTAGAGAAAATGGATTTGGGTTTGGATCTTCATGGATTTTTGGTTCATTTTCAAAGGTCAAAGTTTGGGTTTTGACTTTGCTTGACACGATTTAAAATGAGATGTAATTTTGACAAAATGAGATGTAATTTTGAAAGAGATTGGCTTTTATGGGTTTTGATGAAAAACAATTTGAGATATTGGTTTGAAATCAAATTTTGACCCAAAGTTGATTTAGAAAGAGACTCCGCATTTTTTATATAATTTCCCTCGAAATACCCTAAAAATAGGATTATTTCTGGTGAATTACTCCAAGTGGACCCCTCATAGGACTTGCAAAAGATCACAGAGATCATGGTGAAGAAGGAGGAATCCATCAAGACTTGATCTTAGACTCCACTGATTTTAACCATATTGTATTTGTGGGAAGAAGGGTGACACGTCAATGACTTGATCTTGAAGGGATTAGGTAGTGAGCTTCACTAGTTCAAGTTTGCAATGACCGTGGGTAAGGAGGCCAAACAGGGGTTTTTTTTTTTTTTTTTTTTTTGCTCAAATCAACAAAGAAGAAAGGGAGACAGAGCTTTTTTTTTTTTTTTTTTGCTCAAATCAACAAAGAAGAAAGGGAGACCGAGAGAGAGAGAAAAAGAAAGAGAGACCGGGAGAGAGAGAGAAAAGAGAGAGAGAGCGGTGAAAGAGGGAAAAAAGTCAGCGACAAAGAGAGAGAGACCGGGAGGGAGAGAGAAAAAAGAGAGACCGGGAGAGAGTGGAAAGAGAGAGAGACCGGGAGAGAGAGAGAAAAGAGAGAGAGAGAGACCGGGAGAGAGAGAGAAAAGAGAGAGAGAGCGGTGGAAGAGGGAAAAAATCAGCGACAAAGAGAGAGAGACCAGGAGGGAGAGAGAAAAGAGAGAGAGAGACCGGGAGAGAGAGAGAAAAGAGAGAGAAAAGAGAGAGAGACTGAGTGAGACAGAGAGTGGGAGAGAGAAAACTGAGAGAGACCGGGAGAGAGAGAGGGAGAGAAAGACTAAGAGTGAGAGAGAAACCGAGAGGAAAAAAAACTGAGAGAGAGGGAGAGAAAGACCGAGAGAGAGAAACCGGGAGAGAAAAAAAAGAAACTGAGAGAGAGGGAGAGAAAGACCGAGAGAGAGAAACCGGGAGAGAGAGAGAAAAATTGGGAGAGAGAGACAGACCAGGAGAGAGAAAAACTGAGAAAGAGAGAAAGAAATTAGAAAAGAGGGAAAAAGACTGAGAGAGAGAAATCGGGAGCCCAAATTGAACCGATTGAGAGAGATAGACTGAGACTTCAAGCTTCATCTCAGTTTTCTTCTTCCACCTTCCATCGTGTGGATTTGTTGACTGAAGAAAATTGCCATGGCCGGTAAGTTTCTGTATCTCAACTTCTCCAAACTCTGTCATGGCCAAATAGACAACTTGAGTTTTGCCTGGGATTTCTTCATTCTTCTTTTGGATGCATAACATGATTTGATTTTGCATGATGAATGTTTTCAAATTGTGGCACAGTCCGGGCAAACACTATGGTCATGGCTGATTTGTGACTGACTGTGTGAGCACACTCACGGTTACAACGAATGGCAAGATGGAATTGAATCTGGGCTCTGTTTCGCCCTTCTGCTTTCTTCTTTCTTGTCTTCTTATGCAAAAACCCATATTTTCATTCGGATTACAACCTGCACTATCTGCAGGGGCTCCTGGTCACCAGCTGTTGATGGAATGCTCAATTGAAAATTTTACTGAATTCACTTCCTGTCTTCTGCTGTAGTGCTGTTTTATTAAATTTGGGATTTGCCCAAATGCACTCTCAATCACAGCCATTGCTGTCTTGCTGGATTCAACCGATTTTCTTGGCACATGATGGAGCCCTGAATTTCATTCTCTGGTAGAGTCCACATCGAGCAAGCCAAAACAGCTGTTGTAATCCATGGTCATAACTGAAACAATTTGTAAAGTGTTCACAGTCATGACTGAAAAAACTTTGCTGAATTTGCTTCTGACCTTTTGCTGTCTTGGCTTGGTTAATTCCATGGTCGCAGAGTACTCATGTATACTGAATTGAATGGGCTGCAGTTCTTTTTTCTCTTTCTGATATTTGTGTTCAAGTTCAGGCTAGGCATTATCCAAATACAACCATGGCACAATGACTCTTAATCATAGGCCATCTAAATGATTTTATCTCCTGCTATGGTGACTCATATGAATTGACTTTGTTATTAGCGAGAATGCTTCTGACCAAACAGTGGTAAAGCTAGCCACAGATTCCAAGAGACTATTGTGACTTCTTTTTTTTTTTTTTAGCATAGTGAAAGCATAAATCGAATCACCATAGCCTCTGTGGGAATTATAGAATGCCATTTTTGTGCTTGAACACGAACCTACTGCCGCCTGAAAAGGTCTTAAGATGCTTGAACATCTGTTTGGACCGGGAGCTTCGGTTTTGAGACTTAAGTGTGCCTTTGATGCCAATTCTTGGTCTCAGAACTGTGCCTTCTCCTTTTGGCCTTATACTAAGGGGAGATGCTGCCGAATTTTTTTTTTTTTTGAGAAGTTCCATATCATTGTTACTGATACCCATCTTTCCTTTCTTTTGATTTGTTTTGCAGATAGAAGGGGTAAAGCACCTGCAACTGCCACTGCCGCGGCACCTAAAAGTCAGGCCAAGGGTAAGACCACACGAGGGCTTGATCTGAAAGACCCAAATGAAGCATCTGATGTCAATTTGTGGCTCCAGAGAGCTAAGGCTTTGTCATCAAGAAACGGGTATTCGTATTGGTGTAAGCTGGACGAGATTGACATTAGTACTGCTATCCCAGCTTATGCAAGCTACAAAGGGCGCATCCTCATGGCAGAAGTACTGAATGTTAAGGGGAAACTGGAGAGGTTCCTGGACTGAGATTCTCTGCTGCACCTTCCATTTGATGGTTTTGCTTTTTCTGATTAACCCTGGAGGCCATGTGTACATTGACTTCACTACTTGTATTTGAACTTTAAAATGGATATCAATGGAAAATGTTTTTCTTTCTATTTTTTTCATTGGTATGGGTGTTTGGGTTGATTTTTTGTGGAGGTTTGATATGGTTTATGTGGATGGTTTGTTTGGTTTAGTTTTCTCAAACTTGTATGAGGGTGTGATTTGTGATCTTTTGGATCCACAAATCGAAAATAAGGGAGTCATATAGGTGGACGTTATCCGGTGCCCATGTGTGAGGCTTTCTCCAGGGTCCATGACTTAATCCTTTTGGTGTCGAAAGGGGTCAAACAAAGTGGATGTTATCCGGTGCCCATGTGTGAGGCTTTCCCCGGGATCCTTGACTTATTCCTTAGGACAAATATTTGGTTTTGATTTTTATTTAGATTTTGGTTATACAGGGTCCGCAAACAGACTTGTTCTATATAACCGAAGGTAGTCATATGGGGTCTGCAAAAAGACTTGTTCTATATAACTAAGGATTAGCTATATGGGGTCTGCAAAAAGACTTATTCCACATAGCTGAGTTTTGCTATATAGAGTCTGCAAAAAGACTTAATCTATTTAGCAGGATGTTACAAGGGGTCTTGTAAGGACATTATCCAAGTAACAAAGGTTTGACTAGAGGGGTCGAAGGACTTGATCCTCGCAGTCATTTTATACAAATCTGAGGGATTTTGGTTACGAGTCATAGGTTGTAAGGTTCGAAACCAAAGGATTGCAATTTTGGTTGGGAGTCATAGGTTGTGAGGCTCGAAACCAGAGGATTTTGATTTTGGTTAGGAGTGAGAATGTACACTGTACATGGTTTGGGTACATTGTACATGGTTTGGGTGTACCAATGACATTCAGGTATAGTATTTCTTGAGAAGTTTTCCATTGATAGGCATCATGCATCTTTCCCCTTCAAGTGTGAGGAGCGCATAGGCGCCATTGGAGTAAACCTTGTCGACAACAAAAGGTCCTTCCCATTTAGGTTCGAACTTGCCTCCCAACAAGTGCGTGGAAAACATAGGTCTTCTAACTGCAAGGACTAAATCTCCTTTCTTGTAAGCTCTATACTTGACCTTTTTGTTGAAAGATGCAGCCATACGAGCTTGATACAACTCAATACTTTGTCGAGCGGCAAGCCTTTTCTCATCAAGGTTTTCTAGCTCTTGCAATCTGAGTTTGGCATTCTTTTCTTCAGTATATTTGTTTATCACAGCCACCCGAAAAGAGGGAAGTTGAATTTCCAAAGGTATTACAGCTTCACAACCATAGACCAAGGAGTACGGTGTTGATTTGGTAGGACCACAAACTGTAGTTCTGTAAGCCCATAATGCTTCAGGAAGCTTGGTACTCCAACTCTTTTTGTTGTCAGAAACCATTTTCTTCAAAATCTTGCAAATGGTTTTGTTAAAAGCCTCAGCAAGTCCGTTGGCCGCGGGGTTATACGCTGTAGATGGACAACACTGGATTCCGTATTTGTCACAGAATCTGTAAAATTTGACCGGAGCCTTCCAGTGAATTGGTGTTGGAAACCAAATACATTTCATTGGAAATAATATAGTGGTGTAATTTCCTCGTTTTTCTTTTGAGCTGGCAATACCCCCAGAGAGTGATCAAGAGCATGAATGTAGAGGATGAGAGGTTTGCCTGGAGTTGAGGCTGCAAATGTAGGCAAGTTTGCCCTGCAATCCCTTGAGTTATTTAAGAGTTCTCATAGAAGGCATCTTCAATATAGCTTTGACTTTGACTGATCTCTTTGAGAGTTAGTTCTGCATCAGTGGCAACTTCAACCAATCGGGCCAAAGACTTAGTTTTATGACTAAGTATGATAGCCTTGATTTCTGGTCGCAAATTGGTTTTCCACATTTCGATCGTTGCCCTTCGAGATGGTTGTTCCAAGCATTTATAGGATAATGCTCTCCATCTATTGATAAAGGCCTGTGCAGTTTCGTTGTCTCCCTGCCTTGTGCTGCTGAGCATAGCAAAGGTGACTGTTTGATCCTCCTCCTGAAAATGGAGTAAGAACTTCTTTTCTGTGATCGGCCATGTCATGAATGAGAGTTTTGGTAACTGCTTTACCAATCGAAGGCGACTCCTTTCAATGTGCTGACGAATAGTCTTATTTTTAGTGCATCTAACTCTGGCAGGCTTCCTAGGAGTGATTTGAAATGCACAATATGCTGATATGCCGACCCTTTCCCAAGGTATAGTTGGAAAGTCGGAAGTTTATAATCTGGTGGAAATGGAACCAGATCAAATTCCGGTGGATACTTGGGTGTAATACCTTTCTTTTTCATTCTGGTCTCCACTTTTGATTTTGTCAGTATCTCTTCAACTTCTTTGAAGGTCACATGTTTTTCAGGATTTGCATGAAGACCAAGGATTGATGAATGATCACTACCAGTAAAACCTGCAGCTACTACCTTGTCTGTTAGGGACTTAAATTGGGCTGTGAGAAGGTCAATTTTAGTGGCATTCTCCATGATCATTGTTTGTTCTCTTCTGTTGGCGAACAGAGGATTTATTTGAGCTCCAACCAGACCACCTATCTTATTTGTTAAGATTTTCACTTGGGCAGTTAAGTGGTCGATCATAGCTCCTTGTTGTTTAACAACATCACTGACATTGTCATTTTCTTTTTCACTAGCATCTTTTTCGTCAGCATCATTACTTCCACTAGCATCGTCATTTCCATCTTTGCTAGTTCCATTCCCTTCAGCCATAAACACAGTGTACTGACGGGGATAGGATGATGTTAATGCCTGAGGAGTAGATTGACTATCTTTTGTATCCAAGATAGTGATAGGATCATCGTCAGAATCAGTTTCGACATGACCTTCAGAAGTGCTACTTGAATGAGAGTTTGAATCAGACTCTTGTAATTGAGTCCGAGCCATACTCCGAGTAATTCTTCGAATTGAACCTAGCCCGACCATGCAAGACGAGGTCAAGTCCGGATCATCTTCTTTAACCACCCATTTTTTAGTGATCTTGCACTGTGACAGCTTCTGAGTTTGGTCCTTGTAATGGGCTAAAGCTTTCTTCTTGAGTTGGTTAGCCATCCTGGCTGCTGAGGTCTGATCTTTAAACTTGGCAACCAACGGCCCGGAAGTGCTTGTCACTCGTTCCCAATCTATGGAATCTGAAGTGGGAAGTGAAAGGATGTCAATAGGACCCCCCTTATTCTTTTTCTTTTGCACTTTCTTCTGTTGGAGCGAATCTTTGAAATGAGCGAGATCGGTTGAATTATTGATAACCAATCGCTCAGCTTGTTTGTGGCCTTCAGCGCCATATGATAAGCCTTGGGGTGAAGATAGTGGAGAGGGTGCCACTATGATAGAAGGTAGATGCCCCCTGCCAAACCTCCGTCCTTCTTCTTGAGTCAGAGGATAAAAAGTATTATCTTCGACTGAGGCCAAGAGTTTATTCTCAGCCATATTGGATTTTGGAGTGTGTGGTTGAGGTGACCACGTGCTGTATCTGGGGATGGATGCACCCTTCTGGACCTTCTTACGAGTTAGGAATTGCCAAAAATCCTTTGGTGTTTGCTTGGTAATGACCCGTTGTTTGGGCCTAGTAAGTGTTGACTTTAAGCATTGAGCAGTCATTAAGTGTGACTTGTTAAGTACCATTGATTTATGATCCGAGGACCGGACCTGCCTTGCCCCCAGACGAGGCTTGGTGATATGAAGATTGCTGCCTTCTGACTTCAGTTTGTGATTTGGTTCCTTCTGAACCTTGTTGAAAACTCCAAACGGATTCTGGGCGTATTTGGAAACCCAAGATTTGGGAGTTTTAGTCTTCTTGATGAATTTAAGGGTCATTGATGACCCATTTGGATCAGCCGAACTTATAGAGCCTGTTGGAATAGAGAGTCTCTGAAATACTAAGACTCTTGACATAGGGGCAGTAAAGTCCATTTGAGCCTTTTTTGATGCTCTTGCAGTTGGTTTGTTTTGGGTCATGGATATTTTAGAGAGCCTCTCCTTGGCCTCATCAAAAGTGATGATCAGGGAACCCATGATGTCTCTGCAAAAAGTAAGCCCACATGACTATATTAGTGGTATAACCAACATGGCTGCCTCTTGGGCTAGCCGGAATGGTTTATAGATGCCATCTAAACCAACATGGTTTTGAACTGAAATGGTTAGATATAGGCATAAATCCCATCTCATTATGCTATGCTGACTATCCCTGCTGTCAGAATTTCTGCAACATTTTGGGTTTATCGATTCAGGCTTAAAAGCATGCTATGCTGACTAGACCTGGCTACCAAAATTTTAGCAGCATTTCAGGACTATCCCTGCTGTCAGAATTTCTGCAGCATTTCAGGTTTATCGAGTCAGGCTTAAAAGCATGCTATGCTGACTAGACCTGGCTACCAAAATTTCAGCAGCATTTCAGGACTATTTGTGTCAGACTTATAAGCAAGAGAGGGTTGGATCAATCAAAGGGATAGGGCCCACAGGATCAAGCCTGCACCACTATCACAATGACCACATAAGATCCATCAGTAGTTGACGCCGGACAATGCATAATTACAATGTCGTTGGTCTTATCACTGATTTAATAAACATTTTATATAGGTCAGAAGCCCTTTGAACTGAATCATCACTCTTCTAAAGTGAAAAGGGTGATGATTTGGTCCATGCACATCAAGGTGCGAATTCATTCAATCAAGTTATGCACATCAAAGTGCAAATTCTTCCAATTAAATGGCAAGTGTACGCACATCAAGGTGCCCAATGCCTTCATTTGTATGAACAATATGCACTTCAAGGTGCAAAAGTCATTTAATGATATTTTCAAACCCATTGCAGACATCAAAGGTCTTGTATGGGTGTAATTGGAGGTTAAATAAGCCTTTGTCATCATAAAAATAGGTAAGTGACCGTGTGCCCTTGTCACAGGCTTTTAGCAGCAGTTTTCAGTGAAACAGCAGCAGTTTCCAGCACAACAGCGGCAGTTTCCAGTGCAATAGCAGCAGTTACAGTACAATAGCAGCAGTTTCAGTGAGACAGCAACACTCTTTAACACAACAGCAGCACTTTCAGTGAAATAGCAGCAGTTACAGTGCAACAGCAGCAGTCACAGTGCAACAGCGGCACTTTCAGTGCAACAGCAGCAGTTACAGTGCAACAGCGGCAGTTTTCAGGGCAACAGCAGCACTTTCAGTGCAACAGCAGCAGTTATAGTGCAATAGCGGCAGTTTTCAAGGCAACAGCAGCACTTTCAGTGCAACAGCAGCAGTCATAGTGCAACAGCGGCAGTTTTCAGGGCAACAGCAGCACTTTCAGTGAAACAGCAGCAGTTATAGTGCAACAGCGGCACTTTCAGTGCAACAGCGGCAGTTACACTGCAACAGCGGCAGTTTTCAGGGCAACAGCAGCACTTTTCAGCAATTTTCAGCGCTTTCATGCATTTTCCATCGAATTTGATCACAAATTAGGGCATATAATTTCCCACAGACGGCGCCAATCTTCTGATCGCGCTTAAAAATGTAGGCGTGAAAATGAATTACGGAATTAAGGTCCGACATTCACGCACTTTAAGCGTTAAGAAGAATGGGAAAATAATTACAGTTCATCATTAATTTCCCTTTTGTTTACATGAGTTCAAGTGCCCTGACCGCGGGGATGCAGGTTGTTTACATACATTTTGAAAGTTTACAACCCCTCCCTCAAGTCTCAGATGTGATCTCAATTTGGAAAATACAAGAAAATGTACATAAGGTGGAGGAAAATGTGGAAAAAGGGGAAAAAATGGGGGGTGACCGTGACCCGCGGTCACTGCCCCGTTCTTTTTTGTGCTGTTCGCGCTGGTTCTTTCTTGGGACTTCTTTCAAGTGTTGGAACTCCATTCTCATGACTTTGGAGCGGTGGACAACCATCAAGAAGATCACATTTTATCATGGAATCAATTGAAACCGCTGTAACTCATCATTCGTGCTTACGGACTGCATTTTTTTGTTTCAAGTCCGAAATGGGCAAATTTGAAGCCGGAGTTGTGTCATTTGAACCTATCATTTTCAAGGAACAAAATGAGGCCTAGAGAGACTTCTTTCACAACTCTTGTAATGGCTAAGAAGCCCTACGAATGAGAAAAACAGAGGTGACAATGTCATCCTCTCAAAAATTGGCGTCGTACGAACATGGTATGGACTTTGGCCATTTCCCTTCCTTCTCTCCTTCTGAATTTTCTTGCTCACCTTTAAAACTAAGAAAAGAAGGTGGGAATGGTCGTGGAAGTGCTGCTGGAGCTTGCTTCTTGTTGCCTTAGGTGGTGACTTTCTTCAATTTCTTCACTTTTCTTCCTTATATGTGTGTGTGTCTTCCTTGTTTCTTCCAAATTCTCTCTTTTTATAGACTCCCCAATCAGTTTTGTGCAGTTTTGGGGAGTTAATAGCAGTTGTGGGGAGTTGGATTTCGAAGAGGAGTGGAGGGAAACCACCCAAAATCGTGGGAAACCTCTTTTGAAGGTCCGTGACCGCAGACTGGGCCACGGACGAGGCCCAATTTCAGGTTTTTCGTGTATGTGGCCCATTTTCATCTGTTTTGGGCTCAAACGAAGTTCGATTGCCACCAAACTTGGAGGGATTCTTCTTAACACTATTTTCTACATGTCATAAAAATTTCAGCCCATTTTGACTTCAGGAAGTTGGTCAACTTTTTCATTAATTGGGCCCCGGTCACTCCCAAGGCCTATTCTTGGAATTTTGCATATGTGGCTTGTTTCCGCCTGTTCGGGGCCCAAACGGTGTTCAATCGCCACGAAACTTGGAGGGATGCTTCTTGACACTATTTTGAGTATGTCGGAAAAGTTTCAGCTCTATTTGACGACCTGAACATGGCCAACTCCTTTTGTTTGTGGGCCCCCGGTCACTCCCAAGGCCCATTCTTGGAATTTTGCATATGTGGCTTGTTTCCGCCTGTTCGGGGCCCAAACGGTGTCCAATCGCCACGAAACTTGGAGGGATACTTCTTGACACTATTTTGAGTGTGTCACAAAAGTTTCAGCTCTGTTTGACCACCTGAACATGGTCAACTCCTTTTGTTTGTGGGCCCCCGATCACTCCCAAGGCCCATTCTTGGAATTTTGCATATGTGGCTTGTTTCCACCTGTTTGGGGCCCAAACGGTGTCCAATCGCCACGAAACTTGGAGGGATGCTTGTTGACACTATTTTGAGTATGTCACAGAAGTTTCAGCTCTGTTTGGCCACCTGAACTTGGTCAACTCCTTTTATTTGTGGGCCCCGGTCACTCCCAAGGCCCATTCTTGGAATTTTGCATATGTGGCTTGTTTCCGCTTGTTCGGGGCCCAAACGGTGTTCAATCGCCACGAAACCTGGAGGGATGCTTCTTGACACTATTTTGAGTGTGTCACAGAAGTTTCAGCTCTGTTTGACCACCTGAACATGGTCAACTCCTTTTGTTTGTGGGCCCCCGGTCACTCCCAAGGCCCATTCTTGGAATTTTGCATATGTGGCTTGTTTCCGCCTGTTCGGGGCCCAAACGGTGTCCAATCGCCACGAAACTTGGAGGGATACTTCTTGACACTATTTTGAGTGTGTCACAAAAGTTTCAGCTCTGTTTGACCACCTGAACATGGTCAACTCCTTTTGTTTGTGGGCCCCCGGTCACTCCCAAGGCCCATTCTTGGAATTTTGCATATGTGGCTTGTTTCCACCTGTTTGGGGCCCAAACGGTGTCCAATCGCCACGAAACTTGGAGGGATGCTTGTTGACACTATTTTAAGTATGTCACAGAAGTTTCAGCTCTGTTTGGCCACCTGAACTTGGTCAACTCCTTTTATTTGTGGGCCCCGGTCACTCCCGAGGCCCATTCTTGGAATTTTGCATGTGTGGCTTGTTTCCGCCTGTTCGGGGCCCAAACGGTGTCCAATCGCCACGAAACTTGGAGGGATACTTCTTGACACTGTTTTGAGTGTGTCACAAAATTTTCAGCTCTGTTTGACCACCTGAACATGGTCAACTCCTTTTGTTTGTGGGCCCCCGGTCACTCGCAAGGCCCATTCTTGGAATTTTGCATATGTGGCTTGTTTCCGCCTGTTCGGGGCCCAAACGGTGTCCAATTGCCACGAAACTTGGAGGGATACTTCTTGACACTATTTTGAGTGTGTCACAGAAGTTTCAGCTTTGTTTGACCATCTGAACTTGGTCAACTCTCCAGTTGACTTTTTATGAGAGTGGGCCCTTGTTTCAGCTGTTTGAAGCCCAAATGACCCCGGTTTGATTTGAAACCTGGAGGGGCTGACGTCAAGAACATCTTGGAGTATTCATCAAAATTTCATGCAGTTTAGATTTGAGGAAGTAGGATTTCGAACAGTAACCTATTCATTGCATGCGTTAGGTCACTATTCACTTCACATTGAAACAGTTAGCCTGTTTTCTATCGGAACAGCCTCCCCTTGACTTGAAACTTTGGGAGAATAACTTGGGGCATTCTTTGAGCATTTGTTCCAAATTTTATCTGCTTTGGCCTTCTGGAAGTAAGATCTTAGCTGGTGACCCCCAAATTCGGGATTACTGTCCTCTAAGCTGACATGTAATGAAATTTAGACCAAACAGAGTCTTTTCATCTTGAAAATTTGTGAAGTATCTTCTGAGCATGACTAAAGCTTCGCGTCTAAATTTCATTAATTTTGGACAACGGGAAGCAGGACTTTGGTCAGTGACCCCCTGGCCTGGGGGGAACTGACCTCAGGCTGACATGCTTGTGGCTTTTGAGTTCGATGATGTCTGTTCAACCCGAAATTTGAACTTCCTCTGAGAGTTCCAGCTATCTTGATCTTCATGGAATGCCGGTTCTCACAGTGATTCCCCAAGATCTGCAAATAACCTCTGTAGCCTAAATTAAGCTGAGATGAGGTGTCTTCGCTGCAGTATTTGCAATTTTTATAGGTCAACACCAACCTTATTCGTCATCAATATTTACATTTTTTGTCAAGAATTTCTCTAGTCATTCATCATTATATATCTAACTTCATTTAAATGTTTTAACAATATTAGAAGAAGAAGAAGAGGAAAATTTTGAGCTGAATGCATATCCTTTATTTTTTATCTCCCTCGTTGCATTTGTTTTTCTTTTAGCGGCAAATTTCATAAAGGGTCATTTTGGATATGGTAAAAAAAAAAAAACAAACAAACAAATGGAGAAAGCAATTAAGAAGAGATTATCTGTAACACTCTGACCCAACTTGACCTCGTTTAGCGGTTAATTAATCTTGTTTTTGTTGTTAATTGTGTTTTGTTTGAGTTTTGTTTTCGTTGCGGGTTATGGATAGGTAGTTGGGTTGAGTTTGCCCTGGATTAAGTAGACCAAGCCCTTTTTCGTAATTCTAGCTTTTCTAAGACATGGTCATTTTTGCATCATCTTGATGTCAACACGTGTCTTTCGTTGAGCTCGTTAACTTTCGTAACTATGTCGTTTGCAACCGATGTCGTGTGATTCCATTGGACCCGGATTTGACTCAAACTGAAAATAAAATTTTAACTTGGACTTCATTGCAATTTCGACATCTACTTATATATATAAACTTCAGACCCAGAACTCGACTACAAACTCACGTTCTCTCTCATTTTCCTCACTGTGCACGTGAAGTTTCTTTCCCTCTCTTGAATTCTCTCCTCCATCGATCAAGCTAATTTGAGGGATTTTGGCTCTTTTTCACTGGTGTGTTGATTGAGGTGAGCTGAGTTTTCTCTTCCATCTCTCTCCTCTCATTCTTCTTCTTCTCCTTCTTGTTTCCCTGTTGCATGACGTGTCTGTGCTTTGAGATCCTTTCCATTTCTCATGCATGCATGTTGTTTGGTTGGTGTTAGGTTGTGTTTGGACCCAAGGACATCAGTTGTGTAATTGAATTCAAATTGAGGCAAGTATAACCATAACCTGTAAGAGCCCATGTTGGTATGCATTTGATTTTGGTTAGTTCACATGAATTTGTATGGAAAAATGTGTTTACAGCCCATTTGATTACTACTTTATCTATCCGTAGTGGATATTTGCAATTCTAATGATTTCCCAGGCTTTCTGTACGTGCTTCAGAACATTGACTTCGTGCAGGTACGGCTAAGCCGTATGTCACTTACGGTTTAAAGTCCAGAGAGGGTAAAAATCCAGTTTTCCTCTACGGCTAGGGCACGGCTAAGCGTGTATTGCCCTACGGCTAAGCCGAACCTCAGCCGTGGCCCAGCCGTAGATCAATACAGGGTGCCTTTTTCTGGATTAACTGAGAGCAATCAATTGACAGACCTTCTACGGCCCAGGCTAAGCCGTAGAACACACACGGCTAAGCCGTACGTTCACCTACGGCTACGCCGTATCCACACTAGAGAATAATAAAGGACAAGGATAGGTGTAAGGGAAAGACCGATATGGCCTTCATAATAGAATGTAGAGCACCTAGACCTACCCAACGGAATGTGATACAACGCGTGAATGATCTCGAGGGCTGCGAATCATTCATGCTCATTATCCGGATGTTAAGCACCTCCCCATGGGTGTTGGTTTAAGGGACTTCGTGCACCGCCCGATTCAATGCAACACTGGACAACGGTGCATCGAATAACTTAAAACTACATCATCATGCACGGTTGGAAACACCGGATAATTAGATTAGAATTGATTTGTAAATAAAGATGATCCGATTTCGCATGATTTGTAGCATAACATATTGCATTCGATCATTGATCTCAACTCTCTGATATGATTACTTGTGTTCCGTTACTTTCACATTGTGGTTCTTTACCTTGAGTATGCATGTATAATATGTTCACAGATATGCACGTATGATATGTTGTCACGATCTACTTAGGGTTTTCATAATTGACTCTGTATGGTCAGGCACTACTTAGCCTCAGCCTTAGGATCCCGACGGGGTGAATTTGGTATAGTTTATATGGCCTTGCTGCAGTAAGGAAACGTCTTGGGGAATCGGACCCCAGGAAACCGAAACCCATTGTACCCTGGCCCGGACAATGGTGTTCTTTGCATGATATAAGATCCCTCTTTTGGGAGCATATGGCAATGTAGTAGCCACTAGTTCTGTACACTGCATGTATCCATTGATTTGCTTAGCATATTTCTTTCTTGCATGACAGCCTAGTATACGAAAATGCCTTATTTAATTTACATGACGTTCTGTATTCTATTAGACACAGCATGCGTTAACTTGCTATGGGTTATACTTTGCTGAATCGTCGTATTCACAGTTGTTTTTGGTGTTGCAGGCCCAGATACCCTTGCCGAACCCTCGCCGGTCGGCCAGACTCCAGACGAGACCCTCGAGGCCCCATCAGGCCTAGAGGAGTGGATGTGATCACTCCACGGGAGAGCGTTCTTGGCATGCATGGCATTGGAGTCTTGTTTTTGAGGATTTTTCACACTTGTGTACATGTCATGATTGTATATATTATTTTGTTCTTTTTGTAAGACCTTCACATGTAATTATGTCAGTTCTTTCTTCGTATTCTCTTCTTGCACTGTTAGTTTGATGTTTCTGATATTTACAGCTTCCGCGTACATGGTTGGCACGTGTGAATGTTCCCTTGTGCGTGTGCATTTAGACTCGGTCTACGTGTACATGCACGGGAGTACGTGTGTCATTAGGTTTGGCTTTTGCTAACCTCCGAACCCTGGGCTCGGGTTGTGACATTATCTTTGAGGTCTACACAATTTTCTCCTCCCTAATTATATCTCATTCAAATGGAATGAGAGAATCGTGAACGAGAAAAAAAAAATTAAAGATGAGAAAATTTTAAAAGGACATTTGAAATTGGCATTTCTAGGCAAAATTTCATTTGGCATCATGTCAATGTGCTTTCAGAGTCGGCCAATTTTACTGTGAGATTATTACTTCAAGGCTTCGTCCTAGGACCCAAGCGCAAGTCGGCAGTGTGGGAGTAAAAAATAGTGTGAAAATGCTTCTATCTTTTTTTTTTCATTTTTTTCACTAATTTTTTTATATTTCATTTAAAATTAAATCTCATTTTTCCCAAGCATCAATTCAACTTTATGTTCTTAAATTTCGAAGAATGTTTAGATCACTTAAAAAATTCTCATTATTAGAAAATAAGAAAGAGCCAAAGAGAGAAGAATAAAGAGAAAGGAGAGGGAGATCTTATTACTGAGAGTTGTGTGTGTACATAATAAGGGGGGAAAAGAATCTTATTTATAGAATAAGATTGCTTTCTCCCGAAGCAACCTAATAGGGAAAAACTCTAACCCCGAGTAATCTCCTTATCTTATGTGGGTCCCAATGTAAGCATCCACCTATAATAATACATCTTATAATACATTCAAAGTATATTGCTATTTGACATCATGCTAGGGTGCCTTAAGAGTTAGGTTAATTTTTCATAGCGATTACATTTTCTTAAGTCTTGGTCCAAGTACCCAAGTGCAAGCGGTATGGGAGAGAAGATTTGGTAGAAAAATCTTAGATTATTTTTTTCTTTCATGTGGATACTTTTTAGGTTCTCTCTTTTTTTTCCATATATTGTTTAAAATTAAATATCATTTTTCTTGCTCATCAATTGAATTTTTTGTTTTGGAATTTTGACGATTGTTTAGAATACCTCAAAAATTGACATTCTAGGCAAATCTCCATTTGACATTATTTCAAGTTGCTTTAAAATCTTGAACTATATTTTGTAAGACTTGGTCCAAGTAAACAAGTGAAAGTAGGTGGTGTGGGAGAAAAAAATCAGTGCAAAAATGTCTTTTTTCTCTTTTTTTTAATATAATTCCTCACTCATCAATTCATTATTTTTTGTCTTAGAATTTAAATAGATTTGAGTCATATTGAAAAAAACTAATAATTTCTCAGGTTTATTTGATTAAGACTTGGGTAGCATGCGCGTGGGTGTGCATGAAACAAAGCTAAAAAAAAAACTAACTAACTAAATTTATGCTAAAATGCAAAAAATTAATCTATATCTTCTAGAAATTAAGGCCCCGTTTGACGTCATGCCAATAGGTTGTTCTCATGTTCCACCATTGAAATCCCATTTGTTAAGTATAATCAAGTGTTTTGATGGAATGATCCATAAAATTGTGTCCACTAGCATAGAAAATAAAAAATGATTTAATTTACTTTTTATTTAGTAGAATTAATTGGCCGGCACAAAAGCTCTTCAGGGAGGACGCTCGTCTCTTTTCCTGGAGACTCCAAAAAACACCTCAGGAAAGGATGGTAACGGGGCGAAGCGGGTTGCAATTTACGTAAACTTGTACCCGACCCGATTAACATTCCTGCAATACCATACTTGCCTTGACATGTGGCGGGTTAGATGGTTATCATACAAAAACTATCCCATGACAAACAAAGGTCTTGTTGGGTTTGTCTTGGGCCTAACTGTGGTCTATTTTATTTATTTGAAAATTATTACAAATATATATGGATAAGGGAATTTGAACCACTTGAGCTATTGAGCTTTCATAAGAGAAAAATGTACTGAGTAATATATGAAGTAAAGATACTCGAGGTGGGGCAGGTCAAGTTGATGTACTAGAAGACTCGGACCTAAGATTGATTAATATATAGAAAATCATATCCAATCCAAACCCTACTAACACCCTACCAAATCTGACCCTAATAGAAGCTAGTAGAGGCGGGTCCCTATTTAAACCCCATCCATTGCCATCCCTAACCTTAGGCTATGTCTTCAACTCTCTTATTTCTCTCTTTTCTTTCTCCAAAGTAATTTTTCTGTTTAACTCTCCCTACTACGCTCTCTTATCACCCCTCTCCCTCTGCCTCTCCCTCTCCCTCTCCCTCTCAATAGCAATCTAGACACCCATAACCCATTCTACCTAGCAGCCCCTTTGTATCTTGCTCTGTTTTGATGGTTTTAAGTGAAGAGAAATAAAAATAAATCAGGCCAAGTGTAAAAAATTCTAGCCTTTCATGTTTGGGTGGGTTTCAAGTGAGCAGAAGTAGATTGCTACTTTCACCTCACAAGGTCCATGAAATTTCTTGCTTTCCTATCGAACTCACTTCGCCACAGGACAACTAAAGATCTTAAGTTGAGCATCTCAGTTGCAAGGAAGATTTGACTAGAAAAATGGTGTAACACTCCGACCCAGCTTAATCCGGTTTAGCAACTAATTATGAAGAATTAGTTGTTAATTGTGTTTTGACTTTGTTTTGGTTTCGTTCTGAGTTATGGATAGGTAGTTGAGTTGAGTTTGACCTGGTTTAGGTAGACATGAGCCATTTTTCGTAATTTTAGATTTTAGAAGACGTTGTCATCCATGCATTATCTTGGCGTCAACACATGTCTTTTGTCTAGCTCGTTAATTTCCATACTACCTCGTATGCACTAGACGTTGTTTGTTTCCGTTGGACCCTTATTTTACTCAAACTGTAATTAGTGTAATCTCTTAGACTTTCTTATAATGTCGTCAATCCTTATCCTTATAAAAACATGCATGCACCGCTTTCTCTCCCCCCTCAACGTCTTCTTCTTCTTTTGTTTCGTTTCTTCCTTTTTGTTTCTTCTCCTTCTACATGATCAAGTCAAAAAAAGCGGGATTTTGTGCACTCACACTCTCGATTCATCTCTTGTGTGATTTAAGGTCAGCTTTGGGTCTTGATCTTCTTCTGCTCCTTCTTCTTTCCATCCGTTCCTACATGTGCTTAACGCTTCCCTCTTCTTTTGCATGCATGGTGATTAGAATCACGTTTAGATAGGGAATTTGAGCCAAGGGACAACGATCCACGTGTTAGAACTCAATTGAGGCAAGTATAAGCACAATATAGATGAACATAGGTTGATAATGATTTGATTGTTTGATTCCCATTATTCTTGCATGATTTGGTGTCTTACAGCACTTTTGGATCAGATTTTATGTGTTTGTTATCTTTGTTTTTTTTTTTTGTTTATTTTCAGATGATTCTGTAACAAACTTGACACGTGTTTTCCTAAAGCTTATAGCTAAGCCGTAGAGCTTCACGGCTCAGATTCCAGAGAGTTGAAAAACCTGGTTTTCTTCTATGGTAAGGCTACGACTAAGTCGTAGAATGCACTACGGCTAAGCCATAGGCTAACCGTGACCCAACCGTAAGTCAAATTACGGCTTGATTTCTAGAGAGCTGAAATTTTAGAGAACCTTCTACGGTCCAGCCACGGCTAAGTCGTGTAATGTGTTACGACTAAGCCGTAACCCTAGTAAGGCTAAGCCATAGAACAAAATAGGGCCGAGCCGTAGAACAAAACAGGGCTAAGCCAAAAATATAGATGAATAGTAAGGGGAACCACGGCTGAACCGCAGTGTATATTACGGCTACACCATAAGATGTCTACGGCTAAGCCATAGGTCACCCACAACTAAGCCATAAGACCATTGAAAATTAAGAAAATAGGTATTGAAAAGACCTTGTAGGGCCTTTGAGCTAGAATGTAGGTGACTTTGACTTGCTGAATGGAATATGATGAATTACATAAATGATCTCGAGGGCTACGACTCATTCATGTACGTTATCTAGCTGTTAAGCACCTCCCCATGGGTGTTGGTTTAAGGGACTTAGATACACTTTCATAATACAATGCAATACTAGACAACTGTGTGTCGGATAACTTAAAACTACATCATCATGCAGGGCTAGAAACACTAGATAACTAGATTAGGGTTAGCTAGTAAATGCTCTTGATTCGAACTAAGTGAGTTTCTTGACATCTTGGATGGAGTGTTATTGACTTCCACTTTTTTGTATGCTTTGTATAGTCCTCGTTATGCTCTTTTATTAAAGTATGTTCGATTTGGTTGCTGTTCATTCAAATTGGTCGCTATTCGATATGCTTTCATTACTTTGAGTTTCCATTCCCTTGAGTATTTTATGTATGAATTGAATGTATGATTAGAACGTATGAGATATGCTTGATTTTGATATGCATGGTTCACTCAAGTTCGAGTTCTGATTGATTCCATATGGTCAGGCATTACTCAGCCTCAGCCTTAGGATACCCGATGGGGTTAAATTTAGCGTAGTATGTATAGCACCGCTGCAGTGAGTTTATGTCTTGGGGCTTCCGGACCTTAGGAACCCGAGACCCATTCGTAGCCTAGCCGGTCGATGGTGTTCTCAGTATGCATGTATGATCCCGAAAGGGAGTGTAGGGCAAATGTAGTAGCCACCTAGTTATGTACGTATCATGTAAACATTGATTCTAATGGCATGCTTCATTTGAATGCAGAACTGCCTAGGATACTAAATTAAAAATCTTTGAATGATCAATTATCCTTTATTCTGTTAGATACAACATGCGTTAACTTATTGTTGCTTATAATTTGTTGAATCGTCGTATTCATGAGTTGTCCTTGGTGTTGTAGGCTTAGATCCCTTTACCGACCCCTCGTCGGTCAGCCAGACTCCAGGGGAGACCCCAGACGCTCCGTCAGGGCTAGAGGAGTGGATGTAATCACTCCACCGGAGTGCGTCAATGCCATGCATGTATATAGGTCTTTTGGTTGGGATCCAATTGTTTTGTTTTGTTAGAAATCTCTACGATTTGTGATCTAACTCCCGTTGTATTACTCTAAACTTCATGTAATCTTTTGTATATATATTATTTTGTTTTGGTATGTCTTCTTTTGTTATGGTGTGATACTTACAGCGTTCACATACATGTATTGGCACGTGTGAATTTTCCTTGTGCGTGTGCATTTAGACAGGGTCTAAGTGTATATGCACGGGAATACGTGTGTCACCGGTTAGGTTTAGTCTTGACCCCCGATCTCCTGAGCTCGGGTTGTGACAAATAGGCAGCACCCAACTGCAGTTGCAAAAACGTTGCAAGTTTGCAGGAATGGGAGAAGATGGGTCCGAGCCTCGGTTGTAGAACTTACAAATCTTCAGAAATCCATCAGGTCCAGGCCGGTATGCTAGTTTCTGATATGGATTTAATCACACTTTCATAATGCACTCAATCAAATAATGGAATCCACCTATATTGAAGTAAATTTTGGGACATATCATCAAGAGGATGATATCGATAACTGTTAAAAATGAATATCATCCTTTCTAATGATACGCCCTAAAATTTACTTCAACAGAGGTCGATCCCATTATTTGATTGAGTGCATTATGGAAGTGTGATAAATCCATGTCAGAAATTAGCAAACCAGCCTAGAACTCAATCCTAGGCCGCTATAATCTGAACCATTAAGGATATCATACCTACGAGATATATGATAAAATTTTGTATCAATTAGAGTGGGGCCCACTATGTGAATACCTTCATTTGATATTATTAGAATTGCAGTTATGATAAAAATAAAACAAAATAACAACTTTTCTTTACCACAATTGTCACACCCCGATCCTAGGAATTGGAGATTAGAATGGGCCCCCAGGGTGTGGATACGTAATCCCGTAGCAATCTGTGCCATGCAAAGATATGCACGAATCACTACAAGGGAGATTCCATAAGAATGTGTGAGGAATGTCCACCAACATGTAGATTAAATTTCAAACATAAAGCAGAAACTTGTGAAATACACCTATAATGATCATAAGCAATACATAGAAGGAATATTATACAAACATAAATAAACTTTAAGCCTTTTACTGAACCATTCCCATCACATATAACCACAATCACTTAACAAGTCATTCATACAATCTCGAACACATGTCCAGCGATTGATGTCCCAATAAAATAGGGAATCATGTTAAACACTAGTCTAAACATCACTAACTTATTAACCCAACAAAATCCCTTTTGATGCTGTTCGTAAGACGACTAGTAGAAGATGTCATCATTTTTCCACTCTTCTATAACCCTAGGTACCATTAGGGTATCCTCTGAGGACGCATCAACTAACGTGCTGGGTTTGGGTTTTGTACCTGTAATACCAAAGGTAGCACTGTTAACAAACCATCATAATGTATCAAATGAATTAAAGAATATATTGATTAAAAGAAGGCAATAATCGTAAGCTAGGCATGTCGTGGATTAACAAATCAATACGGAATATCAAACATACTAGTTGGCATCCACGCGGCTATATTCTCCCTGAAGAGAGCATATCATCTAAAGAGAGCGTATAATATACATATGAAAATCACATTAGGGGTTAGTCTAGCTTCCCAAGGACCGCCAACAACTGCTCCATAAACTACTACAGCAGTGGCATAAAGGATACCCCAATTAGTCCATTCGAACCTAATAAAAGTACAAGCTAAGTGGTGTCGATTCAACATATCAAGACTGACTCGAATTTATATATTTCATACTTATGATCAATTATAGGGATCGTCTCATATTCATACATATTCATTTATACTTATCATATCACACATGCGAGAGTTTTGGTCTTGAGATCATATTCAATTATAGAAATCAAAATTAACAAGTATCTGATAATCAATTAATGCATACTTAATTGATCTAATAAAGCTCGAACCCTTTCAACTTTAGCTACACCTATTTCGACTCACGGACACACACTCAGTAAAAGCTTCAGACCAATTGCCTCAAGGTTCACAAAGAAGAATGGGTACATGACTACATCATATTGAGGGTAAGATTTTTTAATAATATGAATGCATTTAATTCGAGAAGATATCAAAGAAATTTACTAGCCAACCCTATGCTAGATAATCCGCAATCTCGAGGGCATTCAACACGATGTATTCATAAAACGTCCGGCACCATTGCATAACCAAATCTTGGCATTACATTGTGTATGTAAGGACACCTTTTCTTATGCCAACACCCATGATGTGGTATCGGGAATTCGTTTGGAAAATCGAAGGGGATGAGTGACAGCCCTACGCTCGTCTTTCTTATCAATTAATCAGCATTGAGCTAATTTAATTGGAAAAAGGTGCCATATATAAAGTCCTACAAAGTCATTTGAAATCCCTAATATCTTAAGTTCATAGTGTTCTTACGGCGTAGCCGTATACATATCAAGGCTTAGCCGAGTAGTTTAGTCTTTCCTCAATTTTATATGTAGTTACGGCTTAGTTGTATATTGGCATGTGGCTTAGCCGTGCTAAGCCTATAGCTAGGCTATGGCTGGGCTATGGCTTAACCGTAGCACAGTCCAGGGTTTAGCCGAGGGTCAGCCGTAGAAGAAAGATGGAATTTCAGGCTCTCGGGAAAACTTGGCGTAAAATGACTTTCGGCTTGGTCATGAAATGGTCATTGCTTAGCCATAATTCATTCCACGGCTTAGTTGAGGTTAGCCATATTTCAAAAATAGGTTTTTGTGCTCTTAGGATTCTAAGCCGTATATGCTTACGGCTTAGTCGTGGCTTTGCCGTCAGCTTCAAAAATTCTAGAAATGACTCTGAAACTCGAGTTCAGTATAGAACTCTCAATTTATTGGTTACCATGAGCTTCCTATTGCCTCAAGATATCACTATGGATTTTACAATGCTCATATATCACTCACAGCACATAATCATACTCTAATACATTTAATCCAACACGTTTATACTTAATAAAAAAGGAATGAGCTGTAACTTGAAATTAGAGTCATTAGTTCATGAATCAACAATTTAGACATACATGCAGTAATATATAAACTCTAATACTTACCTTTTATACAATGCTTAACCCTATCAACTTCTCCTTGGTGTGTGTGGGGGTAGAGAAAGCCTCAATAAATGGGTTCCCTCTAACATGCAAAGACATGCAATGTAAATCTAGTATAAAATGCATGCATATTTTTATTTTGAGTCTCCTTAACTCTATTAAACCCAAAGAATTGAAATGGAGGTAGAGATTCCACCTTAAGGAGCTGTAGCTTAAAGGAGATAGTGATTCCAACGAGAGAGATGCCCAAAAGAAGAAGAATAATAATAACAAAGGCTATCCCTCTTGCATGCAAAGCTTCAAGACCTTGTTTCTAGCTCCAAGTTGAGGTAGAGATGAAGAAGAGTGAAAAGGAGAAGTAGTTCTAGTGAAGATAAGAAGGAAAGATAGGAAGAGACATTGGGTTCATCCTTTTAACTAAATTTTCCTGAAGTTTTATAGTTTAGGTCAAATGGACCTCAATTGGGCCAAGATGAATCCAAAGTAAATTGGACCAAGCATGAAATATGGTCTACACGAAGAATTACATAAGATGCAACCAAGGAGATGTCAACATAATGCAAGGACTCAAAATTACAAAGGGGTCCTTAACTAACTAGGTAAGGTTCGAACCCGGCCTAACTACCTATTCATGATACAAGCCTAAAGGGTTTGAGTTAAGTTAGCCTAAATAATTTTAATTAATATAAAACATGATTAATTAACATAAGTTAGGGTTAGTTGAGGTTGGGACCTTACATCTTCTCCCTCTTAAAATCATTCGGTTCTCCGAATGCAATGTACCTTGGGTAGAAGCTCTGGATATTTTTCTGGAATTTACTCTTTAAGCTCCCAAGTAGCTTCTTCTTGCCCATGATGCTCCCATAGAACCTTAACCCATATAATTATCCAAGTAAGTAGCACTTGCGTAAGTAGCACTTGCTTTTTAGTGTCGATTGCTTGAAGGGGTCTTTCTTCATAGCTCACATCCAATTTCACTTAAATGTCCTCTAATTCAAAAAAATGTGAAGGATCTGGAAGGTACTTCCTAAGCATCGATACATGAAATACGTTATGAACTCCCGCGAGTTGAGGTGATAACTCCAACCTATAAGTCGAATTTCTGACTCTACTCTGTATCTTAAAAAGCCCTATAAATCGATAAGCTAGCTTACCTTTCTGTCCAAACCTAATAGAACCCTTCATTGGAGAAACTTTCAAGAAGACCTTGTCTCCCACTTGAAATTCAAGAGGTCTACGGCGGTTGCTGCGTAACTCTTCTGACGAGATCGCGCAACATTCAATCTGTATTGAACCTTTTGTACCTTTTCTGCCGTATTCGCAACTAGAGAAGGTCCATAGAGACTTCTAACTCCTACTTCTTCCCAACAGATTGTGTACGCCACTTATGACCATACAAAGCTTCGAATGGAGCCATTCCGATGCTCTCATGATAACTATTATTGTAAGTAAATTCACATAAGGAAAGGTGTTCATCCCACTTTTTCCCAAAGTCTAACACGCTAGCTAAAAGCATATCTTCAAGAGTTTGTATCGTTTGCTTCGATTGCCCATCGGTTTGAGGATGATAAGCTGTGCTAAAATTGAGTTTGGTACCCATCGATTTATGAAAGGAATGCTAAAAGGAAAATACAAACCTACTGTCTCGGTCAGGTTAGACATACATGCAGTAATATATAAACTCTAATACTTACCTTTTATACAATGCTTAACCCTATCAACTTCTCCTTGGTGTGTGTGGGGGTAGAGAAAGCCTCAATAAATGGGTTCCCTCTAACATGCAAAGACATGCAATGTAAATCTAGTATAAAATGCATGCATATTTTTATTTTGAGTCTCCTTAACTCTATTAAACCCAAAGAATTGAAATGGAGGTAGAGATTCCACCTTAAGGAGCTGTAGCTTAAAGGAGATAGTGATTCCAACGAGAGAGATGCCCAAAAGAAGAAGAATAATAATAACAAAGGCTATCCCTCTTGCATGCAAAGCTTCAAGACCTTGTTTCTAGCTCCAAGTTGAGGTAGAGATGAAGAAGAGTGAAAAGGAGAAGTAGTTCTAGTGAAGATAAGAAGGAAA
The DNA here is from genome assembly GCA_037013555.1 of Sextonia rubra. Lineage (NCBI taxonomy): Eukaryota > Viridiplantae > Streptophyta > Magnoliopsida > Laurales > Lauraceae > Sextonia > Sextonia rubra. The sequence continues at coordinate 57,640,653 of JASUAD010000006.1, read as the reverse complement.
GATAGGAAGAGACATTGGGTTCATCCTTTTAACTAAATTTTCCTGAAGTTTTATAGTTTAGGTCAAATGGACCTCAATTGGGCCAAGATGAATCCAAAGTAAATTGGACCAAGCATGAAATATGGTCTACACGAAGAATTACATAAGATGCAACCAAGGAGATGTCAACATAATGCAAGGACTCAAAATTACAAAGGGGTCCTTAACTAACTAGGTAAGGTTCGAACCCGGCCTAACTACCTATTCATGATACAAGCCTAAAGGGTTTGAGTTAAGTTAGCCTAAATAATTTTAATTAATATAAAACATGATTAATTAACATAAGTTAGGGTTAGTTGAGGTTGGGACCTTACATCTTCTCCCTCTTAAAATCATTCGGTTCTCCGAATGCAATGTACCTTGGGTAGAAGCTCTGGATATTTTTCTGGAATTTACTCTTTAAGCTCCCAAGTAGCTTCTTCTTGCCCATGATGCTCCCATAGAACCTTAACCCATATAATTATCCAAGTAAGTAGCACTTGCGTAAGTAGCACTTGCTTTTTAGTGTCGATTGCTTGAAGGGGTCTTTCTTCATAGCTCACATCCAATTTCACTTAAATGTCCTCTAATTCAAAAAAATGTGAAGGATCTGGAAGGTACTTCCTAAGCATCGATACATGAAATACGTTATGAACTCCCGCGAGTTGAGGTGATAACTCCAACCTATAAGTCGAATTTCTGACTCTACTCTGTATCTTAAAAAGCCCTATAAATCGATAAGCTAGCTTACCTTTCTGTCCAAACCTAATAGAACCCTTCATTGGAGAAACTTTCAAGAAGACCTTGTCTCCCACTTGAAATTCAAGAGGTCTACGGCGGTTGCTGCGTAACTCTTCTGACGAGATCGCGCAACATTCAATCTGTATTGAACCTTTTGTACCTTTTCTGCCGTATTCGCAACTAGAGAAGGTCCATAGAGACTTCTAACTCCTACTTCTTCCCAACAGATTGTGTACGCCACTTATGACCATACAAAGCTTCGAATGGAGCCATTCCGATGCTCTCATGATAACTATTATTGTAAGTAAATTCACATAAGGAAAGGTGTTCATCCCACTTTTTCCCAAAGTCTAACACGCTAGCTAAAAGCATATCTTCAAGAGTTTGTATCGTTTGCTTCGATTGCCCATCGGTTTGAGGATGATAAGCTGTGCTAAAATTGAGTTTGGTACCCATCGATTTATGAAAGGAATGCTAAAAGGAAAATACAAACCTACTGTCTCGGTCAGGTACTACAGAAACTGGAGTACCATGCAATGGCGTAATCTCATCTATGAAGATGCTGGCTATCTCATGGAATTTATCCTTTTCCTAATAGGAATAAAGTGAGCTAACTTCGTTAGTCGATCAACGATCACCAATATGATATCATGATGTATGCTCCTCCGGGGCCGCCCTGAAACAAAATTCATAAAAAGATTCTCCCATTTCTACTTTGAAATATTTAAAGAATGTAGCAAACCAGGAGGCTTTTTATATTTAGCCTTTAGATGTTGACAGGTAAGATATCTCGCTATAAAGCCTGCAATGTCCCTCTTCATGGTATTCCACCAAAACCTGCCATTTAAATTTCGGTACATTTTAGTACTCCTGGGGTGCATGGAATATCTAGCGTGATGTGCTTAAGTCATGATTGCTTCTTTTAGATTCTGATTTTGAACCGTTGTAACACATAGACTATCTTTGAAGTACAACACACCATCTACTACCCCTAAAATCTGGTCTCTTAGATATGTGGTCGCGAATCTTAACGAATTCTGGATCTTCAAATTGTCTCTTTTTAATTTGCTGTATTAAAGTGGGTTCAAAGACAGTCATAGCCACAACATGACTGTATCATCCATGAATTTGACTTCCACATCCAGATCTTGAAATTCTTCTACTAGAGACCATTCACTACACATGATTGCTATTTCAATAGTTGATTTCCTACTTAGAGCATCCGCCACTACATTTCCTTTTCCTGGAAAATACTTGATTGGAAAATCATAGTCCTTTATGAACTCTAGCCATGTAGGCTGTCTCATGTTAAGATCATGTTGAGAGAATAAATACTGGAGACTGCGATGATCACTATGGACTTCAAATCTCTCTCCATATAAGTAATGTCTCCACAACTTCAAAGCGAAGACGAAAGCGGCCAATTCTAGATCATGTGTGGCATAATTCTTTTCATGTTCCCTTAAATGTCGAGATCCATATGCTATCACCTTTTCATTTTGCATTAACACACATCCCAACCCAATCCTTGAAGCATTAGTATATATATAAAATCCACTACTACCTTCTGGTAGAGATAAAATTGGGGCTGAGGTCAACTTCTCTTTAAGGAGTTGGAAACTCGACTCATATTCAACCGACCAAAAAAATGGTTCATTCTTCCGAGTCAACTTCGTCAAGAGTGTGACTATTTAAAAAAGTCCTTTACAAACCTTTAGTAGTAACCCACCAAACCGAAAAAACTTCTAACCTCTACAACTGTTTTAGGGCTTTGCCAACTAGTTATAGCCTCAATCTTAGCTGAGTCTACTACAAGTCCATCTTTTGAAATTATATGCCCTAAGCAAGCAACTTGTTCTAACCAAAAATCATACATGTCCAGTTTAGTATATAATCGATGATCCCTCAACAATTGCAAGGAAATCGTCAGATGCTCAACATGATCGTCTCAAGTCTTGGAGTACACCAATACATCATCTATGAAAATTACTACAAATCGATAGAGATAAGGTAAAATGATTCTGTTCATCAAAGCCATAAATACAACTGGGGCATTGGTCAACCCAAAAGGCATAACTAAGAATTCATAGTGCCTATATCTTGTCCTAAAAGCTGTCTTAGATGTATTTTGATCTCTAACTCGCAACTGATAATATCCAAACCTCAATCGATCTTTGAAAAGTGGGTTACACCCTGTAATTGATGAAACAGTTCATTAATTCTAAGCAGTGGATACTTGTTTTTTATTGTTACATAATTCAACTACCTATAATCGATATACATTTTGAGGGTGCCATCCTTCTTTTTCACAAATAAAACTAGGGCTACCCGTGGTGATGTGTTAGGGCGAATAAACCCCTTATCTAGTAAGTCTTGCAACTGTATCTTCAACTCACATAACTTTGCAAGTGCCATTCTATATGAGCCCTAGAAATTGGAGCTGTATCGAGTACTAATTCTATAGTAAAATCTACTTCTCTAACTAGAGAAAAACCAGGTACTTCATTAGGAAACACATCTGAAAACTCATGAACCACTGGAATCTATTTTATCTCCTTGGGTAGTTTCTTCTCAACAATGAAGGCAATGTACCCTTCGCAACTACTATGAATTAATCTTTCTGCTCGAAGTGTTAAGATTAACTTAATATTTAAACTCTTCTTTTCACCTTGAAATACAACACTTGGGCCGACTTCGTCTATCTTCACAGTGACGGTCTTACGGAAACAATCTAAGCAAGCCATATATTTAGTTAACCAGTCCATGCCTAGGATTACATCGAAATTGTGCATCGGTAACACAATGAGTTCCGCTGAAAAAAGGACCTTTCCAATAAGAACTCGACAACCTAGGTAATAGTCCTCACAAGTCACCCTCTTGCCAACAAGAGTGATAACACTTAACATATATGGTAGCTGCATTGGCAGCTCCCGTATTCTACTAAAGAATTGGGGTGACATAAAGGAGTGTGAAGATCTCAAATGAAACAACACCTTAGCCTTTATATCATAGACAAAAACCTTACCTATGACCACATATTCCGCCGCTTCCACTTTTTCATGAGTCAATGCGTAGGCACGGCCTTGCCTTTGAGGTCGGTTCTATTGTCTTTATTTTTGCTGTCCTTGTCTCTATTGACCTTGACCCTATCGTGTCTACCCTTGGCCTTGCCTCACCTGCTGTTGTTGACTTGGAAGTGTGGGTAGTGCTGCTCTAGAAGACTCTGATATTGTTGCTAGGGTGGGGCCTGCCAAGAACTCTTTCTTCTTAGGCATTCTGACAAGCGATGGTCCAATGAGCCATAGCCAATACAGGCTCCTGTAGACTTCCAACATTTACTTATCTCATGGCCTTTTCCGCACACGCCGTAGACTAGCCTTGATGTCCCACCAACGACTCGCTTTTGTTTCTTAGAGTGTTGTTGCCTCTTCCTTGAAGGTGGGGCACTTCTCTTGGACTCTCCTAAAAACAAGCTTTTCTCAATTTCTTTAGCCGCATAAGCTCTCTCCACAGCATCATCATACTGTGCCTGACGCCGGAAAGCCGTAGTGTGTCCCTTAATAACAGGCCTTAACCCTTCGAGGAACCTCTCAACTCTTTTCTCCTCGATGTCAATCAAGTCCAAGGTAAACCGAGAGAGCTAACTGAATACGTGCACGTGCACATATTCTATAATCGTCATGGAATTTTGCTGTAGGGTGAGGAACTCTGCCTTCTTTTTGCTAGTCACATGGTCTGGAATAAACTTTTTCCTAAATTGCCTCTTAAAAGCTTCCCACACGATGGCTTCTGGCACAGGCCTAATTTGATCCTGGCTACTTTTCCACTATGTATTTGCAATATCTCTGAACATGGATGCTGTAAGGACCACTTGTGCCTTTGGGTACAAGTCAGTGAATCAAAAACATTCTCTATATGTATGAGCCATTCGTCAGCTTGTAACGGATCCTCTCGTCCCGTGAACTCCATAGCCCCTCTTCTAAAACTTCTCATATAAGGAATTAGGATCACCTGGCTAGTTCTGTCTTTCGAGAAGGGTAGCTAATTGCAATTGCATGGCTGCTTGGTTGGCATTGCTGGCAGCTAATTGATGCATCAGCATCATGAATCGCTCTTCTTTGTTACGTGCAGGATGAGAAGGGATGGTGGTGGAGGATCCACACCGTCTAATTCGATGTCTTCGTGGCCACTACCACCCAAATTGTTGCTCGTACTGGACCCAGATGCCATTCATCTACAATTATAATAGTGGTTAGTCATAGGCAATACATTAGTAGAAGATAAGTTATAAGTTTTTATAAAAATCCATCCCCCAATCGGACCTACGTAACCTCACCATGTTTCCTAGAATTGCTAAACCTTTTAATTGACTTCTTAATTGCTCTAATACCATTACCTACGTATGTTACACCTTGATCCCGAGAATTGGGGATTATAATGGGCCTCCAGGGTGTGGATACGTAATTCCGTAGCAATCCGTGCCATGCGAAGACACGCACGAATCACTACGAGGGAGATTCCACAGGAATAGGTGAGGAATGTCCACCAACATGTAGATTAAATTTCAAACATAAAGTGGAAACCCGTGAAATACACCTGTAAGGATCATAAGCAATGCATGGAAAGAATATTATACAAACATAAATAAACTTTAAGCCTTTTCCTAAACCATTCCCATCACATATAACCACAATCATTTAACAAGTCATTCATACAATCTTGAACACATGTCCATTGATTGATGTCCCAATAAAATAGGGAGGCATGTTAAACACTAATCTAAACATCACTAACTTATTAACCCAACAAGATCCTTTTTGACGCTCTTCGTAAGACGACTAGTAGAAGATGTCATCTTCTTTCCACTCTTCTATAACCCTAGCTACCATTGGGGTATCCTCCGGGGACGCGTCAACTATCGTGCTAGGATTAGGTTCTGTATCTGTAACACCAAAGGTAGCACTGTTAACACGGCAGTTAAACAAATATAGACATATATAAGACCATCATAATGTGTCAACTGAATTAAAGAATATATTGATTAAAAAAGGCAATAATCGTAAGCTACGCATGTCGTGTATGAGTAACAAATCAATACGAAATATTAAACATACTAGTTGGCATCCACGTGGCTATATTCTCCCTGAAAAAAGCATATCATCTAAAGAGAGTGTATAACATACATATGGGAATTACGCTAGGGGTGTAGTCTAGCTTCTAGAGGAGCGCCGACAACTACTCCATAAACTACTACAGCAGTGACATAAGGGATACCCCAATTGGTCCCTTTGAGCCTAATAAAGGTACAAGCTAAGTGGTGCCAGCTCAACATATCAAGACCGACTCGAATTCATATCTTTCATACTTATGATCAATTATAGTGATCGTCTCATATTCATACATATTCATTTATACTTATCATATCACACATGCTAGAGTTTCGGTTTTTAGATTATATTCAATCATAAAAATCAGAATTAACAAGTATCTGATAATCAATTAATGCATACTTAATGGAGCTAATAGAGCTTAAACCCTCTCAACCTTAGCTACACCTATTTCAACTCACGGACACACACTCAGTAGAATCTCCAGACCAATTGCCTCAAGGTTCACGAGGAAGAATGAGTACATGACTACATCATGTTAAGGGCAAGGTTTCTTAATAATATGAATGATTCAATTCAAGAAGGTATCAAGGAAATTTACTAGCCAACCCTATGCTAAATAATCCGTGATCTCGGGGGCATTCAACACGATGTATTCATAAAACGTCCGATGCCATTGTGTAACCAAATCTTGGTATTACATTGTGTATGTAAGAACACCTCTTCTTATGACAACACCCATGACGTAATATGGGAATTTATTCGGAAAATCAAAGGAGATGAGTGACAGCTCTACACTCGTCTTTCGTATCATTTGATCACCATTGGGCTAATTTAATTGGGAAAAGATGCCATATCTAAAGCCCTACAAAGTCATTTGAAATCCCTAATATCCTAACTTTATAGTGTTCTTACAGCTTAGTCATATACATGTCACAGATTAGTCGAGTGGTTTAGTCTTTCCTCAATTTCATACGTAGTTACGGCTTAGTCATATATTGGCCTGTGGCTTAGCCATGCTAAGCCTATGGCTAGGCTACGGCTGGGCTACGGCTTAACCGTAGCACAGTCTATGGCTTAGTCGAGGGTTAGCCGTAGAAGAAAGATGGAATTTCGGGCTCTCGGGAAAACTCATCGTAAAATGACTTATGGCTTGGTCACGAGATGGTCACTGCTTGGCCGTAGTTCATTCCACGGCTTAATTGAGGGTTAGCCATATTTCAAAAATGGGTTTTTGTGTTCTCGGGATTTTGAGTCGTATATACTTACGGCTTAGCCGTGGCTTTGCCGTAAGCTTCAGAAATTCTAGAAAGACTCTGAAACTTGAGTTCAGCACGAAACTTTCAGTTTATTGGTTACCATGAGCTTCCTATTGCCTCAAGATAACACTATGGATTTTACAATGCTCACATATCACTCACATCACATAATCATATTCTAATTCATTTAATCCAACACGTTTATACTTAATAAAAAAGGAATGAGTTGTAACTTGAAATTAGAGTGATTAGTTCATAAATCAACAATTTAGACATACATGCAATAATATATATACTCTAATACTTGCCCTTTATGTAGTGTTTGACCCTTTCAACTTCTCCTCGGTGTGTGTGGGGGTAGAGAAAGCCTCAATAGATGGGTTTCCTATAACATGCAAGACATGTAATGTAAATCTAGTATAAGATGCATGCATATTGTTCTTTTGAGTCTCCTTGACTCTATTAACCCAAAGAATTGAAATGGAGGTAGGGATTCCACCTTAGGGAGCTGTAGCTTGAAGGAGATGGTGATTCTAATGAGAGAGATGCCTAAATGAAGAAGAAGAATAATAGAAGAGGCTATCCCTCTTGCATGCAAGACTTCAAGACCTTGTTTACAGCTCCAAGTTGAGGTGGAGGTGAAGAAGAGTAAAGAGGAGAAGTAGTTCCAGCGATGATCAGATGGAAAGATAGGAAAACACGTTGGGTTCATCCTTTTAACTAAGTTTTCCTAAAGTTTTACATGCAAGTCCACATTCTCTGAAAAAAAATACAATTTAGGTCAAATGGACCTCAATTGGGTCAAGATGAATCTGAATTAAGTTGGACCAAACAAGAAAGATGGTCTACACAAGGAATTACACAAGATGCAATTAAGGAGATGTCAATATGATGCAAAGACTCAAAATTACAAATGGGTCCTTAACTACCTAGGTAAGGTTCGAGCCCAGCCTAACTACCTAACCATGACCCAAGCCCAAAGGGCTTGAGTTAAATTAGCCTAAACAATTTTAAGTAATATAAAACAAGATTAATTAACATAAATCGGGGTTAGTTGGGGTTAGGACCCTACAACAACTATACAAATACCTTTTTATTTATAAGAAATTTTTATGATATTAAGAAATAAGTTGCATATAGTATATTCTCAAAAATATATATATATATATATAATGCTGCCAAACAAGTTAACAAGTTAGGCATAAAATAGTCTTGGAACAACTTTGTCTCGGCACAACCACGTCTTAGCACAAAATCGGAAACAACAAAGAAACAATGCCAAAGGAAAGTGTGTTTCGATATTTCTATGAACTTTATTTTTCTTCATTTGGTGCATGCAACTTTTTTGTGAGGAAAACCAACTTTTTAAGCTTCATTTTTCATGAAAAAGCTCAAAATATTATGAGAGAAAGAGACTAGTATATGCCTTTTTAAATTTTTTGTTATTTTTCATTTTTTTTTTAAATGCTACAACTATATTTCCTTGTGATTTGCTAACAACTTTGCACTTAAAGTTGCAAACTGGTATCCAATTCTCAAATTATCTAAAGGATCTGACCCATGAAAAGCCAGATATAAAACCTATTTTAGGTTCCCATTCATAAATCGATCTGAGTCCAGGGCGCAATGTGGGTTCTGATTAGTAAATGGATCTAGTTCCGGGTCAATATAGGTTCCAACCCTTAGACCTAGGACAGGAGCCTTTAATATTGCAAATTGTAGTTCAAAATAAAGTTTGTTTGACGTTGACTTGATGCATCGTGATTAGTTGAACAAACTCCTTAATTTAAGGGGGAAAAACAAAAAATTAAATGAAGTCAAAATTCATTTAGAAACTAGATCTCAATTTTTTAGTTAGACCAAGTTCCAAAGTCGAAACTAGATCATTTTGTCGGAACCGGATTTGGAACTAACAAAATAAATTTTGAGTGAATTTCGAAATTAAAACCATCATTTAAAAATGAATCTAGGTCTTGCATAACTCCTGTCTAAAATTTACCCGTATGCAACCCTATTACCATCCTTGACCATAGAAAAAACCAAAGGAAGCCCCTCATTCATTCTCAAGTAAAAGACCCAATCCCTATTCCTCAGTATCTCTCAGTCTCAGCCTCGTTCTGATGAGCTGTCTTGTTTTGTTCATTCCTGATTTCCTGATTGCCTTAGGCTTCCAAACTTCGAGTTCTATGAATGTGTCCCATGCTTGAAAGTCCACATTCATCGAATGCAAATCCCACTTGTTTGAATTTTCGCCTTAAATATTTGACTTCAGAATCCTAGATATCATAGAAAAGATTTCTGATTTTGACTTGTGTGGTGTATCCCTCACATAGTGGGGACCATGTGATGGGACCATCCTACCTGCGGTTCATCATTGACAAAAGTTGATGCGCAGCTGGCCATTCCATCACAACCGTTGGAATAATCTACTTGACATGGATCATCCCTACCATAATGGACAATGCCACTTGTAAGATAAGGAATTGGTGCAAAGTCATTGGCCCCACTAGTTTCCTAATGAAGCAATAAAATAATGATATCTGTGGGATATTTTCCATTAAACGATATGACCAAGAACAGGAAGATTCTACTCAAAGGCATGCCATTAATCCAAAAAGAGAAAGTGGGCCTTCACTCTTGGCATCATTGGTCAACGTCAATCTACTCTGTCCTATTAAAGATAACAATTTCATCATTCCTCTTGCTCAACCCTTCTCCAATGCCTAGCCTCCATATCTAGGTAGATAAGATGCAAATATAATCAATTATATTTTGGGTTTCATACTATCAACATGAGATCAAATTTGTATTGAAAAAAATATTGCCAATGATAATTTTTATTAATTAAAGATGTTCTCTAAATTTTAAAAATTGCTCTCCTTCTGTTTTTTTTTTTTTTTTACTTTTCTTTTCTTCCTTTTTTACAGTGGTGATTCAAACTTACATATACACACTGCTCAGGCACCCATGTCCCACTGGCAAAAATTGAGGGACAAATAACACCATTTTTATTTATATCTCAAGTTTTTAATATCTATATTTGGGGGCCTCAAAATTTGCTTGAGTCCAACGCAACTCAGAGTTGACCTGGATAATTTGACCGGCAATATGTATGGGTCAATCATGGTCACAGATCATGAAAGGACCCACATCTAAATGGCTCGGGTTAGGATCAACTCACTCAACCGAAACGCCGCACTTGATCTGTTTAAATGTATTGAGTTAAAGTTGACCTGCATATGTAAATGCATTTAAATAATTTGGTGATGCAATATTTTGATACCTATAATGGTCAATTTTATATAGAATAATCTGAGCTAGTGTTGGGCCTTTTTGAAAGCTTGCACCTTAAATCAAAATTGCAATATTTGAAATGGAGTGGATTGCGGCCAAGTTGCGTCAGATTGAACTGGACTTGACCTCTTTGAAAACGTATCAGATATGTGTTGAACTTTAACTCATCAACGCCCTTTATCAACCTGACCTGTTTTTAGTTTTTATCTGGCCGTACTCATTTACCCCCTTAACCCAGGGGTGGGCCCACATTGTATGACCCGGTGCGGCCACCCCAGGTAAACTCCAGCAACATGCAGTGCTTTGAATTAGGGACTACTCAGTGGACTACATGTATTTGATGAGTTGCGCCACATGTCAAAAGATTGCCCCACATATGGGTTGCCCAACACCTTTGTTGGTGTAAAGGATCTACCAAATAAAAAAAAAATGTTGAGTCTGGAATCCTCTATCAGGCCCGTGAAATGATGACAGTGAGTGGGCGAATTAAAAAACACCATATGTCACTCTGATACATGAAACTTTCTATTTATAGAAATTCCTATGTACAATCTCTCATTTTTGTGCAAAGGGAAAGCAAGGAAAAGTGTTCCTTAGTCGCTGTTATAATATGAGTATGGTATCTGGTGTGCGCTGTGAGAAATGGTGTGGTGACTAGTGAGTTTAACATAGATTTATAGCGTGGCGGACCTCCGTATAGCCTCGTGGGTGCGACCTTACCCATGAATCCGTGGTGCGCTTATAAAATTTATATGAAAATTTTGAATCTATTTTAAAAAACCAATAAATCAAATTTCATAAAAAAAAATCTTTGATTTATCCCTAAATCCAAACTATCAATTAAAATGGGCACCCCTTAAAGCCGGAATCTTGGGTCCGCCACTAGACTGATGTAATTGTGTAGAGTAGATAGCATGCATGAGTGTAATGATAATGCTAAGTCTTTAGTGATGTGACTTATTTTGTATATAGTGTGACATGTGTTTTGTAGTGCAATGTATATCCTAAGTACCCTTTGTATATAGATTGTATTAACATAAATTATGTTTCATAAAAAATTATTGTGAGTTGAATTATATAGAATTTTGATTACATTTTAATTTTCCTATACTCTTGATATATTTAGTCTATTAAGATCTTCTTTGCCGATTAAGCCTCTACAAGTTACTATCAATTTTCATTGACAGTACCTCTACACCCCCACACAAACCAAAATCCTGTGTCCTCCACTACCTTGACCCATATCTGTCTTCGCATTAGTACACCCTCAGTACCTAATTCTTCTCAATTAAGCACATCTCTCTCTCTCTCTCTCTCTCTCTCTCTTCCTACATGAGTTGAGATGGGGAGCTACGAAGAGGGAGGAAGAAAGCAACGAGAACGCCAGACAACCGAAGAAGAAGAAGGTGAAGAACAAGGAGGAGAGAGGAGCACCAAGAGACTGAAAACCAGCAGCACCGACGGAGCATCAATTGAGGTGGTCCGCCGCCCACGCGGACGACCACCGGGCTCTAAGAACAAGCCCAAGCCGCCCCCCATCATCATCACCCGCGAGACCACCGACTCCTCCATGCACCCTCACGTCTTCCACCTGCCGGCCGGCCTCGACATCATCGACGCCATCTCCCGCTTCGCTCGCCGCCTCAACTCCGGCGTCTGCGTCCTCACTGGCACCGGAGCCGTCACCAACGTCACCCTCCGCCACCCCACCACCACCGTCACCTTCCACGGCCGCTACGATATCCTCTCCATCTCCGCCACCTTCCTCCCTCCCTCCTCTCCTCCTCTATCTTTCCAGTCAAATGGGTTTAAGGTATTGATTGCAGGAGCACGAGGAGATATCGTTGGGGGGTCCGTCGTGGGGTCTTTGATGGCTGCGGGTACTGTTGTTGTCGTTGCTACTGTTTTTTCTAGCCCAAGTTTTCATCGACTGAGTGGAGAAGAAGAGATTTCTGTTTCTGGGTCAGATACAAGTACCCATCATCATCAATTTGAACAGCAGCAGCAGCAAGATGATCATGAGTCTCATTTGTCGGAGTATAACTTCAATCTTCCTTCCAGTGTGATTTGGGCACCCATAGCTCGGCCCCCACCTCCTTATTAAGTGATTTGCATTAGGTGTAATTGCACTCCACTTCTTCGTTGTCCCAGTTATCATGTTTATAATATATCTATATGTTATATCAATATATGCATTCAATGTTTTTTTTTTTTCTTTCCTGTTCCTACATGTAACTGAATGGGATATAAGTTAGATTTCATGTTACTTGTAGCTGGTCTATCCATCTAGGTGCTTCCTAGAATGGTCCATGAATGATTCCTTGGTAATTAGAAGTGGAAGTCGAATATGTGAGTCCAGATCGATCCCCTAGTGCTCCCTTATGTGGACTTAGGGCATGTTTGTGCTGGCTTCTACAGCATAGCACGGAAGCTCTGTCTACATTAAAATATAGAGGAATTGAATGAATGGAGTGGGTAAAAAGGAAGATCAAATGCTCAATTTAAAAACTGAGCTTCAGATCGTATCTTCTTTTAATTCTATTTCCTTCATAGAAAATGTTATTGGAAGTTATTTTTTTAGAATTTGCCTTTAATTTTCATTTTTAACCACCCTATACATTCTAGGCCTGAAGTTTTTTTCTACCACAACCAACAAAAGTGTAGTAGAATGCAATGAATTTCTCAAAAAAGTTATATAAAAAATACTGAGACTTTCTTTGATAGAGATGATCTGGAATTTTTATGCTTCCCCCAAAAATATTCTATGGTTTCCATTGCTTTTTTTCTTTTAAATTTAAATTTTTTTTACCTTGCAGGTTTGAGGAATTAGGGTAGATTTGTTGTCATATAATTACAGCCTCAATGTTAGGATAGTTGACTATGATGTTTATTAGAAATCAGCATAATACCAATTGATTAAACAATGTCGATGAGCAATAGATAAGCTCCACGGTAAAAAAGGTACACCATTAGGAAAACTCATTCCTTTTAAGACTGCAGTGGATGTAGTTAATGAGCAGAAGGTTATTTTAACATAATCTGCCTTCAATGTAGCCCAAAATGTGAAGATTACGAAAAGAAATCAATTTTGTTCTTTTCTTTCCTAAGAATTTAAGCTTGGATTATCATTCTATTGACAAAAAGGGAATTTGAGCTTGGATTACAAGGATTCTGGTCAAAATCAAGGGATTTGAATAACCATATTTTCAAGAGTTTCTTTCAAAATTTTTATTTATTATGTTGATTTAGATAGAACGGGTTAGTCAAACAAGATGTGGAAGAAAATTATAATAATACATCTAAGAAAGTATAACTTATCTAAGGATTTAACTTAAAATAAAAAAGAATGAAGAAATATAATTCATATTGCCAACTCCAATATAGTTGGAATAAGAATTCATCATGATGAATTGATTTAGACAAACGATTACAACACTTCTATTATAATTGTTATTTGTTATAATCGTTATCATCCTTTTCTATATTATACATCAGTATCTTTATGGACTTGATCACACATGCAATTCTTGGTATACATCTCTTTTACCTCTTGTTTTCCAATCTACTTTCTTTATTTTGGAATAAAATTCATGGTTATCGATGTAAGTTACATGTCTACTTCTGTCACTGCATGCATTCGATGTTATGAAATTGTTAGGGGCTTTAGAACAGGAAGGAAAGTAGTTGTTTCTCTTTGCTTGAGGATTCCCTAGAAAGTATGATTCATCTCCAGTGACAATCTATAGAGAGAGAGAGAGAGAGAGAGATACTCTTGAAGCAAAAGTAGCCGCTGGGACACTGGTACCAGAATAAAAGGCTAAGGCAATAGCTTTCACAATCTGTCACATTTAGCCACTGGAACGCTAGTACCAGAATAAAAGGCTGGAGGCAATAGCTTTCACAATCTGTCACATTTATTTATCTAAAGCTCATTAATTGTCAAATACTTCAAATCATAACAGCTGCCCTCAAATGTTTTACAGTCAATACAACAGGAGAAAAGATATCTATAATTAGTTTAGATTGTATTTTGTTGGAAATGTTATTTGATACATATTACTTTCATACATGAAAGTAATACTATTAATGGACTTAATGTTAGACAACTACTTCACTGTAGATATTATTGATATTTGAAAGTGACTATGCTAGTGTGTGATAGTTGTGGACAAGGTTTTAAATCATGAGTATCACCATTTTTTGCTTAAAGGCAATTGTATTGAGAGAGAGAGGAAACGAGTACATAGACATTAAAAAGTCCCCATAACAAAGAAGAGAAAAGGAGCCTCTATGCAAGCATCAAAATCAGTTAGATTCTGTTAGACGTTGGAGCAAGAGCTCCTAGAAAATTGAAGATGTTTTGATGATGGTCTCATCTGAAAGGCCCGGAGATATTGCAGAAGGAGAAGAGAAGCAGGTCACCAATCCAGCTCTTGACCTCGAGTTGGGAAGGCTGAATGGAGTGGGAAATTAGCTCATTTCTGACCTTCGAAGTGAGTATCACCATTGTTGTCTTGATTCTATTGATTCGAGACAACTACTTCAAAGTATAGTTGTATTATTTACTGGATCTATAAAAGATAGTTACACTTCAGAGGAATAAAATGAGACAACAAAAGAAATGAAAACAAAATTATGATGGTGAATTTGGTGGAAGGCAAACTTAAGAATCATTTAAGACATTGAAACAAATTATGTGGTGCAATGTAGAGGAAGTTAAATTTAAGATATATTACTGTTAAGTATGTAAACTTTGGAATTTTAGCCCGAGTGGCAACTAACAAACATGTGATGAGACCAAACCCTTAAGGGCGGAATTTTTTCCATAGCCTTTTCATGAAGTATATGGTCTGTAGGAAAGAGAAACTTCTAGCCAAATTTGAGATAAGTTTATATAATGTATCATAACTTTTTACCTATCCTCGCCAGGCATACTACTATGCTAAAGACCATTAACATGCTCATGATTCCTGAGCAACTTTTGAGTATGCAAATAAAAAATCAAGTCGATAAGATGCTTGCAATATCTCTCTCCATCTCGCTAGCAATCAAACACATGCATTTCTTTTGAAATTGAGAGATATTGCAAAAATCAATCGATTCAAAATTTCTTCTTGTTTTGGAAGAGTTAACTAGAAGTTTGAGCATATACTATGAATCAATTGAGCGATTTTCATTGTTTCCAATTACTTATATCACAACTAATCGAGAATGTTGTGTCTTCTGGGACCCAGATTGAATAAGGCCCACCAATATGTTCTTCTAGGATAACTGTTGGAGTTGTTGACTTTCTTCCGATTTACCTGGTGATTTATTTTTCCATGTTTGAATAGAGTGATTTGAATTAATGAGTCTCTCTCTCTCTCCACCCCTAAGGCACGCTACAAAACTCTCCGGGCATTTTTCACAAAACAAACACCACTTTTTTAGCCTCTAAGATGTTAACACATGTCATCAACGTCGCTGTAAAATTAGCTATTCCTATTCTTTTGCTTTACACTTATAAAGTGATAGATTTTTATTGGAAATGTCATAATGGGCAAAAACTTCCATTTCTTAAAAGGGGAGTTTTTAAGAATTTATATATATATTGGGAACAGTCATGTAAGGACGATCTTTGGGGACAAAATTTGACCGTTTTGCATAGTGGGTCCCGTATTGATAGCTATCCAAACACAACCAACCCCCCCCCCCCCCCCCCCCCGAATTGCACGTGTCCATCAATAATTTTGGATACCATCTGAATAGATTTGACCATTGATCAACGATCAAGTCTATTTGGATGAGACCCAAAATTGGTGAAAGTGTATAATTTTAGAGGGGGGGAGAGAGGGGGGGGGGTGGGGTTGTTTCATATGTGTGATCTGTTTAAATGGCTTGCAACATGTGCCCCACTGTACGAAATGATTCAAAACAATCCATGAGGACTACTCTTACAAAATTGTTTCTATATATATCTATATATATATTTACCACATGACTTGTTCCTTATTAGAGGATAAAAAGATGGCGGAAATGCCCATTTTAAAATGGGGCATTTCTGAGAATTTTTCTATAATATATATTTATAGGAGGGCCTCCTCCTAAACACTCAAACTTGGGATAAGGCTTGACATCCCAAGCTTGTGGGCCCACTTGGAGACCAATGGTATGGGGATGGAGAGATTTGAAGGACTCCTTAGGGTCCTTCTCTTTACAAAAAATTAGCCCCATCCCTAATCTCTATCATCTCCATCTCGGCCTTAAAAATTTAATAGTCAACAATTCATTTGGATGCGTGTTAGTCGATCCAATGGTTAAGTCACATTGGATGGAACCCAAATTTGATGGACATGTGTAATTCAAAGGGCCCCTGTGTGTGGTCTATCTTGATGGACTAATGGTGGGCCCCGCACATGTGGGCAGATGGAAAAGCCACCATTCGCTCGGGCTTGCAGGAGGAATCTCCCTATATATATATATATAGAGAGAGAGAGAGAGAGAGAGAGAGAGAGAGAGAAATAAATGGTCTTGTTGCGGTCCTTACGGACCGTTTCGCAAAGTGGGGTCCACATTGTGAGCCATCCAAATAGATCACACACGACCCTCCTGAATTGTACATAACCTCCAATTTCGGGTTGGGTGTCGATCCAAAAGTCCAATTTATTCTGATGGAACCCAAAATTGTTGGACGTATACATTTCAAAGGGGTCATATTCGTGATCCATTTGGAGGGCTTGCAGCATGAGCCCCACTATCCAAAACAATGAGAAATGGCAAGGATTGTTGAAAGGACCATTTTTCTATATGGTCAAGTCACATTGGATGGAACTCAAATTTGGTAGACATGTGTAATTCAAAGGGCCCTTGTGTGTGTTCTATCTTGATGGACTAATGGTGGGCCCCACACATGTGGGCGGAGGGAAAAGCCACCATCCACTAGGGCTTGCGGGAGGAATCCCCCTTTATATATAGAGAGAGAGAAAGAGAGAAATAAATGGTCTTGTTGCAATCCGTACGGATCGTTTCGCAAAGTGGGCCCCACATTGCGAACCATCTAAATAGAACATACACGACCCCCCTAAATTGTACACAACCACCAATTTTGGGTTGTGTGTCAATCAAATGGTCAAATTTATTCAAATGGAACCCAAAATTGCTGGACGTATGCATTTCAGGGGGGGTCGTGTGCGTAATCCATTTGGAGAGCTCGCAACATGAGCCCCACTATCTAAAACAATGAGAAATGGTCTGTAAGGATTGTTGGAAGGACCATTTCTCTATATGCTAATATCATTATATTATATGTAAATTAGATCTAAAATAGTTTGATAGCGCCCACATCACCTAATGAGTGTAAATGAACAATTTTTATCATCTTTGCAAGCATGAGATTATTTTCAAACATGGTTGAACCAAACAACAAGACATTGGAATCATCAAGAAATATATTGTTACATCAACTTTAAGAAATTTGGGTATATTTCCTTTTGTGAACCAAATGCATGAAAAATACTATTACAGATTTCTACTTTTATTGCTTTTAAGAGACACAAAAAATGGGGCTCCAAGGATTCCGCTCGGGGTGGATTCCGCTCGGGGTGGATTCCTCTCTATGTACGAACAAGTCCTAAGGTGGTGTAGTTCCGTCTTAAAGTGGATAACTCTTAGGTATTAGTTTATAGGAGTTACTAGGGTGGGACCAAATTTCTTCAGTTTCAACATCAAAATTGTTACTTTAATTGCAATGGTAATGGGGCTATCCTGTTCATGTAAACTTGTACATCTAAAGCATATGCAAACAGATGAGTCCAAATCCGCTCCGGTTTTGTTTTAGTGAAATGCTAAGCTGAAAGAGTAGAACTGAAAACCTAACACCAATGAAAATCCACGGCATACAAAATAAATTCCCTCCCAATTTATGAAGATACCACCAAGTCTTATTTTTATAGGAGTTGTTCCCACCATAAAATTGACGGATTGATAAAAAAAATTCAGCAATGAAAATGCATAAGATTGCAAGAATCACATTTTAAATGAAATAATTTCTTCATTTGAGATGGTTTGGAGATGTCTAATGCAAGCTAGAAATTTCATCTTGATGGCCTCTCTAGGAAAGGGGCAGGCGGAAGAGGATTTGAATGGAAGAAGTAGGACTAATCTAAAAGAGTGTGACATATTGAGGATATTTAGCCTAGAATAGAATGAAACGACAAAACAAAAGTCAATAGCTTACCAAACATAGTTAGGACAAGGGTTTGATGATGATGATAAGACGATGAAATTTCCTGTGAGACAGCCAATATTATGGGGTTTTAATAAAATTAGCATGACTCAAAACAAAAGCTTTCTGCCAGGCAAGTGGGTATTAATTTTTCCATCACAAGTGACAACAGATAAAGAATCCAGTTGAAAAAATGAAAATCATGAAAGCAGTTTTTCTTCAGGTTATCTAAGGTTGAGGATAACTAAAAATAAGGCTTTTAAACACTTCATGTATTGGTAGTTTTACGAAAATATTATTTGAAAACGTGTTCTGCAAATCACAGCATGATATTTCCATAACAAGGAGAATACAAAATTACTTTAAAATGCCCCATCTTTTTTGCTAATGCAAATCCAAGAAGCTTTTGATCATTTTTTAATTGTCATGCTTCTAGTTCACCTTTTAAAGATTCACCCTGTTTGCTTCTACTAGTTTTGAGCCCTTCTTCGGTTCTGTTTGTACTTTATAGCAAGGAAATAACATCAAAATAAAATTACAGATCTTATATTCAGGACTTGGTAGTTGCCGAAGCAAAACGTTATTACCTTGAACCATAATTCCTGTAAAATTAATTTCACATAATTAAAAGATGAATCACACAGCCACTTAAAATCTGATTGAATATATGATAACTGAAAGATTAGTAACTCATGAAACTAACCTCAAATAGATGAAATAAGGCTTCGATGATGATATATTATGGTAACAAAACATGACATTCTGTCTCCCATAACCAATGAGAGATTCAGCTCCTGTTATCAGACCTTTTAAGTTTTACTCTTAAAACAGCCATGGTTCAGGTACTCAACCATGATAGATATCACGCAACTTTAATATCATGGTACACTTGGAAAATGAGGAATGACCTTATCTTCAAGCCGCACACTATTTTCCCAAACAGTGAAGCATAAAACAATAAACTCAAGCTCAAACAGAATATAGGTAATGCTTGCCCTCAGTTTCTCCACAGGCTCCCCAAAAGAAACTTGGGACTCCTACCATGTAGTTTTTTCAAGCTTAATTTGATGGATGGTTAATCCATTCACTAATACAACAGGTATAGTCAGAATCATTCATTATTCAGATAAAACTATGAAAAACAGTTTTTACAGTAGTATGCAATGCATAAGGCATAAGTACAACTCTTAGTCAAAATCTGGGTGTAAATAAAATTATTATGGGAAAATTTTCCTCATTCTTGATGACCCCCGGATTTTACGGTGCCAAGAAAAGAAAAACCCTGGGGCATTTGGCTCACTTTTAATGGTGGAAAGTTAAATTACGGTGAAGAACAGAAGACCAGGTGGTCAAATATCTACTGAAACTTTCAATTCATTGGTTACTGAATTCAGATCTTTGCTGCCACTGTACATCAAAGACACAACTTCAAAAAATGAGGGAAGCAGAAAATTTAACAAGAGTGTAGGAACTAAACGGCAACACCATCCACAGACCAGACCCTCACCAGTTTCACTTGTTGATCATCTGTCCAATAATTACGTTAATGCTGACGAGAATGTTATATACACTTAAGATACCATCAGCCAGAAAAAGTCTCATTTTCTTTTAGCTTATGATTTTATAACCATTTTGTACATAAACTTTTCATTCTGGTCTTGTTAATAATAATCACCTTTTCAGAAATTAAAAAATGGTACAACTGCATTCATGGTGGCAGAAGAAATATAATGAAAATTTAGGAGGGTTACAGTAGGAGCACGAGCTTTAATTAAGAGAGGGAAACCATTTGGCTTGCCTGCATGAAAGCCCTCTGGCTTGACATCAACTCCTGTAAAAAGTGATTTGTCTGCTGCAAGCAGCCTTGATGGCGGTTTCCAAGCTCTCAACTTTGTCATGATCCACTCTAAACATTACCATTGTAACTCCATCTTTACCTGCATCATAATCCTGTTTGATGTCCTCAGCCTGAAAAGAATGTAGCTGTGCAATAAACAAGCATTTTAGGGCCACAAAATATAGCAATGAGGATATCCATAGAGATTAAAAAGTGAATGCACGTTAAAGTATGCCAACTGTTCAAATACAAATTTCTAACAGTACTAAACCATGTTGGATACTGATAAGAGAATCACAGCACAGTATGAAAGTGCAGAATTGTTGCAAATACATGGTCACAGGCATAGTTATCAGAATCCTATGATTCATATCCCAAATCCAAAGGAAAACGATATGTATCTATGCAACGAATCCCATTTACAGATGAGTAATAGGATTCAGGTGTAAATCTTACAATTCGATAATTGTTACATAGAATCTTATGATTCAAGCGATTCGATTGAGCAAAAATAGCTACAACCAATAACTTAATATTAACATTCCTTTACCTTTTTCTTTCTTTTAACATTTTTACTTTAAAAGTTCATTTCGTAGGTAGCAAAACCTCCAGCTATAGAGAGGCTTTAGAGATGAATAAAGAACATGCATTTAATTATAGCAATCGACTATACGTATAGTGCTTATCTATATCATTTTTTTTTCTTTCTTTCTTCATGAACACTTTCTTAACTGATGTAGAGCAAGATAATAGATGCGGCGCGGGCAGAGATGGAGGGTGAAAGGGATAGGTTAGGCTTCTGCCTAAAAACTGGCCTCGCACCAAACTCCCCATCACAGGTGAGGAAGAAGAAAACTCCGAGCAAACCCAAAAGCACTTCAAAAGTCTTTCATAAATCATTAACTAAGGCGCCAGAAGGCTTTACATCATTATATAGAAAATAAAAAACCTAAAACTAATCTAAACCATTGAAACAAATTAAAGGCTAGGATTAAAGCATCTCATTAAAATAACTGAAAATATAATTAAAAAACCTAAATAAAACAAAAGACCTAATTGATAGGTGGTTTGGGTTCAAAGAACTTGTCAAGATTGCTGAGCTAGGTGATGCAGTATGGGCCAACAAGTGGTCCCTCTTCAAGTTACATTAGGATTATATTATTTTTATTAGTAGATTTCTAATTAAATTGTTATTAAAAAAGTTTCTATTTATAGATTAGGGTTTGCTTAGGCATTAAGTTTACTTTTATTATATATATAGCATTGTAGAGAAGAGATTCTCAAACTTGGATTGATTAATAGAACTGTAGGTTTTATCCCTGAACTGCGTCCTTATGTGTTGAAGTCTTTTGACGATTCAAAGTGTCCTCAAACACGTACTTCAGCACCCTACGTAAGAGGGCCTGCATCACTACGCCCATTGGAAAGTCTACCCATGGAGACCATGGCTCTGTCCTACATCAACCCTCCCTATTTTTGAGAGAACTCAACCTCGAGTTCTATAGATGTCCTCCAGAATCGAATGTCAAGTATACAAATCCTCGATGTGCTTCTTGGTCTTTATTCGCTTTACATGGTTGGTTGGCAATTAGCTTGACTCAATGCTTTTAATTTCAATGCGATTTTCCATTTAAAAGGAGAAGGGAGGCATATCTACTTGTGAAATTGAAAATATGCTTGGATGTGAGATCCAACCATTAGATGCTTCAAATTTTGGATTTGTACCATCTTCTCTAAATCTTCAAATAGTAATGGTCGATCTCTAAGGATGAAGTCAATGTAAGGAGCTTCGATGATATGATCTTCTTTGGCAATTTCCTTATCAATGACCTTTTCATCTAACGATTTAATAGGCTTTTCTGGAAGTGGCATGATGATCATATGCATTGGATGTTCATATGGGTTGCTAACCATTTCCAATTATCCAATGTTCGTATTTTCTTCTTTTGCGGCAGCCTGCACTTTCCCTTTGTTTTCTAGTTCTGGTATTTTAATGTCAGCTTTAATGTTTTCTTCCATAGATTGCTCAACATTCATTTCTGTTATTTTTCGAGGTCTTTCCTCTGTAGACTTAGATTTTTGCATGCGTGATCGTCGAAGCTTGCACTCAACACGAATGGCTCTTGTAATTGCTTTTGCAATGGTCTCGCATTCATTCATTCATTCTCTCCAATATAGTCTCAAGCCTCGGAAAAAACTAATTAACTCATTCTTTCATCTTTCACTAGTTGACATAAATATTGGAGCCTTGCAAATTCATTCTCATATTCAGCAACTGTCAAATCTCCTTGTAACAAATTAAGAAATTGGAAAAAATAGACTTCATTTTGAACATACAAATCTCCATAGTTAAGTTTGTAGGGAATTATTTGAAATCTATTGAAAATATCAAGGCTCTCCAATTTCATGTTGACATGAATGCAATGCGAAGATTGAAAATTGAATGCTCTTTCAAAAAATCAAACTGACCAGATGTGAAGATCTCATTGGCTAGAGTTCACTAGTGAAGATGGATTGACAATTGGAGTCCGCATGATCAAAATATTAGCAAATGAAATTTGAATGGTCCTATTTGATCAAATTGTTGACTGGGGACCCACTCTTAAGTTGGCTTTTTTTTTTCGGGCCAAGCTAAAGCTTAAGCCTGCAAACTAGGCTCAATTGAAGTGCTATGGGGGCCAATGGTGGACTCAGGTCAGGTCACCCAACCCAACTTATCAGTGCACATGTCCTTCTCTCCCATTCTTATTTAAAAAAAAAAAAGGGAGGGAAGATGGCTTCAACTCCTCTTTGCTTCTGTCGTTCAACTAGAAGAAAGGGAGAGGTGAGTGGGGTCATGGCAATGTCGATGGGAGGTGACGATGGTGTCAGTGGTGCTCGGCAATGGCGATGATGGCAATGAAGTGGTGGTGGTGCAATGGCGGCTATAATGATGACAACAATGGTGGCAAGCATGATTGGTGACAACGAGGGTTGACGACGGCAGTAGCAACTCGGCTGCAGTGTCTCCAATGAAGGTATGCCTCTTGTTGCTTTTTTTTTTTCCTTTTTTCTAGGTTTTGAAAGCAGGGGCTTGAGGTGGGTTTCTGTGTTTGGGTTTGAGAAGATATTGGGAATGAGGTGGTCTATGAAGATGAGGTTTTGCGGCTAGAGTTTGGGAACGAAGATGGGATCAGATTTTTAGGGTTCTGATAGTATCGCAGATGGGAGATCTGGTTTGTTATGGGATTTTGGAAAGGGTTGGTGATGGGTTTTGAGGCTTTGTTGGGGTTTTGGGAATGAGGATAGTTGAGAAGTTCAGAGGCAATGGTCAGTGTGGACAAGGAGGCTTGATTTGGGAGTGTCGAAGGGTGATGTTGATGACTTGGCAATGATGATGGAGTGCCAATTATCGAATCCAAGTTGAATCGATCTTTGGCTCTAATACCAAATGATGCGGAGTGGGATACCAGATGCAAGGTGGGTAGAGACAGAGGGGTAAGAGATGGAGGGTGAAAGAAATAAGTCAGGCTTCCGCCTAAAAAATGGCCTCACTCCAAACTCCCCATCACGGGCAAAGAAAAAGAGAACTCCGGGCAAACCCAAAATTACTTCAGAAAATTTTCATAAATCATTAATTGAGGAGCCAGGAGGCTTTCCATCATTATATAGAAAATAAAATCCCTAAAACTAATCTAAACCATTGAAAGAAATTGAAGGTTAGGATAAAAACATCCCACTAAAATAATTAAAAACATAATTAAAAACCCTAAATATAAAAAAAGATCTAAATGGCAGGTGGGTTGGGCCCAAAGAACTTGCCAAGATTGCTAAGCTGGGCCCATTGGAAGGTTGACCAAAGGGGACCGCGGCTCTGTCTTGCATCATTAACTTAAAAGAGATATCCTGCTATATAAGATTGATGATTTGAATTTGAATTTTATTTTTCTATTTTGATTTAAAGATTACAAAAAATAAATATATGTTGATGCCTTAAACTTGTTTAACTATTTGCACATATAATTTATTATACATTAATATGTTATGATGCTGAAATGATTGTAAGATAGACTTATTTTTCATTGTATTTAGATTGTAATAAATGGGGAAATGGATGGTTATGACTAACTACTTTTTTTTCCTTTTCTTCTCATAATTTTTAATTATTTTTTAACTTTATTTGAAAAATAAAAGAATCATATGACTCGCAATACGATTCATGATTCGATTTCATCATGGGTATCAATGATTTGCGATATGATACCGATTTTTAAAACTATGGTTGTAGATTTGAGTCATCTAAGCTTGAATTATGCATGACAGAAATAGATGTTAAATCTCACCCCTAGATCTAGCGCATGAGCTAAGGTAGTCTAGGCCAACCTTGGGGCCTAAAACTAGGTCCGGGATGGTTAGGTCTAGACCCATCTAGGCCTAAGTCATTGTGCAAATCATAGTTTAGGGTTTTTAGGGTACTATTCTAGTTGAGAGGAAACATTCATGTTTGGGTGTTCTGTTATTTAAGGTGTTCACTTAGGAAGAGGTTTATTTTTTTAAGAAGCTAATCTGATGTAATTTTAGAGAGAAACTAGATAGCTTTTTTTTAAATTTCTTTTCTGTTGCTTTTTTAGCCACCTGAGGTACTGTAGCAGTAGAAAAGTGATTCAATCCGGGCCCCACAAGTATTCCCTCTTCAAGTTAGATTAGGATTTTAATTATTTCTATTAGTAGATTTTTAATTATATTGTTATTAGGAAAGTTTATATTAATAGCTTAGGATATGCTTAGGTATTAAGTTTGTTTTTACTATATATATAGCATTGTAGAGAAGAGATTCTCAGACTTGATTGATTAATAGAATTGGGTTTTATCCTTAAGAGGTGCGTCCTCGCATGTTGAAGTCTTCTTGACAATTCAAAGTATCTTTGGACACATACTTCAGCACCCCTACGCAAACCCTAACCTTAAGGCCTACATCAGCATCAAAGCAGAAGGATCTACACGATCTTCCAACATTATTACCCCTATTTATCCATCTTCGACACCCTGTGCCATCGAGATCACTACCGGAACAGAAACCCCCGTCGTTGACTCCCTGTACCCTAGACGACCAACACGTCTCCGAGCCCCATCTCCAACTTTCCTTTGGCCACACCCATCTCATTGCCGTGCCTAATATCACCAAAAACCCGCAACAGTCACGACCCTAACCCCAGATCTATATGCCTCGCAGAACACATCAATCCCAACCTGAATCGTCAGCCGAACCATACCCCCACACTCATCGTCGTAATTTCCAAACCCCCAAACCCTTGCCAACGGCTTTGTCCACCAAACCCACCCACTGCTGTTTCCATCACCAAAAGAACCCACCTTTGATTTTCATTCCCCCACCCCAATCTCTGTTAAAATAAAAAAGAAAAAAAAGAAAAAAACAAACGAAGAAGAAGCAGAGACAATAGAGAGAGAGAGCAGCGTACCTAGTTCTTGCTGTGTAAATGTAGCTTGCTGCCGTTGGCCCTCTATGGAAACCATCGTTGCCGCCATCTCTCCCACCCGCCGGTATCGCTCGACGATCACCACCACCATCGTCGCAGTTCTTTTAGTTCTCATTTCCTTAACTCGTTGCAAAGGAGAGGGTTATGAAACAAACAGATCCCGTTGCAAAGGAGACGGTAACGAAACAGACAGAGCAAGGCTCTTTTGTTTCATTATCTGGCACACAGTTCAAGAAAAAAATCTCAAGGTGTTGGGCCTGGTTTTGAATCCGAGCAAATTCTTTGACCCACCTGCAAAAAGATCCAATCTGATTCTTTTACTGAGATCACCACTGCACCGGTAGAAGCCGTTCCCATTAGATCAAGGGCTGAAATTTTGTTTGTGTAGTTTCTGAGCCATCTACAGTCAGATTTCCAATCCGTTTTGCTTGTGTGTTAGTGGAGCGCAGATCTATATCTCAAGTCAGACAGATTTAAATTTTGCAAGAAAAAAAAAATGCCACCTAAGAAGCAAGTGGAAGTTGAATATTCATTTTCTTCAATTGAAAATTTGGTTGGTGCCATTAGAGAATTATCTACAAAAGTTGATAGCATACAAACCACCCTGCAGCAATTGGAAACTAGGGTGACAACTTTAGAAACTAATCAGCATGTGTATCACAATCATGATGATGATACAAATATTCGAAATCCACGCGATCCACCAGTCAATAATCCTGATCGAGATTTAGGGATTAAAATCGTGATTCCCGAATATGATGGAAAATTGCAGCCCGCTGAATTCATGGGTTGGTTAGTGTATGTGAAAAATATTTTTTCATATAAGCCAATGACTGAGCACCATAAAGTCACACTAATTGCCACTAGGTTCTGTAATTATGCTGCAACTCGGTGGGCTGAAATACAACGAAAAAGAAGGAATCAACACATGAACCCTGTTGAAACATGGACTGAGATGAAAAATATTTTGAAGCAAAAGTTCCTCCCAGTCAACTATGTAAGAAATCTACATTCAAGCTTCCAAAACTTGAAACAAAGGTCCAAAACAGTTGTTGATTATTCTGAAAAATTTCTAACTCTACAAGCTCATTATGGTTTGAATGAAGATGATGATGTGGTTGTAGATAGATTTTTTAATAGCTTGAAAATAGACATTCAGCATATACTCACATTCTAATATTTTGATAATGTCGATGAACTCATCCAACATGCTGTCAAAGTCGAAGGAATTGCAAATCATCAAACACAAAAATTTACTGCATCCAAATGGGCTCCGAAAAAAATTCATCTTTTCAAGATGCTAAATCCAGTGGTTCACCTAGAAAAATTATCCCCAAGCCTGAATATCATAATAAGGTCACATGTTTTCATTGCAAACAAAAAGGACATTACTCCTTTGAATGTCCAAAACGAGTGAATCTAATGGAAGAAGTACATGATAAACCAATCGCACAGGATGATCCTCCGGACAATGAAAAAACAGAAAAAGCAGTAGAGTATGAAGGAGACAAAGATGATGAAGCTCTCATGGTTATCAACAAGACTCCACTCACTGTTGAAAAGAAATGGTTAAGAAAAAATATCTTCCGTTCCATAGGTGCAGTTCATGGCTAAAATTGTACTGCTATTATTGACGGCGGAAGTTGTGAAAATCTCATCTCCCAAGCTCCTGTTGATTACATTCAGTTGAAAGTTTACAAGCACAACCGCCCATATTTTGTCAAGTGGCTGATGACTGGTGATCAAGCGCATGTTTGACATACTTACAAAGTCACTTTTGCCATTGGTGAGACTTACAAAGATACAACCTGGTGTGATATGCTACCTATGGATAGTGGTGATATCTTATTGGGCCGTCTATGAATGTATAACAAAAATGAAACTCATGGTATGCACGACAATACCTATACATTCATACATGGTGGACAAAAGGTTACTCTTCATCCCGAAAAACCAAAACCACCGAAGAAGAATTCTTGAAAAGTTGCCACAAAAGAAGTCCTTAATGTTCACCACATTTATAGAGGCAATCCAAAGAAGACTTGAGTTCGAAGACGAACTCTTCTTTCAACCTGGGGAGGATGACGCAATCTAGGCCTCACAAGTGTTCCCTCTTCAAGTTAGATTAGGATTATAATTATTTTTATTAGTAGATTTCTAATTATATTGTTAATAGGGAAGTTTCTACTAATAGCTTAGGGTTTGCTTAGGCATTAAGTTTGCTTTTACTATATATATGGCATTGTAGAGAAGAGATTCTCAGACTTGATTGATTAATAGAATTGAGTTTTATTCCTGAGAGGTGCATCCTCGCGTGTTGAAGTCTTCTTGACGATTCGAAGTGTCTTTGGACACTTGCTTCAGCACCCCTATGCAAGCCCTAACCTAGGGCCTGCATCAAAAAGATTCCGCAATGTACATTAGCTTCCCAACCATTCATTGGGGTTTTGATAATAGTTAATACACACTTACTACATTTTTGAAAAAAAAAAAAAATAAAACAACATTATAGGTCTTTAGATAATTGTGTACCAAATATCCCTATAATATTCTCCTAGAGATTATTGTTCACTCTTTTTATTTTATTTTTAGTGTCGACTCCAAACCTCCCCATCTTGATGCCTCTGCTTGGCCCCTAGAAGTTATGTCATTGGCCAATATGACAAGAGATTGAAGCCCAAAATTCTAATTTGGAGGGGCTAGACAGCATGAATTTTGGAAGTTTAAGTTTCCATTTCAATTACGATTTTTTCTCTTCTCTAGGAAAGGATGATTCAAAGGGATGCAGGGTCAAACTCACAGTTCTTTGTCTAAAGGATGACTATCTGATGGTGAGAGTGTTTATGGTATTATGTTGACTTCATAAAAAGTTTTAAGATGCCACATTTTACTATGATATCCTTAAAAGGTTTGGAATTTCTTATACCAAGAGAAATACTGACTCCTAACATCACATGATGGGTCACTCATTACTCATGCTTATCCAGTGAAAAAATATGTAACACAACTACAAATATGGAATGCTAACAGAAGTTACACTACTATGTCATACTAGCATAAACTGCAAGTGAATGAAAAGCAAGTATCATGTACCACTCCAATCCGACAAATTATATTATACATGGTGACAATGAGAAAGAGTAATAGTTTCACTAGTCACTAAGCAACTGAACAACATTTGGATAACAAGCTAAAAAAAGTGAAAATATAAAGCTGAGATTATAAAAGCAATTAACCTAGTTTCCCACAAGTCTCATGTTACAACATCTACACTACACACATTATTAAATCTAGCTTATATTATCCACAACTACCAGATGCCCCATTAAGAGTTACACAAAAAACACACCTGATGATATACACTACCCAATAGATCAAAAGGAACTTCCAGACCAATCCTAACCTGAAAGGAAGTATGATCACAAAAGTCAAAAGCAATTTTTCTAATTGTAACGCCAAATGACAAAAAGTAGCTTCCCTCGTAAAAGAATAACATACGATTAAAAGGATGAAATAGATTGAAAACTGAAAATGTAAGCAACCAAATTAAGAAGGTAAAACTGAAAAAGAAGCTTGGCTAATTCATCGACAAGCTGACTAAGCACATCTTCTCTTGGCAATAGAGAAAGGAGTACTTAAGAGAACCCAATCATTTTTGCTGGTCAATTTTTTTTATTTTTTATTTTTTCTTTTTTCTAAAATGACTCTCTGAGACATCAATTCGTCCTGAATCTTCTTGAGTTTTAAATTCTAAAATAAGTTAACATGCTGCAAGAGGAAAGGTTGAACAATGAACACACTGACTCCAAAGTTACAGAACAATAACAAGCAGACAGTTAATACTTGAGATTTCACAAGGCAAGTTTCAGCATTTTTCAAGCACTCTACTGCAACTCCTCCATAGGCCCTGACTAATCCTCCAGTCCCTAATTCAATACCCCCAAAATGCCTGCAATTGAGGCATAAAGTCATAAGAGAATTATCAGATAGAGAAACGACAGAAGAACTGCTTCCTCGTGCATGCGTTCTACCAACAGAACATAGTTAATTCTGACAAAATAAAATAATAAAAAGAAATCAATTAATATCAATAATTGGCCATATTGCTTGCATTTTTTTTTTGAGGCCCTAGCAATCCATTTCGGTGGGACCCCTGGTTCTTGTGATCTGAATCATCGTTCAGATGGACCCATGATGGAAAGGCAACAGTATCACATGAGGACAAATCACTAGACGATTCCAATCATGTGAGTATCAGATGTTAAACCAGTTGAATATAAACCATAGGCTTGCAGGCCAAACATCAAATGTAGAGGGAGGGCGTTCGTTCAAAACAAAACCAGCCATCACAAAATCCCATTAAACAAACCCATGGGAGTTCAAATTCAAGAATCACCCAAGAAAGCTTACAATTCAACATAACACATGGCAGTCAATTCACCAACTGTTAAATAAAAATCCACATTTCGAAAAACACATGCCGTTCGATTCTAGAATTAATCAAGAAAATGTGAGAGAAAAAAAAAGTGGGGGACGAACATTAACACCTGATTACAACGACCATAACCCTATCGATCCCGGATGAAGCAATCGCAGAATAGATGGGTTTCCCAGCAGTACCTGACGGCTCCCCATCATCGCTGGAACGGTATTGATCTCCCACCTAATAATAAACGACAACATTTCACACACACACACACACACACACACACACACACAAAAACCCTCAAATTGAAACAACCCCAGAAAGAATCATGAGAAGAAAAGATGTGGGGTGAAGCTATTTCATCGATTGATTGATTACCTTGTAAGCCCAGCAATTGTGTGTTGCTCGTGGGTCTCTTACCTGAAAGAAAAAAACTCTAAACCCCAGTAAGAGTTGCTTCACGAATTGAAGTAAATATATATATATATATATAACGATTAAAGTGGAGAAGAAGGAGAGCGAGAGGGAGACCTGGGAGAGGAATGAATGGGCGGATTGTTCATCTGAGATGGGTCCTGCGATTGCAATGAACTTGCTCTGCTTTATCTTTCGCTCGCAGATGGAACGCTTACGAAGCGTAGTGTAGGAGGAGGAGAAGGAGGAGCTTTCGCTCTTGCTGCGGCTCGTGCTCATGATAATCCGCGCGTTGTTGGCACTCGCGAGGCCTCGCAGGGGGAAATGGTGGATATGGAGGCGAGGTATGCTTATGAGTCTCACTGCCATGATGCTCCGTGGGCACTTTGGACTGAGCCTTTCTCAATAACTAGTCTCAACTTTTTCCTCTGGGCCGGTTTGGTTTAGGGGTCTGGAGGGGTATGCCTTCGCATGGAGAATTGCCGAATGAACAGCATTTTTAACTCTCCACACACAAGAGAAAATAAAAAAAAAAATTCTTCAAAATACCCCTATACATCTCTCTCCCTCCCTCCCTCCCTCCTCTCTCCTCCCCTTTCCCTCCGGCCAACGGCGAGCTCCGGCCGGCAGGAGGGGGACACTCCCTCCCCCCTCTCTCTCCCTATTCCTCTCCCTCTTCGTCCTCCCATTCCTCTTCCTCTCCTCTCATTTCCCTCCCTCTTCCTCCTCCTCCTTCCTCTCCCCTCCCTCCTTCTTCCTTTTCCTTTTCCTCTCCTCCTCTCATCTCCTATCCATCTGCCTCGTCAACAAGGCGAATGGACAAGAGATGAGAGGAGAAGAGGAAAAGGGAGAGGTAGAGGGAGGAGGGAGAGGAGAGGAGTAAAGAAAAAGGATGATGAAGATGGAGGAAGAGGAGAGAAAGGAGGGAGAGGAGAGGAATAAGAAGAGGGACAAAGAGGGAAAGAGGAAGGGGCCCAGTGAGGAAGAGGGAGAGAGAAGGACGGAGAGCCCCCCTCCCTACAGTTGGAGCTTATTGTCAGCCGGAGGGAAATGGGAGCAGAGAGGAGAGAGGTGTGTGAGGGAGACACGGGTGTTTTGGGAACTTAAGAAAAAAAATTTTCTCATGTGTGATGAGGGATAGATTTTGAGTTCAAATAGCAGCCTTCTTTTGCATATCCAGGTCTAGCTGAATTGTAGACTTTAATAATACATGCCTCTTTCTAAACCAAAGTTTGTCCATTTAGTTAATTGGGTTGGTTGAACTAAAGCTCTTTTTTAGTTGTTTGTAATTTAGGGGTATAACGGTTTGGTTAACTGTATATTTTGAAAAAACTGTTAACCAAACTGTATTTTACAGTTTTTAATTTTTATAAATTGTACGTACCCGTAATCGTAAAAATTATATAAAATTGAACCGTGGTTAACCGTATTAGACGGTTCGGTTACGGTTAACCGTTATAGTTTTTTTTTTTTTTGTAAAAATATAAAATATATGTTCAAAAGACTTGTTCGGTTATGGTTAACTAT
Organism: Sextonia rubra; assembly: GCA_037013555.1. NCBI lineage: Eukaryota > Viridiplantae > Streptophyta > Magnoliopsida > Laurales > Lauraceae > Sextonia > Sextonia rubra. Next base: position 57,608,349 of record JASUAD010000006.1, on the reverse strand, counting down.
TATAGTTTATTTCAATTCTTATTATGTGTGGGAAATATACATAATTTATATTTTAAAGATGGATTAGGCTATTCTCGAAGAGGCATCTATGAGAGACAACTTTTTGGGACAATGGCAATGTCATATATAGGAGGTGGGGATGGAAAGATCTAAAAAGACCTAAAGGTTTGTAAAATATCAACCCCAAGTGATAACTCTAACCCCTTCAATCCAATGATTAGCAGTGTAACATGCTACAATCTATAATTCTATAGTTAGTTTAATTGCTAGACAAAATACTGTGGACTTGCTTCTTAGCTAGGCTATCTCATTAAGAGGGCCTTCCAAGTTCTAATAACTCTTGTCTACCTCAAACACCATTACATAATTTTTCAACTTTTTAAGCAAAACACATAAAGGAATCAACCACAAGGTTCATCTTCAATTGTACGAATTAACTGGTGAAAACAATATTAAAATAGGTTAAAATAATGTAGGTCTTTTTTAATCAAAATTTAGTTGGATTAAACAAAACAATAGGTTTCGTTGAAAGGGATAAGGCCTCTCTTTATTTTTCCTCCTTCAATCCTTCAAATGATCGAATCTATCTCTTTTTCTTCTTCTTCTTGTTTCGTTGAAAAGGGGGCTACTTGGTTTTTTTACGTTTGGGGCTTAGGGCTTTATCTTTTACTTAAAGTTAAAAACAATTACATTTTAACCTGCTTAAAGTTAACCATTTCACGGTTAACAGAACTGTATGTTACAGTTCAATTTGGTTATTAACCATGAGCCATGATTGAAAACTGGAATCAAATCGTAACATACAATTTTCTGATTTTAATAATCGTAATCGTAATTGAACCATGAAATACGGTTATTAACCACAGTTCAGCTTGATTCGGTTAGACGGTTTTTTGGTTTTTTGTTACACCACTACTTTGTATGGCTTACAAATGAATATATGCCTCTATGATAAATATATGATGATTTTACTAAAAAAAATCTCCTTAGATTTTGTGAATACCAAAAAGGTCTTCAAACTTCAATATCAACCAAATACCCCATGAACGGAAATATCCTCGCTCGTATATACCGGTGAAGTAAAAGAAATGAGTTGCAACATCATTGCTTAGTAAAATAACAAAAAAAAAACCCATAAATAAATAAAATAAGAAGAATAAGAAGAAGAAGCAAATGACAATATTCCCACCACTGTCTTTTTGGTTGATATTGAAATCTGAAGTCTTTTTTTTTTATTTTCACCAACTCTCAGGGGATTTTTCAAGTAAAATCCTCTAAATATATTGGACTGCCTATGATCAAGGCCTTTAAGCATGACTAGACCTAAGTCTAGACCATTTTACATGTTACATCCTTCTAAAAAGACAACACATTTCTTGCTCACATGCTGAAAAACAAACAAAAAAAAAAAAGCACTCATGTGCATTAATTTATCCACTCACAGGTGCAAACAAAGCCTTACTAAGTCATGGTCACTATCTTTTTTTTTTTTTATATTGGAAACTAAAACTCATGCACTCTCACTTATACACTCAAATTCCTATGGTCATGGGTTGTGAATTATGATTGTAATTGTTGTAGATATAGATTATAGAATGAAATCTTCCACTCTATATCATCCTTGTATATGCCGCTGAAGTAAAAGAAATTAGTTGTGATATAATCACTCAGTAAAACAACCAAAGAAAAAAAAATAAGTAAATAAAATAAGAAGAAGAAGCTAACGACAATATTCCCACCAGGGTCTTTTTGGTCAGCATTGAAATTTGACGTCTTTTTTTTTTCACCAAGTCTAAGGAGATTTTTCAAGTAAAATCCTCTAAATATTGGATGGGTATAAAATCAACGCCTTTAAGCATGGCTAAACCTAAGTCTAGACCATTTTACATGTCACATCCTTTTTAAACAGACAACACATTTCTTGCTCACATGCTGGAAGAAAAAAAGCTTAAATTCATTAATTTATCTGCTCACAAGTGCAAATAAACCCTAACTAATTCATGGTTTTTTTTTTTTTTTTTTTTGTTATATTGAAAACTCAAGCTCATGCACTTTTATTTAAAAGCTCATACTCCCAGCCAGCCTAGCAACAGCCAACGGACATATATTCATGGGTTACTTCTAAATTTGTCCTTTGAATTTGGTACGCATGTACAGCAATATATAAACTAGGTTGCCTGGCCGATCACTAAGTCTCTGACAGAAGACAGGCAAAAAGAGGTTTTGATGAAGGAAGGATTTAATCCATGCCAATCTCTTTATTGATGATTAAAGTATTGTATCGTTTGTGTGGTAATGGTTTTGGGAGTACTACTATGGTCTTGGGTTGTGAATTGTGATTGTAATTGTTGAAGATATAGATTATAGAATGAACTCTTCCGCTCTTTCACGGCCTGGCCTCGCCTTGAGTTGGCTTTTTTAATTGATTGTTTGGAAAACCATTGATCATGTTATCCAAGCCATTGAATTGATGGTCAACCAGCTTTAACCCATTTGGTTAATGTGTCTCCTTATACTAGTTCATCATGTTTGAAGATCATAAGGGGCATGGGATTGAAGATTTTGAACGCCATGATTCATTATATATATTGTGTGCCAGGACCTAATTCATTACATGGGATTGATTAATGATGCAGGTCAGATATTTTATTCCATTGGAGTTAGCGATGTATTTTACATGTGAAAATCCAAAACTTGTATGCACTCTTAAGTGAAGTGAAACCTTTTTCTAGTCCCAATCTTCCCTTGCTATGTGCGGCTTGTGTCTTCTAAATCAAGCAAATAGTGCTTCCCACTTGAGCTGAAGTGCATTCCTTTCTTCTTTTTTTTTTCCTAAATGAAGTGGAACCTTTAATGGAAACAAAGCTCCTCGTACGGTCACAAGTGATAGAAGACAACCCATGGTCATTGACATCCATTGGACTGCAACCCATGAGTCATGGCTGGTTGCTGATTGTTGATCTCTTCCATGGAGCACATCCTTGATCACGTCAAGGTCCGCATCTCCACTTGTATAAATTACTGGGGTTTTTTCTGTATAGATACCATTAAGAGAGAATTTTTTTCAAGCCCTAGCCAAAGACTAGTTATTTATCCAGACGTTTTTCCACAACTTCTATCAGGTGGTCAGAGATTTTATGAAATCCCAAAGATACTTTATGCGAAATCGCAAATTTACATTATGCAAAATTGCAAATTACTTTATTCGTTCTGATTTCGAATTGTTGGCTATGTGGGTCTAGACCATTAGTGAGTTCTGTATCTAGGGTGGTTTCCTTAATGATATTAGGAATTTTCTGTTTTGTCTAACAACAGTTTTCTAATGATTAGGACTTTCCTTTTTATTGAGATAGAGTTCTTGGGGGATAAGGATGTAATGGTTATATATATATATGATGTAATCTGTAACCTTAGAGAGAGGCTGAAAGAGTGGGTGAGATTTCAAGGTTGTGGTTTCACAGATTGAAAGAGAATCTAGTGGAAATTGGTTTCCCGTAGACGTAGGTATCTTTGCCGAACCACGTAAATCGCTTATCTTCTTGTGTAGTAATTGTTTGATCTTGGTTGCTTTTGCACACACGCGCACAATACAAATGTTAGTTTATTTACTTTAATATTGCCTAGCCCCATTTTCTCTTGTTTTCCTCTACTTTTCGTTTATAAGTTTTCTTCTTCCCTTCGTTTTTCCTCCTTTTCCTTCTCATCAACTTGTTTGCTAATACCCAACAATAATTACCTTAGTGGAGCTTCTATTGGGATTCTTAAGTCTTACTTCCATTGGATATTGTGATTTTATAGAACCCTAAATTGTCTAAGCATTAATCTTTGTCTTCCTCTCTATCATCTTTATCAAATGTAACTACCATATTGATTATTTACTTTCTAAAATAAAAGTTCTTTAAATTATTCCTGCATTACATCTATGCAACTTAATAGTAGTGTGCACAAATAAATATACGGTTGAGTCTCTCTCTGGACTTATTGCTTATAAAAAGAAAATTTAGAACCTAAGAAACCAAATTACTTATGTAGTTTCTCATCTCTTAGTTGGAGAATCGCACGATCACAATATACTTTTGTACAGTTATCATCATTGCGTTGGAGATATAGATACCATTACATGATGAAAAGCCATGGCAGATGAGAAACCGAGGAATGTGGTGGGGAATTTGCCTTGAATTTGAAGGAAAAGAAATTATGTGGCTGTTGATGTGAATTGAAATTTGCAGTCTCTGGTTATATAAAAGATCTTTTCTTTTCAACATATTGTATTCAATTGAGAGACGGAAGTCAAGCGAATGATATATCCTCTTGGAAGGTGCGTGATGGTGATTCTGTTAACTGCTCTGGCCATTTGATTGCTGACTATGTCCTTAGACCAAAAACAGAGGCCCCAATAAAACACAATTAATTTTTTATTATGGATTAGTCAATGGCGTCGGGCCCTTGCCCAAGAAAATGCACAGGGTGATTATTTGATTAGCCTTCTGTTAAAACTCATCCTTGCCTGACTAGAGGCATTGATGGCCAGGGCTAGCAGAGGCCTGAATGGGCCCTCTTACTTTGAGCTGATTAGGCTTCAATTAAAACTCAGCCTTGCCCGGCTAGGGGCCAATGGGAAGGGCCAGCACGGTTCTCAATTGGGCCAACCCACTTTGGGCTCGGTTCGGGCCATTGGTTTTTGTACTTGGATTTGTCCGAATCTAAAATTTTGCTAGGTTAATATTTATCTGTCTTGCATCCAGTGATAGCAAGCCCAAAAGATTGACCTGGCCTGATCTGAATAGGAATGCCTGATCTGAATAAGTAGTGCTCATAGGTTGGCAACTTTTACTTGCCCAAAAAAGTGACAAAACCCAATTAAATGATAGAAAGCCAGGCCCAACCAGGCCTGATGTCCTAAATGTTCAAGCTTGGCCCAACATGTTTGAGGTAGCCTGGATTGAGCCAAGCACTTAAAGCCCATGTTGGGCTTGGCCAGTATACGAAGCAGTGTTCCTAAATTTCAGCTGGGCCTAACTATGCCTCAAACCGTGGACACGCATAGGTCTGACATTGGTTGATGGGTCTTTGAATCTTCATTTTAAGAATGCTAGCAAAATGTGCCTGTGCCAACAACCAACAATACAATGAATGAAATCTGCATCATGCTTTCTTCAAATAAAACATTTAAGATTTAGATCACGTGAAAAATGATTTTGAGATCTAATATTAATATTAAAAGTTTGCATATTTTAACATTTTAAATGTACTTCATGATGATTGATGGTCGAATTGAATTTCAAATTATCATAGAAAAAAGTCAATCTCAATAAATTCTCAAAACATCCAAAACCAAGAGGTTTTCTCAGTCAAAAACCAATATCTATTCTGTATAAAAAAAAAATAAATCTAACCTCAACGAAGTGAAGATAATGAAAAAAAAAGTAGAAGAAAAAAAAAGTTCTTTATAAAAACTCGTTAACCAAAATATTAAAAAAAAAAAATAAAATGTCACTTACAGGTCATCAACTAAATTTTATTATAAAGAAAACTATACTTTTACAATGGAAATTTGTTGTTTTAAAAACCCATATGTAATGACGAAATTTTGTTATCAACAATACTTGTTTGTTTAGGCATATGACTGTGAGACGAATTTTGTTCAATTAGTCTCTGCAATGTCGATTAGAAGATTGTCGCTAAGCTTGATCTTGTTCATAGTCTGGGTCCGATCCTTCAAACAGTTATATCTCCTTCCCAATCTGCATTCATCAAGGGTCGTAGGTGATGGATAATGCTGTCATCGCAAAGGAATTAGTTCATCTGATCGCTCAAGGGACTTGAAAAAGGCTCATCGTGGCTGTTCAATTGGATATTTCTAAAGCTTATTAATGGATATGGATGCAAAGACTCCGACAAGTGGCTGTAGATTTATGTGTGTTCCAGCGATTGTGAATGTTTGTGGATCTCTTCGTCTCTTGTCTTTTCCCAGGAAAAGAGAGTAATCCAACCCTAAGGCTCGCTTCTCTTTGTTTAGACAAGTCCTAAAAAGTCACACCTATTAGAAACTTCTTTGCCAAGAAACACACATCCATTAATCCTGTTAGAAGTCTTACTGTGGGGTCAGATCAAGTCTTATATTAAGTGAATCATATTCTCTGATGGCCACTGCTATGCTTGATCTGACATTAGACCTGTGGCGTGTGGACCATATGATTTCCAATAATCTCCCACCTAGCATAAATGCCACGTACCAAATATTTCTTAGTCCCATGCACATTATATGCCTTACAAATGCTTTTGCAAGCAATCTCTTGGTAAGAGCATCAATCATCAATTTCTCTAAATGGGCATAGAATATTTCAATATCTTTCTTTTTTAGCATTCTCTACAATAAAGTGATACTTTATCTGAACAAGTTTTGATCAACTGTTAAACTTTTGCTTATTTACCATGAAAATGACCGACGTACTATCTACATTCATTGGGACAGACTTTTTTTCTCCAATTATTTCCAAATCAATCAAGAAATATTTCAACCAAAGAGCTTCTCAAACTACTGGCTATATACTTAAACTTCAGCTATTGACATAAATGTGGCGGTTTTTTTTTTCTTGCTACCCTATGAAACTGCACTTCCCTTGAGGGTAAATGCATAATCGGTTGTTGATTTTCTCAAGTTTAAAATCAACAGCCCAATTAGCATTTGAGTAACCAAGCAATTCCAAGATTTCACCTTGATAATATAGGTAAAATTTACTATTCTTTTAATATACCACAACATCTATTTAATTGCAATCCAATACTGTAAGCCCATATTACTTAGAATATGCTAATGAGACCACGACAAATGTAAGATCTAGTCTCATACACATAATGGCATACATTTTTGCAAGCCATTGGTTTGGCCCAGCCCAGTTGACTAAATGAATGGGCTTGGGGTGGGAGAAAGGCATTTATTTTCAGCTTAGACAAAAACGGGCCAAGAGGCAAGGGGCGTTTTGCTAGTGAGACCCCTAGTCATTACTCACTCTCATATCATTCATTTCCTTGCCAGTGCCAAGTGCTTACGAGTGAAATAAATCAGGCGGAGATGCATATGAGAGAGAGAAACCTTAAAACTTTTCAAATATTTAATTTACTAGGATAATGGTTAGGAATTTCTCTACAGCTTGATTATTTGTTCACCATTTGTAAATCTTCATATTTATTTCTTTCAAACTGCAACTTAGCTACTTTGCCATGAATACATTTTCAAAGTTTAGCCATAGTGCAGCACTTCAAATGGTGGCTGCACTGGGCCATGTCCTCTTAGAAAAAGGCAGAGTGGGTAATGGATTCTTGAAAGGAACAGGTGCTTTAGAGAGATCCAAACACGGTGGGCTCATCTCTTAAAATTTCAATCTTGATAAACAAAATAATTCATTGTACATAAGATTTAGATTAATTCCACTCTAAAGGAATTTGGGTTATTGTTGTATTGATCACACGTAAATTCAAGCCAATCAATATTAAGCTGAGCCCAAATATTATTAGTATATAAAATGTCGGCCCATAAACGGGCATTTGATTTGAATGGGTGAGAGAGAGAAATGAGAGAAGTGGGGGAGGAAGAACCAGTCGGGAAAGTCTTTTCTCCTATGCGAAGGAAGAGTTAGAGCTTCTTCTGAAGCTGAACTCCTATATCACTCTCGTACCATGAGCACTATCTGCAGCGACAGTAGCGGTAGCGACAGCTTCTCCTCCTACACGATGCTTCGAAAGCGTTCCATCTGCGAGCGAAAGATAAAAGCAGAGCAAGTTCATTGCAATCCGCTCATTCATTCCTCTCCCAGTTCTCCTTCTCGCTCTCTTTCTTCTCCACGTTCATCAATATATATTTCACTTCCCGAACCAACTTTCTCTTATTGGGATTTACGGTTTTTGCTGCTGCCGAGATACCCACGAGCAACACACATTTGCTGGGCTTTCAAGTTTATCAAATCAATCGATGATATAGCTTCACCCCACATCTTTTTTTCCCATTATTTTTTCTGGGGTTGCTTGTTTTTTGGTGGGAGATTAGTAACGTTCTAGCAATGATGGAGAGCCGTCAGGTACTGCTGGGAAACCCATCTATTCTTCGATAGAGTTATGGTCGTTGTAATCAGGAGTTAATGTTCGTCCTTGTTTGTTCTCTCTCACGTTTTCTTGATTAATTCTAGAATCGAACGGCATGTGTTTGTCGGAAAGTGGACTTTTATTGAAAAGTTGGTGAATTGAGTGTCATGTGTTTGTTGAACTGTAAGCTTTCTTGGGTGATTCTTCAATTTGAACTCCCATGTGTTTGTTTAATGGGATTTTGTGATGGATGGTCTTGTTTTGAACAAATGTCCTCTACGTTTGGTATTTGGCCTGCATGGGAATGGTTTATATTCAACTGGATTAACATCTGACACTGACATGATTGGAATCGTCTAGTGATGAGTGCTCATGTGACACTGTTGCCTTTCACCATGGGTCCATCTGAACGATGAACCGGGGGCCCCACCCAAATGGGTTGCTAGGGCCTTAATAAAAAATGCAATATGGCCAATTATTACTATTAATTGATTTCTTTTTGTTATATCATTTTGTCAGAATTAACTATTTGCTATTGGTAGAACGCATGCACTAGGGACTACTTCTTCTGTTGTTTCACCATCTGATAATTCTCTTATCAATGACTTCATGTCTCAATTGCAGGCATTTTTGGGGTATTGAATTAGGGACCGGCGGATTAGTATGGGCCTATGGAGGAGTTGCAGCAGAGTGCTTGAAAAATGCTGAACCTTGCCTTGTGAATTCTCGAGTATTAACTATCTGCTTGTTATTGCTCTATAACTTTGGATTCAGTCTGTTCATTGTTCGACCTTTCCTCCTGGGGCATGTTAGCTTATTTTAGAATTTAAAAATCAAGAAGATTCAGGACAAATTGATGTCTCAGAGTGTCATTTAAAAAAAAAAAGGACCAGCAAAAATGATTGGGTCCTCTTAATTCTTAAATACTCCTTTCTCTATTGCCAAGAGAAGATCTACTTAGTCAGCTTGTTGATGAATTAGCCAAGCTTCTTTTTCGGTTTTTACGTTAAATTTTGTTTGCTTACATTTTCAGTTTTCAATCTATTTCATCCTCAATCCTATGTCATTCTTTTACAAGAAAAGCTACTTTTTCTCATTTTGTGTTACAAGTAGAAATATCACTTTTGATTTGTGAGGTCATGCTTCATTTCAGGTTAGGATTGGTCTGGAAGTGGCTTTTGATCTATCGGATAGTGTGTATCATCAGGTGTGTTTTCTGTGTAACTCAGGTCACTTGGTAGTTGTGGATATAATCTAGATTTAATGATGTGTGTAGCGTAGAAACTAGTGTAATTGCTTTTATAATCGTAGCTTTATCTTTTCACATTTTTAGCTTGTTATCCAAATGTCATCCAGTTGCTTAGTGACTAGCCAAACTATTACTCTTCCTCATTGTCACCATGTGTAATATCATTTGTTGTATTGGAGTGGTACATATACTTTCTTTTCATTCACTTACAGTTTATGCTAGTTTGACATAACAGTGAAACTAATGTCAGCATTCCATATCTGTAGTTGCGTAACATATTTTTTTTATTGGATGAGCTTGAGTAGTGAGTGACCTGTCATGTGATGTTAGGCACCAATATTTCTCTTGGTATGAGAAATTCCTAACCTTTTAATGATATCATATAAAAATGTGGCATCTTAAGACTTTATGGAGTCAACATAATACCATAAGGACTGTCAACATCAGATAGTCATTGAGATTATTGCTTTCAATCTTCTGTCAAGAGGATCCTATGGACAAAAAACTGTGTGTTTGACCTTGCATCCCCTTGAATAATCCTTTTCTAGAGAAAAGCAAAAATCACAATTGAAATGGAAGATTAAACTTTCAATTTTCATGTTGTCTGGCGCCTCCAAATGAGAAATTTGGGCTTCAATTTCTTGTGGATATCGGCCAATGTCTCCTTCTCCAAGTGACCATGTAGATGCATCAACATGGGGAGTTTTGGAGTCATCACCAAAAAATAAAAAAAATAAAAAAAAGGAGTGGACAATGGGGAGTTTTGGAGTCATCACCAAAAAATAAAAAAAAATAAAAAAAAGGAGTGGACAATAATCTCTGGAAGAAGATCAATGGGATTTTTGGGACACACATATCTAAAGACCTATAACTTTTTTTTTTGGAAGTTTAGTAAGTGTATATTAACTATTAAATAAACCCCAATGAATGGCTAGGAAGAAAATGTATAGTGCAGAATCTTGTCTAGTACTGCAACGCCTCAGGTGGGTGAAGAAGCAGCAGAAAAGAAATTAAAAAAAAAAAAAGAAAAGCTATCTAGTTTTTGTTGGGGAAAAGACCAACGTTCCACATCGCCTAAGTTCTAGGTGGGACATGACTTCATTTATCTGCTTGGGTCTTCTACTCATCAGCTTAAGCTTTTGGGTTGGTATATAGTTTCTTATATGGTATCAGAGTGAGTATCGTTCTTGTGTAACCCACATGGTAGGCCCATCCATAAAATTTGCTGGGCCTACACGTGAAGGGGAGTGTTGGGAAAAAGACCCATGTCCCACATCACCTAAGTACTAGGTTTGACATGGCTTCGTATACCTATTTGGGCCTTCCACGCATTAGCTTAAGCTTCTGAGTTGGTATATGGTTTCTTACAGTTTTCCCTCTAAAATTAAATCACAATGCTTCTAAACATATAGAACTCTTGCTAATTGAACAACTTGAAATAATAGAACCCCCAAAAGTGGATGTATCCCTCTACTAGACTAGTACTCTGAAAACCCTAAACTATGATTTGCACAATGATTCAGACCTGGATGGGTCAGGACTAGACCACCTCAGTTCACGAACTAGGTCGAGGGGTGAGATTTAACATCTATTTCTATCAACAGCTACTACAACCCACTTTGGGTCCGCCAACACCCTTGTAGCATAGTAGTGCCCACCACTATTTTGTTCCATGATGCTTAAAACACTAGTGCTATTCGGAAAATAGAAAATCTGGCCTTATGTGAACGTACAAAGCATATTGATGTTGATTGCCACTTCATTCGTGATGAATATTTAAGTGACATCATTTCATTTCCACTCATCTCTTCTGGACTATAGTCTGTGGATACCTTCACAAAGGGACTTCCTCACCTACAACATTAATTCTTGTCAAGCAAATTGATGCTTATTGACTCACACGCATTAATTTAGAGTGAGTTTTTTTTTAAGAGGGGGGGGGGGGGGGGGGGGCGGCAAAAAACCATTCCTTTTCCTTTAGATTTAGTCAAAGAGAATAGTATACTTTCCTTGTGTAAGATTATAATTGATTGGAATTTATGGTTGTAATTGATTGCAATAGCTATGATTGAGCCTTATCTAAGGCAACCATGATACATAAATAGACGAGGATCATCCCTTTGCATGACAATCCAATTCCATTCAGTTTCTATGTTTACATACTTTGAGTACTATGTAGATCTTGAATGTGCAAGATTGGCACCAGGGAAGATGTGAGGATATGGAAGATTGATGTCAAAGTGCAGTTTTCGCGTAGTCTTTCTTAAGGTTGTGAATGTTTCTTCTAGTAGTGTGCAAAGTTGAAAAAGCTTCTAGAACACTTTTGTTCCTCCATGAGTTCAGGTTTTTTGTTGGCTTGCAAGATATCATAACATCCTATCGAAAGGCTTAGAAGAAGAATTTCATTTTCTTAAATGGATGCCTGATGTGCTTAAGAGCTGAGGAATGTGAAGATTCAAGAGGTCCATAGGTCTATCATGAGTGATAGGGCCATAACCAAAATCCCTTCATTGTAAACCCAGTCCATATAAAGCAACATATCTCATGCGTCGATCTTTGTGGATTTGGTCAAATCTTGTAGATAATCATAGGATTGTAATTACTCAAATCACATGGACTTTCCTTTTTAGCTTATGATGAGATGTAAAATAGTTTGTAATTAGACCCTTTGATTGGGCAATACTTACTATAAATATAGTTGGTCGACCATCGTTTTGGGATACGACAATATTCCCACAAATACTATTCTATTGTGCTTCTTCTTTGTTCTCAAAACAAGGATCTATAGATCCTAACAAGGAAACATGGCATTATCCTTTTCTTCATTGCGGTTTTACTCTCGAAGTTTGCACAACTATTCTTATTATTTTTAATATATAGTCGGTTATGCTAAGATATGTTGAGGACCTTTTCTTTAAGTCGAGGATGGGTTGCAAATCTATTCGTGGTAATATTCTTTGGATGTTGATGTTGTATGTTGTGATTTGAAGGCTATGATTAGAGAGGAACAATAGAGTGTTTCAGAACAAAAATCAATCAGAGGTGGAGATTGTTGAATCTATTGTTTGGTCGGTGTTCCAGTGGGTTCGTTAGAGAAAGGAATTTGATGGAGTGGATTTATTTGATCTTAATAGGTCTTAGGTGGCTATTTTAATGGGGGTTCAGACTATTAAGCTTGTGAAGACTATCTCATGGATGTGTCCTTCTATAGGAGTCCTAAAACTCAATTTTGATGGTAGTTTTATCAAATATATATGTTGAGGAGGAATTGGAGGTGTCATTCGAGACTAGTCTAGGAATAGCGTTAGAAGTTTTTCAGGTCCAGTGGAATGTTTGAATGCCAATGAAGATGAAGTCTTTGTTCTTTTAGTTGGTTGTTGTGAGTTGTGTTGTATGAATGGTCTTAATGCAATCATTGAAGGAAATTCTTTCTCTTCAACTCAATGGGGGTCAGGAAAAACTTCTTTTCCATTGCATTTGGCAGATTGGGTTAAGGAGATTTTGGATATCTCAAATTTGGAGGCCACATTTCATCATTTTCTTAGGGAGGCCAATTCTGAGCCAGATACTTTGGTAAAGGGAGTTTTTCTTCTTTATTGTTTGATGTTTAGTCTTTTTTCAGTTTCTTAGTAGCTCTACTTGCCTTGTTTTTCTTTTCTTTTTTGGCAATAAAATTTTATAGTTATCAGAATAGAATGGGGTTTGGTGTTGGGTACTACTGCCAAACCACCATAAATCCTTTTTTCTTTTTTGGCCACATAACTAGCAGTCTTGAACCACTTGGCAGACCCTCCTACTTAATAGATCAACCAAACCACACCAAATCTCAATATTCAGCCATCTCATCCACATCAACAAGCATCTGACAATAGTAAGAATCCAGATCCAGCAGAACCAGAACCAGAACCAGATCCAGCTACCTGGACCCTAACCATGCGCCATTTGAACAGACCCAAACCCAGCTGAGCCCCCAAACCGTAGCTCTTAGGGTTTGAGCCACTGTTGAGCACTCTTTCAGATCTGATTGTTGGTGCCTTTATTTAGTGATTCAACTGCTGGAATTATTGAATGAAATCTGAATTTTAGTTCTTCTTGAATTACTCATTAACCAATTTCATTGATAACCCTTTGAATCTAGCTTTTGTCAAATTCACTAAGGGGATCGAAAATCTGATTGTAATTGAATGGTCCCTATGCTAGTGGTCGACATTCTTTTCCATTGAGACCCTCATTCTAATTTGAGGGGTCCATCTTGTGGGATTGTGGCGAGGCATTAGATTCATCACTAGACTTCCAATTGAAATTTAACAAAAGTGGTTGAATGTGACTCTTATTTTTAAATTCAAATTGTGATTGTTAATAATTTGATCTCATAAAGTCATGCAAGTTAACATTGCATTGTGCTGCATCATGTTGAACATGGGATTTGTGGATGTGTTTTTTGTGGGAATTTGATATTCATTTGGAATTTGGATTTGTTTTTTGATACTTTAGAAAACCAACTCATGGGGAATTTTGGAAACTATGTTACAGATAAGTGGAGCCCTAGGTGCTCTAAACTTTCTATCAGGAAGTCCCTTAGAAAGGGCCATGTCATTCTTTCCCATGATCTTGTTGCAACTATTCAAAGTGGATGGCATCAGATTATGATAGATAGAATTTATGTTCCTTTAACAATAAGCATGACTCTATTAATATATATATATATATATAATATTAATGTAATGGACTTTTGTTGTTCTCCATGGGCTTTTGCTTTTGGACTAATAGGTTTCATGTTACGTTGATTTGAACTTGCCTGATCTGTTTAATTGCAACCTTATAATGCAATCACATTTTCTGCTTTGATTGTATTTTTGATTATGTATTTATGATTTATCCACTAGGTTAGTATGGTTTGTTCTTTGCACCTAATTTTGGTGTATGTAGCATCTATATTATGATTCATCCTCTTCTTCCATGGATTTCATAATTGGACATTGAACCCATTTCATATTATGGGGTTGTTGGAGTATTGGGCACTTGGAGTTTGTGAATCTAATGAAGCAAAAGTGTTGGCTATTTTGGCAGCTCTTTGTTTGTTTCCAAGGGTTTATTTTGAAGCTCTCATTGTGGAAAAAGATCCTTCCAATGCAGTTGTTTGGGTGTCAAATAGGAAGGTCTTCCCATGGAAGCTTCAATTCCTTTTTTAATGAAATTAAGGAGCTCTATTCTTCTCTTAATGTTGTGTTTTGTTATGAGGTTAGATCTACCGATTCTATGGCTGGTGTTTTAGATAAGCAGGGGGTTGAACAGTTGTCTCCTTGGGTGGGTATTGTTATGTAATGGTTGGAGGGTGGGTCCAATGCTCTTGTACCCTCTTGTTTTTCTCCCCATGCTGTCCCTTGTCTAATCTTTTCTTCTTTTAATGAATTTTTTTGTTACTGAAAAAAAAAAGACTATATTGATGATAAGAGAATGCATGGCGTATTGTATAAACTGCTATAAAACAACCCAAGAACCACAAAGATTAGAAAGCAAAATTACAATGAAAGGCCATTGTACATTGGCACTCTTTTCTACTCCAGACTTTTTTTTGTTGGTAAAATTTTCTACTTAAGACTTGGACCATGAATTTGCAACAAAGTTCGCATCCGCGAGAGAATGGGACTTCTAATATAGAATATTTTATATTAAATAATAAGGTTGTGGTTACATTTGTTAGGATGTTTGTCACAGTATTCATTATCTTATGAGATTGAGGAAGATCTTTGATTGGATTAGAGATGTTGATAATTTGATAAAATTAGAAAAGATCCATGATAATATAAGGTGATAGGATTGCATGATTTTACTTTTCCATAATTATCTCCTCCTTTAGATGTCATTTCTACTTCCTAAAAAGTTTATTACTTCATTCTTCTAATGTAATAATATATTGGGTTCGATAAAATCTCTTATTTTTGCTACTTAAGCTGAATCATATATAGTGAGCTTCATTTGTGCTATTTTTTTATTGCTACGATTCAAAAGGGTCTTTAGTCTAGGGCTGATATGGTGAAAGAGGTGAAGAGGTGTTATATCTGGTTTGCTAGCTTTGAGTCTCCTTTAATCATGTTCAATGGAGTGCATACTCATAAGTGGATGTTTTATAACCAAGGAGGGTGTTGGAAGACAAAGCCATGGTTTTTTGTTTTCGAATGGTTACACTTTTTTAAATTTGGAATTATAATTTTCTTTACTATGTATCTTTTGTCTCGGTCAAAATTTGTGTGATGCCCATAAAATGACGTTGGAGTGTGGAGGCATTACTTTATTTCAATTGGCTTATGTACTTGATTTGGCTTAACATATCAGTTTTGGCATGGACTTTGAGCTAGTGTGCAGTGACATTTATGGCCTATTTGTTTGCAGTTAGATACATATGAATTGAATACATAGTAACAAGGAATAAAATATTGGCCATGGCGGGCGTAGCAGTTGGTGGCCAAAATGATATGTAGCAGACGATATATAGTGATATAGCAGTGTGATTTGAATAAGTGGTAAAAAATTGCAAAAAAGTTTTCCAAAAATCTAGAATATTTGAAAAATGTTAGAATCTAATATTTTCTTCCTATAGTAACTAAGATAGGGGGTGCAGCAGTCCCTTTAGTGCATGAAGGTTTTATATTGCTGCATGGTTATTAAATAACAATATTGATCAATTTTTTTATGTATTCATTTTGGTTACCTATACTATGTTAGAAATTATTATGTATTTCTAAATTCACAATTTAGATAAGCAATTTAGCACAACTGTATATAGCATAAGATATAGAAACTATAAAATAGTACTTGCAAGCCAAAAGACAAATTAAATTTTATCAAGACAAACAATGTACTACTATTGAGAGTGAGAAAAGGATACTTCTACTAACACTCAAAGGGGTGTCTGCCAGAATATCCCTAGAGAAGAGCTTTTGAGAGGAACTCTCTGTATCGGCTTCAATTTGGTGAAATCTTGTGTTTTTTGGTGTTCCTTTCAAGCATTGAAGGGTAGAAAAGTCACTAAAAAATGTTGTTTGGAAAGAGGAGAAGCAAAAGTCCCTACTTGGTGTTTAAAAAAATGATGAGCATTAACTGTTTAGTCACATTCCATAGCAGCCACTACAGATGAGTGGCACTAAGACAACAATGCCCAATATATTTGCTATTTTGATCCATGCATAGGAACTCATAGTGAAATGAACTCTACCAAAGGATTATTAATGGGGTGTGGGGTCACAAACATGAGGTAAGGGGTAAAGGATATAATGTGAAGATATAGATAAGACCCTCAATTTCGTATGTATTAAATTACTAGGGTGGTGGCTTGGTATTCATTTCCCGTCTTCCCTTGATTGTACTTCCACGAAACATAGAGGCCAGCCATAGGATTTCATGCAAAAGTGGTCAAAAAATGGATGGCCAAAGTGAATTCGAAAAAATGAGGATCAATTCACACTTCTTTTCATGGAAATAAACTCAAAGGTAAGATGTGAAATCAATGCCTAGCCTTTGGACTTCATTTTTAACCACTTTTAAAAAATTACCTATGAATTGAGTTCCTATGTATTTTAATGCAAAGAATTGGGTTTTAACGATATTTATGCATGTTTTTATTGAGATCTATGTTTTGCGTTAAGTTCAGTTGCATTGTTGTAAGATTTGCCTCTTTAACTATAAACCTTTATTCTTTTATATTCTATCTCAGGTGATTATTGGATCAACGCATGGAGAAATTTATGATTACTTTGCGAGTTGATTCCCAAATCTCTTAATTGAAGTTTTTGGTGTCATATCCAAGTATTGCAAGGAAAAGTCACGTCTAATCCACAACCACTATAATCACAGAAAACTCTTGTGGTATTTGTAAAAGTAAATAGTATTTATAAAAATTGTTTTTTTTTCAACTTCCAAAATTTTGTTAGAGAAACAAAGCCTGTCATTACAGTAATTTTATTTTGGTGACTGTTATAAAATGTGAGTATCAGTGATGGCCTACGGTTGAAATTTTTTCACACAATCAGTGATTGTCATGAAATCAGTTTTTCATTTATGTTGGTGCTGAAAATATATATGATTGACTACCGTATTTGTGGGACACACCCATGTTATGGCGGCGGCTATTGGAATCATGTACGATACAGTGGCTACTGCTATGAGAGGGAGTTGTGTTCCAATTTGTATCCAGTCTTTCAGCAACTTATTTGCAGGCATCTTCATAAGGTACTTCCATCATCATTATTCTTATCATTTTCTATGATTTACTGGTGGCAATGTTCTCTACTTTATTTCTGGAAAAGTCGTGGAGATTGGGGTTTGCAAAGTGGGAGGAAGGATGCAGCCACGTTTTAGGCACAGAACAGAGAATGGAGTTGGTAGGGCAGGCCAGTATTTCTATCAATGTTTCTCATCGACTAATTATAATATATTAAAGCCAAGGGTTTTCACTTTAGTTTTGACCTATTGTTATAATTTGGACCACAAGGTGCACTACTTTATTTTAACTCTTCACCGTCCTCTTGCACTTCCCAACTTCTCCATTATTTTCCCACTCTCACTCGCTTCTTATGTTTTCAAGCAACAACCCACTTTTGCATAACTTCTCTTTCATCGTATCCTTTGTGACCACTCATGTAACTACTATGCATTTGAAGACTTTTGAGATCGCCCTCTTTTGCAATGATATAATTTGAAAAGGTTTGAATCCTTCACTTTTTGTTCCTCACTCAATTAGAGTTGAATAAATGACGATAAAGATCAAGGATAGAATTTTTTCTCCTAATTTCTTTTATCATGATTCCTTATCTTGCAGCTCCTGCAATTAAATTTGAGATCTTTTTACATGATTTCATGGAAAATACATTCAAGTAATATATTTCTATCATAAGTTTTACATTTATATTGATCATGCTAAAGCACGGGCATGTTTTGCTAGTATTGTTTAAATTGGAGAAGAAAAAATGTTTTAATTTATTATGGGCTTTTGCCTGTATAGGTACAAAATTTTCCTAGAGTTTGTCGTTGCTCGATATCGCATTTTTTTAAATCAAGGATAGACATTACATTTTCATTCTATTAAAATTGGTATTCATCTTAAATTGATATCCATGTGATCCAAAACTTTGAAAAAGGAAAGTTGGTAGATAAATGAAACATAAAGAACTCTGCTACTGTAGTCTATGTGGTATTTTTTTTTTTTTTTTTGTGATATCACTTTTTTATTTGCAATATTGCAAAAAGGAGGATATTTTGGTCTTTGTTTCTAGAGATTCTTAGGAAATAATTAATAAGTTTAGAATCTGATTATACAATTTCATGAAGAATAATAAGAAAAGTATGCTTCAGTGGTTGGTATAATTTTTGTTGACAATATTGCCTCGATGATATCGTAAAAAATGCCTTGGTGAAAATCAACAATCCACTTCATCTTCCACTCTCCCGGGCTATGATTTTCACACAGGAAGTGAGATTGGTCGACTTCCGGATTGCAGGTGGGCATTTATTTCTCTTTCTTTATTCTTTCTTTCTTTCACTTGGGCTGCAATTTCTTTTTCGCGCGAAACGAACACCAAATCCAGCACATTAAGCTTCAAATCCTCATCACTACCCTGAGTTTTTATTTCCCATCACCGAAACCCATCTTCATCCCCATAGCTACTCGGTCTCATCTCCATCATTGAACCTCAAGGGTACCTTTGTGCAGAGATTGGAATCTGGCCTTAGCAGAATCCTTTGAGTCTCATTTTATCTGGCACTAAAAAGCCATGGCAATGCTAATCCGTGTATCATTTTTTAACCGTTTGGTGCAGCATAGAAAACTAGCTTGAATTCCTGTGGGTATTGAGATGAAGAGAGGGTTCGTGTGCATGTTTTGGATGGACAGAGAGGGTGAAATGGTGAGGTGTTCTGATGAGGCTCGGTTTGAGCGAGCACAGGTTGTATTTGAGGAGAGAGATGATCATGTGTGATGGAATCACGGTGTTGTGAGTGGTTTGTGAAGATCGGTGAAAACGATGACGCGGAAAATGGATGATGATGGTTCTTGGGTGAGGTTTAGTGGATGGGTGGATGGTATTTCTGATGTTGTTTCTTGTTTCATTTTTCGAATTTGATGTTGATACATATATATACAGATAAAGAGTACTGATGGAATTCTTTGAGTTATATCTCAATGCTTTATTTTAATGAATGAGTCTTCAAATTGGCGCAATTTTCTGGTTAGGCGATGTGTCGATCTATCGATTTTTATTGTGAGCTATGGTGATGTACTCTTTATGAATTAGCATGGATATTGTAATAGTCAGATTCATTCATTCAAAGGGTGTTGGCCTATATCTGGGGTGGTTTCCTAATGATATTAGGAATTTCCTGTTTTGTCAAATAGTAGTTTTCTAATATGTTAGGACTTTCCTTTTTCTTGAGATAGAGTTCTTGGGGGATAAGGATGTAATGGTTATATATATGATGTAATCTGTAACCCTGGAGAGACAGTCAGAGAGGTTGAAAGTGGCTGAGATTCCAGGGCTGTGGTTTCACCGATTGGAGGAAAACCTAGTGGAAATTGGTTTCCCGTGGACGTAGGCATCTTTGCCGAACAACGTAAATCTTCTTGTCTTCTTGTGTGGTGATTGGTGATCTTAGTTGTGTTTGCACACACGCGCACAACAAAGGGGACAGCCTATAGTACATGGACTAGATCTTATGACCAAATAGAAATGTATATGTAAGGACTTTGATGCAGGATTAAAAAGAAAGACAGTAAACACCCTATTCTCCAAACCAAAAGATTTAGGATAATCTATTTAAGTTTTACACTAAAAATAGGAATTTAATACATGGGAAAAAAAAACTGAAATTTCAATTCAATAATAATGTAGTCTATCACATAAGAAGGGATCATAATTATTTATAATTACACTACTCTCCAAATAAAGAAACAAATCAGTTCAATCAAAACAAGGAATCTTAATTAAAATATAAAAGCAATTTCTAAAACTTAAGAAAATAACTATTACTAATAAAGCAAACTATTAATCAGTTTTCTGCGCTAGGCTTTAGACTTGAGCCTATGGGTATAAACGTTTAAACATGGCCGATTGGTCTGGCCTACATTAGACTTGAATGAGATTCATTCATGGAATGTGATTTTCTGTAAAAGGCAAGTAAACAACGTGGCAGATTATTTAGCCCCGTTAACTCCTTGATTGATTGATTTATTTATTTTGCTAATAAGATATTTTAAAAGATTATGTGATATTGCATGTTATATTACGATAGAATCTACTTAGTTAAAAATTGATTATTTTGCTAATTTAGAGTATATTCTATTATATATGACTTTTTATTAAAAACTATAATTCTTTTTCTCTACATCCCTATAAAAGCAAATATCTAAAAATGAAAATTTCAAAATACTACTAAACATTATAAGTTATAATATGATATTATTTTGTTATACAATAATAAAATATTATAATATCTAATTTTATTAAAAATATATCATATGTTTATCCAAACACCAGTTCAGCAGGTTTGGTTCCCCCGTCTTTCGCTATGCATGTTTTTGATACAGATGGATGCAGGTGAAACAAGGTGTGTGAATGACGTTTATATTTTGAAAAGATGCAGTATACGTACGACCTAGCTCTTTGTCTGCCACGGTGCCACCCTGTGTTATTCCCGACTGTCTGGTCCACGTCCGAATTATCTTCTCGAATCTTGGCAACTAATGAGTCATGATGATTAATCATATGTTGAGTAGGATGATATGAGAGATTCTTTCTCTTTTTTAATGAATCTCTTTTTAGGTAAAAAATTTTTTTCTTGAATATCTGTAATCCTTATTGCAGGGGATTTAATTGGTTAAGCAAAGTTCCCCTCTGCTGGAATAAAAAAAGAATTTTTAAGAATGTGATAACATTTGGGCTTTCTTGGTCAATTTCGGCCAAAATGCATATTTTCAGTCGAAATTGACTGAAAATCAAATAAAAAAGTTGTGACACTCATTTGAGAATTTCCAATCATTTCAATTAAAATGAAACAAAATTAACAGCTATGATATGAAAAGCTTTGATTTTTATAATACAAATTTTAATTTTGACTAATTTAAACTATTCTTTATTGATCAGGTATCTTAATTCCAACTGAATGTAAAATACACCGTATTCTAAATCTTTTGCCAACAAATATTTATTTTAATTCGGTAAAAATTCACCTTTTATTGATGTTTTTTAGAAAACGTTGGTAAATATCTAGTTTCACCCACGAAATCTATATGCATCGATAATTAATTTTAATCCCATATTCATGGCTGACATTGGGAGTATTACATCAGTAATAATGTCATCATCTAGCAAAATTTGAAACTCGTTGCTGAAGAACGTCGCTAAAAATGCAACTTCTTGTAGTGAACCTTTCTCCCAATTCTCATCGTTACTACATCCATTGGGGGTTTCAATCATTTCTTCAAATTTCTCATAGACTCATTCCCAAATCTAACACAACACCACAATCTAAACCATTGAAAATCACATCACAGAATTGAGAAAAAAAAAAAAAAAGAACAGAAAATGTAGAAGCCTCTTTGAAAAGTCTTACGTGAACATATTTTACCTTCTTTTCCAACAATTGACTGAGAGCAAGATTTGGGTTGAATTAAAACTCATTGTTAACAATTCAATTGCAGTTGAGCACTTCTTACCATTACTATTAATCAATGTTAGTAACTAAACATCCTATTCACTTCTTCCTCTTTAACAAAATCCAAAGAAAGCTCATCCAAAAATTAAAAAATCCTTAACAAGAAAACATGTCAAGGTGAAAATAAGTAAAAATCAATACATGTCAACCTGAGCTGCCAAGAGCCATCTTGATTGTATTTGATTAAACAATCACCTTTAATTATCAATTTATGTACTTATGCCCTTGTCAAGGAACAAGGAATGACTTGTGAATGCCTAAATCTTGGCCTTCAAGGGCTACCTATATTAGTGCCATCAGTGAAAGCAAGGACTCAGCTCCTTCTACTGTGCATAATTTTACACTCCATTAGTACCCTATCCCTCTAGGAAAGGGCATGTTCATTTGAATAGAAAACCTGTCAGGGTGGAATAAAAATAAAGATAAAAATAAATTCTCACAAATCAAAACATGTTACCATTCCTATCACAAACCAAAAATAGATTTTGATTTTTGGTTGGAAGCTATTTGAAGAAAAAAAAATCCTATTATTCAACCCTATTAACCCATCCTGTCCCGATCCTTAATCCCTATGACTTTTCATCCAAACTAAGAAGATGAAAATACTTGGAGGGCAGCAACAACCGGTGGGCAGCGACGAGCAAATCGCAGAGAACCAAAGTAAGGGAGAGATGATCTTCTGAGCTTCTGCGATTAGGGGGAGATGAGTCATTCTGCAATCAAGGCGAGGCTGGGGAGAGTGCGATGAGGGTTCTCTCCTGTTTTTTAGTTTTTTTTTATTATTTTATTATTATTATAGATATATATATATATATTTTTATTTCTATGTTTCAAAGGTGAAAAATGACCTTAAAAATGAGTGGGTCCCAAACATTCTATGCTTGCATACAAGGTAGGCGGGTTGTGAATTGGTTTGTGAATCGGGGAGTATGACTAGCATTATTGAAAAAAAAAAAGGCCCATATGTAGCCGATCAGAAAAGGTAGCTCCTCTATTTCACGGGCTTGGCCAAATTTCACTTTTAAGAAAAGTGGCCCACTTGATGCATTAATGATGAAACCGCTCAAATTCTACAAAGTTTAATAAAATGTGAGTATTTGTGCCCACTGTTAAACAAATCTGCACTTAAATACTCTTAAAGACTCTATATTAAAAAAAACTACACTCTAGTTCAATTTATTTATGAAAAATCTACGCTGAAAAAGTAATCCACTTTTGAATGAGCCCTCAGTAAATTGCACTCAAATTGAGGTGGCAGCCAATTGTTACATTAATCATTTATGTAACACGTGAATAAAATATTTTAAAAAATCAAGATTTTAAAGCTGTCAATGAGAAGGTGAAAATAAGTAGTTGGAGCATCTACAATATATATTTTTTTACTTGTACTCCTTTAAAAGAGGCCAACTTTGATTGGGTAAAATTTTTATAAAAACTAATAAAAAGTTGATAATTATTTTGAGTTGTTTACATTTTAGATTTACATTAGTGAATTTATGAATTATAAGGATGACCCAAAAATTAAACTGTACAACTTAAGATATTTAACATTTAAAGATTAGACATCAATGCAGAAATTAGACATAGGCGGACCGATATTTTGAGTTGTACTACATACTAACAAAAACATACATTATTTTCTAGTATTTTCTTAATATTGTATATTTTTTGGATATATTTTTTAAATTTTTTAGGTTAAAAAAATTTATGCCATTATGACTGTGATGGACCATGAATCACGACTAATGTCATGTCTATATCGGTTTTTGGGGTCGGTCACGGCCGTGGCTGATTCTGTGATTTCATCCATATGTTTTACCAATGACTTGTGGGTTGTTCCTGCAGGCCCAAGCCCGATCCGACTGTCATTTACTATAGGAATCTTATTCATATAGAAATTTTTAAATAAGGAATTTGGTTTGATTTGGATTTTTGTAGTTAGGTTTTAGGAGATACAGTTTTCTTTTGATTATGTCAATTCAACTTCAGTTTTCTGCTGTTATTTGAAAGAGTTTTCTTCATTGATATATCCCTAATTTCTCATGGGAATCTCCAGGTGGGACAGCTGCAATAGGCAAACAGAAGCCCATGGCAGTGGCTCAAGGTAAAAATCAGCTACTTTATTTGATACCTAAATACAACTCAATCATAAAACCAAAATCCACATTTCTTTCTAGTAAATATTTTAATGCTATTATTTCTACTTTCATTAATTATTTCCTTTTCTAAATGTTGATGAAAATGGAATCTTTAACATATCAGTTGAGGAAAAGGTGGCTGGACAAAAGAAAATATGTTTGATGCAGATCACCAGGGACTTCATAGTCATGCCAAAGCTGAATAGAGGGGAGATTGGAAAGATAACTGCAGATGCATAGAAGCTAAAATCAGAGGCAGATACGTATAACACAAAGCTGGTGGCAAAGTATGCAGTAGGGAATATATTCAACATGTAGTCAAAGAGAAGAATGAGGATGCAAGCAGAAAGACAATGATGACTAGAGAAAACTGCACATGCCATTGAAGATATTCTTTTAGTAACCCCGCTGAGGTGTTGGACCCAAATACAAATACAACTCATATGTGTAAGCTAATAAGGACTCGCATATATGTGGACACAACACAACTCACATGTGAAAGTTAATAGAGACTCGCACAACTGAGGACATGACACAACTCATGGTCCAACCATGCATGATGAGGTCAAGTTTGGATCATCTTCTTTAATCACCCATTTTTAAGTGATTTACGCTGTGACAGCTTTTAGGTTTGATCCTTATAGTAAGCCAAAGCTTTCTTCTTTATTTGATTAGCCAATTTGGCTACAAAGGTTTGATCTTTGAACCTAGAGACTATTGGTCTAAAATTGCCAGCAACTCGTTCTCAATCCATGGAATCAAAAGTGGGAAGCAAAAATATGTCAACAACACATCTCTTGTTTTTTTTTTCCTTTTTCCTTTTGCTCCTTCTTTTGTTGGAGCGAATCCTTGAAGCAAGTTACATCAGTCGAATTATAGATGACCAATTGCTCATCTCTCTTTTTGTCTTTAGCGGCATGTGATAGACGCTGGGGTGAAGATGGCAGGGTTGGTGCTACATGATAGAGAGTAGACGCCTCCTGCCGAACCTTCGTCTTTCTTTCTAAGTCAGAGGGTAGAAGATATTGTCTTCAAGTGAGCCTAGGAGTTTGTTCTCAGCCTTGTTAGGTTTTAAAGTACGTGGCTAAGGTGACCACGTACTACATCCTAGAATTGACACATGCTTCTGGGCCTTTTTGCGAGTTAAGAATTGCCAAAGGTCCTTTGGTACTTGCTTGTTAACTACCCGTTGTTTGGGCAGAGTATATGATGATTTTGAGCCTTGGACAGCCATTGAACGCGACTTGCCCAATGCTATTGATTTGTGATCTGTGAACTAGACCTGTTTTGCACCCAAACGGGGCTTGATGATATGAAGGCTGCTGGATCCTGACTTCAGTTTGCTTTTAGGTTCCCCCTAAACCTTGTTGAAAACTCCAAATAGATTCTGGGCATATTTGGAGACTCAGGGTTTGAGAGTCTTAGTCTTCTTGATTAACTTCGGGGTTACTGATGACCTATTCAAATCAGGAGAAGTCATGGCGCCCATAGGTATGGAGAGTCTCTAGAAAACTAAGACTCTCGAAGCAGGGGTAACAGAGTCAATTCAAGCCTCTTTGGTGCTTTTACAGATGGTTTGTTTTGGGTCATAGAGATTTTGAAAAGCCTATCCTTACCCTCATCAAAAGTGATGATCAAAGAACTTATGATATCTCTATAAAACAGTAAGCCCAAAGGACTATATTATTGTTACAACCAACATGACTGCCTCTTGGGCTAGCCGGAATGATTTATGAATGCCTTCTGAACCAACATAATTTTAAACTGGAATTGTCAATCATAGGCATAAACGTCATCTCATTGTGTCATGCTGACCATCTAGTTGTCAGAATTTCTACAGCATTTCGGAACTATTTAGTCAGGCTTAAAAGCATGTTAAGCTAACTAGACTTGGCTACTAAAATCTTGGTAGCATTTCAGGGCTATCTATATCAAACTTATAAGTAAGAGAGGGTTGGATCCAATCAAAGGGATAGGGTCCACAGGATCAAGCCTGCACCATTATCACAATGATCACATGGGACCCATTAGTGCAAGACACCGAACAATGCATGACTGCAATGTCATTGTTCTTATGACTGATTTGATACAAACATTTATTTTGGTCTTATAAATGAACAGGTGATCAGACAACCATTAACGTAAAGCCTTTTGGATTGAATTAATACTCTTTTGTCACATAAAAGGGTCTTGATTTGGTCCATGCACTTTGAGGTCTTCACTTAAATGACACTAGTATGCACTTCGAGGTACTTAATGCTTTCATTTGAATAATAAAAGGATATACTTCGAAGTGCAAAGTTCCTTCATTTAAGCTCCCAAACCCATCATAGACATCAAGGTCTTGCATGGATATCTTCAAAAGTCAAACAAGTCAATTGGAGGCAAAACATGTTAGTAACCACAAGCCCATGATCACTGCCCATTTTATATTGTCTCCTGTGATCACAGCACTTTTTGCATAGTCTCCTATAGCCACAGGATATTTTACACAGCATCCCATTGCCACAGGACATTTTACATCGAATCCTGTGGCTACTTGCTTACAGCAACACATTTGAGCACTTTTTTCAGCACTTTTCATGTAGTTTCACAAATTTTCATGTCTTTTGGCAAAATTTGATCATAAATGAAAGCAAAGAATTCCCACAGATGGCACCAATCTTCTGATCACACTCGAAATGTAATGTGAAATGCAACAGAATCAAGTCCAACATTCACACACTTCAAGTGTTTAGAAAAATGAGAAATAACTACAGTTCATCATTATTTTCCCTTTTTTTACATGGGTTTAAATGCTTTGACCACGGGAATGCAGGTTGTTTAAAAGTTTTTGAATATCTACAATGCCTCCCTCTAGTCTCAAATGTTATCCAAACTCAGTTAGTATAAGAAAATATATGAAAAATGGACTGAAAATGCAAAAAATGGAAACACAGAGAGGGGTGACTGTGACCTACAATCGTTGGTAGATAGTGGCTGAAAAGGCCACTGTTTGGCCCTGTTTCTTCTGTGTTTCACCTTTGTAATGGCTTTAGAGTGTTGAAGCTCGTGTTATTCCACTTCTGGAGTGTTGAATGACACACCAAGAGTTCTTAATTTGGCCATGTAATCGATTAAAACCTTTTATAATCATCGCCTTTTGGTTATGGACTATTTTTGTACAAATCCAAAAACGGTGCTTATACAAGCAAAATGGAGTCAAAGTTATATCATTCTGAACTTATAATTTTCAAAGAACAAGATGAAACCCAAAGAGGCTTGTTTATAACTTTCGAGATGGCCCAAAACCCCTCCCAAATGAGAATATCAAAGGAAACAGACTTCATCCTCGTGGCCTTTGCATTCATCTTTTCTAAATGAGATGTATGTTTTTTCTCCTTCTCTGAACTATTTCTCACCTTAAGTTAGTGAGAAAAAGAAGAAGAAGTAGACTTGAAGTGCTTGAAGTGCCTTTGGAGCCTCGTGAATGCTTAGATAATGCCTTTTAACTTGTTGAACTAGTGTATAATTGCTTGGAACTTGCTTCAAACCCTCTCCCAAGTGCTAAACCTTTAATTTATAGACTCCAAAGGGGGCTTGGGGAGTTATGGGAAGTTGGAGTTTCAAATGAAGTGGAGAAAACCGTTGTGAACCTCTGGGAACTGCTTCACAGTTGTCAGTGACCGCAGCCGTGACCACTAATAGACCCAATTTCGGGTTTTTTTTGCATATATGATCCGTTTTCGCTTGTTTGGGTTTTGAACGATATCCGATCTTCATGAAACTTAGAGGGATACTTTTTGACACTATTTTGAGTGTTTCATAAAATTTTTAACCAGTTTTGATTTTCTGAAGTTGGTCAACCCCCCATTGACTTTTCATGAAAATGGGACCCTATTTCAACTGTTTGATGCCCAAATTACCTTGGTTTGATTTGAAACTTGGAAGGACTGATGTCAAGGACATCTTGAAGTATCTATCCAAATTTCATGTAGTTTGAATTTGTGAAAGTAGGATTTCGAACACTAACCCACTTGTTGCATGTTCTAAGTCAATATTCTCTTGTGTTACAGGTTGTCAGCTTGTTTTTTACCTGAATAATATTCAATTGATTTGAGAATTTGGGGACTTTGAATATATTTTGAGTATCTGATCTGGATTTCATCAGCTTTGGCCTCTTAGAAGTAGGACTTTGGTCAATGATCTCCATGACTTGGAAGTTACAGATTCCTAGCTAACATGTCATTGAAGTAGGGTCAGACGAAGTCCTTTTGACTTAAAAATTTGCTAAATCTCTTTTGAGCGTGATTGAAGTTTTGTGTCCAAATTTCATCAATCTCGATCACCCAAAAGCAGGACTTTTGTCAGTGACCCCTTGCCTTGGGGTTCACAACCCAAAGTTGACATGTTTCTTAACTTTGGGTCAAATGGTATCCAATTGACCTCAAATTTTACAGAGCCCCTCCTTAATATAACTTGAGTTTCCTCTAGGAATTTCAGCTAATGCTGACATGTGAAAATATTATTGTCACAATGACCCCAAGGAACTAAAAGACAGTCACTAAAGCTTGACTTTAAACTGAAATGAAGTCCAAATGCTTTGAAATTTTGAAGCATAATTTCTAAGCATAATTTAGAGCTACCATGTGATTTTCAGCCACTTTGGTAACCTAGAAGCTTGAGTGTGTTCAATGACCCCTAGACTTTGAGCCAATGAGCCTTGAATTTGAAGTTGAGTGAGTCAAGTAACCAAATAAAGTTTACTAACTCTGAAATTTGAACTATTGCACTTTGAACTCATCTAAAGTCTTTTGAGTGAATTACACGAGCTCTAAACATCTAAATACAATACTTGACTTGGCATTCTACAATCATAGGGTTTATGTACCATTGGTGTCATGCCCCATGCTATACGCATGCATGATATTATCCGCTTTAGCCTATGGGCCTCACGGTTTTGCTTTTGGTAGGCCTCAACCCACCAAAAGGCCTCATCAAGGTAATGGTACAAGCTCTATATATAAACACATTCACTTTTCTCTCTATAGTCGATGTGAGACTGAGGATGTTACGATCCACCCCGCTTAGCGTGCACATCTCTGTGCAATAGCCTGCTAGTCCATGTAGCCTGCCATTCCTCTTGGCTTGCCCACATATGAACCTGCCCACTTGCATTAGATCACGCAGAGACCCACACTCGAACTAATGAGAGTTAGTTCTGATGCCATTTGTCATGCCCCACCCCTACACGCATGCATGATATTGTCCGCTTTGGCCTATGGGCCTCACGGTTTTGCTTCTGGTGGGCCTCAACCCATCAAAAGGCCTCATGCAAGGTAAATGTGCAAGTTTTATATATAAACCCATTCACTTTCCTCTCTATAGTCGATGTGAGACTCGAGGATGTTACAATTGGTTTGGAATTTGCTTGTAATGTCTTCACCGCAACATTTGTAATTTTTTTATGAGTCAACAATTATATATATCATGTAATCTATAACCCTAGATCTTGTTAAAGAGAGGTAAGAGCTCTCTTGCCCGAAGAGTTCCTACACCACATGGGAGAGATAATGTGAGAGAGTGAGAGTCTCCGTATGCCTATGCTTGTGACAGTGAAAATGATCATCTATATGCCCGTAAACGTAGCCCTATTTGGGTAAACCATGTAAGTCTGTGCCTTTTCTTATCAATCGTGTGATTCACATATATGCACACCGTGTGATGTAAGAATCACTGCTCATTAACTTCAAGTGAAGAGCTGTGATGTCGTAATAAACTAGTGAGACCAGGTTGATCCACATGGAGCTATTAAAATAAGGTTTTCAACTTGACTTGTCACCTGCCCTAAATAAACTCTAAAACTAGCTTAAAACTAGAAAATTACATTCACCATTCCTACTTTTAAATTAAATACATTCCAAAAATAAAAATTTCCTACTCTAAAAAAGGAATCTTAAAATAACTGCAAATGAACACACAAATTAGAACATCAAATTACATGAAAACTTACCGAAACTAAAGCATTCAAATCAAGTTAACAATTAAAAAATGGAGACATTCCTAAGTTAGAATCAAATTAATTTAAGAAACAATCTAAACCAAACCAATCACTTTACTTACTAAAATTAAAATCCTAAATTAGATATTTTTCTAAGTCAAGTTCTTAAATTAAAGTTAGCAATCAATTTTAAAATTAGAAAGTTAGAAAAAAAATTAACAATGCCGCATAATGCATGCCATGAGAAAAGAATGCAGAAATTTAAATGAGATGCAAAAGTTAATAAAAATATGAATCTAACATAATGCAAATCTAATCTGAATTTAATGGTTGAAGAACACACTTAATGAATGCATGAATTCAATAGAAACACAGCAAAGCAAAATATTGAAAATAAAGAAAATATGCATGAATGTATGAATATAGTTACAAAAATTCTGCAATGCGGAATTTTACTTTAATTGTGGGCCATTTTTGGACTGTTTTCACTTCTAAAACACCATGATTTCTTGGCATATCTGAGATGAAAATCTCAGTTTTTAAAGGTATTTCCAGCAATATAACTTGTCCTCAAACTTTCCATATAAAACTATGCAATATTGAATCGGTTTCCAACATGATAAGTTACCAATAAATGCATTGCAAGATTTTTTTTTCTTTTTTATATTGCTGTAACTTCAATTTCAGACTATATATTTCAAAAGTTCATCTTCCAGATCACAAGTTTTCAGATCTTTCAAGTCCTCAAATCTGATCCACAAGTTACCTAAAACAAAACCCAACTGAATACATCCAAATATGAACTGATTATTACATTAAAAATTCCTTCAAATACGGACTGTTTTTTGATAGATTTGGGCACCTCGCTTCACACTCAGATCTGAGTTTTAAACTCAGTTAAAACACCTCTAAAACTTGATTACTTTGGCACCTCTCACATGTTAAGGAACTCACTAATAAGTGATCTATGCTATGACAAAACTTTCGGCTATTAAACAATGCATAAAACAAAACATTGAAACATAAAGAACATAAACAAAAAAAAATTACAAAAATTTAAATGTAGTAAGAAACTGGAATTTGAATGTAGTAATTGATGGAATTTAAATGTAGTGATTGCAAGAAAATAAATGTAGTGAACAAGAATTTAAATGTAGTAACAGTAGTGAAGTTATCTTATCAAAGTTTACTCTTAACCGGATTCAAGGTTACTTGAAGTATGATCTTAATATCTTGGGTTGTCAATCCAAATACAAAAACAAGAAACATCAACAAAGTATCCACACAAAACACAAGAAAAACAAATTGAAAAGAATTATACTAGCATGTGAAGTCTTTACAAGAGATAGAAAAATAAAATTAGAGAAAAACACATGTTAGGATGGCAAAGAAAACCTCTTTTAGTGAAAATCTCAAAGTGGTAGTATGACTGCGGCAAAGTCTCCTTGATGACTATGATGAAGGGAGAAAGGGAGGGGGAAGATAAAGTGTAAAGAGGCTAGAGGGAGAGTTCTTTCCATGAAGAGTATGGGAGGCCAATGCCTTTAATTTATAAGAGTTGAGAGCTTCTTGTTTTTCTTCATAGATCCTACTTTGTAGCAAAGATCTCCTTCAATTGGTAAGTCCTTATCTTGGCTAACAAGTCTTCTAAATTTGAGATGTGATAAGATGCCTTCTCTTGCTGAAATTCTAAGTATATCCACCTTTTGAATTTTAGTTAACACTTGCCAAAGGATATGGCCTGCCTTTGATAAGACAATCTTAATCCCAAGTAGAAAAATCACAGCCATCTTCTTGGGGTCATAACTTTTTCATTTCATCTCCAAATTGTACAATCTTGGGCTCTATGGATATTTATTCTGAAAGAGCTTTCCAATGATACCAAGATTGGCTGATCCGATTTACTATTTGAGAGATATGATCATTTTAATCTAGATTGTTTTGAAAAAAATGAGATTGACTTTCCTTCTTCTAATAAGACTTTTCTTTTTTTTTTTCTCAATTATCACTTTCTCTTTGCTCCTTAATCTCCAAGCTTGACAAGGATAAGATAAGGAGGAGTTTTATTGCTAAAAATATCCTTGAATTTGATCTAAAAGCAATGACAGTAGAGCCCACTTCAAGTAGAATGCAGAGATATATAGAATGGCTCAGTTTTCTTCAGTTTTTCTTCAATTTCAAGTGGAGTAGGGTCCACCTCCTTGGCTGGATGTCCAAAGCTGAGGGAGAGCCTCTTTCAGTTGTGCAAAACACTCTTTAAAAGGATAGGGGCCTATCTCTTTTGGTGTCTTATCCTTTTCCCACTAAAACTCTCTTTTATCTCATGACTTATCTCCTTTCTTTCTCAGATTTTACGTAAATAATGGATAAATAATTTAAGAGAGTTTAAGTGTAATCCAAACATGAAATTATAGGAGGCTTGGACGCGCATGCTTGTGTGTGGGTCCCCTTGTAGTTTTACAAACTCCTTCTTGCACTATTTTTTCAATTACTACATCATTGTGGAATTTTTTCGAACTTTCCTGAAAAAGACTGTAAGGATAGTTCAAGTGGAATGAGTGGACCCCCCTTTTACCCGTGGCACATGTGTGAGCTCTCTACATGTGTGAATGTTTGCGAGGTCCACTAACTTTAATTCTTCTCTATTCTTCTTCAAATCAGCACATTTTCAGCTCCAATCTTTACTGCAGATCCCAATATGATTTTCTAAGCTGTGTGTGGGTCCCAGGCAAGAATCATGATGTCAGAAGGATTCTTCATCTAAGAAGGGTATCTTTTTCAATTGATATCTAGTGGGTCCCAGTTTTCATAATACCTGTAAAAAGGATTTAAACAATAAGCATTAGCAGAGTTCTAATCCAACTGAGACTATTCACAAATAGTCTTGATTCAAGTAGGATTCCTCCAAAATTTTGAGAAATGATATGAAATATGAGGAATAATGTAATGAATGATGGTTCTAGTGATTTCATACATGAAACTGTGACATTTTA
Source organism: Sextonia rubra (assembly GCA_037013555.1). Classification (NCBI taxonomy): domain Eukaryota; kingdom Viridiplantae; phylum Streptophyta; class Magnoliopsida; order Laurales; family Lauraceae; genus Sextonia; species Sextonia rubra. The sequence continues at coordinate 57,575,202 of JASUAD010000006.1, read as the reverse complement.
TGTGAAATGACACCTTTACTACTAAAGTCACAAATGCATGAATGCGAACTCATTTCACATGAAATGATAACGTAAGATGCCTCATTGCACATGTCTTCACTTAAATAAACTAATGATGAAGGAATTTCAAATCATTTCATGAGGAATCAAGGCTTGACAAATATTTTGAGAAATTAGGGCTTCAGAAAAAGCAGTTATCATGATTTTGTGCTAAAATGATGATTTTTTAAGAGAATTATGCATTAAAATATAAAAAATGAATTTCAAGTGAACTAATCATGATTCTACCCTAATTGATGTATTTTAGAATGATTAAGTCATTAAAATATATGAAATTATACATGAAAAAAATGAAGTTTTAAGGACTCATCAATCACAGTAGTTTTCGATGATCTATGTGGTGTCCAGTGATCATTATCTATTTTGATTTCATGATTGTATTCATCTTTTTGGGCATGTTTGATTCATGTTAGATTTATGTGTAATTATATTTAACAAATTTTGCATATTTGGTTGAACATATTTTCTCATTTTCCTTGTATTCCTTTACTCAGCATCATCGTTTTTGTGGCTTTTATAACAATCCTTTTTAAGGAGCTATTTGACCTGAGATGGTAGTTTTGGTTTAATCAAGTATCCTTCTTTTTCCTTTTCATTTGTAGTATTCTATTTTCTTTTACTTAAGACTTTCCTTAATGAAATCTCTTTCATTACTTTTGGGTTGACCTATTAGAATCAAAACCCACATCCGGTTCCTAAAGCCCATTTGAATGATCAAGTTAATTACACTCCTCATGCGGTGTGCCTCTATGATGCAATAATAGGAAGGGGTATGTGGGTTAACCGTTAGGTCCATTAGGTTCAATCCAAAGCCCCAACCAGACCCACAATTACTATGGTTTACTGTTGCTATTTTATCTTAGTTCGAGAGATTTTTGAAATCCATAGAATTTTTGGTTTCCTTCTTTATTTTAGGATTTTCTAAATTGTGAGAAAGTCCAAATTTTCTAAGAGGAGAAAGGAAGGACTGACCTAACCACTATATAAATAGAGCAGACTTCATTGCAGAATGACATTGTTGATATTTGATCAAGAGATAATTACCGTACGAATGCCCTTATATCCCATATTTGTCCTATAGCTTTCCACAAAAAGATAATTACCACACACCTATTCGTACATAAAATGACACCCAACAAATGATGATTTTACCCACTGAACTTGCAATATCCTATAACTATAGGATATCGAATGGTTCAATATCGAAGAAAAATTAGATTTTTTCCATGCCTTCCTTTCTATCGATGAGACTAAAAAATGGTCTACTTTTTCTGATAAACGAAGAAGATAAACAAAATAAATGTCACATACCCCTTCTGATGACTGAAATAGATGATCTCTAGATGATAGAAACCTATATAAGAAAAGCTCCAACTCAGGACTTCAAAAAAAGTAAATACGATGAAGATAAACTAGAGTTTCATGGTGAAAATACTCTTTGGGTTTGAGGAGAGTGGTAGAACTTTCGATATCATATTATTCGATATCCTACTTTTGTGAGATATTGCACCTTTCGATATCCTACAGAGGTAAAATCGTTATTTGTAGGGAATCATTTCTTGTACAAACAACTGTGTGGTAATTTTCTTTTTTTGGACAATTTTTTGGCAAATGTCAGCTATAAGGGCATTCGTACGGTAATTATCCCTTGAATAAAACTTCTCTTTGATTTTTCATCTAGAAATGTGTTTTCTCATTATGTGCATGTGTTGAGTGTCTGGATCTTGCGAAGGATTCAATCAACCTTTTACAATTATCAAAACCATATATTTAGCTGGAGTCATCATTATTAGCCATGTCTTGCTCATATAGACTAAGATTTTACAATATAATGGAAATTCAAAAATAGTAGACTAAGGATTATGTGACGGATCAGGCCCCAACATATTTAAGTCAGTTTGATTAATCATGAATAGCCAAATTATTTAGTTTAGTTTGATCGATCATGAAGGGGTATTAGCCAAGGTCTCAAATTCAATTCCTACTCTTTGCGTTATCCAGGTACTGTGTGTGTGGCCATAAATGTACCTCCTAGGGAATAGTCCTTGCTCATCAGAATCGGATAACTCCCAAGCCATAGGCCAAAGGTCTGAAAGGCTGGGCTGGCAAATAATACCCTAGGTCTTCAAAAAAAAAAAGGAGGGTGGGGTGGGGGGTGGTGGTTATTAACCTATAAGGGTCAGAGTATATGGGCAAGGGTGACCAGTTGTAGACCAATAGTTGTTTTGTGGTTGTGACGGGAACATGAGATATTTGTTTCTGCTTGTGTACAAGTGCTCATCATCATCATCATCTTTATCTTCATTAGCTAATGTCATTTGAGCAGCCTTACAGGTAAATTTCTTGGAACCTATAGCTAATGTATATGTGTAGGAACAATTCCTTGCTAATTTCTCATTTAACTAGAAATAGGGAAGTTACATATATGTGTGATAATTGATAATTATGGTGGATAGAAAGGTCAATTTAGGAAATTAAATTCTTGATGATTCTTGGATAGTTTTTTTTATTTAATAAAATCATAGAATACCTATATTTGGCAATTGTAAATTTCAAAGTTAAGAGTGAGAGTGGAAATCCTCATTTTTTATGATTTTCAAGTTCAACCCTATAGTATTTGAAAATTTTCAATTTTATAGATTTATGCTTCAGTAGTAATTTTACTCAGCCATACGCATCAATACACATGGATATAGATGTGAAATCCTAAGGGCACGTTTGGTAAACCCAAACAATCCTTTGTCCCGATGATTCCTTTTACATTCTTGGAATCATTCAATCCTCACTAAGGATTGTTGAAGGAGACAGAAACTATAATCCAAGTTAGGCAAACAAATGGGATTTGTACATTTACATATGCAAGATCCAATGGTCACAAGTTTTTCTCATTTTTCTCGTAGTCTGTAATGAATAAAGCCAGAAAATTTAATCTCGTTGTAGTTTTTGGCCTATTGCAGATAATGGATGGTTCAGATTTCACTGTGGGTCCCAAAGAAATTTTAAAAATTATTTATATAGTGTAGACCTTTTCATAAATAATTCATAAAAAATGATGAATCAACAGCTTAAAATCCACCTAAGAGCTGTTTTTGACCTTCTAAGCCAGATTAACAGTTCATATTGTGATTATGGAATCCATAAGTTAGGTTCTCAAAGACCCATAAGCAACCACTAGAATCATGCCATTTTCACTATTCATCCTCTCCCCATTACTATTCATTCGAAAATTTGAATTGTGGATAATAAACGATTAGAAATTATTTTGCCAATTTCTCACTATCCTTAATAAATTAAGCCTCCAAATTTGAACCCATTTCTATTATAGACCTTTTGAAGAGATTGAATGGTTTGGATCTTACAAAACTGGACCACAAAAATTCAGAAATTATGATCAATGATTTTCGTGTTTTTGAAAATATCTCAAAATGTATAACTAATCAACAGTTGATTTTTTCCTATGTACATAGCCGTTTGGGACCTTTTAAACATGATAAATGGTTTGGATCTTGACTTTAAGACCTATAAAGTAGGTTCCTAAAAAAAAAGTAGCCCATAAACTACTGCTCAACACACTGCTCATCCACTGTAGCTTTGCCTTTTGCACTTGTGATGAAAGAGAAAATCTGATGTGGGGAGGTGGAGACCGAAGATTTACCAATGGCAAGGACTTTTGAGAGTATGGGAGGATTATGACAATCTTCTCTTCATTTTCCTTTCCTTACCCAAACTTCAGTTTTTCTCAAAATTGAGGAAAACAAAAAATATTCCTCTTGAAGGATGTTACCCAAACGTGCTCTAAGTAGGGCTGTCAAATGGCTAGGCTTGTGCCGGGCTGAGGTAAGCCATTATCCTACCTTCACATGTGCAGGCCGGGCCTAATTAAGCAAAGGCCTTCGACTTTTACGGCAAGCCTAGAATTTTAAGCACTTACCCTACCCTCAAGGGCTAAGGCCGGGCTAGGGCCAAAAAAAAGAGGAATTCTTTTTCTTTAAAGGGAATAAATCTTTTCTGTGCAACAGCCTATACCACCACCACCTACCAACCAACCTTATACAAACCCTCCTCCTTTGTCCAGGCTAAGGACCGACAATACAATGCAAAAGGCAACATGGCAGAGTTAAAAACCTTTTTTTTTGAAGGCACTGGTGGTAGGATAAAATCATTTTTACAATATAAAACATAAGGTGGATAATAATAATTCTATAAATGATAATAAATATATAGCAAATAACAATAATTCTTTATTTAATTATTTAACCTACTTTTAGAATATCTAAAAGATCATCTAATGTATTACTATCATTGTGTTGCTGCGGACGTATCCAATCTTGTGTGGAGATTAAGACTTCTACACTCTCAGATTTTAAACAACTCCTATATTAGTCAAGTACTCTTCCTCCTGTACTAAATGTTGATTCAGAAGCAACTGTAGAAACAAGAATTGCTAAAATGTCACAAGCTATTCTAGAGATAACTGGATATTTTGTTCAATTAACTTTCCACCAATCCAATAGATTGAAATTTTCAAATTTATCCCTTGGCTCCAGATAACAATCCAATTCCAATTTTTCCCCTACAACTGTCTAAGTCATTTGTTCCTTAAAAGCTAAAAAAATCATCTTTAAACTTATTAGATTTATTTAACAAATCAACTCTATCTACATTTGACAATGTTGTGGTAGATGCATCATATATCATAGAATACTCTTTATAAAGATTTCTAAAGAGCATAAGAGTATTAGCTCGATGAATACCTACCTCTTCATTTGATCCATATAGCTTTCTTAAAGCATACTCTATATACAATAGCTTACGTTGAGGATCAAGGAGAATGGCCATTTCAAATAGTTTATCATAATGCTGCTAATATTTGTCAAATTTCTCCTTCATTTTTCTAGCCATATTTCTAGAAAAAATATCTACACTATCTAACTTTGTACCAATAAAATATGTATTTTAATCACTTCTGGTAAAAATAAATGAATGGATGGGTATTTACTTTCTGAAAACTTTAAAGTAGCTAAATAAAAACTCTTTAAAAACTCACATATATATTAGCTCTTTCGCACTCTTCTTCAAAAGGAATGTTCTTGTAAGTCTTCTAACCCTAGTGAATTGAAGACTTCTCTAAATATTAATGCACACTCTAACATTGAGTAGGTGGAGTTCCATCTAGTTGAAACATCAATAGGTAACCCACTAATGCTACTTAGCCCTAATTTATTAGCCATCTCACGGAACTTATACACATAAGTTGTTAAATTTTTAATGAATTTCAGTGTGTCCCTAATATTTTGAATTGTAGATGATATTTCTTTCAACCCATTTTGCACGATGAGGTTAAGAATATGTGCAGTACAACGCATGTGAAACAAACTACCATTCAATGGGATATCATCTTTTTTTTTTTTTTTGTAAGATGATTTTTAAGTGTCCTTACCACAACATCATTTGTAGTGCAATTATCTAAAGTTAAGCAAAATATCTCATCATCAATTTTTCATTTTATTAAATTATTTTTAATAGTTTCAGCTAAGACTGCCCCATTGCGGGGCAAATCAATATTAACAAAGTTAATTATATATTTATGTAACTTCCAATGAGAATCAATAATATGTGCAGTAATAGACATATATCCTATTGTCTAATTTGACATCCACATATCAGATGTGAGACTAATCTTTGATGATATACGATCAATTAATTGAGAAATTTTTAGTTTCTCTTATTTGTAAATTTCAATACAATCAGACTTCACTGTGCTATGTGACATTACTTTAAATTGAGGTTGTAGAATTTTACAGAACTCAATAAAACTTTCATGTGTCACAACATTAAATGGATATGCATGTAAAATGATCATTCTTGCAAGTGCATCTCTACCTTGTTTTTTATCAAATTTAAAAGCCGTTGTCAATGCTAATTTGTTTGTCTCAAGTCTAGGTCTTTTGGTACATGATTCTTTAAAGTGTCTAGTTATGTGGGTAATTCCATTTCTTTTATCATTATTTAGTTGTTTCTTACAATATTTACACTTAGCAACACGACATTCGTTTTTAGTACCATCTTTTTGTTTTTTTTAAACATTCAATTGTTTAAAATGACCCCAAATTTATGCTCTTTTTGAGTTCTTTTTCGAAGGCTCCAGAACAAATATTGTGTTAGATGAAACCAGGATAGAAGATGGTGTGGAAGATGAGGAAGAGGGAGGTTAAAAGGGTACATCATGGGTAGTTGCATCCACCTCAATGGGGATGGGTTCATGAATGCTATCATTAACAACATTATGAATAGACATTGTTGACAAATCAGTCTTAGATAAGAACTCTAATTAAAATAAATAAACAATATTAAACTAAAAAAGAGAAGTAAAAACAGTAAGTTAGAAGATAATGCCTAATTAGTGGCACTAATTATTTTGCTGATTGGTGGCACTATTTATTTTGATTTTGTTGCTTATGTGTATCTACAAAAGAAAACAGAAACAGAGACATCATATAGTTAATAAAAAGTAACATTCTAAAGTGAATATTAATCATAAATAAATGAATCCAATACGCTGCTTAATTTATAGCTGCTAAATATATTAGAGTTCAATATTTAATCTTTGTGTCCATCTTCATAAGTTGTAAATCAATTAATGTAGTCCACATACAATTCAAACCATAAAATAATTTATCACCTCTTTTATTAGTTTCATAAGATAATTTTCTACAATCGAAACTGGGCCCAAAATTGAATTTGTCATGTTACATGATTAATCATTAGCCTATCATACATAGAATTTTATTTTATTAAAAATTCTCAAAATTTGTTCAAGAGGGAATAAATTTTTATATGGTATAATTTTTTATAACTGGGCTCTAGTTTGGATTTTATTTATATTGCATGATTTTTAAAAATAATTTAACTCACACCATTTTTAAATCATATGGTATATATATAGTGGGCCCAATGGTGATTTTTTTTCTTCATCAATTTAGTTTTAATTAATTTATATTACTGGGCTTAAGAGGAGCTCTTTGATGTTTCCACAAAGTGCCTGCAACTTTATGGCTCCTAAACTGATAAAAAAAAGAGACATTGAACCGATGGAGGGAAAAAGAAACGCAGGAAGGGAAGAAGAGGGATGAAGGAAAGCTGAGGGGACAAAGAGACAGACTGAGGAGAAAAAAAGAAGATGAGGACGATGACCACCACGAGGACTAAAGCGATTGCATGTCTAAGTACGTTCTTTCTCTCTATTTCTCAGTCTCCCTCCTCTTCTTCCCTCTCTCTCTCTCTCTCTCTCTCTCTCTCTCTCTCTCTCTCCTTTTTTTCTTTTGCTATTTTCACTTTTTTAACCCTAAATGATCGGTAGCAAGAACCTTAGGCATCACTTTTTTTCGTCACCAACAAGGCTAGCGACCGACCTACAATGAACTGAACGTTTTGCAAAAGCTAAAATTTGCCATGGCCGAATTGTCCCTTCCAAACCCCACATGGCCGAATCGTCCCTTCTGAACCCTGCATGGCCGAATCATCAAACCATATCCACACCCAAACAAAACCAGAAAAAAGGGGGGATGGGGGAAAATATAATTTACCGGCACCACCAAACCACCACAAGAGGAAGAAAAAGTTCAATGAGTGTTGTTGGTTGTCCAATATAGAGTAGGAGCGAGAAGAACATAAGAAATTGAAAAAGAGAGGAAGAAGATGATGGCTGTTGTGCGGCATGTAGGGCTTTTTTTGTGAGCTCTGTCGATGACGGAGTTCCTTATAAATGATTACATTTAGGGTTTATCTTTTAAAAGACTAAAATGCCCCTCAAATGTTATTGTTTTATGAATGTTGGGTGGGTATTTTGATAATTTCTCACAAAATAAATAGTGGAAAAGATTTGGCTAGAGCATGGACATGGCTTTTATCAAAAAGTTTAACAGGCCCAAAAGGCTTAGGTATATTATATATTTTATATTAAAATTTAATAAATAACGGGCCGGGCCAGGCTCCCTTGGACATGATTAGTCAAGGTTAAGCTCAGCCCTTTAGACGCAGGCTTTTAAAAATAGGGCACTATCCAACCCTCGAGCTTTAGATGAAAAAAATAAGCCCTCATTTTGAGGGCTTTTACGGGCCTGACGGGGCCGGGCTGGGCCCCCTCGCTAAAGGCCGGATTGACAGCCCAAGTATACAAATCCTCTCCTCAACAAGGTATTACTAGGGCAGCGAGGAATCCGATTAAGTGCGTGCTTTATTCAATCATTTTAAGGGCACACAAAAAGCCGTTACACAGACGACTGGTGTATGTTTTGTCAGCTTTTTACGCGGCAGCCTATGAAGAGAGTACAAAGAATACTGTGATCTAAGCAGCCTACTATTTGGAGGTTGGGTCTCAGTTTCATAACTTCAAAATCTCACAACTCCAATCGTTCATTCGACTGGCCCATCTGTGGATAAAACAGTGAAAAAAATTTAAGGAGATCTTTTCCTCGATCTCTCACCCTTTTTTTTCCTTCCTTTTTTTTTTATCTGAAGCACTGTCTCAAACTGCCCACTAGATGAACAACAGTTTGGTGAGCCCCACGCTAAATATATTAAATAACAAAAGAAACCATCTTCAAAACTCACATAAAATACAATAAAGAGTGCTAGACCACTTAATTTATTAATCACACCAAAAAAAAAACATTAAACATCACCAGAAACAAAGAAAAACACATGCACATCACAGTGACACAACTACTCATGTAGACGATCACAAATAACCACCCATCTAAGTCAAACGAAATAATGACCAATCACCAACACCCTAAAATCTTCATCAATTCCTCCTAAGTAAATCCTACGGGCTAGCCTTGGAAGGAGGTGGTGAGAGGAAAGGGAATGGAATGGAAGGGATAGTGGGAATTTTAGTTGGAATAGTAGGAATTGTGGCAGGCAATGGAGGCAATGTGACCCTAGGGACTGTAGGGATGCTTGGAATGGTGGGGATAGGCAACTGGGTAGCTGGTAATGTTGGAATGGTAGGCTTAGGAAGAGTCGGCACGATCGGCAACGGCGGCAATGTGGGCTTGGGAAGACCCGGGATGGTCGGCAGAGTGGGCGCAGCAGGTGGAGCCGGAGTTTGAAGAAGGTGTCGTGCCGCAAGGCTCACTTCAATGCACAGCATTGATGACAAAGCTAAAACCAAGCAACTGTAAGAGTAAGAAGCCATTGTTCGACTGCAGAGATTGTTTTGATTAAAATAGACGTATAGAACTAATGTGGGGTGCAATGAAAAAACATATGGTATTGGGTTTTTTATAGTGATTCGAAAGTTCAAGGGGAAGGAAAGCTATATTGTCATGTTGGTGGGGTTGGGAGAACTGGTCGGGAAGGTTTGAGATTTTGATTTGTCAGTTCACCTTCCCATCAGCCCTCTTTGAAAATGTCAAAAAGTAGCAATGGCTCAAGAAATCTATTAGAATATAAAAATACATATATTTTTAGATATGAAGACGTAAAGTTCATACAGCTGTGCAAGTAACCCTCTTCACTTCATTGCCTACGGTTTTTGTGGGGCTTTATATGCAGGTGGAGATAACTAATGTAGATGTTGGCCACAAAGTTCTCGTGTTGGTGAGACTGACCAAACTTCATGTTCAAAGATCACCCACCTTGACATGCGGGATTTGTGCTTGCCTGCCTTGCAGTTCTATTTTACCTGATGGGAGTCCAGGCCTATTCATTTATTAGTCGGGGCTACCCATGAAATTAAAAACACAAAAAATCAATGTCCCCCAAATTTAACACCTATTTGAAATGGGCCCATCATAAGTTCGACCATGTTGGGAAATAAGAGTGGATTGAAGTCAGGTTCAAAACACATTGTCTACCTGGGGGTGGGCCAATTCTAAGTAGAGTGAAACTTTGCTCCAACTTCTAGCAGGTGAGGGGTGCCCAAGGGCCAGGTCAGGCATGTGCTTGTTAGATATCATGGGTGGTGGCCCACATGACCACCACTCACTTTGATATATTCAAAGTGTACGTCTTCCCATTAAGGCCACGTTCCTGGAAACTCTCAGGTCATGCGATAATGGAAAGGCTTTCCGTTGATGGGGAGAAAAGCATTAGCGGAGTCTATAAAAGGCTTGGGAACTCTCTCATCTTCACGCATACCATCACTGCTTGGCATTCCCATCAATCAACAGGCATTACGAGAAGACTCAGAGAGTTAAAAGTTGCGGATCTCTTCTCCGTTTCGCGATGGATTCAGGTATGCCCAATATAGGTTGTCTTTCATAATACAAATCAATCCGTCAAAATGCAAATCCAATCCGATAAAGTTTTTCCTAAGGGGCCATTTTAGTTTACAATTGGTATCAGAGCCATGGATTTCCATTGATAGGGTTGGATTTGCATCAAGGGGTTTACAGTTAAAAAAAAAAAATTTTTTTCAGAGCTCTGGGCACTGCGCGGCGGGAACTGCGCGGACTGAGCACTGCACAGAGCCGGACTGGGCACTGCGCGCGGCGCAGTCGGGCGCTGGCGGAAACAGAGCGCCGCTACCGCGCGCAGTCGGCAGCGCCCAGTTTTGGCGGAAACAGAGCGCCGCGGCCACTCTTCTTGCAGAAACAAAGCAAAACACAAAAAGAAAAAAAAAATTGTTACAGTAGGATCGCAGCGCCCAGTGGGGCGCTGCCCTGCAGCAGCGCCGCAGCAGGGCGCTGCTGCTGTTCCAGCGGCAGCACCCAAGATTAAAAAAAAAAAAATTTTGTTGCCGCCGGGAACCAGCCGGCGACATTCACGGCCGGCGCCGTGGGAGCGCCGGCAGTCCATTGCGGCTGAGGTTGTCGACGTCGGAGGTGGAAGGACCCGGTAAAAGGGCAATCGGTTTTAACCGATTGCCCCTGTTTTCGGGAAGAAGAAGAAGTGGTGTCGGGTCGGGTCTTAGGTCGTTTGGACCTGACCCGACCCGACCCGGTCAGGTTTATTTAAAGAAATGGAACTGGGTTAACGGATCCGACCCGACCCGACCCAACTGATCCGGCCTGTGTTCTGTGTGGACAGGTCAGTTTGACCTGACCCGATCCGACCCGAACGGACTCGGGCCATTTATATAACGTCAGGTCAGTCTGACCTAACCCGATCTGACCCGGACGGACCCGGTTCATTTATATAACGTCAGGTCAATCTGACCTGACCCGATCCGACCCGAATTGACCCGGTTCATTTATATAACATCAGGTCAGTTTGACCTGACCCGATCCGACCCGAACTGACCCGATTCAGTTAATAAATGGACTGGGCTTTTACCTGTACCCGAACTGACTAGACTGAACAGTCCAAATTAATGACTTGGGTCCGACCCGACCCACTGGCCTGGCCTAATTTGAATAAAGTATTATTAATTTTGATAATTGTATGTTTTGAATAATTGGGTCATTATAAAATTGATCCGTTCCGATCAGAACCGTCCATTTGATATATTTAAATGCTGTAATCATTCTGATGGGACTGGATCATTTAAATGTGATCAGATCAAGGCCAGATCAAGGAAAAATGAACGATCGAAATCGTATTTTGATCATTTCAGACACATATGATATCAGATTTTCGATCCGTTTCTTTTGTTGTGTCCCTTATAATGAGATCTATCATATTACTGAATTTAATTCCTAATTGAATGTTTCAATATTGATATCATGCATGTTTCACTCATTCAAATTCATATTTCCGCTTATCGTTTATATGATCCATGTTATTTTTGAGTTATATTGTCACATGCATGCATGCTTGATGACTAAATTAGTACAAATTTCAAACTTATGATAGATTGATTAAAGAAAAATTATTATTGTGATATCAATGGTCCGATTAATGTTCATCTGGACAACTGACTTTAGGGAATCTCATTTTCACAATAATATAATAATTGTTAAAGTTAGGTTTTCCCTAAATGTTTAGATTTAACAATATTAAATCATAAAAGGACTAAAAATTAGTGTCATAGGTCTCAATTATGAGTTAACTAGGCAGTCACCAAAGTGGCCCAGTTATGATGAAACTCATGTTTCAATTATTGAATTAGAGATACCATAAATGACACTAAAATTGCAACTTCACTTAAGAGATAGATAATCGACCCAAAGGAGTTTATCTTTCGATTATTTGGAGATTGGGATAAAACACATTAAAGATGTTTTGTGAATTCATGTTGATCTATGCCCAAAGGTGGGATCTCACTTATTCACTTAATAAATTGTGGTTTTATCAAATAAACGAGAATAATAAATTTAACATGTTACATTTGACCCAAAGGTTATTTGTAATGATGTAAAACTATTATTTCTGTTGTAAGTTTCCCTTTAAATTCAAAACATTATAGAATTGTGAGAATAATAGTTTATCTCTTCTTTTACAGCATCTTCCTCCAGATCCTTGTCTCTTCCCTCATGCTTAGGTACTATTCCTTCATTAGACGGATCAAACTACCCTGACTGGTTAGACATGCTGTCATTAACCATAACTTTTCTAGACTTAGAGATGGCTTTAGATGAACCCATGCCTCCTGCGCCTACCGAACAGAGCTCTGAATATGAAAGGGCAAAATATGATTAGTGGCACAAATGTGATAAAAAATGCCAAAAGATTATTATGACTTCAGTCTCTAAGAGTATTAGGGGATCGCTTGATCAAGGAAAACATGCCAAGGAACTCTTAAATGAAATTAAGTTACAATTTGAAGTGACAGACAAGGCATTAGGTGCCACCTTAATGAATAAATTGACTAACATGCAGTACGATGGGATAAAAGGAGTTAGGGAACATATCCTACTCATGTCCAACCTAGCATCAAAACTAAAGGATGTTGACATGAGTATTTCCGATGGATATTTGATCCAATTCATTCTGGACTCCCTTCCCCCTGCATTTGGCCCATTTAAAGTAACATACAATCAGAGCTCTAGTCGGTGGACCATTACTGAGTTGATCGCACGATGTGATCAAGAAGAGAGGAGGCTTAAAGCCGAGGGGCAACTTCAGGTAAACTTTGTTTCCCATGCTAAGGGCAGGAAAGGTCCTAGAAAATTCAAAACTAATGCCAACATGCCCAAGGTAGATCCGAAAGGTAAGAAACTGGTGAAGAGTAAGGGAAAGAAGGGATCCGAAAAATGTCACTTTTGTGGCAAGAAAGGACATTTCAAGAAGGAATGCCTCAAAAGGAAGAATTGGTTTGAGAAAAGAGGGATTCCTTTCAACCCGGAGGCCAAGTGATGGAGAAAGAGCCATCGTTATGGGAAACCGGAAGGAGTCAAGAGTCGAGGCAGTAGGCACGTATAGGCTGGTGCTAGATACAGGATTTGTTCTGGATCTGCCGAACACCTTTTATGTTCCGGATATTTCCTGAAATCTGGTTTCTGTTTCAAAGTTGGATGTAAAGGGTTTTGTGTTTAACTTTAATCAAGGATCTTTGAAACTTTTCCACAATAATATAATGATTGGTAGTGGTTTATTATGTGATGGCTTGTATAAGTTAAGGTTAGATACTTTATACACACAATCACTAACTGCACACCATGTTACTTGTGGGATGAATGTTGGCATGAAGAGAGGACTAATAAAAGAGAACTCCCCTAAGTTGTGGCATAAACGGTTAGGACACATCTCGAAAGAGAGGATATTGAGATTGGTGAAAGACGGGTTATTACCAACCCTTGATTTCACTAATTTCGGTGTCTGTGTTGACTGTATTAAAGGAAAACAGACACAAACAGTCAAGAAAACTGCCACACGAAGTTCTGAACTCCTGCAGTTAATTCATACGGATGTTTGTGGAAAAATTGATATACTTTGTTTCACAGAAGAACAATATTTCATCACATTTATAGATGATTACTCACGTTTTGGTTTTGTCTATCTTATTAAAGAAAAGTCTGATTCTTTGACTATGTTCAAAATATTCAAAGCAGAAGTGGAAAAACAATTAGATAGAAAGATCAAAATCGTGAGATCAGATCGAGGTGGTGAATATTATGGTAAGTACACTGAAACAGGTTGTAATCCAGGCCCGTTTGCTAGATTCCTAGAATCCGAAGGTATTGTTGCCCAATATACAATGCTTGGAACACCTAGCAGAATGGAGTGGCTAAAAGAAGGAATAGGACTCTTTTAGATATGGTTAGGAGTATGGTTAGCAATACATCGTTACCTGCATTTATGTGGGGTGACGCACTAAAGATGGCCATGTATATTTTAAACAGAGTTCCTACTAAAGTAGTTCCTAAAACTCCTTTTGAGTTATGGACTAGGAGGAAACCCAGCTTAAACCATTTTCGAGTTTGGGGATGCCCATCTGAAGTGCGGGTTTATAACCCACAAGAAAAGAAGTTAGACCCTAGAACAGTAAGCGGATATTTTATTGGATATCCAGAGAGGTCTAAAGGGTATCGATTTTACTGTCCTAATCATTCAATAAGAATAATTGAGTCCAATAATGCTAAGTTTTTGGAGAATCATGAAAACAGTGGGAGTTCTGAGGCTAGAAATATTGAATATAAGGAGATTAGAAATGAGCCTCAATCCTCTTCTCAAGGTGGATTAATGATTCCACTTGATATAGAAGTTTTCCCAGAATGATCTGTTATTCCGATTCCTCAAGATACACAACCAACTTTTGAAATACAGTCACCTGTTATTGAAGAACATCCAGAGGAATTGAGAAGGTCAACTCGTACGAGAAGACCAGCTATTTCAGATGATTTTGTTGTGTATCTCGAAGAATCAGATATTGGAATTAAAGAAGATCCAAAGACTTTTAGAGAGGCAGTAGAAAGTAAAGATTCTGATAAGTGGTTAGACGCTATGAATGAAGAGTTAGAATCCATGTTTATAAACGAAGTTTGGGATCTCGTTGAACTACCTGAAGGGTCCAAAACAGTTGGTTGTAAATGGGTCTTTAAGACTAAAAGGGACTCTAAAGGGAAAGTTGAACGATTTAAGGCCCGACTTGTAGCTAAAGGATTTACTCAGAAAGAAGGTATCGATTATCATGAAACCTACTCTCCGGTGTCTAAGAAAGATTCATTTAGAATTGTTATGGCACTTGTAGCTCATTATGACCTTGAGCTATATCAGATGGATGTCAAAACTGCTTTCTTAAATGGGAATCTAGATGAAGAAGTGTATATGGAACAACCAGAAGGGTTTGTTCAACAAGGTAATGAAAGGAAACTAGTTTGTAAATTAAAGAAATCGATATACGAACTAAAACAAGCTTCCAGACAATGGTACTTAAAATTTAATCATGTTATTACAGCTTTTGGTTTTACCGAAAATCCAGTAGACCATTGTATATATCTCAAGGTCAGTGGGAGCAAATTTCTTATCTTAGTCTTGTATGTAGATGATATTTTACTAACCAGTAATGACCTAAGTATGATTCGAGAAACTAAAATATATCTTGAGAATAATTTTGATATGAAAGATATGGGTGAAGCAACCTTTGTATTAGGAATCGAGATATTTAGAGATCGATCTCAAGGATTACTTGGGTTGTGTCAAGAAGCCTATGTCAAAACTATTCTCAAACGTTTCCGAATGGAAAGTAGCAGACCACAAAATGCACCCATTACTAAGGGAGACAAGTTTAGTAAGGATCAATGCCCCATGACTGACTTAGAAAAGTTAGAAATGAATAAATATCCCTATGCAGAAGCAGTAGGATGTCTAATGTACCTACAGACTTGCACGAGGCCAGACATTAGCTTTGCAGTCGGAATGCTCAGTAGATATCAAAGTAATCCCGGTTTGCCTCATTGGGTAGCTGTCAAGAAAGTGATGCGTTACCTCAATGGAACAAGAAGATATATGCTCACATATCAAAGATCCAATCAACTGGAGGTCATTGGATATTCAGATTCAGACTTTGTTGGATGTCTCGATACAAGGAGGTCAACATCAGGTTACATTTTTCTGTTGGCCGGCGGGGCAGTATCGTGGAGGAGTGCAAAACAGACGCTAATCACTCCATCTACATTTGATGCAGAGTATGTGGCATGTTTTGAAGCCACAGGTCACGCATTATGGATGCGTAACTACATCATGGGACTTGAAATTATGGGCAGTATGTCTGAACCGATAAAGATTTACTGCGACAACGACGCTGCTAGGCGTTTCGCTCAAAATGACAAGTGTTCCAGTAAATCAAAGTATCTGGAAGTAAAGTATCTTGTACTCAAAGAGAAAGTGCGGGATCGTTTAGTGTCAGTTGTTGGAGCTCCATCGAAGCTCATGATTGCTGATCCATTGACAAAGGCATTGGCGCCAAAGGATTTTAAAGACCATGTAATAAATATGGGCTTGAATGAAATGCCTTGTAAAGGTCAATGATGTATAACACTTAATATATTGATCAAATAAAGAAATGATTTTGCAATTCTTACTTTGTTATGGGCTCACATGTGGTAATTGTAAAATAAAGTAGGAATATAAAAGCATTATGACATTACAGTTCCCATTAAAGTAAGTCATATTAAAGATACTTATTAAGTGCTGGATTAGGCGAGAATATTAATGTTGTGATTGTGGAAGGAAGCATATCACTTAAGATGTGTAACCGCTACAGTTCGCATTAATAGACTAACCTTATCACATATTAAAGGATCTTAACATTAAAGTTAAATGAAAACCGGTATTTTCAAATGATGCACATCAGTTAGAGTTATTTCTTTCAAAGTTTTTCTTATATTTGCAACAGTTTTATAAAATAAATAGGAATTAATGGTGGCCATATGGACCAAGTGGGAGATTGTTGGATATCATGGGTGGTGGCCCACATGACCACCACTCACTTTGATATATTCAAAGTGTACGTCTTCCCATTAAGGCCACGTTCCTGGAAACTCTCAGGTCGTGCGATAATGAAAAGGCTTTCCGTTGATGGGGAGGAAAGCATTAGCGGAGTCTATAAAAGGCTTGGGAACTCTCTCATCTTCACACATACCATCACTGCTTGGCATTCCCATCAATCAGCAGGCATTACGAGAAGACTAAGAGAGTTAAAAGTTGCGGATCTCTTCTCCGTTTCGCGATGGATTCAGGTATGCCCAATATAGGTTGTCTTTCATAATACAAATCAATCCGTCAAAATGCAAATCCAATCCGATAAAGTTTTTCCTAAGGGGCCATTTTAGCTTACAGTGCTAACCCGAGGCCAGCCTGCTTTTGGCCTGGCTTGGATCTAATTTTTTTGGCCCACTTAACCCATGGTCCGGGCTTAGATTGAGTGATAGAAAATCCAGCAAAATTAAGCAATATTGTAGCTATCAACTGATTTACCCAAATAGGTGCTAGAAAGCTACAAAACCGTGGTAGAAAAGCCCAGTCAGGCCTGATTGACTAAGTGGTCAGGATATGGATCTATGCTTCTTAAGATGGGCCGGACCTAGGTATGCCTCCACTCAGCTGAGCTGGATTTGAGTTGTGAAGTGTGGTGAAACCTCAAATCAAGAGAGAATAAATATAATAAGTACTAATCATAAAATGATCACTTTCTGTTTTTTGTGGCTAGAGAATGAATCTTTTTAACTTTTTGTATAAAAAGTATATGGTTTTTTGTCATTTAGAGACTTCAGAATGTCTTTTTTTTATACTTTTTTCTTAAAAAATGATAATATTTTAAATTTTTGTACTTTTAATATGACACACACAACTTTTCATGTTTGCTCTACTTCACTCTACTCAAGTGAAGTGCCAAACAGAAGTTTTGATTGAATGGGACATATTCCACTCTTTCTCAATTGAGGAGAATTTACCCAGGTCATCCATTGGCCATAGATTTAACAGTTATAAATATTTTAGTGGATTTCAGATCTTCTCAAAGTTAATCCACAAAGTCTTCTTCTTATTTAATGGGTGTCAACGGAGCTTAAAACCTGTTGCCATTGTGTCCCATTCCGATGGAACCTAATTAATAAAAGTTCCGTGGAAATTCCTTGGTAGATTGGGCACAATTTTGAGCTAGCTACGTACTCTTTTTCCCCTTCTAAAATCATTGACTTATCTTGTTATATCACTGATGGTCTATTTTTTTCTTTTAATAAAATACATAAGCATTCAAGATAAAATGAGCTCCACCCAGTAATTACTAGAGGCGTAGGGTGTTGGATATTGGGTTCCTATTTTATGGTCCACTTGGATGGATCATGAGTTGGGCCCCAATAGGTGTTTTGGCATATAGTGCTTATCTTATTGTCAGCACCTATGTTCGGCGAAGGTTATTTATATATGCCTTACTTTCTTAGGATTTGAATTTTGAGGTTGATGATCTTGTATTATTGTTTTCCCATCTTCCTGTATTTCAATTTCCATTAGAAGGAGATAACTTGATGCCCTTACTACTTTTAGATATTCACATTTGGTTTCTTCAATTTCAAATACTTTCTAAAAAAAATCTTACAATTCCAATATATTTTATTACATGGGGCTCTAATCCTATGAAACTTATTCTCACACATCTACCGTGAGAACTTTTTATGGGACCCACTTATAGGCCCCATTTAAAAATGGGACCAGGGGGTGAAAAGATCTATGCAGGACCACCCCACATATCAAGTTTGGTCCCAATCATATGTCTTTAACATCTTCAAATTTAATCCATTCGGATTGGTGCATAGTCGGTCCAACAATACAGTAAATTTAGATTTGACCTAAACTTGGTGGTTGTGACTATTAAGGGGGTCTCTATGCATTGCAAGATTTGGATTGGGTGATAAATGAGCCTTACCTAGAGTTCTTTTGGAGGCCATATGTATTGTAAGGTTTGGATTGGGTGATAGATGGGCTAGGTCTAGAGTTCCCACAAAAGAAATGTTGAATGTAATAAGATGTATTATCATAAGCAGATGCCTACATAAGGAGAGCACTTAGAGTTAGAGTCTTACCAAATTAGGTTGCTTGGGAAAAAAGTAATCTTATATTCTATAAATAAGATCCTTCTCCCCCTTTTTATATACACACATCTCTCAATAGAAAGAAAATCTCTCTCCATTCATCTCTATTCCTCTCTCTTTGATTCTCTTTTTTCTTATGAAATTATCGGCATGAAAAGTTCTATCAATTCCATCAGTTTGGATCACTATACATTTGGTTCCCCTTTTATGCCATTATTCTAAGTTATCTCTTTGCAAAACATTTGAGACAAAGAAGACAATTCCAGTTATGTTTTCTTGGTGCACGGAAATCAAGGCCTCGCAATTAAGAAAGAGTTCACGTTTTCCTTTTGTCTTGACTTGCAAAAGTCAGGGAAAAATGCCTTCTTTTATTTGTTCCCTTGTGCAAACACATTGGAGACTATCTTGGTTTGCTTTAGACTTTTCTACATAAGGAGAGAAGGAAGATAAGAGTAAGATCGGCTCAGTCAAGCGAAGCCGATCCCAACTAACCGAACAGCTCAAAACAAATAGAAAAGGATTGCAACAGGCGCTGTCCTCTTAGCCAGTCATTAAATTTTTAGATCGCGATATCTTGAGCATCCGAAGTACAATTAATGATCCGTTTGCTCATATGGAAAGCTCGCGAGTCGCTCTACACATTGGAAATAAAAGGAGGAAGAGCCAACGGTGAAGTAATTTTTTTATTCTTTATGATCTTTCTTAATTTAATAATTATTCACGTGCTTTTGTCTTTATTTCTTTCTAAATATGCATAAAATTAGAATATTATTTGCAGATGAATGGTTTATACTCTTATCAAAGGGAAATAAAGATAGGATCAATGGATTATGAATAGAACTAGAATTTCTATATTAACCCAAACTTAAAGCTCCATACCTTAACCTCATAACCAGAAGTTCTTTCTAATTTAGACCAAAAGATCCGTGGGTTATTCTAATCTGAAACTAGAAGCTCTTAGATTCACAATATGAACTCCGAGATTTATATTCTTAATTAGACCTGAAGTTTGATGTTTAGATTCAGAAATAAAAACAATCAATATTAGGTCATAAAATTTGATAAAACTAGAAGTTTTGATTCAAACCTGAAGTTTTGATGGAACCATAAGTAATGATTTAGACATGAAGTTTTAATAGAATTAAAATTTTTGATTTAAACTGGAAATTTTGACAAAACCAGAAGTTCTGACTCAAAGCTAAAGTTTCGATAAAACAAGAAGTTCTGATTCAAACCTAAAGTTTCGATGGAACAAAAAGTTCTGATTCAAACCTGAAGTTTTGACAGAACCAGAAGTTTTGATTCAAAATTGAAATTTTAATATAATCAAAAGTCTTGATTCAAACTTGAAGTTTTGACCAAATCAGAAGTTTTGATTCATAGGTTAAGAACCTAAAGTTCTAATTTAAGCCTAAAGCATTGACAAAACCAGAAGTTCTAATTCTTAAGTTGAGAACTCGACATTTTAACTTTTAATTAGCCAATTCTTCATTATATTTTGTCATTGGATATTGAGAACCCGAAATTCTTTTTTTTTTTTATGAATTTTATTGTTAAATTGATCTTTACGCACTCAAAAAAGCTTGGTGATCTATCAAAGAGGAAAATAAGATATCCTCAGAGGATATAACAAAAGCCCTCATTTTCAATGTCATTATACCACTAATGGATAGGTATGATCACCAAAAGATGGTCATACTACCGAATGCTTAAACTAAATATTCAACTAGTTAAACAAAATCCTTATAGAAGAGGTAAACATAATAGTTCCTCTAGTGGAGATCAAAATGATGACCTCAAGAGAAGTGATTAACAAGGCATTTTTCTAAATTGTGAGAACTACCAAGCATGGTCTAAAAGACCTATAACTACTATTATGAATTTGAATATCCAGTTTAGCTTTAGATATTTTGTTGGATGCTGGGACTTATGCCTTTATCCTCGTATATTGTGTTTACACATTATATTTGCTTTGAATGGTAAATTGTTTAGCTGTTCTCAATTTTCTATATATTATGCAACTAAATAATTATGTGAGTTCATTATTTCTTGCGGAATGGATCATAGAATGCATAAAACTGAGAATAATATATGTCCAGTAGGCAGTTCTACAAAACACACTATATTGAAAAATCAGAAGTTTTTCTCAGAGTTAGTGTTTAATTCATACAAGGTATCAACCATAGCTAGATCTATATAAATACTCAAATACTTTAGAAGAGTTCATATAATGTTACCAAATGGGACCCACATATGTATTAAGAATCCATTATTTTTTAGCGGTTCCCGAAGAAAATTGCTTAGCATCAAAGACATCATGATGAATTAGTACCACATATAGAAACTATAAGTAAAGGTAATACGGAATATTTGTACATCATTACTAGTATTGGCAGTCAGAAGCTGATACTAGAAAAGTAAAGTGTATTCTCCTTAGACCACATGGCTATATTACAAGATAATCTTCAACATTGAATCACATTCGATTATTAGCAAAACGACAAAGTCAAGCTAGAAGCTAAAAATAAGCTTGAGGCTTAGTAAGCGTAAGATTTTAATGCTTTGGCATGATATGTTAGGTTATCCTAGGGCTACTATATTAAGGTAAATTATTAATAACTTTTTTGGATACTCTTTAGAGTACCATCAATTGACCATTCTTTTTGCAAAAGGATACAATGTTGCATCTGTGAACCATAAAATGCCCTTAGTAGACCTTTTTTTTAAGTATTTTATGGTTTCGATTAATGCCTCAATCCACCCATTAGTTTGATGTTTGCCTATTTTTTTTCAACTTCTACCAGCCTATTAGCACAAATTATAAGACTTGGTATACTTCTTTGAGCATCATATTAAGTCTATCAAGTTTATTATCATAGGTTCGTGACCTGCATGAACCCACAACGTAGATTAAGAATTTATGTAGGTTATGATTCACCCTTAATTATTAAATATCTAGAACCAATTATAGGAGATGTATTCACTGTTCGTTTTTTTATTATCATCTTGATGAGACAGTCTTTCTGCAGTTATGGGGAGATAAGAGAATTCTTGCAGAATGTTTTTATTTCTGCATAACAACCCGTTCTTGAAGAATAGCCAAAATTAATATAGAATACTCTCACTTTATCTCATCTAGATTTATGTACTTCACATTATAGGAATGAAATACAAAAAATTGTGCACTTAATTATAAAAGATTTCCCTGTGCTTTTAATGATGCAGCAAAAAGTAACTAAGTTATATGTCATAGCTATGAACACGCCTGTACAAAGTAATGTCCCTATAGGATAAACACGAATGAATGTCCCTATAAGACAAAAATTCAAATATAGTAATAAATGAATCTGTTATACGCCAAAAGCATGACGGACCTATAAGTTCTAAAGACTTTAGTCCCCAGAATAGGAGAAATGAGCAATAATATCTCAATCATACTCCCGAAGCGTTTATGACAAGTCATACACACCTGAAGAGGTACACCGTTTCACTTAAGAAGAGATTATAGCAAAATCCACTCTCTCTAAAACTCCTGAAGAAGTTAATGTCCCGTAAGAGATTCTAAAAGACCTTTAAGAGGCAAAGGTACCTAATAATGAAAAGATCCCTATACTTTATAAGTATTTAAGAAAAATAGAGGATAAAAAAAGAAATTATGATCGATGATGTATTTGCATATACGATAACTACACATATATCAAGGGAAAATGAGGATGATGATTGGGACACAGGACCATGTATTATAAATGAATGTTGACAAAGAAACGATTGCCAAAATGGAAAAGTGCTATAAAAAAAGAGTTAGAGTATGAATAAACTAGTGTATCTAAACCTATAATACAAACCCTAAAAGTTGTTAACCCTATAGATTACAAATGGATATTATAAAGAAAATAAATGAAATTACTAGACACAAGATAAGACTTCTGGTACAATGTTTCCTGCAGAAACCTGGGATTGAAAATATGCAAAGACATATATATGGAAATTCCAAAATGATTTACTTTGCTGGAACCGAAGTCAAAGAGTATGTATTCAATACAATTAAGATGCTCATTATATGGCCTAAAGCATTCTAAAAGAATATAATACAACTGCCTTAGTGAATGTTTATCTACAAAAGGGTGTAAAAATAATCTTATTTGCTCATGTATCTTTATAAAATCCTTAAATGGATTCACAATAGTAGAAGTTTATCTAGATAATATAAATCTAATTTAGACTCCAAAAGAGCTTGAGAAAACTATTGACTATTCATAAGAGAATTTTGTCTCGGGCTGTAAATCAGAAAACTTTCTAATGGGATATTTCATTCTTTGTAAATATGCCTGCCATATATAATTTTGCACCAACTTAAAGGTACTAGATTGGTATTAAACAAATCCTATGATATTTACATCTGTTTCATTCTTATAGTTGTAACGATTCAAACTTTGTAAGATATGCAAATTTAAGATATCTGTCTAATCCTTATAATGGAAGATCACATACAAGTTATGTATTCTTTAGTGGTAATGCTATTATTTCTTAGTATTTTACTTAACAGATTTTGGTAGCTACTTCTTCTAACCATGTTGAGATTTTATCCCTCTATGAAACCAGTACGAAATGTATGTGGCTAAAATATTTGATTCAGCATATTCGTAGTTCTTGTCAATTGCTTCCTGGCATAGCTATTCTATGCATTATCTATGAAGACAATAAGACATGTATTCAACAAATTAAAGAATGGTACATTAAAGGTGACAAGGCAAAGCACATTGCACCAAAGTCTTTCTTCACACATGAGCGTTAGAAGAACAGTGAGACTGAAGCACTCAAGCAAATTCGTTTAAGCAACAACCTAACTGATTTGTTTACTAATTCATTACCAGAATCAGCATTCCAGAAGCTTATATATAAGATCAGCATATATAGAGTCTATTATCAAATAATATAAAAGTTATAGTTGTCAGGGGGAGTAAAACTGATCAGAGGTAAGCATCCTGAAGCATATTACTTAGGATATATGTGCGCTGTACTCCTTTTCCTTTTTTAGATTTTATTCCACTGAGTTTTCTAGTTTAGATTTTAATGAAGCATGCACGTCCAACACTAATTCAATGATCCTGTAGAATATTGTATTCTTTTTCCTTCGCTTTAATTTTTTCCCGTTTGGGATTTTTCCTTGTAAGGATTTAAGAAGGAAACTATCATTAAATGGTGGTCATCTAAGGGGGAATGTTATAAGATTTATTATCATAGGTGGATGCTCACATTGGGACACACATGAGATACAGAGAGCACTAAGATCCTCCCCCCTCCTTATGTACATACATCTCTCAATAAGAAAAAGATCTCTTTCCATTTCACTTTATTCCTCTCTTTGATACTCTTATTTCTTAACAGTGAAATCTAATTCTCATAAGATTATTTCCCCATTGCATGAAATAAACAAACCCAAGAAAATTTTACTCCCATGAGAGTTTTGCCTACTTTGAGATCAATCACGTCCTAAATCTATGATTTGACTTTTTTTGTCATTTTAATCACATATTTTGAATGTGATTGCTATGGCAGATAGAACAATCCGATGTGATCAATTGATTTGATTTGATGGCCACATGTATGTACCCTTTAAAGAATAATCCTTGTTAAAATTGGGTAACCCTCATGCCAGGGGCCAAAGGTCTGAAGGCTGAGCTGGAGAGGAATACCCTAGGTTATCAAAAAACAAAAACAAAAAAACTTGTTGGACCCATTGACCCTACTAGCTATTAGGTCAAACTATCTAAAAACCCAGGTTTATCATAATAAAGGACAAAGTTTCTAACTTTACTATCTATTTGATAATGGTGTCTTACCTCAATGGCAAGACACGGCAGTTGAACAACCACCTTTTCCTTTCTAGAAGGCCTTGTCACCTTACATGAGGTCTATTCACTTCCCTCACCCGAGGGCTTCACCACCTCAAAAAAGAAAAAATGAAAGAAAAAGGGGACTTGACATATAATCCCCTTTAAACCCCGTTTACCCAATTTAATGACTGAAATTCTAATAATGTACGACTCTGGTTTTTTTTTTTTTCCATTGTTGCCTAGGATCCCATGATATCATGGGATCAAAATGTAAAAAATTGACAAAAAAAAACACGACATCATTTTCTTTTCCTTTCCTTTTATGTTTTTTTTTTCTTAGTTTTCCATTTTCAAGTCTCCCCTTTATTTTTTTTATTAATGTTATATAATCTCTTTCAAAGTGATTGTAATCTTGTTGCACCTATTGGAGAAGGTATTATGTAATATGCCACTGAGCTAAACCCATTAGGACAATTATTAGTTCTTGTGCTTGGCATTGTTTCCATGTTATCATGGGATTTATTTGTTTTACAATTATCAGTTTTTAATCCGGAATGGAGAGGTGATGCAGGGCAGGCAAGGTAAGAGATCAATACGAAGGGAAAATTGGACTCTCACCGAACTTCGAATCGGAGGCATTAGAGATTTGGAGAAAAACTCCAACAAAACTTGAAGAAGATCCCAAAACTTTCATTAATCATCAATAACTAACTAAGGAGCTAAAAAGGCTTTACATCACTTATATAGAGAAGAATAAAACCTAAAACTAATCTGAACCAACAGAATACACCAATGGCCAGGATTAAAACATCCTACTAAAACACAACATAAAACAAAAATGAGGAAATAAAATCATAAATAAACTAAGATAGGTGAGATGGGCCTAAAAGCGGCTCAACCCATGGGGGACCATGGGTCTATCCTGCATCACTTTTCGCAATCAACAAGCAACTTCATTTTTTTAGTACACAAAAATGACATTTTTAGAGAAGTGTATATACATGAACATTATCTGTAAGGTTCTGTTGTGAAAATGTATGGTTCTGTTATTCATCTCCTCTCTGCAACCAACGAGAAAATTCAATTTTTTACAATCTGAAAAAATTGCATGAATAATTGGACATGAAATCATGGGACATGCCAACAAGGTTTTCTTTGTTTCTGTAACACAGAATTTGTGTAACCAGTAAGCAACACAATTTTTTATAGGACACCAAAAACTGACAGTGTTGTGAAAAGTGTGCATAGTTGACCATCATTTCCTCTAGGTTCTATTGTTGGGGCGATTGTTTCGTCAAATATGATGTAGGAAAGCCAAGATATCATGGGATATCTAATTCTATACATCAACAGTTCCCATGATAAACTAGGATTTTTCGGTCTCCTATCTACAACCAATAGGAAAATTCAATCTTTTATATAACAAAAAAAAGCATTTTGTGAGAAGTGTATTTTGTTGGAGAGATTTGCTCAGTTATATTGCAGAAATGGCATGATATCCCATGAAAGTTTCATGATATCATGGGACATTCCTACTATCATAGGAATCACCGGTTCTGTATAAATATCATGGGACAATCCTACGATATCATAGGAATCACCGGTTCTGTATAAACATGGCACAATAGAACCCCCAAAGCATCTTGTTTCCCTCCTCTAGTCCTCTGCACAGCTAAGCTCCCTTTACTCAGATTCTTCTTCTCTCATCGTCTCTTACTTCTTTGTATTTATATATTTATTCTATTTCCTCTTCCTTTTCTCTTTGTATCCTTCTTTTTTTCTTTTTACTGTCGGAGTTGTTTGAGAGGGTGATATGGGTTTCACAGATGGCGTTCGAAGCATAGGTTTCTCAAGGGTTTGTGAAGAGGGGAGAGGGTGACGATCTCTGTGAACGCTTTAAGGCTAGAATGAAATTGCTAGTTGTGTTTGAAGTGGGAGTGGGGTTTGGATGAGCTGGATCTCTGTTTTCAGGGGGAATTCATTCGATGGGGAATTGGCTCCTGGATGAAGGCTTGTCTTCTTATGGATAAGGGCTTTTCTTCTGATGGATGAGGGCCTTCATTTTTGCCTAGTGACTGCAAGCAATAAACGAAGAGATGACTTGAAAAGGGAAGTAGGAAAAAAATGGAAA
Source organism: Sextonia rubra (assembly GCA_037013555.1). Classification (NCBI taxonomy): domain Eukaryota; kingdom Viridiplantae; phylum Streptophyta; class Magnoliopsida; order Laurales; family Lauraceae; genus Sextonia; species Sextonia rubra. The sequence goes on along the minus strand of JASUAD010000006.1, from coordinate 57,548,257 downwards.
AGGAAAGGAAATGCCATGTAGGGTTTTTCTCTTCTTCTTATATTTGGATCCCATTATATCATTAGCTCATGGGCAAAAATGTAAATAAAAAAATTAACTAGAGCCAAACGACTCTAATGATATTACTAGCAAAATAACCCGTGCTTAACACGGGCAAATAAAGTTATATAAAATTATGTAGTAATTTAAACATAAACAATAAAACTTGGCCAGTTTAACATCTATTGTAGACAAAAATAGTAAGCTAGTAATTGAAATATTAAAGTAGGAGGCTTTTCAATAATTACCACCACTTATTCCCTATATTGTGAATCGATAATTCTTCATAAAAATATACAAAATAATATAAAAATTAAATAAAAGATTTTGTGATTTAAGCTTAAGATTAAAATTAATTCAAAAAATGTAGTAATTTCAACACAAACAATAAAAAATGGCAAATCTAATATCTAATGCAGACAACAGTAGTGTGCCAGTAATTGAAATGCTAAAATTGAAGATTTCTCAATAATCACCACCACTTATCCCTTGTATTGTGAATTGATAATTCTTCATAAAAAGTACAAAATAATACAAAAAGTAAATAAAAGATTTTTTGATTTAAGTATAAAATTAAAGAAAATACATGAGATCTCCAAGGCAAACAGAAACAGTGAAATGGGTGAAAAAGAAAATAAATTGTTTTTAAAGGAAACAACATTAAAAGTTCTTTCTCAAGTTATGACCCATGATAGTGAAAATCCTGTTTATTAATTCAATTAGGAGAATAAAAAAATATTATAAACTATATAATTGCCAAAGGGAACAAAATGATGGGCACAAAAGTGGAAAAAAAACCACATACTTGAGAATAAAAAAAAAGCCAAATCAAAAGTAAATAAAACATGATGACCTATTGATGCAAAATCAAATTAAAAAAAAACACCAAGTACATGATCTGAGTGACTGCTTAAAAGAACCCAAGAATTTGACTTACTGTTGTGAGTAGCGCTTCATAGGGCAATGGTCTCGCATGTTGGAGTTGGGTTCCAGATCGATAAAGAGAGCTGTGATAACGCCTACATATTATTCATAATATTTAGCCATTACAAGAATGATTTTGCACTTTAAAAAACCAAATAGAAAGAGTAGAAAGAGATGAAGAGGTACATGACCATTCATGTTTGAATTGAATGGAGAGGCAAAGAAAAGATATTAGTGGAAATGAAAGTGTTCTTATTAATGGGTCATTAGTGAAGCATTAATAGGGCCACTAAATTATTCCTATTAATAGGGCCTTCGTGGGGCATTAGTAGGGCTGATATTAGAAGGACAAAATCAAACCTGAAATATTGGCATGGAATTGACAATTGAACTCAATTAGCTTAATATATAATAATTAGAATTTCAGTTGTTAAATTGAATAAATAAAGCTTAAGGAGGATTACTAATCCCCAAAAGAGAAAAAAAAAAGTTCACCATCTATTTTGTTGGGTTTGACTGGACAATTACAACCTTTGAGATACTGGATTCTCTCTCTCTCTCTCCAAATAGCTAGAAATGGAAATTAATCTCAGTTCTTTTTTTTTTTCCTTTGCTTGGAAATGACCATATAATAAATTTCGAATAATTAGCAAGGATAATGGATTCCACCAACGCGGGCATTTCCTATTGCAAAAATCAGTGTACCCATTCAGGCTCACTACCTCCTTCCTATGTTTTGGCGCCCACGGACGGTAGATTAAAATAAATAAATAAATAAAAATCTTGGCACCTTATACATTTTGAGGTCGTTAAAAGAAGACTTTTTAGTATTGCAACACCTATAAGGTGGGTCGAAAACTTCCTACAAACAACCTTGCATGAGTCCTAAACAGAAAGGCCTCTCCACTGTTCAGGTGGGCCACATGTCTGCATTGACCACAACTATTGCTGAAATTTGGCTTCACCAGGATTATAATGAGCTAACCATATGATTGATCAGGTGGTGGATAAGATGTCATAAGAATACAAAACAAGGAGTGAAAATTGACCTAATGTGAATATAATGGAGGGCCCTGATTTTCAGCAGTTTTGAGTTCCATAGATGACCCAGCCAATTGATTCATGGGCTGGCTTAAGAGAAATTTGTTGGTTTTTATCTTCTATTTCGGTTTAGTTGGAACAGTAGTCTGGGTTAGCTAGAACACAAGTTCAAGTGTATATTGTAATTCTAAATGTTAAAAACTTGAGATAAAATAATGATCAATGACTTATCTCCTCAATAGATATAGCTAAGATTGTCAAATCATATAAAATATTTATATGTGTAATTGGTTGATGATATGATTACGTGTTTCTCGAAGAGTTTTACTGTACTGTTTTTTCCATCGAGTAGTATAAGGTTGAAGTGGAGATGGCTCCGGGTTTTGCTTACTGATGGATCAAGTCTTGGATTTGCGTGGAAGAAGAGATTGGATTTCTCAAGAAGAGGCACTCGATGGCTGATCTGGTGAGCCGCTTGTCGAGGCCCTCACTGTTGCCATTCGTCGTGCCCATCGCTGCTCTCGGAGTTGAGAAAGGCGGAGATCTGGTCAGGTGTGCAGACCAAGAGGTAGGATCAATCTTCTAGTTCTTAGCTTGATCTGAGAAGACACAGGTTTTGCATCGCCGAAGTAAGAGGAGGAAGGCAGAGAGCTCTGGGCTGTTGCAGGCTTGGAGTTGCAGAGAATCCAAAGGGTGGGCCATAATCCTGTTGGATAGCCGTTGTCACAGAAGAAATCTGCCCCCGCCGTAGGTCGTCGTCGCCCTCACCACTGCCCGACTGCCAAACGCCGTCGATGCCAAGGAGAAACAACGTGGCTGGGGTTTCTGGCCTCTTGCTGTTACACGAAGAGGGAGACCAGATCTGGTTCATTTTCACTAGGCTTGAAGAAGAAGAGAAGAAACGGGTTACTTGTTTCGATTTTACCCTGAGAAGAAGACCAGAGAAGAATAGGGGGCCGCTTTCTACATTGCCAGTGCCGCCGCCGCCGCCGCCCTTGCGCTCTACCGCCGGTGCGCACCGCCTCCGCCGCCTTTCTATCGGCATACCTTGATACTCACTAGATGCTTACCTGCATTTTATAGATGAAAGGAAGAAAAGGGAGTGGCCTGGGGCTAGGGATTGTGTAACACTCCGACCCGAGTTGACCCAGTTTAGTGGGTAATTGCGTGTGTTTTATCGCTAAGAGTGTTTTGATTTTGTTTCTGTTTGGTTTGAGTTGTAGAGAGATCGTTTGGGTTGAGTTTGACTTGGCCTAGTTAGTTTGAGCCCTTTTTCGTAATTTTGGCTTTTGATTGACCTTGTCAGTTTTGCGTCATTTTGACGTCAGCGCGTGTATTTCGTTGAGCTTGTCGTTTTTCGTAACTGTCTTGGATCCGAATGAGTTCGTTTGCTCTCGTTGGACCGTCATTTGACTCAAACTGATAATTGGATAAGCTAATTGGACTTGTTTGCAATTTGGCTCAACTTAAGTTATAAATATCCCCACCAACTCCATCTCTCTCTCGATCGTCTCTCTCGCTCTCTGTTCGTCTCTCTCTCTCGACAGCTCTCTTTCTCTCCTTCTCCATTTCTGTTTCTGTGCTTGAGGGAGGAAGAAAGGAGCTCGTTAGTGTGTGTGATCCCGGTGGACTGAGCCAATCAGCGTGTGGATTTCGTCCGTGAGGCAAGTATAAGCCCAAGTGGTTTGAACACCAATTGATATGCTTGTGATTGTTGTGGTTTTATGTTTCATTGTGTTTCTCAGTGTTAGACAGCCCCATTCAGCTCCTTTTGCTGTTTAGTTTCGGTTTCCAGCCGATTTGCACGTTTTCTGTATGACTGTAACAAGTTCAGGGAAAATGAGTCCGTGCACTCACGGCTAAGCCGTGAAATGTGCTACGGCTAAGCCGTAAAATGGCTTACGGCTAAGCCGAGACCCAGCCGTAACCCAAACCGTAGAACAGCACAGACTGTTAGCTGAAAATAACTGGATGTTGGCAATTTGCCATTCTTCTACGGCCCAGCCTGATCTACGCCGTACATTGGCTTACGGCCAAGCCGTGGACCAGGATACGGCTGAGCCGTAGAGCAAAATACGGTTAAGCCGTAAATCCGAAGGGATATTTGGGGAACCTCAGCTCAGCCGCAGTGCATATTACGGCTAAGCCGTAAGATGCCACGGCTAAGCCGTAAGGTTACCTACGGCTGCACCGTGAGACCCTGAGAATTGAATGAAAAGGGACTAGGTTTAAGTAACAGACCGTATATGACTTTCATGTTAGAATGTAGCTAACCTGGACATGCCCAATGGAATGTTTGTATGACATGAATGACCTCATGGGCTGTGAATCATTCATGCTTGTTATCCAGTTGTTTAGCACCTCCCCATGGGTGTTGGTTTAAGGGACTTCGGTGCACACTCCAGACACTGCAACACTAGACAATGATGCATCGAACATCTTAAAACTACATCAACATGCACGGTTAGAAGCACTGGATAATTAGTGTAGGATTGGTTTGTAATTGACCTTGATTCGTATAAGCATTCTGAACTGTACAGCATATTGATTTCGGTTATGCCCTCTTATGTGTTCTGCGCTGGACCTCTCGATTCTGTGGGAAATGCAGCAACCCCAGAGCGAAGCCCGGGCGGAACCATTCTATTATTGTGTATTATGTTTACCGTTGCTCCACTGGAGTACTTGCATCAGTTATGAGTCAGTGATTGTGATTGCTACTTAGTGTCAGCACTTCTTGTGCTTGTTTATGTACATTCAGTATCAGTTAGTGTCCGTATGATTTGCATTTCGTATCAGCTTCAGTATCCGTATCAGTATCCGTATTATGTGCATGCAGTATTTGCATTCAGTGTCAGTTATGTGATGCACTTCCTATTGTTCGTTCAGTATGATAAGTGATAAGTGATAAGTAATAAGTGATCGAGGTGCATCAGCTATTTGATTGTGATTGGTATTGGCACTACTGAGCCTCAGCCTTAGGATACCCGACGGGTTGACTTTGGTGTAGTTTATGTGTTTGCCTCTGCAGAGTGTTTCCGTCCTGGGACTCCGGACCCCGGGAACTAGAGACCCATGCGTGCCCTGGCCCGGCCGCTGGTGTTCTCATTCCGTCCGCTCTCGTAAGGGAGAAAATGGCCAATGTAGTTGCCACTTTGAGTGTTATCTGTTTGTGATTCTGATAGCATGCTTATTCATTATGCATTTGCACACTTGCTTAGTATACGATCATGGTTTCTATGGATATTGCATTATGATTATTGTTCAGTATTCTTCAGTCTTAGACACAATTCGTGTTATCTTCTTGTTGGCTTATACTTTGCTAAGTCGTCGTACTTATGTGTTTGTCTTGTGTGTTGCAGGCTCAGATCCCTCTTCCGATCCTGCGTCGGTCGACCCGACTGCAGGAGAGGCTCGCGAGGCCCCCTCCGGCCTAGAGGAGTGGACTTGATCCATCCTCCCGAGTACGGTTTGCATCATTTTGGTTTTCCCCATTCTTTGTGTTGGCGTCTATTGAGGGGATTTTTCTGTACTTGTACAGTGGGCTTCGAGTGATACCTGTATATTGTATTTTGATTTTTTGGGAGCCCTCTTCCGTAACATACGTTCCTGTATTTGTTATTGTTATCAGTTCTTGATAGTTTGTATTCTCCTATGTCTTGATTTTGTGGTATGCCTTGATACGTACAGCTTCCGCGTACAGTTGGTTGCACGTGTGAATGATCCCTTGTGTGTGTATGCTTGGACGGGGTCTAGGTGTGCATGCACGGGAGTACGTGTGTCATTGGTTAGACTTCCTCTGACCCCCGGTCCCTGGGCTCGGGTCGTGACATACGTATTGTATGGTATCAGAGCATTGTCTCTCAGAGCTTTGTCTCTCAGGGCATTGTCTCTATCTTAGTGTGTCAGCATGTAGGCATATAGGACGTGGTGAGATTTCGTAGTCCAGTTCTGGACTGTTGTGTGGGTCCCCTTGTCTTGTGAGTCTGTGTGAGTTACCGAGTGTGATAGCAGATTGACTTTTGTGTTTTGCAGGCTATGGCATCGGGATCTGGAACACACAACAACAATGATCAGGGAGATAACGAGAGTGGGTCAGCCGCCCCACAGCCACTCGTGAATTTCGACGAGCGCTTTTTGACTATGCTACAGGCGATTCATTCTTTGCAGGCACAGGTCGTTTCGTTAGTAGACCGACAGAGTCAAACGCCAGTTCGGCCTGCAGAGCAGCAAGTGGTCTTTCCGCCTAAGGAGAGCGATCCGAATGCGTTATACGATAAATTCAGGAAACGTGGAGCCACAGAATTCTATGGAAATGAAGATGCATTGAAGGCTGATCAGTGGCTAGAGCATACCGGAGATCTTTTTTCTACCATTGTTTGTGATGACCGGCAGAAGGTTATGCTTACGGCCTCGATGTTTCGAGAGGTAGCAAAGACGTGGTGGAAGAGTGTCAGTGCAGCCTATCTGACCATGCCAAGTGAATCAGTGTGGGAGACGTTCCAGAAGCAGTTCAGAAGAAAGTTCATTCCTGCTCATGTCCGGCGTGTGAAGGAGGTTGAGTTTCTGGCCTTACAGCAGCAGCAGCTTACCGTCTCGGAGTACATTCACCGCTTTACCCAGTTGTCCCATTTTGCTGAGGACATGATCAATACCGAGGAGAAGAAGGTGAATCGTTTTATTTCTGGTCTACATCCGAGATATGCGAATTTTGTGACTGCCTTTCAGAGACCAGCTACTTTCGATGATGCGGTCGACAGAGCACACGCTGCGGAAGCCAACCACCTAGCAGAGAGAGCCATGGACTATAAGAGGAGTGCACCAGTGAGTTCCAGGGGACAGAGTCAGAAGAAATGGAAAGGGAAGCAAGGCACTTCGAGTTTCTCTGGGAGCAGATGCGAGTTTTGTGGATTGGGACATCCGACGGAGAGATGTTGGAAGAAGTCCGGAGCTTGTTTGAGTTGCGGATCGAGGGAGCATAAGATAGCTCAGTGCCCGACAGCTAGGCCTCTCCAGTCATCTAGATCTATGGGGTCATCCAAGTCTCTCAGTTCAGCAGCTTCGAACAGCCCCCATCCGTCTCGCCAGAGTCAGAAGCCCCAGCGTCAGACTGCTCGTGTGTATGCAGCCTCTCATGATCATGCAGAAGATGCAAAAGTGGTGGAAGGTAAAGTTCTCATTGCCCGAGCTGAAGCACATACACTATTTGATTCGGGATCTACGCGTTCCTATGTTGCCCCTCGTTTTGCGGAACAGTTACCGCAACCCCCTCAGCCGCTACCCTATTTGTTAGTGGTGTCCACTCCTGTGGGCAAGCGAGTGGAGTGTAGTGTATACTACCCTCAGTGCGACGTGGTGATTGCAGGTCGCCAGCTGCCAGTTGATTTGATTTTGTTGTCCATGTTGGATTTCGATGTGATCCTTGGAATGGACTGGCTAGCGCGGTATCGTGCCTGTGTTAACTGTTACAACAGGTCGATTTACTTCGATTTTGCGAAGGGGTTTCGTTTCGAGGGCAATCAGGAGAGATGCCCGAGGCGTGTCATCTCCGCATGCAAGGCGGATCGTTTGATACGCAGAGGTGGTGCAGGATTTCTAGCTTTTGTCTCGGAGAAGAAGGAGGTGAAGCAGTTGTGCAATATTCCGGTAGTACGTGAGTTCCCGGATGTATTTCCGGAGGAAGTACCCGAGTTACCCCCTGTCCGAGATGTAGAGTTACTCGAATTGAAGACGCAATTGCAAGATCTTTTGGAGAAGGGTTTCGTACGGCCGAGTGTGTCACCGTGGGGAGCCCCAGTGCTGTTTGTGAAGAAGAAGGACGGTACCTTACGGATGTGCATCGATTACCGGCGGTTGAACAAAGTCACGATCAAGAATAAATACCCATTGCCGCGTATTGATGAGTTGTTTGATCAACTTCAAGGTGCTGCCTATTTTTCCAAGATTGATCTGAGATCGGGGTATCATCAACTCCGGGTGAAGGAAGAAGATATTATGAAGACTGCTTTCAGGACACGGTATGGACATTTTGAGTTCCTCGTGATGCCATTTGGATTAACCAATGCGCCTGCTGCCTTTATGGCTTTGATGAACAGGATCTTCGCTCCTTTTCTGGATCGATTTGTGGTGGTCTTTATTGATGATATTTTGGTGTATTCGAAGACCCCAGAGGAGCATGAGGAACATCTACGTCGAGCCTTACTGTTGTTGAAAGAACATCGTTTATATGCCAAATTGTCGAAGTGTGATTTCTGGCTCGAGCAGGTAGCTTTTCTTGGTCATACCATTTCACGAGATGGGTTGGCAGTGGATCAGATGAAAGTAGAGGCAGTGATGAATTGGCCCAGCCCAAGGACTGTGACGGAGATACGGAGTTTTCTTGGATTAGCTGGATATTATCGTCGCTTTATTCAAGATTTTGCCAAGATTTCAGCCCCGTTGACTCGATTGACCAGGAAGAGTGTTCCATTTCTGTGGACGGACGAATGCGAGTGCCATTTCCGGATGTTGAAGGAGAAGCTTACTTCGGCTCCAGTTTTGACGTTACCAGATGGGCATGAAGGATTTATGATCTATTCAGATGCTTCTCGAGTCGGTTTGGGATGCGTTTTGATGCAACATGGCAAAGTGATTGCCTATGGCTCGAGACAACTTCGGGAGCACGAGAAGAACTACGCCACGCACGATTTAGAGTTGGCAGCCATTGTTTTTGCGTTGAAGATGTGGAGACACTATTTGTATGGCGTGACATTTGAAGTGCATTCAGATCACCATAGTCTACAGTACCTCTTCACGCAGTCCGAGTTGAATATGAGACAGCGAAGGTGGCTTGAGTTGATCAAGGATTTTGATTTCCCCATCAAATATCATCCAGGGAAAGGCAATGTTGTTGCAGATGCCTTGAGTAGGAAGTCGGAGATTCTTCAGGCTTTGGACAGCCTTTATTTTGTGAGGCATGCTCAGCCAGTGGAACTGCAATCGGTGGAGAGTGGTTTGACACTTGCCAGCACAGTGAGCTTTCAGCCTGACATCATTCAGCGGATTAAAGACCAGCAGTTTGAGGATGCGATGTTGAAGCAAATCCGAGATAGCATTGCAGATCGACCAGACTTTCGTTTGGAGGGTGATGTTTTGTATTTCAGGAGCAGATTATGTGTGCCAGCAGTAGATGCTTTAAAGGAGAGTTTGATGACCGAAGCACACCATGCGCGTTATTCTATGCATCCTGGAAGTACGAAGATGTACCGAGCTCTCAAGGACAGATTCTGGTGGAACAACATGAAGAGAGAAATTGCTGGGTTTGTTGCCAGATGTTTGACTTGCCAGAAGGTGAAAGCTGACCATCAGAGACCTCCAGGTTCCTTACATCCTTTGCACATTCCCCAGTGGAAATGGGAGCACATTACGATGGACTTTGTTTCGGGTTTGCCTCTGACGAGCAAGAAGAACAGTGCCATTTGGGTGATCGTGGACAGATTGACGAAGACAGCTCATTTTCTTCCATTCAAGAAAGGCATGACATTTTCCGAGATGGCGAAGAAGTTCGTTGATGAGATCGTGAGACTACATGGTACGCCCGTGTCGATAGTGTCAGATCGAGATAGCCGCTTTGTTTCTTCGTTTTGGAGAGCATTTCAGGAAGCCATGGGAACGAAGTTGAGCTTCAGTACGGCGTATCACCCGCAGACTGATGGACAGTCGGAACGAACTATTCAGACGCTCGAAGACATGTTACGGGCCAGTGTGCTGAATTTCGAGAAAGAATGGGATTTGCATCTCTCGTTGTGCGAGTTTGCGTATAATAATAGTTTCCACGAGAGTATTGGAATGGCACCCTATGAAGCCCTGTATGGACGGAAATGTAGGAGTCCTGTTTGCTGGGAAGAAGTTGGAACAAGGAGTTTCCACGGACCGACAATCATTGCTGAGACTACAGAGAAAGTTCAGAAAGTTATTGACAATTTGAAGATTGCCCGATCGAGACAGAAGAGCTATGCAGATACGCGCAGAAGAACCTTGACATTTCAGGTTGGAGATTGGGTATTCTTGAAGGTCTCACCGATGAAGGGTACGGTACGATTCGGTCAAAAAGGCAAGTTAGCGCCAAGGTATGTGGGTCCATTTGAGATCAAGAGTCGGATTGGTGATCTAGCGTACAGACTGATTCTACCCGTGGAGTTTTCAGGAGTACACGATGTTTTTCATGTGTCTATGCTTCGCAAGTATGTTCGAGACCCGACGCACGTGATTCGCTATGATGATATTCAGATGCAACCCAATGCGTCATATGTAGAGCGCCCGCTCCGTATTGTTGGGACCAGAGAACAGCTCTTGCGTACGAGGACTATTCGATGGGTCAAGGTACTTTGGGAACATCATGGACCTGATGAAGCCACGTGGGAATTAGAAGATCAGATGGCGCGTCAGTATCCTTATCTGTTTGCTCAGGTACGCTTTCATTCCGAGGACGGAATGATGTCCAAGTGGGGGAGGATGTAACACTCCGACCCGAGTTGACCCAGTTTAGTGGGTAATTGCGTGTGTTTTATCGCTAAGAGTGTTTTGATTTTGTTTCTGTTTGGTTTGAGTTGTAGAGAGATCGTTTGGGTTGAGTTTGACTTGGCCTAGTTAGTTTGAGCCCTTTTTCGTAATTTTGGCTTTTGATTGACCTTGTCAGTTTTGCGTCATTTTGACGTCAGCGCGTGTATTTCGTTGAGCTTGTCGTTTTTCGTAACTGTCTTGGATCCGAATGAGTTCGTTTGCTCTCGTTGGACCGTCATTTGACTCAAACTGATAATTGGATAAGCTAATTGGACTTGTTTGCAATTTGGCTCAACTTAAGTTATAAATATCCCCACCAACTCCATCTCTCTCTCGATCGTCTCTCTCGCTCTCTGTTCGTCTCTCTCTCTCGACAGCTCTCTTTCTCTCCTTCTCCATTTCTGTTTCTGTGCTTGAGGGAGGAAGAAAGGAGCTCGTTAGTGTGTGTGATCCCGGTGGACTGAGCCAATCAGCGTGTGGATTTCGTCCGTGAGGCAAGTATAAGCCCAAGTGGTTTGAACACCAATTGATATGCTTGTGATTGTTGTGGTTTTATGTTTCATTGTGTTTCTCAGTGTTAGACAGCCCCATTCAGCTCCTTTTGCTGTTTAGTTTCGGTTTCCAGCCGATTTGCACGTTTTCTGTATGACTGTAACAAGTTCAGGGAAAATGAGTCCGTGCACTCACGGCTAAGCCGTGAAATGTGCTACGGCTAAGCCGTAAAATGGCTTACGGCTAAGCCGAGACCCAGCCGTAACCCAAACCGTAGAACAGCACAGACTGTTAGCTGAAAATAACTGGATGTTGGCAATTTGCCATTCTTCTACGGCCCAGCCTGATCTACGCCGTACATTGGCTTACGGCCAAGCCGTGGACCAGGATACGGCTGAGCCGTAGAGCAAAATACGGTTAAGCCGTAAATCCGAAGGGATATTTGGGGAACCTCAGCTCAGCCGCAGTGCATATTACGGCTAAGCCGTAAGATGCCACGGCTAAGCCGTAAGGTTACCTACGGCTGCACCGTGAGACCCTGAGAATTGAATGAAAAGGGACTAGGTTTAAGTAACAGACCGTATATGACTTTCATGTTAGAATGTAGCTAACCTGGACATGCCCAATGGAATGTTTGTATGACATGAATGACCTCATGGGCTGTGAATCATTCATGCTTGTTATCCAGTTGTTTAGCACCTCCCCATGGGTGTTGGTTTAAGGGACTTCGGTGCACACTCCAGACACTGCAACACTAGACAATGATGCATCGAACATCTTAAAACTACATCAACATGCACGGTTAGAAGCACTGGATAATTAGTGTAGGATTGGTTTGTAATTGACCTTGATTCGTATAAGCATTCTGAACTGTACAGCATATTGATTTCGGTTATGCCCTCTTATGTGTTCTGCGCTGGACCTCTCGATTCTGTGGGAAATGCAGCAACCCCAGAGCGAAGCCCGGGCGGAACCATTCTATTATTGTGTATTATGTTTACCGTTGCTCCACTGGAGTACTTGCATCAGTTATGAGTCAGTGATTGTGATTGCTACTTAGTGTCAGCACTTCTTGTGCTTGTTTATGTACATTCAGTATCAGTTAGTGTCCGTATGATTTGCATTTCGTATCAGCTTCAGTATCCGTATCAGTATCCGTATTATGTGCATGCAGTATTTGCATTCAGTGTCAGTTATGTGATGCACTTCCTATTGTTCGTTCAGTATGATAAGTGATAAGTGATAAGTAATAAGTGATCGAGGTGCATCAGCTATTTGATTGTGATTGGTATTGGCACTACTGAGCCTCAGCCTTAGGATACCCGACGGGGTTGACTTTGGTGTAGTTTATGTGTTTGCCTCTGCAGAGTGTTTCCGTCCTGGGACTCCGGACCCCGGGAACTAGAGACCCATGCGTGCCCTGGCCCGGCCGCTGGTGTTCTCATTCCGTCCGCTCTCGTAAGGGAGAAAATGGCCAATGTAGTTGCCACTTTGAGTGTTATCTGTTTGTGATTCTGATAGCATGCTTATTCATTATGCATTTGCACACTTGCTTAGTATACGATCATGGTTTCTATGGATATTGCATTATGATTATTGTTCAGTATTCTTCAGTCTTAGACACAATTCGTGTTATCTTCTTGTTGGCTTATACTTTGCTAAGTCGTCGTACTTATGTGTTTGTCTTGTGTGTTGCAGGCTCAGATCCCTCTTCCGATCCTGCGTCGGTCGACCCGACTGCAGGAGAGGCTCGCGAGGCCCCCTCCGGCCTAGAGGAGTGGACTTGATCCATCCTCCCGAGTACGGTTTGCATCATTTTGGTTTTCCCCATTCTTTGTGTTGGCGTCTATTGAGGGGATTTTTCTGTACTTGTACAGTGGGCTTCGAGTGATACCTGTATATTGTATTTTGATTTTTTGGGAGCCCTCTTCCGTAACATACGTTCCTGTATTTGTTATTGTTATCAGTTCTTGATAGTTTGTATTCTCCTATGTCTTGATTTTGTGGTATGCCTTGATACGTACAGCTTCCGCGTACAGTTGGTTGCACGTGTGAATGATCCCTTGTGTGTGTATGCTTGGACGGGGTCTAGGTGTGCATGCACGGGAGTACGTGTGTCATTGGTTAGACTTCCTCTGACCCCCGGTCCCTGGGCTCGGGTCGTGACAGATTGGTTCCTGATTCACAAACTGGATGGAGAAGGTCGACCTGGTCCTGGGTTTTGTTGAGGTCAGGTTTGGGCAGGTCAGCCTAAACCGAGCAGCAGCCCAGCCCAACCAGGTCCACGTTAGGTCAGGTAGGACCTGACCCATTGTGCAGGTCTAGCCTAGTCTGCCATCAACCGCCATGTCAACAATATGGTCAAAGGCAAATTTGACCGGGGATCAACGGCTGGAATTGTTTTCATGATATCTTGATCGTCCGATGTTCGATCAGGGATTCATTTGTGTCAACGGGTTCATTGCTAGCAAATTTATAAGTATGTGGAAGAAGATTGACAGCTCAACGGTTAACGTGGATGCATGACCAATCGGAGTGTAGAAGCTGTTTTTTACGATATCGAAGTCATTTGAGTTGGATTTAAGATCCGTTTCTTCCAGCGTACTCGCAGTGACAAAATCAACGAGGTAGATAGAAGATATTGGAAGTTTGGCGGGGAAAAATTTTTGGGACTAAAGAAATCAATTGATTCACAATGATAGTAATGTATTCAAGCATCACGGTCCAAATTGAAGTGTTTAGTGGAAACGACTTCAGGGATTGACAGGAAAAAGTCAAAGACTCCGTAACACAGCAAGAATTGAAAAGTGTTACCTGATGTTATGGACTGGAGACTGCTCTAAGACTTTAAGGAAAACTCAGATTAGTGTTGAAGGAATAGGGAAAAAGCGACATGCCAAAGTAGAAAGAAAAGGAAGGAATTAGAATCGAAAGGAAATAGTGTGCCAAAAAGCTCGGATTTAGATACAAGGAATCACTTTTGCCTACTACTAGTATATATTAGGTTAATGAGTCATGGTGTTTGGGATCCTATTTCTTCCAATCATGTGTTCGCATAGATATTGGTTTGATTCAAATAAGTCTCATTGTTGATGAATCTTATGGGAGAAAATGCAAAATTGATGAGCATTGGGACAACGGAGGTAAAAATTTGGATGTATGATGAGATTGTTCAGACCATAACAAATGTGATACATTTTCTAGGTTTACAAAGGAATTGGATTTCTTTGGGTGCCTTAGACTTCAAAGGCTGTACATGCATTATAACAGGTGGAGTTATGAAGGTGAAAAGGAAAACATTGGTCATCATGAAGGGTGAGATAGTCAGAAATCTCTACAAATTGAAAGGGAGTGTGTGCAGTGCCCAACCCGCCAGAACAGGTTGGAACTAGATAGTTGCAGGTTGAATGGAAAAACACCAGGATAAAGAAAAAGAAGGAAGGGTTCATAAGGTACCAATGAGATCTGAATTCAAGAATGCCTCTTTTGTATTAATGGATGAAAGTTAGATTCATTATGTTGCAAGAATGTACGCATGTGGCAACAAATAGAGGGCACTTTGGATGTTCAAGACAAGAGTGTTAAGGTCAAAGGAGGCAACTGTGAGAAGTCTCAAGTCAGTTTGGACTTAATAGACATCAGACAATTATAATATTGTTAGTGCACCCGGGATACGAAGTGTAGAATCCACACTAGGTCATAGGGTGTATGAAAACATATCTTTCAGCGAAGTACGAGAAATTTCAAATTGATTTGAACTTGATTGATACCAAACAATGCTAAGATTCCCTGTGCACCCAGGATATGGGGTGCAGGTGCCACACTTGGCAGTAGTGTGTTTGTGCGGAAGTGTACTTTTCAGTGAAGTGCAAAAAATCTCAAGTTAATTTGGACTTGATTGATACCAGACAATGCTATGATCTTTTGTGCATCCGAGCTAAGTGGTACAGTAGCCTCGCTAGGTTGTAGCATATGTGGAGGCACAACTTTTAGCAAGGTATGAGCAGTGATGGTTCAACATGTTAAAGTGTTGAAGAAAGAAGACTGTACCATCGGTATAGTGACATACCATTCAGTAAGGTACATGAAGACATTGCCGGTTTCATCTTCAAGTGACTCTGAGGATTTGCAGAATTCAAGCCAAGGTAGAGATTATTGGGCTTTGTCTTATATTTCAGTTTAGCCAGATCAGTCATTTGGGTTAGCCAAAATCAAGGTTTAGGGTTAGGGGCATTTTAATCTTTACATATGGGTTTTTTTTTATTGGCCAAGAAAGCAAGAACTATATGTATTGATGTATTGTAACCCTATATCCCAGGGGATTGAGATGAGATCATGCTAGATAAGTTTTCTCCTCCGTAGACGTAAGCAAGATTGTCAAACCACGTACAACTATTGTGTTTATGTGTGTGATTGCTTAATGGCATAATTGTGTATTCATCGTGGTTGATCTGTTGATCAAAGGTAGTTTCACTGTGCCACTTTTCCCAACAAAATTCTCTCTCTAAAAAAGGCATCATGGCACACTCATTCGGAGAAATGACAAGTATCAACACCAACACATGATCACATTGGAAAATCACACAACATATCTTTAATGAAGGAAATTAAAAGGAGAGAATTACAAATCTCTCACTCTCCCCAACCAAACATACATGAATGTAACCATAATATAGTTGCCAAAAACAAAATCAAAACAAACAAAACTACTAATTCTTAGCCATCCATCCACACTGACTCACAATTGCCGTAGTTGAATTCAGGAGATCCAACTTTCACACGGTGGTTGTTGGTGAATGAGATTAATGGCTATTAATACCCCTATTACAACCATGGGGAGTGTCCTGCATAGTAACTAATAGACGGTGGTTGCATGGGATTATGGTTGGACTTGGAATAATCATGCAAATTTATGGGGAATTTCGGAAGAGTAAGGATGGTTGGGAGAGTGGTTTGAGAATTTCAGGTAAATGGGGTGTTGGGTTTTAAGGGGTTTAAAAATTGAGTTTTACACAAAGAGAGGTTTTGTGGTTTTTCAAGAGTCCCACATTGAAAAAGTGCAAACTCTGCGAGCACTATATATGTACATTATTCTCCTTTATACTTCAAGCTATTTTGGGCTCTTTTGCTATAAGCCCTATGTGCGCATATGAGCCGGGCTTAGCCCGAGGATTTCGATCCGGAAATCGTTTAACCGATACATGATTTTCGCGCGCAGGGAGGTGTAAATCCAGGGCCGGCCTTCCTCGGGGGACCTATATTGTGATATAGAAATGGCATACTTTTGCTAAAACATTTTCAAATTAATGGTTTAAAACGTTTTTCATTAAAGCATTTTCAAAATTAATGTTCAAAACATTTTCATTAAAGGATTTGACAAATTAATTTCAAAACTTTTTTTTAACCATTTAATTAATGTGACGTTGGGACGTTACTTAATTAAAGCATTTAATTAACGGACGTTAAAATTTTAAATTTAGAATTTTCTGACGCCTTTTTAAATGGGTTTTTAATGGTGATTTTAAATACCCAACGACTATTTTTATTATAAATAACGCACCTAGGTTGAAACGAAAGCACACAGAAACACTTTCTCCCTTTCCTATTTCTACTCCTTTGTTTCGAGCACTCTCTTTATTAGAGTCCGCTTAATCCGAACTTGGTGTACGACCAAAGGAAGATCATACTGTGGAGGTCATCGTATCTTGGAGGCGATTCCGGCTGAGAACCTCACGCACATGGGTTTATCCCGAGAGGCAGAACTTGTCCAAAAGAAAGCATCCGCTAACGTGCTTTAACCAACAACTGCTATTCATACTTTTACATATTTGAGTCAACACAACATCCCTCCATAGCACTACAAATTATTCGGTACTATTATTTCAGTTATTTCTATTTCAACAACAATTTGTAGCTTTCATCTCCACAATAATTTTAGGACGATACATGGCTACCTCTGCTGTTAAGTTTATACATTAGGATCTGGTCCGGTTGGATAGTTTTGATGGGTTCAACTTCCAACGTTGGCAACAGAAACTGTTATTTCTATTGACAACCTTGAAAGTAGCAAATGTTTTAATAGAACCATGTCTTGATCGTAAAGAACAGCCAAGAGGCTGATATGCACGGAAAAAATGGAAAAGAAGATGATTATTTCTGCAAAGGCCATATCCTAAACTTAGTTGCAGACAACATCTACAATCTATATTCTGATTTCCGAACTGCAAAAGCTCTCTGGAAAACCCTTGATAAGAAGTATAAGACAGAGGAGTCTAGGGCCAAAAAACACGTAGTTGGTCATTACTTAAACTTTAAGATGGTAGATGACAAACCAATTCTTCCTCAAATACATGATTTATAGACCATAGTTAATGAAATTATCAAAGAAAGAATCCAAGTTGATGAATAGTTTTCAGTAGCAACAATAATTGAGAAATTGCCACCAACTTGGAAGGATATTCAAAAAATCCTTAGGCATAAATGAAGGGGATTATTCACTGAAGCGTTTTCAGCGCTACTTGAGAATTGAGGAGGAAGCCCGGATACGTGATCAAATTTTCCTACCTGAGAATGATGGAAAAATAAATTTTATTGAACCTACATCAAACGATGATAGTGAAAAGAAAGGCAAATTTGATCAACATCTTAGCAGAAACAAAAAGAATAAAACTTCATTCAAGAAGCAGCACCCAAATCAGAAAAAAAAGTCCAAATAAAAACCTGAATTAGGGACGAATAAACCCGCCTCTGAGGGTGGCTGTTTTGTTTGTGGCAAACCGGGCCACTTTGCAAGATAATGCTGCCACCGAAAGAAGTTTCCACAACAGTCACAATCCAACAAGCCTCAAGCCAATGTCATTGAAGAGGATCACTTTGTGGCTGTTATCTCTGAAGTGAAAACAGTTAGCACAGAAAAGAGCAAGGGGTGGTGGATTGGCACGGGTGCCACCACTCATGTAACCTTTGGGTGGCTATTTTGTTTGTGGCAAACTGGGCCACTTTGCAAGAGAATGCTGCTACCGGAAGAAGTTTCCACAACAGTCTCAATCCAACAAGCCTCAAGCCAATGTCACTGAAGAGGATCACTTTGTGGCTGTTATCTCTGAAGTGAACACAGTCAGCACAGGAAATAGCAAGGGGTGGTGAATTGACACGGGTGCCACCACTCATGTAACCTTTGATAGAGGTGCATTCAAGACCTATGAAGAGGTCAAAAATGACTGTAAACTCGCTCTAAGAACTAACGTTACTACATAAGTGATTGGTAAAGGGAAGGTAGAACCCCACTTCACTTCCGAGAAGACTATGATGTTGTTGAATGCGTTCCATGCCCCAGAGATGAGAAAAAATTTAGTTTCTGGTTATCTTCTGAATAAGGCAGGGTTTAAGCAAGTAATCGAGTCTGATCAATTTGTACTTACCAAAAAAGGTGTTTTTATTGGTAAGGGTTATGCTTTCGATGGTATATTTAAGTTGAATGTTGTCAATAATAATGCATCTTCTTCTGCTTATATGGTTGCTTTTGTTTATGACTGGCATGGTAGATTAGGTCATATTAATTTTCGAACTTTATAAAAATATGAGTAAAGATGGATTGATTGATAAATATAAAGATGAATATCAGAAATGTGAAATTTGCTGTCAATCCAAAATTACTCGTAAGCCCTTTCATAGTGTAGAAAGAGAATCTGAATTACTTCAGTTAGTACCTTCTAATATATGTGATTTAAGCAATACTATGACTAGAGGTGGAAAATATTATTTTATTACTTTTATTGATGACTGTTCTAAATATACCTATGTATATTTACTTAGAACAAAAGATGAAGCTCTAGCTAAATTTAAAATCTTTGTGTCTGAAGTTAAAAATAAATTAGATAAAAAGGTGATTAAGTTTAAAAGTAACAGAGGTGGTAAATACACTTCAACAGATTTTTTGGACTTCTGCGAAGCTAAAGGAATCAAAAGAACTAATGCTACTCCCTATACACCTCAACAAAATGGTATAACAAAAAGAAAAAACCAAACTTTGATTGAAATGGTTAATTGTATGATGATTTCGGCCAATAGTCCAAAAAATCTATGGGGTGAAGCTCTGTTGACTGCATGTTATATCTTAAATAGGACTTTGCATTCTAAGACAAATCGCATACTCTTTGAGATTTAGGAGAGAAGGAAACCTAATATTAGATATTTTAAAGTTCGGGGCCATCTGGCCCATGTTAGGATAGTAGATCCAAAAAGGCCTAAGTTAGGATCCCATTCATGGGGATGTGTATTCATAGGATATGCACAAGATAATGCTGCCTATAGAATTTTTAGGATAACAGACCAACGTCTAGTTGAGTTGGAGTTGCAGACTCCTTTGAAGATATATTTCCTTTTAAAACTAGGATTATAACTGATCCTTTCTCATCTAAAAGAGTTGTACAAACACCAGCGGAATATGAACTCTAACTTAGGAGGAGTAAGTGAGTTAGGATGTCTACTAGTTTTGGCCATAACATTGAAACTTATATAGTAGAAAAAGATCCATCTACGTTCAAGAAAGCTATATCTACCCATGATGCTACCTTTTGGAAAGAAGCATTGGATAATGAAATAGAATCCATTCTAGCAAATAATACTTGGGAACTAGTTGACCTACCTTCAAATATAAAACCTTTAGGATGCAAATGAGTTCTTAAGAAAAAACTTAGGCCCGATAGTTCAATAGAAAAATACAAAACCAGGCTAGTAGTCAAAAGTTTTAGGCAACGAGAGGGGGTAGACTTCTTCGACACTTATCCACCCGTATCTCGAATCAGTTCTATTAGAACTTTGATTGCCACAACTGCTGTACATAATTTGCATATTCATCAAATGAATGTTGAAACTACTTTTCTAAATAATGATTTAAAAGAGAAAATTCATATGGATCAACCTGAGGGTTATGTGATAGAAGGAGAAGGGCATAAGGTGTGTAAGTTGATAAAATCTTTATATGGACTAAAACAAGCACCAAAATAGCGGCATATGAAGTTTGATGAAGTTATGCTTTCTAACGGCTTCAAAATAAATAAGACTAAAAAATGTATTTATTACAAATCTCATGGTAATTCGACTATAATTTTGTGCTTGTCTGTTAATGATTTGTTGATTTTTAGGACAAACTTAGAGTGTGTTAAAGATACTAAAACACTTCTCTTAAATAATTTTGATATGAAAGACTTTGGAGAAACTAATGTAATATTGGGAATCAAAATTATTAGAAATGATTCTAGCATAAAATTATCCCAATCCCATTACATTGAAAAAGTATTAAAAAAATTTGATCATTTTCATTGTAAATCGGTTTCTACTCCTTTTGATCCAAGTGTTAAATTAGTAAAAAATCCTACTCATAATTTAGCACAACTTGATTATGCTAGTGTGATTGGTAGTTTAATGTATGCTATGAACTATACTCGTCCTGATATAGCTTATGCGGTACGCAAATTAAGTAGATATACTAGTAATCCTAGTGTTCAACATTGGGATGCCTTATCTAGAGTACTTAAATACTTAAAGTATACTATAGACTATACATTATGTTATTCTAGTTACCCAGCTGTAATAGAATGTTATTGCGATGTTGATTGGGACTCGGATTTGGATGATTCTAAGTCCGCAAGTGGATATATTTTCACCTTGAGAGGTGCTGCGATATCTTGAAACTCAAAAAAACAAACTTCAATATCACATTCCATTAAGGATTCAGAATTCCTAACTCTGTGAGCTGCTGTAATAGAAGCCGAATGGATTCGGAATATATTATATGATATTCCTCTGTGGACTAAACCAATTCCTCATATTATTATTCATTGTGATAACACTGCAACAATTATAAATGCATACAACACTACATACAATGGAAAGTCTAGACAAGTTCGATTGCAACATAGCTATGTGCGACAATTACTCAATGGAAGAGTAATTGCAATTGATTATGTGAAATCAAAGGACAATTCAGCAAATCCTTTGACAAAAAGCCTTGCAAAGGAGAAAATAAAAAAGACATCTAAAGGCATGGGTCTTAAGCCCATAAATTATCGATAACGGGAATCCAACCTAATGACCAAAGATCCCGAGAATTAGGTTCAATGGGAAAAACAAGCTAACTCGATGATTGAAATACTAACATAATGGGAATATATGATTCTCAAAACAAAAAACTCATCACTATAGTATTAAGTAATGAGAGATTAAATGTCAGTACATTACCTGTAGTGAGTGAGATTGGATTTAATCCTTAATAAGATCTCTAGTCTATATGGTGGGGTGTACAACTGCAGGAGCACCCTTGATAGACTCATCTATATGAGTGAAAGTGGGGCCGCTTTCTATGAGAATTCGGACAAATTCTCTAGAGCACTCATGAAATCCAGGGTAAAAGCACATGGCTATAAAGTGCTGAACTATGGACTGCAGTATATAAAACTTGGTATATTTTTTAACCGAAATAAGAATTGAAGTTCAAGACTCCGGTCACTTCAACTCCTAAAGGTTTGAAAATTTTATCATGACAGTGAGGTTCAAGCTTTGTCACCTTACCAGTATCATGCTCCTTGAATATTTTGAAACAGGGGGAGATTGTTGGGTTTTAAGGGGTTTCAAAACTGAGTTTTATACAAAGAGAGGTTTATGGTTTTTTAAGAATCCCACATTAGAAAAGTGCAAATTCTTTGAGCACTATATATGTACATCATTCTGCTTTATACTTTAAGCTATTTTGGGCTCTTTTGCTACAAGCCTTATGCACGCATGCGAGCCGGGCTTGGCCCGAGGATCTCAATTTGGAAATCGTTTAACCGGTGCATGATTATCGCGCATAAGGGGGGTGCAAATCCTAGGCCGGCCTTTCTCGGGAGACCCATATTGTGATATAGAAATGGCATACTTTTGCTAAAACGTTTTCAAATTAATGGTTTAAAACGTTTTTCATTAAAGCATTTTCAAAATTAATGTTCAAAACGTTTTCATTAAAGGATTTAACAAATTAATTTCAAAATGTTTTTTTTAAACCATTTAAATTAATGGGACATTGGGACATTACTTAATTAAAGCATTTAATTAATGGACGTTAAAAAATTTAAATTCAAAATTTTCTAATGCCTTTTTTTAATGGGTTTTTAATGATGATTTTAAATACCCAACGACTATTTTTATTATAAATAGTGCACCTGGGTTGAAACGAAAGCACACAGAAATTCTCTCTCCTTCTCCTATTTCTACTCTTTTCTTTCGAGCACTCTCTCTGTTGGAGTCCGCCTAATCCAAACTTGGTGTGCGACCAAAGGAAGATCGTACTATGGAGGCCGTGTATCCTGGGGGCGATTTCGGCCAAGAACCTCATCGCACCTGGGTTTATCCTAAGGGGCGGAACTCGTCCTAAAGACAGCGTCTGCTAACGTGCCTCGGTCAACAACTGTTGTTCATGCTTTCATAGATTTGAGTCAACACAACATCCATCCACAGCACTGCAGATTATTCGGTATTATTGTTTCAGTTTTTTCTATTTCAACAGCAATTTGTAGCTTTCATCTCCACAACATGGGGCACCTCAGGCTCTTCAGGTGCATGGGGCTCTTCTTTCTTGGGTTTTTCAAGTAATTTGGGTTCTTCCTCCTTGGGCACTTAAGGCAAATGAGGCAGGTCAGGCAGCTCAATCTTGGGGATTTCAGAAAGCTGGGGTGGCTCAAGCACTTGAATCTTGGGAATTTCAGGCAATTTGGGCACTTCAAAATTCTGCAGTTTAGGTAGATGTGGAAACTCAGGCACTTTTAGCTTAGGCACTTCTATGTCCAGGAGATGGCGAGCAGTGGCGCCATGGCCGAAGAGTGATATTGAAATGAGGAAAGACAAGATAAAGGTGGTATGAGAAGCTAATATCAAATGGAGTGGCTGGTTTCTGTTGTGCATGATTGGTGTTGCAGATTTCATGTATATAGGGAAGATGCCTTCGTTTTGTCTATTGGTGATTGGGAAAATTTTTTAAGTGGGTGGATGTGGGGATCCGAGATGGTATTTCACCTTCTCATCCATCTTTAATATCAAAAGCACAAGAAAGGAGATTCCATTTATAGGAAGATCTGTGGCTAAATCGTACATGGGCCATCATTGTCATCATCACCACCATCACCATCAAGACCTTAACCGCAATGCCTCATTCCACCTTATCATGTATCAACTTTGTGGTTCTATCTGACCACTTACCCCTGTTTAAAGCCATTTACGAAACAAACTGCAAAATCTTAAATTCCATTAATATTCCTAACTCATCTTTCAATGTACAGCATAGAAACTTAAAATAAACAATACAATAAAGGTGATGGTGATTATTAATTGTTGCATGTGTCACACCCCCAATTCATAAAATCCCAAGGTTACATAAAAGGGTCAATTAGAACGTTTGTCAATAAAAAAACAAATAAACTTTTCATGTTTAATACAATATATGGCCCCCAATCTTGGTCCCACTATGGATTGTAGTCCGTAGTGAGTCTCAATATTGGTTAACTCACCAATTGATATAGCGGAAGCTTTAATCAATACAGAGGGTACAATAAATATTTCAAAGTAGGCATTTAAATCAATTTCTAAAGTTAAAGTGAACAATTAAAAAGATTTGTTAATTAGATGGTCACAACTAAAAACCTAAGCCAATAGAAATATATAAACTACCATCCTTACAATTATGAAGTCACTCATGTGTTGGACATAACGCATCAATAGATGTTATCTGTACATCACCCGTACTCAACAACATCAAACTCAACCACCTGATGTATCTCCAGCAAAACCTCCTTAGGAAAAGCAGACTTGGCACCTATACACCAAATACAGCATCATCAAACTACGACGACTTGGCAGGTAGATAAGCATAATCCATAACGGAAGTGCAACATCAAAAGAGAGTAAAGACAATATGATCATCATAGAGTACATTAAACAATGTACGTAAAGCAATAAACAATGTGAAAGGACAGAAATCCTAATCCAATGCAATATCAAATGAACAACACCCACATCAACAAAGTATTGAAACAAACTAATACCTAAATAGAATTTATACTACCTTCAGATGCCTAGCATCCTATCCAATATAGTGAATCAAATCCGTCTTTGGATGTCTAACATCCTGTCCGATACTTAGAGCCAAAAGGTGTGACACCCTGTCACAACTTAATCATGGTTATTACTAATTAAACCTATCTTTATTTAATTAATCTCATTTGGATGCCTAATTATATTAAATTAATTTCACTTTGTCTTATTATTTCTTATGGGTCGAGTTCGGATCATTGATATGCTGTTTGGGCCGGGCTTAATTAAACCCACTGAGCCATTCATTCATTAGACACACCATTCATGTATAATCTCGAGCCATGGAATAGAAGAAATCACTTCATCTGACTTTCATACTCACCACATAACTAGTCGACATTCCGAAATTGCATATTTTATGATTTTTGCACAAGTGAGGGTAAAACAGTCTTTTTACTCAATCTGAGCCAAATTTCTGAAATTCTAAAAAGGGTGGCTAAATTATATTTATTAGAAACTAGATTTAATTTCAAACACATTTGTCTCTTACACCGAAGTGATCTGAGACCCAGAATACTAAGTTTTAATCTTTCAAAGTTTATATAAGGTGGGCCCCACATGTACACCTCTTTAAATACCCCAACCCCCCTTTTTCTTCTCCCTTCTCCCTCACTCGACCAGCGGCACTGCCGGATTCTTCTCTTCTTCCCTTTCTTTGCTTCTTTCTTCCCCAAATCAACTCTAATCTTCACCAAATCGAAGATCCAACTCTACCATGTTGTTTTTCATCTACCTAGCTCTCCAAGGACCCCATTTTCATGGAATGGAATGCTTGGACACTCCTCCATTTTCAACCCCCTTGCTGGTTCAACCACTTGCAGGTAAAGGGTGATCTTCATATTTTGGACTACACATCTTTAGGCTCCAAACAGTCCATTAACACCACATGCAAAAGGGTTTTACTTCTTCCTTCTTATCTTCCATTTTTGGATGAAATTAGGTTGGTATTTAGGACTTTCTATGTTGGGGTTTTCCAGCAGCTTGGGAGAGTTTAGAAAGGCTATTTGGGAACTTAGAAGGCAAACGGTCCAACACACTATGTGATGTGCATGTTTGGATTTTTCTATCTTCACCTTCATCTCCTATTGCATGTCTAGGGTTGGCATGAATTGGGAATTTCTACATCAAAGAATGCAAAAGAAGCCAATTGAGGTTGGAGCTCTCGGTTAAAGAGGCAAGTAAAAGTAAAAGTTGGTGAATGCATGCTATTAGCATGATGCTCTAAATGAATTATATTTTATTTATGGTTACATTCGACCCTCCTATAAATGAATTATTGATTTATCATGTTGGATGGATGTGCTCTTAATGATTTGATGAATGAGGATGGAATGAAAGGTGTTGGGAACTTGTAATCACTACAAGAAAGGGGGTGTTTCATGAAGTTTCCATGTAGGTACAAGAAGAGGAATGGAAAATGGACTTCAGAAAAACCTAAAGCCAAACGTAACTTGCCCAACCGATCGGACTTGAAGTCCGACTGTTCAGACCATTCTTCTTGATGGGATCCGACCGATCAGACCTTAAATCTGACCGTTTGGCTGAGCTTTTGTGCGTAGGGCCCTGTTTGGGGTCTTGAAGCCTATTTAGCCTATTTTTCTTACTAAATACCTTCTATAATTAACCTAGAAGTTAATTATAGTGTAACCATTAACCAACTAAGATCATTAGGTATCGAAGACTTTCTAGGCCCTAGCAATGGAACCATAGCCTTTAATACTGGCCAACGGAATCTTAGAACACATGAATGATCTTGAAGATTAAGATACCTCATGTATATTACCTACTTAGTCTAGCGTCTAACCATTGGTGTGGGCTTAGGGGACTTCGACGTATAGTTCGTACATAATGTAACATCAAATAAGGATAGCCGTACGTCGAATAACCTAAAACTACGTCGAATGGACAGCTAGAGACAATCGGAATCTGGGTTAAGATTGATAGTAATTCAACCTAATCTTGTCAGCTTGTGGAAATTAGAATGTTATTGTCCTTCCATGAATTGAGATAGTGGTAGTGCTTGTTTTACTATATATTGATCTCCATTCCTCCATTTGTATCCATTTCCTTATTATATGGAATTTGTTGTAAAAGAGGAATTAAACGGAAATAAATTAAATAGAGACCTGTAAATAAGAACCAAAGATTAAGCTTGGCCACTACTGCGGATAATAGGAGTGTCAGGAACTCCAATTGGGTAATCAGTCGTATCTAGGACCCAGGACGCTAATAATATCCCATATGATTTGTTTAAGCTCTCATGGGAGAGCACAGATAAGCCACCTAATAAGATTCCGACCATGGAGATTTGTAGATAAGAATTAAAGATTAAGTTTAGCTGCCGCAGTGGATAATAAGAGTGTCCAAAACTCCAATCGGGTGATCAGTTGTACCTGGGCCAGGAAACTGAGTATTTCCCACACGATTTGTTTAAACTCTTATGAAGAGCACCTATAAGCCACCAAATGAATAAAGCTCACATGAATTGTTTAAACTCTAGTGGAAAAGTACAATTAAGTTACTTAATGAGTTGTTAAACAAAATCATCAGCTAATGTATGATTTAAGGATGGTGGTATGTATTTGGTTGTTTGATTTGTTTATTAATAGTACGTTCTCAAATATTCAAAAATGCAATGTGCACTACTCTACTTTTGCTTGTACTTGGCTGAATCGTCATATTCATATCTATCCTATTGATGTTACAGGCACAAATGCAGTTCTGGTCTTGTAGAGACCGAGGAAGGGCAGGAGGAAAACTCTGGAGGTTCCTCCACATTTAGAGCATGGTCAATTGAGGATGTCACTTAGTCCTCGGATCCGGAGCACGTAACATGAGTTTACGGCTTGGGTTTATTTTGGGAATAGTAATTGCATCAAATATTTCATTGATATTATTTGTTTTACATATAGTAATGGCATCACTTGTATATTATAGACTTGTACAGATCTGGATACACAGACCTCAAAGCCAATGACTTCAGGACACACACTAAAGTTTGTTCGGTATATCATGATATTATATACATATCATGTATGGGTAATTTGGGGGTTCTATATTTATATAAATGAAACCATTGTCATGTAAAAATTGAAATGTTTTAATTATGGACTGTTCATACTATGATACCATGCGGAATTTGGATTACACAGGTGATAAGTACAGACTTCCGCATTGAACACCCTTAACAATTGTCATGGAGTGACCTCACAAATACTGAAGATTTGTAAGTATCCTTTGTAGATTCTAATCTGATAAGGAGTCGGAAAAGAATTTTACGGGAGTACGTGTGTCGCACCTCGAATATTACCTTAATTAAGGGAAGCCCGGACTCGGGTTGTGACAAAAGATCCATCCAAATACGAGTGGCAAGCTCACCTTCAGATGCCTCATATCCTATCCGATATATCACAGTATAAATCTATGTAAACCGACTACAATCGTCTGATAACCGGATCCCATACAACTAGCTCATAGAGACCTGTTGTAACACTCCGACCCGGCTTGACCCCGTTTAGCGGTTAGTTAATCTTGTTTTCGATGTTAATCGTGTTTTGTTTGTGTTTTGTTTTCGTTACGGGTCATGGATAGGTAGTTGGGTTGAGTTTGACCTGGATTAAGTAGACCAAGCCCTTTTTCGTAATTTTAGCTTTTCTTAGACATGGTCATTTTTGCATCATCTTGATGTCAACACGTGTCTTTCGTTGAGCTCGTTAACTTTCGTAACTATGTCACTTGCAACCGAGGTCGTGTGATTCGATTGGACCCGGATTTGACTCAAACTGGAATTAGCACTTTTGACTTGGCCCTTCTTGGAATTTGATCAACCCACTAACTTATATAAACCCATTCCATCGACCAAAACACATTCTCTCTCTCGTTATTCTCTCAACTTCACTGTGCACGTGGAGTCTCTCCCTACTTCACTTGAATTCCTCTTCTCCATCGATCAAGAGGAGGTCGATTGCTTGCATGTGAGGTGAGTTGGTGGAAATCCCTTCATCCTTCTCATCTCTCTTCTCTAGTTCTTCTCCCTCTTGTTTCCCTTGTTGTATAGTGTGTCTATGACTCCAATCCTCATGCATGCATGTTGTTTTGATTGGATTAGATTGTGTTTGGGGCTTGAGAACTACAATTGTGCAAGTGATCTCCAATTGAGGCAAGTATAACCATAACATTGAGAACCCATGTTGGTATGCATTGAATTTGGTTGAGCTTACATGTATTGGTATGGAAAACATGTGTTTACAGCCCATTTGATATTCATTTGCTTACTCCTTGTCTATCTCCCTTGATAAATTGCAATTTGGATGCTTTCCCAGACATTCTGTACATGTTTCAGATTTCTGAATTCGTGCAGGTACGGCTAAGCCGTATAACACCTACGGCTCACAATCCAGAGAGGAGAAAAACCCAGTTTTCCTCTACGGCTAGGGCACGGCTAAGCCGTGGAATGCCCTACGGCTAAGCCGTAGCTCAGCCGTGGCCCAGCCGTAGAACAATACAGGGTGCAATTTCTGGAATAACTGAGAGTCAGCAAATGACAGACCTTCTACGGTTCAGCCACGGCTAAGCCGTAGACCACACACGGCTAAGCCGTAGCACACACACGGCTAAGCCGTAACCACACATGAAGAATAAGGCTAGGTGTAAAGATAAGACCTATATGACCTTCATGATAGAATGTAGAGCACCTAGACTTGCCCAACGGAATGTGATACTACGCGTGAATGATCTCGAGGGCTGCGAATCATTCATGTTCGTTATCCGGATGTTAAGCACCTCCCCATGGGTGTTGGTTTAAGGGACTTCGTGCACAGCCCGATTCAAGGCAACACTAGACAACGGTGTATCGAATAACTTAAAACTACATCATCATGCACGGTTAGAAACACCGGATAATTAGATTAGAATTGGTTTGTAAACTTAAGATGATTCGATTCACATGATTTGTTGCATAACATATTGCATTCGACCATTGATCTCAACACTCTACATGATTACGTATGTTTCGTTATTTTCACATTTTGGTTTATTTACCCTGAGTATGCATGTATGATGTGTTCATTCACGGATCTGCACGTAGGATAAGTTGTCACGATCTACTCAGGATTTTCATGATTGACTCCGTATGGTCAGGCACTACTTAGCCTCAGCCTTAGGATCCCGACGGGGTGAATTCGGTATAGTTTATATGGCCTGCTGCAGTATGGATTTTGTCTTGGGGAACCGGACCCCAGGAAACCGAGACCCATTGTACCCTGGCCCGGACAATGGTGTTCTTTGCATGTTACAAGATCCCTCTTTTGGGAGCATATGGTAATGTAGTAGCCACTAGTCATGTACACAGCATGTTATCCTTGATTCACACAGCATCTTTCTTTCTTGCATGATAGCCTAGTATACGAAAATGCTTTCTTTAATAACATGATGTTCTTTATTCTATTAGACACAGCGTGTGTTAACTTGCTATGGTTTATACTTTGCTGAATCTTCGTATTCACAGTTGTTTTGGTGTTGCAGGCCCAGATCCCCCTGCCGAACCCTCGCCGGTCGGCCAGGCTCCAGTTGAGACCCCCGGGGCCCCCTCAGGCCTAGAGGAGTGGATGTGATCACTCCACGGGAGAGCGTTCATGGCATGCATCCTTTTGGAGTCTTGTGTTGTGTGGATTTTCAGACTTGTATATGTCATGACATGTCACTATTGTCTATATCTTTTGTTCATTTTGTAAAACTTCATATGTAATTATGTCAGTCCTTTCTTGTATTATCCTCTTCTTGCTTTGTAGTTTTATGTTTCTGATAATTACAGCTTCCGCATACTTGCTTGGCACGTGTGCTTGTTCCCTTGTGCGTGTGCATTTAGACCCGGTCTACGTGTACAGGCACGGGAGTACGTGTGTCATTAGGCTTGGCTTTTGCTAACCCCCGAACCCTGGGCTCGGGCTGTGACACCTGTCCCTTCCTGTGTCGAGACTTACATAACATAGCTTAGTGGTTGTTCGATAGACCATTCCTAAGTCAATGTCAAGGGCCAGCTAACCGGTATACACAAATGCCAAATCGTGGGGGACTACTCCTCTTTGATGATTTCAACAAAACCCAAACAAAACAAGTAGTCCTATAAGAAATCGAAACACAAAACCAAGCCATGACATAGTCCAAGACAATGCAATGGGTACAATCCCTAGAAAGCATAAACGATGCAAACAATTCAAACCTGAAGGCTAAGGAATCCTTACAAGCCCAACTCCTAAGTTACGATCATAATTTGCGTACTCGACATCCCTACTCAAACTACAAGTGAGGTAAGGTTGGGATAGTGATTACAATTAACCACAGTACATAAACCCAAGCCTCACATCAACCAATTTCTAGATAAATTGTACATTGTACATGAGTCGTACAATTAGTGAGGGAATTCGTTTGCTCCCAACAGCCTTCACACATGTTTCCATCATAAGTCCTCAAATGGGATACACAAGGGAGCTTGAGCTGGCAAAACCATGGGCACTTGAGCAACCTCGTGTTACAACAACCTAGGGCCACCCTGTTTTTTGTGAAAATTGAGGGTTTCATCCCCCTTTCTTCTGCATTCATTTCCTATAGTAAAAAGGACCAAGCCCACTCCATTTGGTACACATAACCTCATCCAATCCACCGTCAAATCCATCATTAATGCAGGACAAACCTGTGGTCCCCCATGGGTCGACCAGCCTTTAGGCCCAACCTACCTATCTTAGTTTAATAAGGATTTTTATTATATTTTTCATTTATTTTAGTTGCTTGTTTTAGTCCTGGCCATCAGTGTATTTCAATGGTCCAAATCAATTTTAGGTTTTATTTGTCTATATAAGAGATGTCAAGCCTTTTGGCTCAACAACTATTGATAAATAAAATTTTCTAAAGTGATTTTGGATTTCCAAAAGTCGTCTTCCTTCTTTCGCCCGTGATGGGAAGTTTGGTGTAAAGCAAATTTTTTAGGTAGAAGCCTGACCTATCTCTTTCTCCCTTCATCTCTCATCTCTCCATCTCCACCCACACCATGCCTAGTAGCCTGCCCCACACCAATTGGTATCAAAGCGGGTACTAGGAGTAGTGCGGGCGGAGATAGAAGGTGGAAGGAATAGGTCAGGTTTTCGCCTGAAAATTTGTGTTCACACCAAATTACCCATCGGGGGGAGACGAAGAAAAATTTTGGAAATCCAAAATCACTTCAAAAAATTTCTTTAATCAATAGCTGTCGAGCCAAAAGGCTTTACATCACTTATATATACAACTAATAAAACCTAAAACTAATATAGACAATTAAATACACTGATAGCCAAGATCAACCATCTAAAATAATTAAAAAACATAATAAAAATCCTAATTAATCTAAGATAAGTGGGCTAGACCAAAAGACAAGTCAACCTATGGAGACCATGGGTCTCTCCTATATCAATCATTCAATCACATCCAATCCTAACATGAAATTCATTTTCAATTAAGATGAGCAGCATTCCATCTATAAGATTCAACACATGCTAGAATCAATATAAAACAATGCAAACCATCAATAAATCATGTTGATGCACTTGCCTTGATGAAAATGAGGGGAGAACCCAAGAAGCCCTAGCTCACAAGAGCACCCACCAAAGCGCCACTCTTGCACAAATCCACACTCTACTCAAATAATCCTACAAAATGGAAGAGAGAGCCCTTATAAGCACTCTAGACACACCCTAATCTCAAAAATTACAAAATCCTAGCTATTGGAGGGTTTTGGGCTTACCTAGGTTAGCTTAGAGAGAGAGAGAGAGAGAGAGAGAGAGAGGAGTCTAAAGAGGTCTATGAGATGAGGGAAGAGGGAAAGAAAGGAAGAAAAACAAAGAAAAAAGAAATGAAAGGAGAGAGAGAGAGAGAGATTTGATGCGAGGAAAACCAGTGGAGGGGGAGAGGAGAGAGAGTGAGGTTTTTGGTTTTATTTTATAAGAGGTGGGCCCACACATTTAAAGTTTATCCAAAAAACTTGTTTTGGCCATATTTGGCAAACCACTTATCGAATTGAGTCATAGTAAGCAGTAGAGTTCATAAAATAAAATTAACTTTATAATGAGCCCTCTTTTGACATGGTTTGAAAGAGTTGGAATTTTTACCTAATTTAATGAATTTTTGGGTATTTTTCATAAAAAATCTTAATTTTTTTAAATAAGATATTTAGTGGCCAAGATAGATTTGATTTGGGTTGAAGTAGAAAAAGATGGTCTCCAATTCGGAGAACTGCCTGATGAACCCAAAATCACACAAATTGAAAAACCACAAAAAAAGGCTGCTAACTTTCTAAAATTGCAAGCTCCCCCCTACTAAGCTTAAATGAACTTGAAAATCAACAAGACTTCGCACACACAATTTTAACACTAAATCAGACAACCTAAGCTTCTAAACACACTTAATTAGCTAACGTTCTAAAATTGCAAATTACCTCACCACTGAGCTTAAACGAGCTTGAGATTCAACAAGACTTCGCACATACAATTCTATCACTAAATCGAACTTCTTAGCTTCTAAACGCACTTAATTAGCTAACAAGCAATTAACTAAGCCTGGGATTCCAGAACGTTACAGCACGGCTAGATCTCTGAAATTTCAAGAGAATTTTTTAGCATTCTGATGACAGTTAAGATCAATGGTCTAAATCACAACAAACCCCACCTGTAGAGAATGGGTGCACCAAGAATGCCTCAATGAATCAAGAAGAAGATCAAGTCTTGATCCACAAAGCATGGTTCCACTTGCACAAAATGGGAGCATCCGGATGTAACATTGTATTATAGAGCTTTATCTCAAAACTTTATTCTAGGAAATCTGCTCATTGAGGATTTTAGATGGCCCAAATTGACGCCTTATCCAATCGCTAGGGCTTTAGAATCATATGCACAACGGACTAAATCATTAGATCCCTCCTATCCAACTCTCCACAGTGTAAGCAAGTGGGTCCAACAATCATAGAACAGCAGACGAGCTTTAATAGTGAAGGAATGCTAACATAGTTAGGCCAGTTGGCCACAATGCACAAATGTTTCTTGTGTAAGACAACACTCCGGAGAAATTTCTCTTCTACTACATAGAGGTTCCTCAGGCATGAAGGAGCTAATGGATTGCTTAAGTCTTACAATTCATTTGATGCAAATCTGCTTATTTCAATAACAAATCCAGCTCCCATTCTGTGTCGTCAGCGGTGAGCATCTTCTTCAGCATAGCTAGAAAATGGCAGCCTGCAAGAGAAAAGAAAAAGAAGAAATCCCATTTGTTCAGGGTACACTATGAATTCTACGCTTTCACCCAATTCTATTTGAAAAACTCCATAATCTACAGTGTCTACATTTGACGGAATTGAAATAAAAAAATAAAAAAAATCACTGGCTTGTTTGTTTCACATAGTTTGATAACCTAAGAATTGTGAGTGATTAAACATAAGAACATAAGTTGAATATCCAAAAAAAAAGAAAAAGACCATTAAATAACTCCCCTTCAATAAAAATTGAACAAAGGAAAATGTAAAATGAATATCGAGCTATCACCCTAGTCCCATCTACAGCTCCCCCTTATATCCTCCATCCTCACTTAACTATAGATTCCTACGTATTTTATAAAAACAGGCCCTAAACTAAATTACAAAGCCTAGATTTTGAAAATGAAGCCTTTGGGAAAGGGACTCACGGCCGTGTGCACAAGTGATTCAGTTGAATCACGGATATTCCCCAACACAAAGGTCTGACGCATGAAAATAAAAGAAAGTGGAGCTCACTTTTCCGATCAACCATGCACCAAATGTATCAGCACACAGGATATAAGGTTGTTTGTTTGTATGGTACACGTGATTTGATATGCTGCCTATTTAAATTTACATGTGAAACACGGTACCATGTTTATTTAAAAGCAGCATTTTTCCACGAGTAAATATTGAATGGTTTGGATTAAATTTGTAAGATCTTCATAAATCTCAAAATCAATCGAATATTTAAATCAGGAAACTGAACATATTTGGGTTTGATGGGTTAATAGTACGGCTTGAATGAAAGTTTTGAGGCCCATCGGAATTGAAATATATATAAGTTGTCTTTTTTATAGAAAAAATATAAAAGTTCCTTGGTGGAATTTGAAACCACAACCTCTTTGGGGCAGAACCTGTACAGTGCCTCTTCTAATCAAGAGAAGTACATAAATTTCATGTAAAGAAGTCTTAATACACCAGTTTTCCATCTCATTTTCACATATGAGTGTAGAGGGGGGCAGACCGAAGTGTTGGCACACGGGTGCAACGGCACCCGTGCAATTCAATTAATTCCTTAAGCTAGACCTTAAAAGATCGCATTTTAATATTTTACTTCTACACCTCACCTTGTTGGCACCACCCAAATGAAAATCCTAGATCCGCCACTATAAGTGCAAGCAATCATGATAACATGTAACAGCACACATGTGCATTATTTGCACATGTAAATAAGTGCAAACAAACTATCCCCAAGCGAAAACAAGTTCTCTCTTCTAAGACCCCCACTGCCCCATCTCCTCCCATCATATGCTCTCTTTTCCATCAAACCTTTCCTTCTCAAAGAAAGTAGAGTCGCATCACAGCCAAGTGGCAGCTTTATCAGAGCTCAAACACTATTTAGCCATAATTAATTAGCTAAAGATGAATCTACAGTGGGATTATTACCGTGGGTTATCTTTTCATCCTATCTATAGAGAGTTGGGAAAACAAAAACAGGAACAAAAATCAGAATGAAAAAGCAAACAAACCTCAACCTAGATGAAGTTTCATCTTATTTTAAGGGAAGAATATGTATCGGCTCACCCTAACTTAAGAGAAGTGTCGGAACTATCATCATGATCTTGAGGTCCCGTCGAGTTGCATCCATTTGTCACTGAATCAGAGGACTGCCCATCCTCATATGGAATGCTCTCAATGTCAACAACAATCTGCTTATCGCTTCGAGATGTTTCTGTAATCTGCAGCATGAAATTTCATTCATGGTCCAATGAGAAATAAAAAATTAAAAAGAAGAGAACTGAGAAAAGTAGGCATCCAAAACTACTGGATGGAATCACTCACATGCTTTTTCAGTTGCAAGTTCTCTTCCATCAGTCTAATTCCCTGCATGTAAATTTAAAAATAAAAAACTGATAATAATAATAATAATAAAGGAAAGAAAAACAACAACAAAAAAAGCCACAGAAATTTCGCTACTTGTTAGAATTATGAGTGTTGACTAATTCATGGATTGGACAAAACTCAAGTCCAACTGAGGTATAATTTTTATTTTTCTTATATTGGATTGTTGCATGCTTCACCAGATCGCTCAAGTGAAGGTGTTTGGAGAAAAACGGCCATATCTCTCAAGCCATGAGTTGGATCATGGCAAGCTACATACCATTGGAAAGCTCATTTTGAATAAATATCCGTGGAGCCCAAAATTCCATCAATTGAAGCTAAAACGATAAAGTTATGACCTCGGAAATTTTGTAGAATTGTCTTTTTTTGGAAGTTCTAACACATACGGCAGAGGTTCAAACATCCAGGACAGAATGCATTTTTCAGATTATTTTTTCTATGCAGAATTTTTTATCTGGAAGTGCAGATGTTCGAACGCCCCTAGAAACATTTTAATGCCAATGATGTTCGCAGAATTGCTTATTTGACACAAGTTTTTTCAAAAGAAACCAAAGGCACGAACCCTAAAGGCAACCTACGAACCAAAAGCTTGAGAAAGGAGTTCAACCTCTTTGCAAATCATCTCTCTCCCTACGCTATTCACAAGAAATCAATAGGAAATATCCATCATCTTCTCTATTGCATCCAGAAGAGAATTTGTGCTGAACTTGTTGCTCTAGAATCTCACATCTACTCCTCTAAAGTAGATTCGTCTTGAAGAGCCTTCAAGGCGGTTTAGATCAACCACAGTAAAGGAGTACAACAAGGTGGTAGCGAGGTTATCGCAGCCCATTGGTTGAGTAGCAACTGGGGGATGGTTTTGTAAATTCTTGTAACCTTTGATTAATGGTGCTTGGTTGTCTGTGGTCTAGACTATAAAACCCGTGGTTTTTGCCAAGTACGATTTTCCACGTAAAAAATAGTGCCACTCCTCTTTGTGGTTTGTTTGATTAATTGCATGTTAGGATAACTGAATTAATTGGATCTATTGAAATCTAAAAGGGAATATGATTAAGGGACCTTAACCCATTATTGGGGTTTAAATCACGCTTTTTAAATTGGTATCAAAGCTGGTCACACTAAGTTATTGTGCGCTTCCATTAAATTTCTCTTTTGGAATTCAATAGAGAAGGTACCTCAACCACCATGGCCCCATTGCTTTATGGGAGCAATTATTCCTACTGGAAGGTTATGATGATTGCATTCTTGCGGTCAATTGATGATGATGTTTTGGACTACATAGAAGAGGGATATTTCAAAGCCACAGCAGTAACCGATAGGAAATCTACTCTCAAACCTAAAGCACAGTGGTCACAAGGTGAGAAACATCTTGCCAACTGCAACAATAAGGCAACTAATGCCATTTTCAATGGTGTCACAGCCACAGAATTTCCCAAAATTTCCATATGCACTTCTGAAAAAGAAGCATGGGACATCCTACAGATTGAGAATGAGGGCACAAAGATTGTGAAGCAAACCAAACTTTTGAATTTAACATCTGCTTTTGAAACCCTATGTAAGAAAGATGCCGAGACCTTCGATGTATTCTCCGCAACATTGAGTGACATCGTCAACTCTAGTTTCAATTCGGGTGAGCCGATTACTAACAACAAAATTGTTAAGAAAATTCTTTGGTCTCTACCAGAGAGGTTCCATGTCAAAGTAGTTGCAACTGAAGATCATACAAATTTGAATACCCTTAAAGTTGAAGAATTGGTTGGCAACTTACAAACTCTTAAGGTAAATCATGCATCAACTACCAAGTCTAAGGAAATTGCTCTAGTTACCACCAAGTCTACAGAGGTAGACTCTGATGATGAATTGGCTTGTGATTCAAATGATAAGGATTTTGAAGTCATACTAGTTAAGAAATTTAAGAAATTCTTGGACAAAAAGAAGAGCTGCTCCAAAAATGGTCATAAAAAAAAACAAGGCACAAAATAAGGTCAATTCTATGCCTAAGTATGATAACAATGCATTTAGGAATTCTTCACGGGGTATCCAATGTTTCGAGTGTCAAGGATATGGTCACACTACCATTAAGTGTGCCAATCGAATAGAAAAACACAGAGGTAAGGCCTTGTACGTCACTAGGGATGACAATTTTGTAGATGAATGTAATGAATCTACAAGGTTCTAGAAAGTTCATAGCATTTATGGCAAGATCATCTGAGGTTTCTTCTGTGAAGGGGTCATCTGACAAGGACTCAGTCAAATGAAGATGTTCATTTAACCGGGTTTTTTTTTAATAAAGAACAAAATGTGGAAGCCAGCTATAAGAAGTTGCTAAAGGATTCTTTCCATCTGAGCAGAGTTAGTGACAGGATGTCTCTTAAGTTAAAAACCATTAACTCTCAAAATTCAGCTCTAAAAGCT
This sequence comes from Sextonia rubra, assembly GCA_037013555.1. Lineage (NCBI taxonomy): Eukaryota > Viridiplantae > Streptophyta > Magnoliopsida > Laurales > Lauraceae > Sextonia > Sextonia rubra. The sequence continues at coordinate 57,510,525 of JASUAD010000006.1, read as the reverse complement.
AAGCTGGATGACTCACAAGCCAATGTAAGCCAATTGGAAAATCAGGTTTCAAGTTTATCTAACCAATTGACTGATAGAGGTGTCAAGAACGATTTGTTGACAAAGTAAAGTGAGAAAACTGAGAAAGAACTAGAAGTCCTCAGGAAGGAGTTGGTCACACTCAAGGCCGGGAAGGCAGACCTTGATGGCAAGTTGAAGATGGGTCACGGTGAACTAGCTACAGCCAAACCTTCACTGAATCACATGAACACAGGGTCAAAGAGGTTGGATGAAATTCTAAATTGTCAAATTATTAACTCTTCAAAACTTGGACTAGGGTACAAGCAGGGAGCTTCGACATCTAAAACCAAAGGCAAATCTACATTTGTTAAAGGCTCTACTATAAGCACAATGACGCCCTTTATTTCCACTACTACACATTTGAATTCAGCATCAAGTGTTCTAAAAGGAATATGTCTCGGCCCAACTTAGCCCAATCTGTCACTACTATGGGATAAAAGGATACATCAAAACACAGCGTGCAAAATTGAGAAATCAAATGGGAAGGCAACACACGAAGAAGTATACTTCTCCTCGAGAGGTCAAGACCAAATCAATTTGGGTTCACAAATCCAACTTGTGTTGTAATGTTATCCTTTCTGCAGTGAATGCAAAATCTTTGCAAGTTTGGTTACATGAATGTGAGAAGCTCTTCGATAATGATTGTGATGACATTTTTAAGGGGGAGTTGCACTCTTGCAGAGACTGAAAGATATGATGCATGTTGATTCCATCTTCTTCAATTATAGACAAAATGGTGGAGACAAACATTTTTAAAGTAGGGTGAGATAAAGACAGATAGAGACAAGGCAATATAAGATTATGTTGATGGTAAAATCACTCAATTTACTCAATGTAATTTTCTGTTGTTTATTTTGGGAAGATTGATAGTATTGTCTAGGAAGTTTTGTCCATACATTGCAAAGGGGGAGATTTTTAGGATCATGAGTATGGGCTAATTCATGAGTTGAACAAAACTCAAAGTCCAATTGAGTTGTAATTCTTATTTTGTTTAGATTGGATTGTTGCATGCTTTACCGGGTCGCTTAAATGAAGGTGATTAGAGAAAAAATGGTCATATCCCTCAAACCATACGTTGGATCATGGCAAGCTACCTATCATTAAAAAGCTCGTTTCGCGTATATATCTATGTAGCCCAAGATTGCGTCAATCAAAACTAAAACTATAAAGTTATGGCTTCAAGAAGTTTGCAAAATTGTACTAATCGAACTCCTTTCTCAAGCTTTTGTTTCGTAAGTTGCCTCTACGGTTCGCGCCTAGGTTTTTTTTTTTTTTTTGAGAAAACTCACCTTCAATAAAGAATTATGCAAACATCATGGGCGTTCGAACATTTCAAAGGGTGCTCCAACATCTGCACTCTTAGATAAAAATTCTACGTAGAAAAAACATGCGTGATTCATTTCAATATCCTTGGATGCATAGAAAATGCATAAGTGGGGCATCTTTACTCTTTAGGCAAAGATATGAAGTGAAATGTTCTGTTGAGAATTCGTGAGTAGAGATTCAATATTTTCCTCTATCAATAATTTTCTACGATATTTATATTTTAGGGAAAAAGATATGTACAGGAAAACCATTTAAAAACAAAAAACTTCATATTCAAACACTAAATATGATTTCTCATAAGAAGAAAAAAAATCTTATCACTAGAGAATAAAGGTGTTTTCTTCGCCCCTTTAAGGAGGGAACTCATTTCTCTACTTTTTTTTTCTGTGAAAAGTAGTCAAAAGAAAATTTACTTATCTCCTTTAAAATAGATTCAAACAGGAGCAAAAATGGGATCCACCTTAAGAAAAAGCTACTTCTCCTTTCGACCATTCTTCTCATTGAAATAGGCCAAGGACTTTTTTTCCTTTCTGTTCTAAAAGAGCGCCTAAAGAACTGGATAGTACTGTACAAAGGTAACTCCAAAATTTGCATCGCGTTAAATTCATTCTCCATCCTTGTTTTAATCATTTTAGCATGTTGGCCAATATCTGCTTTTAAAGAAATTTCTCTATGAGCGAACTGTAAGTTGAGTCCGACTATGTGGTCGAATTCCACATACGCGCCTTCCATCAGTGTGCCCTTTTTCACATTCAGCATCTCGGCATGATTTGAAACCAGGCCCGCTTTGACACACATTTGATTTTTATTCAGCGTTGGTTGAATTAAAACACACATACCAGGAAAAAAAAACACCCATAGTTGAAATATAATTAAACTTTTAAGGCATGGGTTAAGATAATTTGAAAGGCCTGATCTTTTTGACTGTTATTATCCTGGACAAGGTTTTTTCGTCCGCTAACCCTATGGTTAACTACGCATTTAGGTAGGTGACATAAGCTGAATAAATAATATGTAGTTTGCTAACAGGTGAAAATCACTTCAACGCTAAGTTTTGATACCCAATATAACTAGACACACTTCTAGATGTGCTCTCAAACTAGACTTAGGCCAATTGCTTATTTGATCTAAAACAAAGAAGTCACACCTACTAGTGTACCATACAAGACAATTTACTGATTCGACAACTCAAAAATCCATTTCTACCATTTGCACCTCAGTTATCTTAACCATTACGGGTGCTTTGATGAAGCAAATCTTATGAGAAATAGATTGAACTATGATTCTATGCAACGATTGAAATAAATGAGATGTGGGTAGACCTTTATGGCCATAAGTACAGCTCAATTAGATTTAGGCTTTTAATTTAATAATTATGTCATTATATTTTTATTTAATTTAATGCGTTATTATTTCCTATATTATTTAGTTTTCTAATTTAATTACATTTCTTAGACTCTTTAAGTTTTTCTTTTATTGTTTATATGGCATTGTAGAGAAGAATTATTTAGAATTGATTAACTGATTTTCGGTTTTCTCATTGAGTTGTGTCTTCATTATGATCTCCATGAAGACGTTTGAAGTATCCTCGGATACATACTTCGGCACTTCTCACAAGCCATAACCTAGAGGGCCTATATCAATTGATATCAAAGCTGATCCATCAATAGATTGGCTTGACTTCTACTATCCACAACCATCCGACAACCACCTTCCTACCTTCCCTGCTATCACCCTCGTACACCCAACCATCCACCACCACCGCCAACCCCCGAACCGTTCACCCAATCAATCCCAACTCCATATCAATCACCATCCCTAACTACCTTTCCGACTGCCAACACCCTATCCTAGTTCCCCTCGTCAAAACAAACCACCAGTAGAATCCCAAAAACCCACATCTACCACCCCGAGACCCACCCCATTCCCTTCTTGCTAAAAACCCTGTGCCAAATAGACCCTTCCCAAACTCAATTGCCCCACTTCTCATCTCTTTGCAAAACCCATCCCAGCTGAGAGCCTGCACCTCATCTCCTTTACCAAATGAAAAACAGAGAAAAAAAAAAGGAGGAGAAGAGAGAGAGAGAAGTGACGTACCTGGTTCGGCAGCCTTGCCTTCATCCATCATCGCTCGCCATCATCATCTATCGTCCTCACCCTCCCCTCTCTTCTTGACCCGAGAAGCTTAGAACCGTCATAGCTTTCGCTTCCTCCTCCGACAAGAAGCATGAGATAAGGAAAAAAAAAAGACAAAAAAGAGAAACTTGATTTCAAGGTCAGGGTCAGGTCAGTTCAATTTTGACCCACTTGCAATTTGAGGCCCAACAGCATAACCCAGTGTTATCCCATTAGTTATTGGGCCTGAATTCAACTTGATCCTTTTCAAGTAGGGCCAAGTCATTCTAACCCACTTGTAAATAAGAGCCCATTCGCTACTACAAGGCTGACATCAATGTAGCAGGCAAGTACACCGACTGACCAAATCTGACAGTCAATTTTATTTTCTGCAATATTAGAACCATCTAATATCGAATCTCCAATCCGTTTTCGCTGGATACTCGTCGTGGAGAACAAATCTACCCATAAGGTCAGTCCATTTTTTAATCCGAGATGAAATTTCTTAATACTGAAATCTTCGAAGCACTTCAAAGTGTCAAATATGAACTCAAATACATAAGATGGTATGTTGAAAATAAAGTCCATTTTCGGTTCTATCTTGATTTGAAACAAGGACAATTATCTGTTCTTGACTATGGTAACACATTTTCATGGCTCCAATACAAGTGAGGATTAGAAGATGATGAGGAACACAACTCGATTAGTTTCCTCAGAGACTTGAGATCAGATATAGTGGAAAGCATGGATTTATCAACCGTAGCACCCATGGGTGCTTCAGTTTTGAACAAAGAGAGGTGCTAACAATTGGGCAGCCCGTAGTGGCCGCTACAATGCTACGCGGCGGGGTGGGCTTCACTCTACTTTTGCCTCACTTTTTCAACCCTAAAGCTTCTGTTACTTTCTCTTCTCCTCTTTTCACTACTCCAAATCTCATTTTCTTACCTCCATTTTTCAAATCCTCTCAAAAGAACACTAAAAATATTTTAAAAAAAAAACATCAAATACAACTTATACAACCATCATTCAATTGGGATTCAAGATTCAAGTATCCAATTCAAAGACATTAAATCAAGGTAAGTTTTTTGGGCTTATTTTTTTCAACTATGAGTTTATTTCTCTCTTTCTTTTCTTTTTTTTGAATTTTTCCTTTTTTTTATTATTTGAAAAAAAAATCTTCTTAAATCATGAAAAACCAATCAAATGAGTTGAAAATGGTACTTAAATGTTAAATCTATGTTTCCCATAGATCTATCCCACATATTATTGTGTATTTGTGTATTTCTTTTATTTTTGTTTTCTATTTTTAGATATTTGTATTTTTTGAAAAAAAAAGTAGTTTTTGTAAAAGGTAAACCCAATCAAATGGGTTGAAAATGGTTCCTAATTGTTAGATTTATGTTTCCCATAGATCAATCCACATATTATCTTGTATTTCTATAACTTTTTAATATTTGTATTTTTTGAAAAAAAATATTTTTTATATAAGTAAGCCCAATCAAATGGGTTGACAATAGTCCCTAAATGTTAAATCTATGTTTCCCATAGATCAAACCCACATATTATTGTGTTTTTCTAATTCTTTTTTGTTTTTATTTTAGGATATCTGTATTTTTTGAATAAAAATATTTTTTTACAAAAGTAAACCCAATCAAATGGGTTAAAAATGGTCCCTAAATATTAGATCTATGTTTCCCATAGATCAATCCCAAGTATCATTTTTTTTTCTAATTTTTTTGTTGTTTATTTTTGGATTTTTGTAGTTTTTGAAAAAAAAAAATTTTACAAAAGTAAACCCAATCAAATGGGTTGAAAATGGTCCCTAGATGTTAGATCCATATTTCCCACATATCAATCCCACATATTTTTGTGTTCTTTTAAATTTTTTTGTCTTCTATTTTCGAATTTTTGTATTTTTTGAATAAACCCAATTAAATGGGTTGAAAATGAACGCCAAATGTTTGATCTACATGGCCCATAGATCAATCCCACATTTTTTTGTGTTCTTCTATTTAGATCAATCCCATATATTTTTGTGTTCTCCTTTTTTTTTTAATTCGGATTTTTCTATTTTTTCGAAAAAAATTAAAAAAGTAAGCCCAATCAAATGGGTTGAAAATGGTCCCCAAATGTCAGATCCATGTTTCCCATAGATCAATCCCACATATTTTATTTTTTATTTTTTCATGTTTTTAAAATTTATTTAAATTTTAACCTATTAATTTTGAATATTTTTTAGGTATTCTATTGTGACGTGAGAAAATGCGGCGTGAGATGGATCTTGCATGGAGTTATGGAGTTATGGTGACACAATTGAAATAATCAATTGAAGATTAAAAGCAAGTTTTGTCACAAAATGACCAATGGGGCACTACAAGATTTAAGCAACATTTGGCCCATCTGCAAGGCAATTTTGTAAGGTATCCTGAAGTGGCCAAAGAAGTTAAAGAGCAAATGAGAACTCTACTAAATAAAAAAAATAGAGAAAAGTACAAATTAAAAAGAAGAGGCAGCAGGGTGTTGATGCAGCACGCTATGATGTATTTAGGGATGAAGCTCTTGGTGGTTTAGATGTTGGGGATGAAGACCCACAAATTATGGATGGATGCACACCAAGAGTCCATCATGTCACACTAAGAAGTGGAGCATCGAGCATATGGTCAAGGTAGAAACTATGATGTTGGTGGCTCATCTAGTGTAGCAAGCAAAGGCAAGGGGATTGCAGAAGCAATACGTAGAGCATTTAGCACCTGACAACAGAATGATGATGTAGAGATTATTTCTACTCGAAGGGCTGCACCTACACAAACTAGAAGAAGAGCTAGCTTTGTTGATCCTTTAGCACATAGATCGGATGCAGCTAAGCAACCAAAAATCTCAAATATCATCAAGGGTATTATGGAGGCTAAAAGAGATAGATTAGCAAAAGCTACAACAAAATTGCTAATTCATAGGAATAAACCCCCTACTGCAATTGATTCTCCTTATTTTCAGACCATTCTTGATGTTGTGGCTCACGCTAGGCAGGGTATAAGGGTGCCTTTCGTGTATGACGTGGGCATCAAGTACCTTGAAGAAGAGTATAAAGAAATGGAGGCTTGGATGGAGATATTTAGGCCCATGTGGGGGTAGAATGGGGTGACTATTATGTGACAGGTGGACAAACAACACCCAAACACAATTAATCAACTTTTTAGTGTATAGTGTCATTGGGATCGTCTTTGTGAAGTCCATTGATGCATCTCAAGAGAAACAGACAGCAAATTATATATATAGGCTTATGGATAAAGTTGTAGATAGTGTTAGAAAGGAGAACCTTGTCCGGATTGTGACAGACAATGGAGCCAATTTTAAGAAGGCCGGTAAACTGTTAATGGGAAAAAGGACATTTATTTTGGACCCTAGATGCAACACATTGCATTTGTGAAAATAATGGGTCAGCCTAGTACCTTCTTGGGCCTGGTTCAATAGGCCAACCTGAACTAAGCCGGGCCAACCTGACCCATTACTTGTCCCATGATTATAGTTGTAATCAGCTCCTTTCTTGGAGCCTAATCTTAGGGATTTTGATGATGTAAATTAGTTAGCCACCCTGCTGTATTCTTTTATTTTTAGTCTAAATGAGTTTTACAATGTAATCTAATATAGAATCCCCTGTGTATATATACTCTTGCAAGGATCGTTCCAAAGAAAATGAAGATATTCCAATTCAACTTTTGCTGCTTTGTATGCTTATTTACATGGTATTAGAGCCTTCTCTAAACCTTTGAGAAGGTTTAGATCATTGTTTTGGAGCAAGATCAGTGGTTTCTAAGCTTCTCGGTCAAATCAGTTTGATCTAAGGTGGGGCCCACAAGTGCACGATAAGAGCAGCACCACTCTCACCTAGGTCGCTTGCCTTGGAGAAGTGTCTGGTAATTTTTTGAGCTTTGTTCATTCAGCTTTGAGGTGTTTTCGTAAGATTCTACAATTTTCATTTTTTTTTGCAGTATATTTTCATCAAGACCATCGATCTTTGTCATCAGATGTTTGTTTAAGTTGAGACTTGTTTTTTTGGTGCGAATTTTTGATTGCTTGCATTGATTGTTTTCTGATTTGGGCTGTCAAGACTATTCATCAGCCACATCTTCTTTCTCCTTCCCAGTCGACTAGGACGCCCAGGCTCTTTTCCTTTTATTTTACTTTTTTTTTTCTCGACTGTTCTGCAATGGCTGAGAAGGTATTACAAATTAATGTAATTTTGGATGGGACTAATTATGCTTACTGGTCTCATCTAATGATGAGTTTCTTGAAAGGACAAAAGTTGTGGAAATATGTTTCAAAAAAGAAACCCAGTCCAAACACAAAAGATGCAACCTATGAAGCATGGGCGGCAGCTATAGGAAAGATCAACTCATAGATTGCAAATTCTGTTGTTCCATCTATTGGAAATCAACTATGCAAATTTTCACATTCCAAAGATGCATGGGATTATCTGGCCCGATTGTACATTTAGTCTGATTCTGCACATCGATATCAATTGGAATGGGAAATCAAGAATGCTAATCAAGGATCAGATTCAATACATAATTTCTATGTTAAGATGACTGCATTATGGGATCAACTAGCACTAATGTAGCCTCGGTTTTCTTGTCTTGATGATTCTACAACATTTGAAAAATATGGACAGGAGACCAGATTAGTACAGTTCCTCATGGCTCTTAGACCTAAATATGAGCGTGTAAGGGGTTTATTGCTACATCGCACACCATTACCACATGTAGACACTGCCTTGTCAGAATTGTTGGCAGAGGAACAATCACATAAATCACTGGCCAAAAGAAAAGTAGGGGAGACTGATCAAGTTTTGACTGCAACTAAAACCCAAGTTGCCGGCAAAACAACAGTCTCAGCTAATAATCTTTGCAATTACTCCAAGATGCCCGGACATTGGAAAAAGGATTGTCCTCTACTTAAAAAAAGAGTCAGAATTTGAATTAGAAGGAATTTCATTACAAGCCAGCACAAAAATCAGGACATTCTCATCAGTCTCAGAGTACTGCAGCAACCACTGAAACTCCTTTTTCTTCCTCAGTTATTTCTACCCAACTTCAGAGTATGACTGATGAGAGGATTCAACAGTTACTACTGGCTTCTTCTGCTCCCTATCACTTGACTACTGCTGATACAGCAGCTTCAGCCATGGCTTCCTTCACAGGTAACACACAGTCCTGGATTTTTCACTTAGGTGCGTCCTCACATATGACCTCTAATCCATCACTTTTTGACACCAGTCATTCTCCTTCTTCACCCATGCACATCCTTACTGCAAATAATTCAGTTTTACCAGTTGCATCTATAGGAACAATTACTATCAAGTCATCCTTAGGAAAGTTATCATTGTCTAATGAACTTTGTGTTCCTAACCTTTCCATCAATTTGATTTCAATTAGTCAACTCACTGACTTGGGGCATGTTGTTTCCTTTAATTCACATGGATGTGCTGTGCAGGATCCTCACATAGGGAAGCAGACTGGGACAGGCCATAGAGTTGGGGGGTTGTACTAGTTGCAACATCTTCATGTTCCTGCTTCAACACTTTGTCATTGCTTCTACTGTTTCTTTAAATTCTTCAAATTTATGGCATCTTAGATTAGGACATTTATCTAAGAATAAGTTAGACCATTTGATCTCCAAAAATTGTCTTGGCAAAACTGGTATTGTTAAATTTCCAGAATGCATTGTATGTAGGATATCCAAACAAACTGTTTAACCTTTTAATAAAAGTGGTTCAGCTTCTCATGCTCCTTTTGATTTGGTTCATTCTGACCTATGGGGTCCGGCTACTCAACCCACCAAAGGAGGGTCACTTTACTATGTTTTGTTTGTGGATGATTTTACTAGATATACTTGGATATGCTTGCTAAAGAAAAAATCAGATCTTTTTGATGTCTATATTCAGTTCACCACAATGGTTGCCCCCAATTTTTTGCAAAAATTAAGGTTTTTAGATCAGATTCAGGGGGGGAATATCGATCACATAGATTTCAGAACCTCTTAGCCACATGGAACTCTGGCTCAGGTATCTTGTCCCGGCACCCCACAACGAAATGGGGTAGCTGAACAGAAACATCACCATGTCATAGAAACTGCCAAATCCATGCTGTGCACATCATTTGCTCCACTTCTCTTGGGGGGAATGTGTGCTCACCTCTGTCTACCTCATTAACCGAATGCCTTCTACTGTGTTGTCATGGGTTACTCCATTTGAAAAATTGTTTGGTTTCCAACCTAGTTACTCTCATTTGAGAGTCTTTGGTTGCACATGTTTTGTTCTTCTCCAGCCACATGAGCAACACAAGTTGTCCCCTAAGTCAGCCGTTTGTGTTTTCTTAGGATATGGAATTGAGCAAAAGGGGTATCGATGCTATGATCCACAAACAAACAAATTGCGAATTTCGTGTAATGTGACCTTCCTTAAGTACGTACCATATTATTCTTTGTCTCGAGCAAAACAAATTTTGTTCTTACAATGCATACTCTTGATCCTTTTCCGGATTTGTTTCCTTCCGAACAAGACCCCTCCATATCTAAGCCCCTATAAGTATATCAACGGAAACCCAAAATTGTTCCTTCCTCCAATGATGTGGCTAATGTTCCCACTGCTCCTGAAGAGTTGGATTCTACACCAGTTCAGAGATATCCCTTGCGAAATTGGACTCTTGTTCAAAAATATGTCTATATTTCTTCTGAACATTTTTCTCAATATCGTTCTTTCCTTGCCATTGTTCATTCACATTTTGAGCCTCATTCCTTTCAAGAAGCATCTAAGTTTCCTAAATGGAGACAAGCTATGGAAGAAGAAATTGCTGCTCTCCAGCAGAATCACACATGGGAGCTAGTTCCTATTCCCCCTAGCAGAAAAAAAATTTGGTTGCAAATGGATTATAAAGTGAAAACTAAAGCAGATGGGTCTGTGGAGAGATACAAAGCATGCCTTGTGGCTAACGGTTACACTCAGGATTATGGAATCAATTATGAAGAAACATTTGCTCCTGTAGCAAAAATGACAACTGCTCGCATACTAATTTCTATTGCTGCTATTAATTAAACATTGGCCCCTCTATCAACCGGATATGAAAAATGCATTTCTCAATGGCCATCTCACTGAAGAAATTTATGACTCCACCTCCTGGTATTTCACATTCACCCTTGCATGTGTGCCATCTTAAGAGGGCTCTTTATGGACTTAAACAAGCACCGAGAGCTTGGTTTGAGCGCTTCACCTCTGCTGTGGTTTCGTTTGGTTATCGCTAGAGTTTACATGATAGTGCACTGTTCTATCAAAACTCGCTTAAGGGCATCATTATTCTTCTTTTTTATGTTGATGATATGATTATTACCGAGGATGATCTTGAGGGAATTGCTAGTCTTAAGAAGTTTCTTCATCAGCAGTTTGAAATGAAAGATTTGAGGCACTTAATGCTATTTTCTTAGCATTGAAGTTGGATATTCAGAAAGTGGGTATCTCTTGTCTCAACTCAAATATTGTTCAGACATTATCCAGCGCGTAGGACTCACAGATATGAGTCCTATTTCTACTCCCTGTAAGTCCATGCACGTCTTAACAAATCCAACAGCGTACCCTTGCAGAATCTTACCCGATATAGAGAAGTCGTAGGTAGTCTCATCTATCTAACCATCACTCGTCCTAATATTGCATTTGCAGTGCATAGGGTTAGTCAGTTTATGAGTCAGCCATCTTCTGTTCATTGGGGCACTGTTCTTCGAATGCTTCGGTATCTTCAAGGCACACAGACTCATGCTCTTCTGCTCTCTTCTGATAGTACACTTTGTCTACGGGCATTTTCTAACTCTAACTGGGCAGGAGATGTAGATGATCGACGATCTACCACTGGTTTTTGCATTTTTCTTAGTCATTCATTGGTGTCGTGGAAAAGCAAGAAACAAAGTCTGGCCTCTCGCTCTTCTGCTGAAGCCGAGTATAGAGCTCTTGCAGATACTACTATAGAGATACTCTGGCTCCGATGGCTTTTGCAGGATTTAGGAATTCATTCCCAAGTCCCTACTCCCTTGTACTGTGATAACGAGAGTGCCATCAAAATCACTCATAATGAAGTCTTTCATGAACGGACAAAGCATATTGAGATTGATTGCCATATTGTTCGTCAGTACTTCAAGCAAGGTACTCTTAACCCTCCATTCTGTTTCCTCCAAGGATAATGCAACAGATCTTTTCACTAAAGTCCAGACCTTCTCCCATTTCCTCACGCTTTTGGGCAATCTCCTGCTGCTACCACATCATGAGCTTGAGGAGGGGTGTGAAAATAATGGGTCAGCCTAGGAGTTTCTTGGGCCTAGTCCAATGGGCCAACCTAAATTAGGCCGGCCCAACCTAACCCATTACTTGTCCCATGATTATAGTTGTAATCGGCGCCTTTCTTGGAGCCTAATCTTAGGGATTTTGATGATATACATTAGTCAGCCACCCTACTATATTTTTCTATTTTTTGTCTAAATGAGTTGTACAATGTAATCTAATAGAGAATCCTCTGTGTATATATACTCTTGCAAGGATCGTTCCAAATAAAATGAAGATATTCCAATTCAACTTTTGGTGCTTTGTATGCTTATTTACAGCATTAACCTTATAATGGACGAGATTGGAAAGAAGAAAACCGTGGCCATTGTGATTAAGGTATGTAGAGGGATTACAAGGTTTATATATGACTAGACCATTCATGGCTCTAAAGCTGGAAGAAGAGACATGCAAGAAACCATGCCTTGGTGCGCCCGGCATTTACTAGATTTGCTATCCATTTCATTGCTATGGAAAGCCTAGTAAGATGGAGAACAGAACGAATTGAGATGTTTGCATTAGAAGTATGGCTTCGTTCGAAATGGGGCAATCCAACAAATGGTCCGGAGTTTGATATCCCAACTTTAATAAGTGATAATAAATTTTGGATCAAAGTAGATAACATATTAAAGGTATATAAACCTTTAAGTGCTGCGGCTTGTAGATGGTAATGAAAAACTGACAATGGGATACATTTCTGAAGCAATTGATCGGGTAAAGCAAGCCATTATAAAAGATTATAGATATCATGATGAATACATAAAAATTATTGATATCAGTGAAACGATCAGCTGCACCATCCATTGCATGCTACAAGTAGTTAACAATGCAACATAATTCTTTAAATGCTTTTTTTTTTACTTATTAACAATTTAACTCATTGTACGTTCTACTTTTTTTTTCAATATGGGTTGGTTTTTATATCCTGAATTTTACTATCGCAATGCCCCATACCACACCAAAGCAATAGATATGGAATTGCGAGTAGGATTAAAAACAGTGTTGAAAAAAATTTTGAGTGAAAATGATTACATCAAAGTTTTACAAGAAGTGAATTAGTTAATAAATTTGTTTAATCTTTTAAATATATTTGAGATAATTTTATTGATATGGTGTACTTATTTATTTCTAATTTTTTAGATTGTAGATTTCTACTTACACACATAAAAGAGGGACTTTTAGTAACCCTCTTTTACCAAGCGATTGAAAGATGTCCAGTTGGTATTTATATGCATAGAAGAGGAATTTTTATTTATACACATAGAAGAGGGACTTACTACATTGACGTCTTTCGTCTTTGGGAGTACAAATATCTAATTTTTTTTCTTTCTTTATGTTTATTTTGCATTTCAGCTAATTAGTGGGAGAGTTTTAAAGAGAGTACTCCACATCTAAAGAGAGCAGCCATTCGCATCCTTATAGTCAAACTATAACATCATCAAATTGTGAAAGAAATTGGGTCACTTTCTCCATGATCCATACGAAGCCCAAGAATCGGATAATGATGCAGTACAGACCCGGCCCAAGAAGGCAACTGGACCCAAACATTAACCCATGGGTCAATCCAGTCCATTAGGTTTAGCCATAGGCCCAATTGGCTGAGAGCTCCTATAGCATCTTTTATAATTATCCTATTACTATTTTTATTTCTTGCTTAATAGGATTAAAAAGTTTCTTACTTTAATTAATTAGTCTTATTTGCTAAGAATTAGGTTTATTACTCTATAAATAAGAGAAACCTCATTGTAGTTGCGAATGCTTATTTGATTAATAAAATCCTGGTTTGTTTCCTCTCCAAACATGGGTTGTTTCACGATTATGATTGTTCCTTAGGGCATGAATTCTTTTAGATTTGATCAATCCTTCAGGAAATTGGTCTATTTTTCTCGAACGTGGATGATGGCTGTGCCAGATAACCATGAGAAAACTCAACAAATTGGTATACTGTCATTACAATCTCAAGTTGAGAAACAAAAATAGAGAGAGAAGGGCAAGGGATGATCTTACTTATTGTCCAATTATTTTGGCTCACATATTCAGAGACGATCCCTTACTTCCATAGATAGCAGGGATTGAGGATCCATTACTAAATTCACATCCAGGCCTTCCACAAGAAATGCAGCGTTTAATTGCTAAAGATGCAGAAATGTCAGGACGACAGCTGCCTCAAGGATAAGTTAGCAATGAAAGTACAATATCTAAAGGGAAGGAACCAACTCATACTATATCATCTTCTGACAATAGTATTTCCACTATTGCCTTTTCAAGTAACCATGGTAGAGGAGATAGAGGAGACCGCGGTCCAGGTCATACTACTGAGTTTCATCAATATGATGAAGAAGAAGATGTTGTTCCCTTTGAGAAGGTAAAGAAGTTTCCCGAATAATCAAGAATGGATCCAAAATGTGCTTATCAACGGCGACGGATAGTGTCACCACCTAGACACATAGATGAGCAAGGGAATATGGGTGGAAATGGAAATATAGGAAAACAAACTGCATCTTGGAACCCTACTTACAATGTTCCACATTCAGACTGTAGGACGTATCCGCATGAACCATCACAATATCGTCAATATGGTCATGTGCAACAACAAGAAGAATAATCTTCGGCTTGAGGGTCTTACTCATATGGTGACTATGATGATAGTCAACCTCAATATCGATATCCACCTCCTCCAAGCTCGCTCCTTTGATTCCTTCTTTATATTTTAAGATCCCAATGCCAACCACTATCAAATTCAATTTGGTGGGAATGTGCAATATTGCGTTGGCACAACAAATGATGATGGAGATAATGACACTGAAAATAACGTGATTCCTGGTAGACATTCCCTTTAGTCTTAGAGCTAATCTGGAACAGCTCCGAACCTCTAATCGAGTGTAGATTAATCTCCCAAAGAATTGATTGAATCCAGAGATAAATTCCAACCCCTAGGGCACCCTGACAAAAGGAAAAACACCATAAAGAGATACAATCTCAAAAGATAACTTCAACTGATTAAAAATAAGCATTGCCATTACAAAGAGGAGTTGACTTAATCCATAAGAAAAACAACTTACTAATATTGGAATAATACTAAATAAAATAAGAAACTCACTAATATTAACCCTAATTAAATTAAAATACTTAATAATAATCCTAATCAAATAGATATCATGCTGGGACAAGGGAATGGGCCCAATGGGTGGGCCGACCCATGGTCTAGCCTGCATTAACTCTCTTTGACTTGAAGAGAACTCGCCCTTGAGTTTGTTCTGTGTCCTCCTAGATCAAAAATCAATTACACAAACTTTGTCTTTTATTATGATCTTCAGCGTCTATAGATGGCTTGGAAACTTGAGGCATTCTTTTCCGCCATGTAAAAATACATTGGAAGTGGTTCATCTTCTATGCATGAATTCAGCTCAGACGTGTAATCTGACCTATGGATGCTTCAATTGTTGGCTTTCAAATATCAATGTTTGATCCTCAAAGATGAAGTCAATGCAGAGGACATTAAGAACTTGATCTTCTTTGGAAACCACCGAATCAACTGATTTGACTACCAATCAACCAATCAATCTGGAAGTGGCAGATGCACTGAATGTTAAATCTCCTCAGTACACTGCTCAAAGTCTTCAATTTTCTTTTGTTGTTGTTCTTCCTTTGCCTTTTGTGGCTCTTGAGTAACAATATCTTGATCGGTTTGTACTGAATTCTTCATGAGATCAGCTTTGCCTTGACCTTACCCAGTAGTTGCGTCCTTAATGTTAGTTGCCATGTTTGGCATTTCCTTTGGTGCAATAATGATGTCAACGTCTTCTTTTTTATCTTACTATGGCTCTTTAGTTAGAGGTGATGTAGATGAAAACCGGGCTATTGATGGCAATGGACGAAATCTAATCCATTTTCCTTCCCACGACAAAGTATATGTATTCATCTCTTTATTATGGCACGCTTTCCAATCAAAAAGTCATGATCGTTCAAAAATAATATAAGCAATATTCATATGGATCACATCACACCAAATTTTGCCTTCATAATTACCAACTTTGAATGATACCAAGCATCTATGAGTTACAGGAATAACATAACCATTAGACCACATGACTTGATAGGGCTTCAAAAGTTTCTCAATTGGCAGATGAAGCTTGTCAATAACCTATTGCGCAACAAAATTGAATGCACTACCCTTGTCAATAATCAAGTAATGGCTCTGTCTTTGACTCTCACCCAAGTGTGGAATTTCTTGGCCAATCTATACTCTTTCTTTTTTTCTCATTTGTATTAAAGATTCGATGAATAGCCATCGTGGGATTATGTTCTCCAGCGAAGAGTCATTCCACATCATCTGCTCTGGGTCTTTGTTGAAACTATTAAAGCATACATTCAACATGAAGCAATTCAAAGTATGCCTCTTAAATGGTGTCGTGACAATTCATATCCTCCAAGATGTCTGATGTCAAGCCCCTGATATAACGAACCAAATCATGTGTGTCTCCTCTACTTCACAGATATCTCGCAACTCCTGAAATTGGCAGGTATATTCATCAACCATTAATTCTTCTTGCTTCAAAATCAAAAATTACTCAAAGTAGAGTTCATTGTCAAAATACCAACCTCCATAAAGCTTTGAATTTCAACTGAGTGTCCAAAAATTCAATTGATGATTTGGATGCAAAAGTCCGAAAAATTAATTCCCTTTTGAAAAAGAAACTAACATTCTGTGTGGATTTTGTTGAGCGAAACACACCGGTGAGGATGGGTCATTGATTGAAGATCAAACGGCCAAAATATCACTCTTTTGAGAATCAATGGGTGAGATCGATCAAGCAAAAAAGATGTACTTTGGCATCTTATGGACTGGGACTACTCTATTTTCTTTTTCTTCTTTTTCTTTTTTTTCCAATTTGGGTTTGGTTCAAATTGGACCTAACTATAGGCCCAAGTACACAAGACTGGGGTTAGTCCTGTTGCTGATGAGATTGGAATTGGGTCGGGCCCAAACTTAAGGCCCACATAGAGTTTAGCTCAAATAGACCCTGAGTCGAACCATAACTAAACTCAATCCTAAGCAAGTTTAAGGGGTGTAGGGTGAACTAAACTGGAGACCCAAATCAAAGCTAAAGATGGCACATGTGTAAGGAGGTAGTGCCTCGGGATTTGTACAGAAAGGAAAAATAAAGGTGGAGAAGGCTCTTTTTCTTGTTGTTGTTGTCTTCGAATGAAGAAAGTCGCACTTGATTATTGAACTTCAACGAAAAAAGAAGAATGGCTCAACGATGCAACGCTGCTTGAGATTGAGGGACTGCTCTTTAGCGATGGTCGTGGAGGTTGGACGGCATTGAGGATGCTACGACGACCAGAAGAGCTATCGGTTCAGTAGCTAAGTGGAACTAGCACCCACGTTGCCACATCGGTGTGGTTATGTCTTCTTCCTCTAATCTTCTTCTCCCTCTTCTTCTATTTTTTTCTACATCTTTTTTATTTTTTTTCTCATTTGATTGAGGAACAGATGGTTCGGCCGAAGTTGAGGTTTGGGGTTGGACTGGTTGGATTATGGTGTACGGTGGCTAAATTTAGGGCTAAGGAATAATTTGGGGATGATGTTTGGGTTTCGAGGGGTCTCGGTGTATGAGTTCTGAATTTCAGGTTTGTTAGGGATTTGATGGAGTGTTCCAAAACAACGGGATTGGTGGTTTTTGGTGGTGTTGATGGAAAGGGGAATTCGAAGCTGGGGTCTGCGGTTTTGGACTATTGTAGGTTTTTGGCAGCTTAGGGAAGGTGACTGGGTTTCAAAAGGGATTTAGGTTCGGCGGTTTCGAGGGTGTCGGATTGGTTGTGGATACTGGATTGGGGTTTTGGGATGATGTTAAGGGGTTTTGGTTTGTCAAAGGGAGTAGGGTTTGTGGTGTGAGCAGTTTTTGAGGTTTTGGTGGTTGGCAGAGATGGGATGTGGGCCTAGGGTTTTCTTGGGTTTTGGAGTCAGTAAGTTTGGGACTCAAGACAAGGAGGTAATGGGTTGGATGGGTTCGGCCTCTGGGGTTGAGGGATACGGTGGACTGACGAAGGGTTTGGGGCTATTGGTGATGGGCAATTTGAGAAAGGTACGGAGGTGAGTTTGGAGAAAGAGGATTCAGAGATATGGTTTGTGATGCAACAAGGGCCCACAAGTGGTTCCCTGGTTCCCCTTTAAGTAAAATTAGGGATTATATTATTTTATTAATAGATTTCTAATTTTATTGATGTCAGGCCACAAATCATTTAACTTTGGCTCGGGTCGGTTTATCGGGTTCGAGTCGAGTTGAGAGGATTAGATGGATGTTGGGTGAGCCATTTTAGATGTTTGGGTCATTGCATTTAGCGCATTTTATGTGTAGGGCCCATTAGAGATGGGCGGGTCAGACCTTCTAAGGTGTTGGACCCAAGTCATTTGGACCTTTGTGAGCTAAAAGCCCTTTTCCAAATTTTGTATCTCACTAAAGAGCAGGGAGCCTTTCTTTGTAAATTGGATAAACGTTCATGAAACCCAACCCTAAATTCCCCGATTGCCTTTTCTTCATACGCACTGTTCTTTCATTATTCTTCCTCTCCTCTCCAACCAAGCCCTAGCAACTCTCAAAGGAAACCAAGGCATGATCCAAGAGCTTAAATAACGCCATCACCGTCATCTTCTTCATCTCTCTCTATCTTGTTAGCGATTGTAACACCGGTAAGCATCCATTTTTTACCACCATTAGATCCTTTCGTTTCATTAGGGTATATCTTGATAAAATAGAATTGTGGTGTTACATGTGGGATCATAGGAAGGATTCAATCAATAGTTCAGGTTTGGAGTGAGGACTCGCGTGCAGATCAGCCTTTTTCCATTTTTCAAATTTGGTTTCGAGCATTGCACCCCAAGGCAAGTGGATAATTGTAAATATTGTCAACTTATTCCGTTTAATGATTGATATGGGCAGAATCTAACTAAGATGGTTGGTTTGATCTCTTTAGTCGAGATTTGGAGTTCTGATTGTATATGGTTGTATATGATTGAGTTTTCGAGAGAAAACCAAAAAAGGGACGAACTGTGCGCATCTACAGCTAAGCCGTAGATGAACCTACGGCTCACATTCCAATGAGCCGTTTTTGGGATATTGGTCTACGGCGAGCCTTGCGGTTAGCCGTAGGTGCTCTTACGGCTAAGCCATAAGCCGGGCCAATCAAGCCATAAGATAACCACAGCTAAGCTGTGAGTGCCTCGAAATCCTAATTAAATTGAGTATAGGATAGGTGACCATGATTGAAGAACTTAGCCGCACGGACTGCATTATAGGTAAGTGACCCCCAGTAAATGACTTCTAGGGCGTAGGATCACTTAACCCGTTGTCATGCCCAATGGTTAATAAATAAATAAATCAGTAAGTGACTTGGGCCTGAAAATATGAAGAGATCCGTTCTTAAGGAGAACTAGTTAAATGTACACACGGAATTGAATTGGACTCCGGATGAAAATATGAGTTCTGGGATACATCACATGATAGACACCGAAAGTGGATCATCGGCATCATAGGCTCACATTGTCATTTTGAAGAAAGATTTAGTTCAATGTATATACTCAACTAACTATAACTATTAGGTGGTGTAGAGCTTACCCCCAGAATAATAGAAAATATCACAAGAGAATAATACGTATATAATTTATGCAACCTTATCACTTTAATGGTAATAGTACGGATGTTAGAAATTGGGGATTTAATAGCATGACTTCATTGAGCATCTGTATATATATGTATTCATATATATATATGACCGGCTATAGTTTGGAGGTGGTCTTACACCATCGGATCAGCGTATATCGTGGGATAGAGTACACAGCTGTGCCATTTGTTATATCTGGTAGAAATACCCGTTTTTGTATATTGTGTGTAACGAGAATATCCATTTTCATGCATTCATGCATTTGGGTTTGCATTCAGTATATTTTTGATAAGATGCAAACTTTGATTTAATACAGCTGATTAACATTATTACTTATAGTTTACCTCTTACCAAATTATGTTAATCTGACCCACTACTTTTGATGTCCAACTCCTGTTGCCGGTGCTAAACCGGAGGGTCAAAAAACACAGGAGATTCAGCTCAATGGTAGAGTTGAGTGGAGCAATGACATCGCCTGAGGTGTCTTAATGATGGTGCTGATATCGGAACAGCAGACTTTGTAAAAAGGCCATGTTTGGGGCCATTACAGTAGTTATTCAAATTATTGTTTTGAAAATTATAACTTTAATTGCTATGCTTCGAAATTCTTGACCATTTATTAATTTTCTTTGAGATTTGTTATATCGTTGTTTATAATACTCAGCTGCACAGATTATGGAATTTTGGTTCCACATGTGATTATGGTTGCTTAATCAACAAGCATAACCTCACGAAGGACTTTGATCCACCCGGAATTAGGGCTCATGTTGTTTATTCAAGAAAATTTTAAATTGGCCCTAATTTTCACACCCTGAAACTGAGTTTAGATCCAGCCTAGTTTTGGGGGCGTGACAAATGGTATCAAAGCAGTCAAGTTTCTAAAAGTTCTAAAAGATACTAGAAATGTAGGTCCGATGTGAAAATTAAAAATTTTAATTGGGAATGTTAAGTGTTGACGTGTGTAGTTTTTGTTTACAATTTTTAGCATTGTTTAGAGTTTGCATGGGTATGTTTAACTCCGCATTCTAGGTCGTTTAGCCTCTAAGAATTGGTTGTTTTGTAGACATGGCACTTAAAACAAGGAAAACGAATGGCAACCCATCCTCTGACGAATCTGGTGAGCCTAGTGGCAGAACAAATGATCCGATATGAACCGTACTTCAAGCTATGCTAGCCCACCAGCAATGTCAAGACCAGCAGATGACCCAATTGTTGGAAGCAATGCAAAGGGTGAATTAACCCTATGAGGTGCATGCAGCTCCACCTTCGCCGCCACTACAGCTGCCATTTGGGGTACGACCTCAAGTGGTAGATCAGGCAGCATTCCAAATTAGTGTACTTGAGGCTTTGCAAAGGATTGGGCAACCTCAGGTTGTTATTTCCCCAAGACTGCAGGATCCCAACAACAAATTTGAGAAGTTTAAGTAAAGAGGACCACTGGAGTTTAACGGGGGTGAAGATCCAACGATTGCTGAAGAATTCTTCATCCAAATTGAGAAGATATTTGACAATCTAGTTTGCATGGGGATACATAAATTTAAGCTGGCTGCTTCAATGTTTCAGGATGTAATTGGCCGGTGGTGGCCCACTATTAAGGAAGCATATAATGTGATAGCTGAGGAAGTGGCTTGGACTATTTTTCATAATCAATTTCGAAAGAAGTATGTACCGGAGTATGTTCGTATTAAAAAAAAGATAGAGTTTGATAGATTGAAACAAGGGAATTTGTCTGTTAAGGAATATGAGCTGCAGTTTACTCATCTTTTTCGCTTTGCACCGACACTCATTACTCTAAAAAGCGAGAGGATTCGACTATTCCTCAATGGCCTTCAACCGAATATCTTGTTACATGCTAAATCGCAAGTTTTGAACACCTACGAAGCGTATTTGGATAAGGCATACTGGGACGAAGAGGTGATTAGGCGTATGGCCCCTCCGAGCCAACCCAAGCTGAAAGTTGCTCCGTCTTCAGCCCCATAGCTCAATTTTAGCAACAGAAAAAGGAGTCATGTGGAATTTGCGGCAATAATCACCCAACATAAAGCATTAGAGGCAAACAAGTAGGTGTTTTCAGTGTGGAGACACTAGTCATCAGGTCAAGAACTGCCCTAAGAAGAAAGGCCAACAGTATTAGTAGACATCAGCGCAGGAAGCTGTTATTCAAGCTCAACCTTTGAGGCGGATAACCCCAACTCCTCCACATCAGCCATGACCTTAAGCACCGCAACAACAAATATAGTTGTACCACCCTCCCCAGCAGCCCCGACCTCAGAGAGGACCCCAACGACCTCAAGGGCCTAACAGGTAGCAACCTAGGGCTCAGCAAGCAAGCAAAGTATATGCGATGACTCAAGAAAAGCCTGATGCTATAGAAAACATCGTGGAAGGTATTATTTCTATTTGTAATTGTAATGCTAAGGCTTCATTTGACCCTAGATCTACACATTCATGTCTACCCTAAATATGCCTTGAAAATTAATGTTAGAGCAGCCGAGCTACCATTTGATTTAGTTGTGACTACCCTAGTGGGTAAGAAGGTTAGTTGTCTGGAGTACTACCCTGATTGTAAATTGGTGATAAGTGTTTTTGTACTTAAGGCGAATTTACTACTACTGCTAATCAATGATTTTGACACCATCTAGGGTATGGAATGGCTTGCTGCTCATAATGCAGTGATGGACTGCTATGCTAAGACAGTTAAGTTGACATCTGATGATGGCACTGTGGTGCAATTTGTTGGATCTAAGAAGAAAGTGGTTACTCAGATTATCTCAGCTACTAAGGCCACAAAGCTGATGATCATGAAAGGTTCCAAGGGATATAGCATTTAGCATAGAGGATAAATGAACTAAAGTGGTGAAGGAGACACCAGTGGTGTTCTGAGTTTCCAAATGTTTTTCCCGATGACATTCCTAGATTGTCGCCAGTCCGCGATATTGATTTTACAATTGAGCTTGTGCCTGGGCACAACTCCGATCTTAAAAGCCCCTTATAGGACAGCCCCAGCTGAGTTGAGAAAACCCAAAGAGCAACTGCAGGAGTTGTTAGACAAGGGTTTCATCAGACTGAGTATCTCTCCTTGGGGGGCTCCAGTATTATTCATCAAAAATAAGGATGGTTCACGAGAATATGTATTGATTATAGGTAGCTAAATCAAGTGACCATCAAGAATAAGTACCCTTTAACTAGAATCGATGAGTTGTTTAATTAGTTGCAGGGTGCTTAGTATTTTTCTAAGATTGATCTAAGATCAGGCTACCATCAGTTGAGGGTACGAGATCAGGATATTCCAAAAACAACATTCAGACCTAGATATGGTCACTACAAATTTATTGTGCTGTCGTTTGGACCGACGAATGCGCCAGCAACTTTTATGGCTATGACGAATAGAGCGTTTGCGCAGTACCTGAACTAGTTTGTGGTGGTATTTTATTAATGATGTACTCGTGTATTCGTAGAGCCAGGAAGAGCATGCTCAGTATCTTCGTACCTCATTGCAACTGTTGAGGGAACACCAATTGTATGCTAAGGTAAGTAAGTGTAAATTCTAGTTGGAGCAGGTAGGATTCCTTGGTCATATCATCTTCAGAAAAGGTTTAGCGGTGGACCCAGCAAAGATTAAAGCTGTAGTGAAGTGGGAAAGGCCAAAACCAGTGTCAATGATCAAAAGTTTCCTAGGCCTAGTAGGTCATTATTGCCAGTTTATGGAAGGATTTTCCACAATAGCAACCCCATTATCAAGATTGACTCGTAAGGAAGTCCTTTTTCTGTGGAATAATGTAACTGAGTAGAGTTTTCAGGAGTTGAAAAGAAGTTTAACCACAGCCCCTATATTGACCTTACTTACAAGCAATGATGGTTTTGTGATTTTTACCGATACACTTGAAGTCGGACTTGGTTGTGTCCTCATGCAAGATGGAAAGGTTGTAGCCTATAGGTCTAAACAGTTGAACGAGCATGAATGGAAGTATGCAACCCAGGACTTGGAGCAATCAGCAATGGTCATTGCTTTAAAGATGTGAAGGCACTATCTCTATGGAGCTACTTTTGAAGTGCAATCGGATCATAAGAGATCATAAGAGCCTCCAATATCTCTTTACACAGGGTGAATTTAAGATGAGACAAAGAAGGTGGATGGAGTATATGAAGGATTATGACTTTGGACTGAAGTACTATGCAGGGAAGGCTAATGTAATGGCAGATGCTCTAAGTAGAAAAGCAATGTTCACTGGCAGAATGATTGCAGAATACTTTTGGGTTTGATGTTTGGAAGATACGGATGTGTATTTCCAGCCTATCAGTGAGCGAGCAATGCTGAATAGTATAATCTCGTGGGAACCTAAGCTGCATCCAAGGATTAAAGAACACCAATCATTAGACCCAGAGATAACAAGAATTAAAGATCACATGGATGGGAGGCCTGATTTTAAGCTGGAAGACGGTATTATGTATTATAAAGGCAAAATTTTTGTGCCTAATTTACCAAACTTGAATTATGAGATTATGGTAGAGGCACACCACACTCGCTATTCTATCCATCCTAGTGGTACTAAAGTGTATCAGGACCACAAGAATCATTACTGGTGGAAGAATATGAAGAAGGATATCGCAGAATTTGTTGCAAAGTGTCTGTTTTGCCAACAGATTAAGGTAGAATATAGAAGACCCTCGGGTCTTTTGCATCAGTTGGAGATTTCTCAGTGGAAGTGGGAGCACAAAACTATGGATTTTGTGTCAGGATTGCCTAATACCAGGAAGGAATTTGACGCAATTTGGGTGACAATAGATCGTTTGACTAAGTCAGCCCACTTTCTACAGTTTAAAACTGGTCAAGGAATGGAGAAATGGCAGATCTATATATCAAAGAACTGGTAAGGTTGCATAGGACGCCAGTTTCTATTGTCTTCGATTGGGAGAGTAAGTTCGTATCTCAGTTTTGGAAATTGCTGCAGGAAGCTTTGGGAACCAAGTTGAGTTTCCGTACAACCTACCATCCTCAAACTAATGAGCAAATAGCACAAACCAGGCCTTGGAGGATATGTTAAGGGCATGTATCTTAGATTTCAAGACCAGTTGGGATGAGTGCTCAACTCTGTGTGAATTTGTGTATAATAGCGACTATCATTCTAGCATTGGCATGGCACCTTTTAAAGCATTGTACGGGAGAAGATGCAGAACTCCTATATGTTGGGCAAATTTAGGAGCCCACTGTTTTCATGGACCCTCTGTGATTGGAGAATCTAGTGAGAATGTCAAGAATGTCAAGCAGATTCAAGAAAGGTTGAAAATTGCTCGCAGTTGCCAAAAGAGTTATGCAGTTAAGAGAAGGAGAGAGTTGAAGTTTAAGGTTGGTGATCATGTATTTCTAAAGGAGTCACCGACACATGGTACTTTACGGTTTGGGCAAAAAGGGAAACTCTCCAAGAGATATGTTGGGCCATTCCAGATTATCAGTAAGGTCCACGTTGTGGCCTACCAGTTAGCACTACCACCAAAGCTAAGTATATGGCAGACCCTTCACGTGTTGCAATATGAACCGCTACAAGTGTAGGACGATACGACTTGCACTGAGCAACCAGTGCTGATTGTTAACACGAAAGAGCAAGTGTTGAGAAACCGCATCATCCATTGGGTGAAGGTTCAATTGAGGAATCATCTCCCGAAGGAAGCTACTTGGGAGCTCAGAGATGAAGCAAAGAGACAATATCAGCACCTTCTTCCTGAGGTATGCCAGTCATTTGGTAGACCAAACGTCCTTTAAGGGGAGGTGAGATGTCAGGCCCCAAATCTTTTAATTTGGTCAGGTCAGTTTGTCAGGTTCGAGTCGAGTTGAGAGGGTTGGATGTTGGGTAGGCCATTTTAGATGTTTGGGTCATTGCATTTAGGGCATTTTGCGCATAGGGCCCATTGGAGATGGGCTGGTCAGACCTTCTTGGGCCTTGGGCCCAAGTCATTTGGACCTTTATGAGCTACAAGCCCTTTTTCCAAATTTTGTAAAACTCACTAAGAGCAAGGAGCCCATCTTTGTAAATTGGATAAACGTTCATAAAACCCAACCAACCACACCCTAGCAGCTCTCAGAGAAAACCAAGGCTTGATCCAAAAGCTTAGATAACACCATCACCTTCATCTTCTTCCTTTTGCTTTGTCCACCTTGTTAGTGACAACTGCGGTAAGCATCTGTCTTTTGCCACCATTAGATCCTTTTGTTTCATTAGGGTATATCTTGATAAAATAGAATTATGGTGTTGCATGTGGGATCAAAGGAAGGATTCGATCAATAGTTCGGGTTTGGAGTGAGGATTCGTGTGCAAATCAGCCTTTTTCCATTTTTCAGATTTGGTTTCGAGCATTGCACCCCAAGGCAAGTGGATAATTGTAAATATTGCCAACTTATTTCGTTTAATGATTGATATGGGCAAAATCTAACTAAGATGGTTGGTTTGATCTCTTTAGTCCAGATTTGGAGTTCTGATTGTATATGGTTGTGTATGATTGAGTTTTCGAGAGAAAACCAAAAAGGGGATGAACTGTGCGCATCTACGGCTAATGATAGATGAAACTGTGACTCACATTTCAATGAGCCATTTTTGGGATATTGGTCTACGGCGAGCCTTACGGCTAACCGTAAGTCGAGCCAGTCAAGCCATAGAAGAATTATGGCTAAGCCGTAAGATAACCACGGCTAAGCCGTCAGTGCCCCGAAACCCTAATTAAATTAGGTAATATGGTAGGTTAGGATAGATGACCATGATTGAGAAACTCAGTCGCACGGACTACACAACAGGTAAGTGACCCCAAGTGACTTCCAGGGCATAGGATCACTTAACCCGTTGTCATGCCCAATGGTTAATTAACAAATAAATCAGTATGTGACTTGGGCCTAAAAATATAACGAGATCCGTTTTTAAGGAGGAATGGTTAAATGTACACACGGAATTGAATTGGACTCCGGATGAGAATGTGAGTTCTAGGATGCATCACATGATAAATAACGAAAGTGGATCATCGGCATCGTGGGCTCACATTGTCATTTTGAAGAAAGTTTTGATTCAATGTATATACTCAACTAACTATGACTATTAGGTGGTGTAGAGCTTACCCCCAGAATAATAGAAAATATCACAAGAGCATAATACAAATATAATTTATGCAACCTTATCACTTTAATGGTAATAGTATGGATGTTCGAAAATTGGGACTTCATAGCATGAGTTAATTGAGCATCTATATATGTATGTATTCGCAGATATATCTGATCGACTGTAGTTTGGAGGTGATCGTACGCCATCGGGTCAACGTGTACTTTGAGATATAGTACACAGCAGCGCCATTTATTATATCTGGCGGGAATACCCATTTTTGTATATTGTATCCGACAGGAATATCCGTTTTCATGCATTCATGCATTTGGGTTTGCATTAAGTATATTTTGGGTAGGATGTATAATATGATTTAATGCAGCTGATTAAGATTATTACTTGTAGTTTATCTCTTGCCAGATTACGCCAATCTGACTCACTACTTTTCTTGTCCAGGTTCCGTTGCTCGTGCCGAACCGGAGGGTCAAAAGGCGCAAGAGATTCCGTCAGATGGTAGAGTTGTTGAGTAGAGCGCCGATGACATCACCTGAGGTGTCTTAATGATGGTGCTGATATAGGAACACCATACTTTGTAATAATGCAATGTTTGGGGCTATTAGAGTAGTTATTTAAATTATTGTTTTGGGAATTATAACTTTAATTGCTACGCTTCGAAATTCTTGATCATTTATTAATTATCTTTGAGATTTGTTATATGGTTGCTTATGATACTCAGTAGCACATATTATGGTTCCACGTGTGATTACAGTTGCTTGATCGACAAGCATAGCCTCACGAAGGACTTCGATCTACCAGGAATTAGAGCTCGTGTTGTTATTCAAGAAAATTTTAAATTGGCCCTAATTTCACACCCCTTAAACCGGATTTGGATCCAGCCCAGTTTTGGAGGCATGACAGTTGTTATTAAGGATTTTCCATTGTTTGATTAGGTCTTTCTTAGGCATTAAGTTTCTTTTGTTATTTATATGGCATTGTAGTAGATTATTATGCAGAGTTTTTAAGTTAATATAATTTTTCCATTGGGATTTGGAGAGTCTTCTCCATCGTGTGATGGTTTATGTGGATACCCTGATTGTGCCAAGGCACTCACTGTGATTGCAAATCCTACCCTATGACTGCATCAATTTGGATGGAAGGATAATGAATTCCGAGATCGACAAACATCTTCCTGGCGACTGAATCTCGACTCTGATACCAATTTGGTGCAACCTTGGATCTCTGATCGAGTGTAGATCAATCTCTTGAAGGATTGGTCGAACCTAGAGATGAGTTCCAGCCCCTAATGCACCGTCACAAGAGGAAAAACACCATAAAGAGATAAAATCTCAAAATAGAACTCTAATTAATTGAAAATAAGCATTGTTAGTACAATGAGGCCTAACATCCTTATATAGAGGAGTTGTGTTAATCCCTAAGAAGCAAAACTTACAAAGATTGGAGTAATACTATAGAAGATAAGAAACTAATATTAACTCTTATTATATTAAAATATGTAATAATATCCCTAATTAAATAGATATCATGTTGGGCCTATGGATTGGGCCCAATGCGCGGGCCGACCCATGGTCTGGCTTACATCACGATCAGCAAGGTATTCCTCCATTATAAACTCTTTGTTGTTTAAGTAACTTGTTTTTTATATGAGGTTATTCTTTGAAGTTTGAACATAGTTGATCTTTTATTCTTGAATGAATCTTGATAAAATTAGTTTATGACTTTTTTTTATAAGCTTTACGTTGGTTTCTAAGTTGGCATAACTGAACTACATGAATCCATATGGAAAAATTGATCATTCCTATTCTTTTCTATTAATGCAGCAATACAGGACCTTTTGAAATGCGGAGACTGTTACATACCCCTATACTACTTACTGCTACAAAATAAATATATAGTCCATTATACTACAATATTCTGAATTTTCTGGAATTTTTTCGACTTTTTTTAAAAACTATTTCAAATCATGTAGCTATGCCGCTACCGCTACATAGCATTTTAGAGGCGGGGCACTATTTTCTTCCTTGGTGGAAAGAATGAATGACTACACCATTCATGAGGCATATTGGAAAGCAATTCGTACGGAGTAGATGCTTAAAAGGTCTCATTTGGTGAAAGTTACGACTCAAGAAGAACAATCGCCACAAATCCAGCAAAGCATGTTGAGGAAACTAGTGACATAGGATATGCAAACGGAGAAACCAAAACAAGACTCAAAAGATTCCACATCTACACTTGGCCTTGAAATTTCTCTTATGAGTAATGATAATCAAGAAGTGCAAACACCAACGAAAGAAGAACAAGTTGTTATTCCCTACATAAATTCTCATACTGATTTTGTCTTTGGGGATCAACCATGGAAACTTAGAGATGAACAATGCATAGTTAGTTTTGTAATTTGATGGAGCAGGTACCCCCAAATAAAGCATCAAACGGCTTAATTGCATATCCATTTAGAGTTCGACTTTGAAGACAAATGATGCATCAAGATTACTTTAAGTTGGAAAAGAATATTGCATAGAATTTCCGCAATGTGCGTCAAAGCTCAAGCTTAGCCAATGGATCAAAAGTTTGTTCAATTGATAATTGATGCGAAGAGGGTACCGACATAGGGCGGGCAAAAACGGAGAGATCAAAGATGGAAGGTGGGGGAATACGTCACAAAAATCTTGATAATATTGGCCTCACCACAAACTTCCCAGCGCGGGCGAGAAGAAAAAGAAACTCTGGAGAACTCCAAGATCACTCAAAAACAAATTTTACATTAATTCAGTCTAAATAGCCAAAGAGGCTTTACATCACTTATATAGGAAAATAATAAAACCTAAAACTAATGAGGACCATTCAAACACATTGATAGCCATAATTAAAACATCCATAAACACAATTTAAAACATGAATAAACAAATGATATCCTAAATAGACTAAGATGGGTGGGCTAGGCCCAAAGGCATGTCGACCCATGGGGAACCACGGGTCTAGATGTAGCAAGGGCCCACAAGTGGACCCCTTCCAAGTATATTAGAATTATATTATTTCTATTATTAGTAGATTTCTAATTTCATTATTATTAGGGAGTATCCATAATTAGAATAGGGTTGCTTAGGCACTATGTTATATTTCCTATTTATATAACATTGTAAGGAACAATTATTCATAGAGTTTGGAGCTAATAATATTTCTGTGGGATTCATCGTTGGAGGCTTTGTCTTCTTCATGAGATTGTATCTATGGAATCCCTATTATGCCAAGGCACTCACTTTGATGGCAAATCCTACCCTAGGATTGCATCAATAGGTATCGGAGTCGAACGGTCCATCGTGGTCGTCTAGCGTGATTACCCTTACCTCTCCACTCCACCTTACCTCGACCCATCTCTGCCACCCTCTGCCATACCTATTACCATCACAGTCCACTTATCTCTGGACCCAGACTCCCGTCCACTACCACCAACCCAACTGAACTCTACCCACCATCATCGGTCACCCCTTTTCATACTCAATCAAAACCTAGTCCCCGAACACAACTCCCTACTTCTGGCCAAACCCAATCCCCTCACCAATCATCGATCCCATCTTCACGACATCCAGCCTCACTCACCCCAGACACACAAACCCCAATCCACTTTGTCTACCAAAATCCATCTCCAAAACCCCTATGACATTCCCAGAGGCCCCACCGTGTACTTCCCCACCACAGTCTCACCATCAATCACCAGAAAACCCAAGTCTCAGCCCTAATTTCCAAAAACACTCCCTTTCAACATTCCCCTTCCCCACCTTTGTCCGTCCCAACCCTAGCGAGAGCACCAAAAATAAAAATAAAAAAAAGGAAAGCAAGAAGGAGGAGTATCTATTGAAGAAAAGCGTACCTGGTCAACAACCTCTAGCAGTTTGTCGCCCGCCGGCGCAACATCGGTGAAATCAGCACCAAGCCATCAGCCACCCTACACCCTTTGCGCATCATCACAGAGGCTCCTCATCTTCGTGGCTCTCTGACATCTCGGTTTGGACAAAGCAAGAAAGACAAAAAAAAAAAAAAAAGAAAGGGGGGTGTTTTCAAGCCCTGCAACATGAAACACGACTAAAAAACAAAAAGGAGACCTGTTTTCAAGCATTGGGTCAGATCTATTCAGTTTTGACCCACTTGCAAAAGAAAGTCCAACTTGTCTACAATTCCAATCAACTAATATTATCCCGATATCAATAACATTCAATTAACGATCAGAATTTCTTTTCGCAATTTTGGAACCATCTAAAGCCCGATTTTCAATCCGTCTTCACCATTGACTTTGTGGAGTCCATATCTACTCATCAGGTAAGTCAGTTTTAATTTTTCATTAAACAAAAAAAGATGCCTCCTAAGAAGCAAGTTGAGATCGAATCTTCATCTTCTTCACTTGAAGATTTGACTAGTGCCATTAGAGAATTATCCGTAAAAGTTGATGGCATGCAAACCACCCTGCAACAACTGGAAACGAGGGTGACAACTTTAGAAAATAATTAGCGTATGAATCACAATCATGATGATGGTAAAAATATTCGAAATCAACGAGATCCACTAGTTAATAATCCTGATTTAGATTTAAGGACTAAATTCGTGATTCTCGAATATGATGAAAAATTATAGCCCACTGAATTTATGGATTGGTTAGTGTGTAGAGACTATTTTTGCACATAAACCAACGAATGAGGGCCACAAAGTTACACTGGTTGCTACTCGATTTCAAAATTATGCAGCAACATCATGGGCTAAATTACAAAAAAAATGAAGGAATCAGAATATGGTCCCCATTGAAACATAGAATGAGATGAAGAATACTTTGAAACAAAAATTCCTCCCCGTTAACTATGCCAGAAACTTGTGTTCAAGCTTTCAAAACTTAAAACAACGATCTAAGTCAGTTGTTGAATACTCTGAACAATTCCTGACTCTACATGCTCATTGTGGCTTGAATAAAGATGATGATGTGATTGTTGATCGATTTTTCAATACACTAAGAATCAACATTCAACACATCCTTGCATTTCAAAATTTTGACAATGTTGATGAACTCATCCAACGTGCCATCAACGCCAAGGGTATTGTAAATCATGAGGTGCAAAAACTCAGTGCATCTAAACCAAGTGGTTCATGTGGAAAGATTTTTGTAAAGTCTGGAAGTCAGAATAGGATGATTTGTTTTCATTATCGACAGCCCAGGCATTGCACAGCAGAATATCCAAAAAGCATACTTCTAATTGAGACTGAAAGTGATAAGAAAAATACCACCAAAAGTGATGCATAAGATACTCCAAATGATTCTAAAGGGAATGAAAGTAGAAAGATTAAAATAGTGGATCCCATAGAGGAAATTAACATGCGCTCATAGTCATCAAAAAGACTCAGCAGACCGAAGGAAAGAAATAGTTGCACAATAATATTTTTCTCTCACAAGGTACAATCAGTGGAAAATAATACATAGTTGTAATTGATAGAGGTAGTTCTAAAAATATCATCTCTCAAGCCTTAGTGGATCGTTTGAAGTTTAAGGTTCAAAAGCATTGTCCCTATTTTGCTAAGTGGCTAATGACAGGTGATGAAATGCAAGTACGATATGCATGTCTAGTTACTTTTGTTATCTACTAATAGATAGAGCTGATATCTTATTGGGACATCCGTGGATCTATGACAAGAACAAAACTCATAACATGCGCAACAACACATGTATTTTTGCTCACAATGAAAAGCATGTCACGCTTCATCCTATGAAGCCTAAACTACCCAAACAAGGATCACAAACCCGTATTACTAAGGACACGCTTCACGTACATAATGTCTTCCGATGCAATACCAAGCCATACCAAATTCGTGTTCTAACTCTTTTCCAACCTAAGGGGAATGATGCAGCAAGGGCCCATAAGTGGTCCCCTTTCAAATAAATTAGAATTATACTGTTTTATTATTAGTAGATTTCTAATTTCATTGTTATCAGAGAGTTTCTATTATTATATTAGGGTTGCTTAGGCACTATATTATATTTCCTATTTATATGACATTGTCAGGAACAATTATTCATAGAGTTTGGAGTTAATAATATTTTCTATAGGATTTATCGTTGGAGGCTTTGTCTTTTTCCTGTGATCGTTTGTATGGAAACCCCATTGTGCCAAAACACTCATTTTGATTGCAAATCCTACCCCAGGATTGCATCAAGTCTGTCTTGCATCAATAGTTGACCCATGCGAACATTTACCGGACTCGATGTCAAAGTTCTTTTCAAGCCGGAAAGAATGATGCGGATAGACCTCCATGGACACGTGTAGGGGCAAAGTAGATTTAGGGTTTTTATTTAGTAATTATATGTCATTAGATTTTTATTTCATCAAATGGATTATAATTAAGATTAAGTTTCCTATATTATTTAGTTTCCCAGTTAAATTAGGTTTCTTAGGCTCTAAGTTTTCTTTTATCATTTTTATAGCATTGGAGAGAAGAATTATTCAGAGTAGATTAATTGATTTTGGATTTTTACATTGAGGTGCATCCTCGTTATAGTCTTTGTGGAGACGTTTGAAAAAACCTTGGACACGTACTTCGGCATTTCCTACGAGTCCTAACCATAGGGCTTGCATCAAAATGATTGTAGCACTTGACAATACCACAAAAAGATAAACCTTCCTTGTACAATTGTCTGATTCTTGGCACACATAACAACTAAATTCTAAGTTCAAGTTTCTAACCTTCATTTGCAAATCATGAATCTCTTTCAACATTTGCTCACTCTGAAACACAATGAAAAAGCATTAATTATATATGTCCATAATCAAACTCAATATGCAGGGAGAAAATGAAAACAAAAACCTTTCTTTCTAGCACACGACTTAGTCCCGCTTCAAGGGTTTTTTCTAGTTGGTGCAATTCTTCAATTGTTAATTCTTGGAGTTGTTCACCCCTCATCTGCCTGCAATAGATGGTACAATCTTCGAATGTTAATTTCCATTTGATGCATCACCACGCTCAACTAGGATACATATATCTAGCTGTAAAATAAGTAACAAAGTTCCAATACCTGAGAAGTTGGCCTTTTTCTGCTACCTGTTTGCTCAGCTCGGTGTGATGACTGTTGTCAAGCTGCAAAATGGCATGAAAAATTTCATTTCCATTAAAAAAAGGTAAAAAAAACAGTTTCTATAAAATCTACTGATATCACTACTTGCATCGTGTAATAGTATCCATCGTTTAAACAACCCCAATTAAACAATAAAAATTTGGAGGTTGCCTAAGTCTCCTAGTAGGTCTGCAACTATTGTAGTACCAACGCTCAGTACTTCAACTAATGGGTGCAAGCTCATTTCTGTTTTTTGAAGTGCTTTTGGGAAGCTCTTGTTTGTGGGTTTTCTTCTCATTTGTGTTGTGTCATTTTCTAGCAGTCTCAATCTTAGTAGTAGTCTGTAGTTTTGTTCCTTTCCTTCTTGTAACTTCCCCTTTCTCTAGCAAAAAATAAAATTTAAAAAACTAAAAGAGCTAAATTGTGGTTTTGGAACAAAAAATTATGTGACCAAGTAGGTTACCGAAGACAGATTTGATGTGACCTGGCTACAATAGGTAAGGGTTAACTAGATCTCATTGTCGAAACTGATTTCCTTTCAGTTTACTAAATGCAAGGACCAAGCGGTTGGAGGATGAAAAGTGCTTCCATAAGTAGCCTATAATTTATAAGAAGCTTACTTGCAACGCAAGAGAAGGTCGTTCAACTTCAGGAAGATTCTTAGAATGCATGTTGTACCTTTCTATAGTCTCCTTCATGCTTCAAAGGACAAAGAAAAATTGAAAAGCTAGTAAGAGCTTATATTTATCCAGTATCAGCATTAGAGAAAGGATCATATTTGTTGAATAATCAGTCATATTCATATTTAAAACAAAAAAAATAAATAAATAACACTCACACTTAAGTACACATAATGAATCGTCAAGGTCACATATATAAGCATGGCTCATGACTCACATTTTTCTTTCTACAAGACTCATACAAGAAGATAAATAATAAAATTGTTTGAGATGCTGAATTAATAAAAAAGAATACAAGATATTATAAGATACCACGTACCAATCCAGAAGCTTAAATTGACAGGTGGAAGGCTCAAATAGGTATATGAAGCCATGACAAACCCATTATTCAGGCGATGTGGGATGTGAGACTTTTTCCCAACACTACCCCTCACGTGTAGGCCAACAGATTCCATGGAATGACCTGCCATGTAGGCTACACAAGAACGACATCTGCTCTAATACCATGCAAGATATTATGTACCAATCCAAAAGCTTAAGCTGATAGGTGGAAGGCTCAAACAGGTTTATGAAGCCATTACTTAGGTGATATGGGATGTGGGACTTTTTTCTAATAGATATATCATAGTCAATCTTCTTCTTCTTCTTCTTTTTTTACTTTTTTTTGCCCTTCTTTCTTTTTTTTAAGAGATGATATCATTAAAAATGGATACCATATATTTAAGTAAATTACCTATTCTCTTTTATAATTAAGAATGAGTTAATTCAGTGAAGAAACATAAACTTCGATTAATGGTTTTCCCACTTTTTGGGAGCTCATCAAGATCAATCAAGATGTTTTAAAGATCAGTCATAACAAAATAAAATTTACAGCATACCAATCAATATGAGTCTTTTAGTTATGATTCCAAACATATGGGCGCACCATTAAATCCCCCAAAGCTGATGGAAATCCTAACTGTTTGGCAAGGAACTCTACAACTTGAGCTGTAGAAGGAAAACAGGCACTAACAACCCATTGGTGAATATGACAATCTATTGAGATGGAACAGAGAAAAAGTGGGGTTCTTGCAACAAAAATACCATTAACTAAGTGTTAATGGACTTTGCAGCTACAAACATGACATTCACATCCTCATGGCTAAATAAGGAAGCAGCTACAAACGTGACATTTGCATCGTCGTGGCTAAAAAGGAACTGAAATGCCTTGAGTTGCATGAGAACAAGTATGTGTCAGAATTTCATCTCCTTAGAAGTCCATGATTCAGTGAACTCCAAAACAAAGGATTCATAAATTCAGTAAAAATTGGAATAAACTTATATAAATTCTTGTTTAAAAATAATATCAATAACAAAAAGGAAAAACAATATGTTATAAACTATTGAAGAACATTAATCTTATAGTTTGACATTTAAATTAGCACTAGATGTGAAAATTTAACTAACCAAGTGCATCTTTCCATAGTATCGTGGTTATCTTATTGAGTATATTTATTAAAGCATAACCAAAACATTCACTCAAATTAAGAAACCTAATCACAGAAAAGAAAAAGAAAAAAAAATGTAATTAGATAATAACACTAGCCTAATACAATCCAAAACTAATCTAACCATAATCCATGATGAACTTGTCATTTCCATACCTAAGTCTCTAAATTATTATCTACTACTCCTGAGTCATTCTTCTATTGTAACGTTCAGTAACCTAATATGAGTAATTGCCTAATTAAATTGTATTTTTGCTAATTAAGCTTCGTTAGAGTCTAGATATGTCTGTTCAGCATTAAGATCGCATGTACAAAGTATCGTCGGGTTTCGAGCTCGTTTGGGCATAGTAGGAGGGTAGTTTGTAATTCTTAGAAGGATAGAAGCCCTTTTTCATAACTTAGCATTTTTTGAGATTTTGGGTTCATCAGATAGCTCTCCTAATTCCAAGACCTTAACTCTTCTACCCCGTACTGAACCGAATCTATTTAACCCACCTAATACCAGATCCACTAAAATAAACTCTTATTTGTAATTTCTATAAATCCATTCTCTTTATAAACCCAAACCCCCCATCTCATTCTTTTTTTCTCCTCTTTCCCTCCTCTTTTTCTCTTCTTCCTCACTCACCTCACTTTCCACCATCGGATTTCAAACCACCGAATCGTCGGATCTTCACTCCCACCTTCTTCCCCAATATTCCCTCAACTCGTGGATGGCATTTCATCTTCTTCCTCCAACCACCAAGCTCTAGGTAAGCTTCTAACCTTCCTATATCTAGGTCATTATGGTTTTTTATATTAGAAAGTGTCTAGCTTGCTCATTGGACTCCTTTCTTTGCATTTGTAGGGTGGTTTGGCTGTGGGTTGAGTCTCTTCTTCGTGAGAGCTCCGTTTGGGCATTGTGAGACTAGGGTATCTTCTATTTTCACCTCTTTTCATCTAAGGCTAGTTGATATACATTTGCTTCTAATGAAATGCATGTCTTATTATTGATTCTAGCATTATTGTTTCATTTAGATGGTTTGCCCCTTTTTAAATGGAAAAATGGTTATATATACTAGGTTTAGATGTGATCTTGCATAGAGGATTGAATGGAGTGATGGAGGTCGATTTATGTGTGGAATGGAGAGGGCAATGCCCTATTTTAATGTAGGTACAATGGGAATGGAATGTAGGGAATTGGATTCCCAAAAATGGAAAAACTAGGGACTCCCCATCGGATTGGTCCCAGGCCTAATCAATCAGACCACTGCCCGATCGATCGAAGCTAGAACCAATTGGAGCCAAGAACATTGATCTGATCGATCGGGTCTTTGCCCGAACGATCAAATTGAGGCTCTACCTCGAAGATGGGTTTTGGTTTGTGGGCCAATGTAGTGATAATCAATGGTTTCTTTGGGACCCACATTTATCCTACATACATATTATAGCTTTGTTTCAATTGTGGGACCCCATTTGACCCATATTTCAATAAATCATCTTAAATTACAATGTAAGAGGTGTATTTGGGCGTATGTACCTTTTACGAATCACTTGATTGGTGTACAGTGGACAATCTACGTTGCACTTGGTTGAAATAAGAGTTGGGGCTTCACATCTTGGACATTTGACTTTAAACACCTCAAACTCATTTCAATCTTGGTTCAAGTAAGAGATGTTGTGTACGCGAGCTGTGGTGGATTAACCAGGAGCGGTTTGGTATACACCTTGGTCTTTAGGTTGCATCTTCGCATGTTCTCATGAGGTACACTCGATGTACATTGTCCTTAGATTGTACTCTTGCATTTAGATTTAGACAGTGGAGAGGCTTGGCATTGTGGGTACTTGGTTACCAAAGGATAACTCGTATTGTGTATGTTCTAATTATGATTCGAGAGTAATTTCTCATTTATTGATCCTCTGTGTATTCGCAAGAATCCAACCCATTTCACTTTGACTTAGGATTTGAGTCCGAGCGCCTCTAAGTTTTGGTCTATAAATATACACATATATCTTAAGGCCTATTGACGACTGCAGCAAATTAATATTGAATGGGTGATCTCCATAATTAACAGATTGCTTGGTATCCAATATATTGACAGGCTCCGCCCGATATTGACAGGATCAACCCCCTAAATTGACATTAAAATGCTTTCCAATGAATTGAAAGGTCGACCGCCCTATTGGTTGGACTTATGTGCTCACTTGTGTATAATGGATTAGGATTCGTATCTTCTTCCTTATTGTTTACTATCTCTTATCATATGATTAGATTGTTTCTACTCACATTCGTACTGTTTGTTTATTATAGTTTATGTTATCGTCTTGCTAACTAGTCATAGTCTGATGATATTGTAATAGTACATAGGTACCGATCCTTTCTACCTGAAGGAGGAGGCGCACGGTGAAGTGTTTCAAGCGCTTGAGCCACCTGACGAGCCCATGTGGGGTGCAGATGACAATGTCGGACCCGTCTAGCCTTGCACATGAGTGATCCTCATTAAGCTGACTTCATTTTAGGTTTTATTGGGTTTATTCAATTTGGGGCCCGAGTTTTTAGTGGGCTTGTAAGTAATATACTTTGTTAACTTTGAAACCTTAACCTTAAATCCAGTATCTTTTGTTGTGCATACTCTATATTGTATTTTGATATTAATTCCTAGACAACTCTTCCGCAAAATATTGGTATTCGTTTAGTTTCATGAACTCACTGCGACTAAGATCCTGTGTGGGATTGATTAGGAGTCACGTGTTGTTTTAAACATGAAAAATTTTTGATTGGCCCCTAATCTCACGCTTTACCCCGGATAATGATTTGGAGGCGTGACATCTCCCATTTCATATATATTTATAGGGTTTTCAATATCCTTTCATATAATATATTTGATTCTGCAGAGAGTGCCATATCCTTGTTAGTGCCATAGTAAGAGTGTGTTGTCAATTTCGTGTCCCGAGTCAAGTCCAAGTCAAATATGCATCAATGAAGATCAAGGAAGACCAGGTAACATCAATGAAGTTCAAGCAAGATCAAGGAAGATCAAGATCAATCAAGTCTACTATCCCGAAGATCTTCAATGAGTGCTAAGGTAATATTGACCCTTAGTAAACCCTAGAAAAATGATTGAAAAAACTTCCCACAATTGATTTTGTACATAGCTATGGTTTGGATCATGGCTAAGCCGATAATCTCATGGCTCACTCTCTAGAGAACAGAATTTGAATTTTTGATCTTCGATTGGCCTTACAACTACACTATAAAATTCCTACGGTTAAGTCGTAGTGTGATTTAAAGCTAAACCGTAGAGTTTACAGGCCATCTTCCAGAAAGAGAGATTTTGGCCATTTTGCCTATGGTTGATCTTGCGGCTAGGCCGTAAGACCTTTTCAGCCAAGCCGTAGAATAATTTACGGCTATGCCATAACATCTACAGACCACTTTTTGGAGCAATATTTGGCAAATTTTAACTTACGACTAACCTACGACTAACCCGTAAGGTCCTCATGGCTAAGACATAGCAGGATTTAAGACTAAGTCGTAAGCCTTACCGTAAGAAGGAAAAACAGTGAATCTGGGTCAAACTAGCCGTTGCATTTTGTCTGGGCATACGGCAAAGCCATAGACCAACTTTTTCTTAGCCGTAAATCCAACCGTTGGAATTGCTCTATATTTAAGAGAAGCATTCTTTTCCTCCCTGATGTCGAACCATTCTTGAGAAAAATACCTTCATAGTGTCTGAGCCCTTGCACCCTTAGTGAAATCTGTACTAAAGCTCCAACTACCGTCTTCTCTTCCAAATTAAATTGATATTAATGTTCTGAGAAGAGTAGGTAAGCAATGAGGAAAGCTTTAAATTCAATCTTGAAAAATCCTAGCTTTCCTAAACCCAAAAACCTCTTCCCTTGGCTAAGCACTCATTCGAAGATCATCATCTCCAAGGAGCAAGCTCAAGAGGTCAAAGCTTGGAGATCTTCTGTCAAGCTTTAAGAACCCCATTCAAACCCAAGGTATTTAAGCTATTTGTCTAGGTGTTATTTCTGACTTCATTTCTCTGTTGTATATGGTTGAAGACAAACCACCACATCAAAAAGTGCTGTAGTTGGTGGAATAAATCTAGGATCAACCACCTGATCAAAATCCAGTTGGTGTGGAAGACAAACCACCGAATAAAAAAAATTGTTGCAGGAGCTATACTTGTGTACCTACCTCATCTTTAGTGGAACCAAGAGAGTTTGCTCTTGAGAGTGGATGTAGGTATAGGACCAAACCACTATAAACTTTGTGTCTAGTGGATTGCCTTATTTTATTTTGTGATTGATGCTGCTTAGCCTTATACTCGTGTTAATCATCTCTTTTATTCTTAATCATCTTAGCATCCCTCTTGATCAAACATGTGGCTCTATAATATTGATTGCATCATTGGGTTGCACTCTAAAGTAGCATTATAATTAAAATTTTTAAATAGTCCTATTCACCCCCTCCAGTATTTGCTGAGATCTAGTTGTTTCACTTTCAATTGGTATCAAAGCCAAGTTACTTCTTAAGGGTGTAATAGTCTAAAGTAGATCCTACAGCTAGATTCACCATGAATCTTGATGGAAGCTCAGTTACCTGGCCTCCTCTCTTTGATGGAACAAACTACGCCTTCTGGAAAGCCCGTATGACAGCATTTTTGAAATCAATGGACTGGGCTGTCTAGGTGGCTGTAGAGAATGGCTGGTCAGAACCCACTGAAGAATTGACTGTAGATGGTATCAAAACCACTGGACTATTGGATCTAGCAAAATAGTCTGCTAATCACAAAACCCTTAGACAAAACAATGCTAGAGCATATAATGCTATTGTGTGTGCCATAAATCAAGAAGAGTCTAAAAAGATCATGACAACTACTAATGCAAAACAAGCCTGGAGAATTCTTGAAGTTACTTATGATGGCACCTCTGTAGTCAAAAGATCTAAACTTCAAATGCTCATAAGTCAATTTGAAAATATTTGTATGGAAGAAAATGAAATATTTACAAACTTTCATACGAAGCTCATGAAAACAGTGAATGAAATGTAGGCTCTGGGTGAAACTATTCCGGAAGGAAAAATTTGTAGTAAAATCTTGAGATCACTTCCGAAAAGATTCCATCCCAAGGTAACCTCTATAAAAGAGCACAAGGATTCTAAACAAATGAAAATTGAAGATTTAGTGGGATCCCTTCAAACCTTTGAACTAAAATTCAACAATGACAAAACGAAATCAATTGCTCTAATCACTTCTCACACCACCTCTTCCTCCAAAGAAGACATAGGACTAACTAATGATGATGATAATGAAGATGTGGCTCTTTCGGCTAAAAGATTTTTGAAACACTTTAAGAGAAAGAGAGTCAAACATTACAAAAATGAAGTTAATAATGATAAACACAAAGGTCGATCAAGTTCCCTCCCTAGAAGTAAGTCTAAGGAGCCCATGTGTTACAAGTGTAAGAAATATGGACACATATCTACCGATTGTCCACAAAAAGGGAAATACAAAAAGAAAAATCTAATAGCCACCTGGGATGATTCATCTGAATCAAATTCAGAATCAGATGAATCACGTCAAAATGAACTAGACAATTATACTGTTCTGATGACTACTACTACTACATTCAACTTCTCTGAGGAAATAATTAAATCTGAAATATTACATGAAGAAGCCTCAGGAACTAGGTCAGAAAATGAATATGAAAATTCAAGTGATGAGGATAATTACAACACAACGGATTCCTATGAACTGCTTTATGAGGGAACATGTAAACTAGTTAAAGCTGTAAGTAAGCAACAAAACAAAATTAAAAACTTGAAAGAAAGGGTTGACAGTATCAATTATGAAAAGAAAAAATTAATCAAAGAACTTGAAAGAGTAAAAGCCCAGTTAACAACAGAAACAAAAAATGTAATCAAATTAAGAGAACATGAAAAAGCACTTTGGAGGTTGAAACATGAAAACAATGTTCTCCGCAATGAAGTGACTGATCTGAGACGATATAAAGAAAAGTATGAGTATAGGTTTACCCAAAATGATAAGAAGTACATAAGACTATTTAAACTTGAGAAATCTTATAAGGACATGACTGGCCTTGGATATAACAAAAATGTTAATCAGTCTCCAAGTCCCGCAACTGCATTTGTCAAAAGTGTACTAGATAAGGAAGATACCGGTGTCAAAAACATTTTGGATAAAGCTTCTACTAGTACTCATACTGTTTCATCAAATGTCATCTGTCACTATTGTGAAGAAAAAGGTCATTTCAAAGTAAAGTGCAAATTGAGAAAAATTCATCATAACACAATTCCAAATTGTGAGAAAAACACTAAAAAGAAAGTTGAACCTGAAAACAGAATGTTGAAGTCACAAATAAAAATTAAAACAAATTATTGTAACAAGTTCCCTTTGAACCAAAAGATGAAAACCTGTTAAAAGAAGTTCAGAAGTTAATAAAACAATTTGAAATGTACAAAAGAGATAAAACAAAAATTGAATTTGACACCTTTTCACCAACATAAAATATATCAGGTGAAACATCAAAAGCTTGTTGGAATCCCCACTTCTAGAACATCTAGGTGGATACCTAAGAACAAAAATCTGCTGGTCCATACAACCTTTAAAGCTGGAGGTCAATCAAAATGGTATCTGAACAGTAGATGTTCAAGACATATGACTAGTGATAAATCATATTTTTCTAAGATGATTGATTTTGATAGTGGCACTATTACTTTTGGAGATGGCAGTACTGCCAAAATTATTGGTAAGGGGACTTTAAATGTCCCAAACCTACCAGCTTTTGAGAATGTACTATGTGTTGATGGTTTGAAACATAATTTACTTAGCATATCTCAAATTTGTGATAAAGACTATACTGTCAACTTCAGTAGTCATAGTTGTGAGATCTCAAATAATGGAAAGATAATTTTGAGAGGTCTTAGAACTACCGACAACTGCTATATGGTAGGTAAATCAAGTTCTTTATCTCCCGCTTCTTGCCTGCTGACCAATACCGATGAAGTTAAGTTGTGGCATCAAAGACTTGGGCATGTAAACTACAGGGACTCATCCCAGCTTAACAAATATATTGAAGGACTGCACAAGATCAGTAGACAAAAAAAGACAATTTGTGGAGAATGCCAATAAGGAAAACAAACTAGAAGTGCCCATAAAAATGTGAATGCTATGAAAACTTCCCGGCCTTTAAAACTTATTCATATGGACCTGGTTGGACCAACTAGAAGAGAGAGTCGAGGTAAGAAAAGATACTTTCTTGTTATGGTAGATGAATACTCCAGATTCACTTGGGTTGCATTCTTGAGAGAAAAATTTGAAGCCTTCGAAGAATTTTAAAGGATAGTGAAACAAATTCAAATTGAAAAAGGCACTTTAGTAGCCCGAATCCGGAGTGATCATGGTGGAGAATTTAAAAATGATCAGTTTGACAAGTTCTGTGATAAATATGGTATTCACCATAAATATTTAGCCCCTAAAACTCCTCAACAAAATGGAGTGGCTGAAAGAAAGAATTGAGTCCTCCAAGACATGGCCACAGTCATGCTCCACAGTAAAAATCTTCCTAGAGACTTGTGGGCCAAAGCAGTCAATACCATCTAATACATCGTTAACCAAGTCTATCTTAAGATTGGTAAAAATTAGACAGCCTATGAACTATGGTATGGAAAGAAACCAAATGTCAAATATTTTAAGATTTTTGGAAGCAAATATCATATCCTTAAAGATAGAAAACAATTGAGTAAATTTGACTCGAAAAGTGATGAAGGAATATTCTTCGGCTATTCGACACAGAGTCCGGCCTATCGGGTTCTAAAGTTGAGAACCGGAGTCATCCAAGAGTCAATAAATGTTATCATAGATGATGAATCCACAATATCAGATGATGTTGATGATGCGGAAGCTCCTTTGGTGATTGAACCCACACAATCCATGGTAAAAACTGATACACCTACTTCCACTGAAAATTTGGTTAATATAAAGGACCATCCTATAAACCAGATTATTAGTGATCCATTATCAGGTGTAAAATCTAGGAAACAATTGGAGAATATTATAAGTCATCTGTGCTTTACCTCTATATTAGAACCTACTTACGTTGATGAAGCTTTTTCTGACAATGATTGGATAAATGCTACGCAAGAAAAATTGAACCAATTTACAAAAAGTGATGTTTGGTACCTAGTTCCAAGATCAAAGGATAAAAATGTGATAGGCACTAAATGGATCTTCAAAAATAAAATTGATGAAAATGGTGTCATTGTTAGAAACAAAGCAAGATTGGTAGCACAAGGATACTCTCAAATTGAAGGTATTGACTTTGATGAAACTTTTACTCCAGTTGCTCGTTTGGAATCTATTAGGATTTTGTTGTCTATAGCTTATTACTTAAAGCTCAAATCATATCAAATGGATGTCAAAAGTGCTTTCTTGAATGGAATTTTGAATGAAGAAGTACACGTTGAACAACCTAAAGGTTTTGTGAACCGAAAATTCCCTCATCATGTGTTTAGATTAAAGAAAGCTCTTTATAGTCTTAAGCAAGCACCACGTTCTTGGTATGAAAGACTAACAAAGTTTTTGCTAGAAAATGATTTTCAAAGGGGTAGTGTTAATAAAACACTATTCATCCAAAAGACAAGGGATTTTGTCTTAATAGCTCAAATATATGTAGATGATATCATATT
Organism: Sextonia rubra; assembly: GCA_037013555.1. Lineage (NCBI taxonomy): Eukaryota > Viridiplantae > Streptophyta > Magnoliopsida > Laurales > Lauraceae > Sextonia > Sextonia rubra. The sequence continues at coordinate 57,465,951 of JASUAD010000006.1, read as the reverse complement.
TGGTTTTACTTGTGGCGAATCGACTGCTTAATTCGCAAATCTAATGCAATCTAAATTTGAAATGAGTATGATTGGGGAACTAAACTTCTTCTTAGGTCTTCAAGTCAAACAATTACATGATGGAATCTTCATTTCCCAATCTAAGTATGCAAAGGAACTGGTAAAACGATTCAGTCTAATTATTGGAAAACATGTCAATACCCCTATAAGCACAACAATCAAACTTACTAAGGATGCTAATGGTAAAAGGGTTGACTCAAGCCTATATAGAAGTATGATTGGTAGCTTGTTCTACCTGACTGCAAGTAGACCAAACATAGCCTTTAGTGTGGGAGCGTGTGCACAGTATCAATCTGATCCAAAAGAATCCCATCCGACTGCTGTAAAAAGAATCATCAAATATATTGCAGATACAATTGCATATGGTCTGTGGTATTCTCATGACTCATCATCCTCCATTGCTAGATACTCAGATGCAGATTAGGCAGGAAACTTAGATGATAGAAAATCCACAAGTGATGGTTGTTTTTACGTTGGAAATTGTCTAGTAGCTTGGCATAGTAAAAAGCAGAATTCCACATCTCTTTCCACTGCAGAAGCTAAATATATTGCCGCCAGAAGTTGCTACTCCCAACTTCTGTGGACGAAGTAGATGCTTATGGACTATGGTATTAAGCAAGGAACAATGAGCTTGTATTGTGATAACACTAGTGCCATACATATTTCTAAAAATCCAATTCAACACTCTCGCACAAAACATATTGATATTCGACATCATTTCACTGGGGAATTGGTAGAAGAAGAAACCATTGTGCTTGAATATATTCAAACTAAAAATCAACTTGTAGACATATTGACCAAGCCCCTAGATGCCTTAAATTTTGAAAATTTGAGAAAATCTATTGGTGTTAATTTGATTATTGATTGTTATTCTTGATTGAGTTTTGTGCACTGACAAAGACCTACGGCTAAGCTGTAGTTCATATTACGGTAGAGCTGTAACATTTCTTACGGTTAAACTGTATCTGCACACGTTTTTACCTTACAACTCAACTGTAAGGCCATTACGGGGCCATACAGCTGAATGTCTTCCCTCTTTTTTGTGCGCCCAATTCTTATTTAAGCCTGCTGACTTTTTTTTTTCTCATTTTGCGTTTGAGTCGTCTGACTCTACCCTAGGTTTTTTCCTCTTCCTTCCTTCCTCTAGCTCTCTGCATCAAAGTACTATAATCTCTCTCCTTGCCTCTGACGTGACTTTATCTCTTCTTCTTCTTCACTGTGTCGTTTTTCCTTGTTCATCTAACTTGCCTGTTCTCTTCTCTCCTTTGCACAATTTTTTTATGATGGAATCACCCTCACTACTAAAATCATCGTGTAGGTATTTTGCTCTTCTCTCTTGGCATTTTGGATTGCTTTTTGGGTGTGTTCGTGATTCCCATTTCCTATACCTGCTGCTAGTTCTGTCATTATGCCTCCTAGGACCAAAAATGCATGCCCCTCTGGTAAGAGACCTAAATCCAATGGTGGTTCATCTAGACCTAAGCAAGACTCTCCACCATCTCCTAGAGTTCCGGTTCCAAGGGAACCTACTCGAGATAGATGTCAAGATGACTTCAACACACACGAGGAAACACCTCTGGGAAAAACCCAATTCTATTAATCAATCAAATCTGAGAAGTTCTTCTCTACAAAGCCATATATATAGTAAAACAATCTTAATAAGCAAGAAAACCCTAGGCTAAAAATAGAAACTTTCCTAATAATAATAATAATAATAATCCTAATCTAATTTGAAGAGGGGCTGAGAGGAGGCTGGGCCCTAGACTGCATCATCCTCCCAAGGTTGAAAGAAGAGTTCGTCCTCGAACTCGATGCTGCTTCGGATTGCCAATGTAAATGTGTTGAACATGAAGGACATCCTTTGTGGCAGCTTTCCAGGAATTCTTCTTTGGCGGTTGTGGTTTCTCAGGATGAAGAGTAACTTGCTGTCCACCATGCATGAATGTATAGGTGTTGTCGCGCATACCATGAGTTTCATTTTTATCATACATCCAAGGACGGCCCAATAAGATATCACCACTATCCATAGGTAGCATATCACACCAGATTGTATCCTTGTAAGTCTTACCAATGGCAAAAGTAACTTTGCAAGTATGTCGAACATGCGTTCGATCACCATTCATTAGCCATTTGACAAAATAAGGACGGTTATGCTTATAAACTTTCAATTGAAGGCGATCAACAAGAGCCTGGGAGATGAGATTTTCACAACTTCCACTGTCAATAACAACTGTGCAGTTTTGTCCCTGAATCATTCCTGTGGAACGGAAAATATTTTTGCGCAACCATTTATGCTCAACAGTTGGTGAAGCATCCTTGAGGACAATAAGAGCATCATCTAGGGGCTCTGCATCAGTGAAGTCAATGTCCGCAGTGTCAATATCCTTGGAATTGTCAATATCCTTAGGATCAGTGTCAATATCATCTCGGATATTGTTATCAGCACCTTCAATCTCAATTAGATGTATTCGCTTTGGACAATCTGCGGCGCGATGCCCATGCTGGTGACAATGGAAACAAACCATCTTATTTTGACCTTCAGTCCTAGCAAAAATCTGTCCATTAGATTTAGCTTCTTGTAGAGGGGAATTCTTTGGCTGAGCCCATTTGGATTTTTGTACTTGATGATTTGCAATTCCCTCAGCCTTGATAGCATGTTGGATGAGTTCATCGACATTATCAAAATGTTGGAAGGCAAGGATATGCTGAATGTCTAGTCTCAATCCATTGAAAAATCTATCAACTACCACGTCATCATCTTCATTCAAGCCACAACGAGCTTGCAGAGTCCAAAATTCCTCAGAATATTCAACAACTGTCTTGGACCGTTGGTTCAAATTTTGAAAACTGGAACGGAGATCTCTTGCATAATTGACCGGGAGGAATTTTTGTTTCAAAATATTTTTCATCTCAATCCATGTATCAACAGGGTCCATGTTCTGATTCCTCCGTTTTCTTTGCAATTCAGCCCACCAAGTTGCAGCATAATTACGAAATCTAGTGGCAATTAGTGTGACTTTATTGTGCTCAGTCATTGGCTTATGTGCGAAAATATTTTCCACGCACACTAACCAATCCATAAATTCCGCAGGCTGCAATTTTCCATCATATTCAGGAATCACAATTTTAATCCCTAATTCTCGATCAGGATTATTAACTGGCGGATCCCGGTGATTCCGAATATTTGCACCATCATCACGGTGGTGATGCACACGTTGAGTATGTTCCAGATTTGTCACTCTAATGTCCAATTGTTGCAGGGTGGTGTGCATGCCATCAACTTTGGCAGATAATTCCTTAATGGCACTGGCCAAATCTTCAAGTGAAGAATATGAAGCTTCAACATCCACTTGCTTCTTTGGAGGCATTTTGTTTTTTAATGCAAAATTGAAATTTGACTGACCTGATGTGCAGATCTATTCGTCAAAAGGACAGATTGGAAATCAGCTGAAGCGTACCCGGATTGAACTTGGGCCCAATACAGATTTTCCCGTCTCGTTCTGATGTGCAGGAAGATGGCCCAATCCAAATTTTCCGTCTCGTTCTGCGTGACAGGAAGATGAGGATAATAGGATAATAAAACTTCGATCGCCCTAGGTGCTTCAAACAGAGGCTGCAACGATGAGAGTGCTGGCGAGATGATGGAGATGGCGACGACGGACGATGGTGACGAAGGTGCTGCGAAGGCGGTGATGATGGTGGTGGCGATCGTCGAGCGCTACCTGCGGGCGACAGCGGGCGACAGAGATGGTGGCGAACGATGGGTTCCACAGAGACGGCAGCGAGCTGCAAAGAAGGTACACTGCTTTCTCTCTCTCGCTCTGCGTTCTCACTCTCTCGCGCTCTGTTTTTTTTTTTTTGTTTATTTTTTTCACTCTGGTTTGGGGAGGAGAAGGGTTGGCCGAAAAGTGGGTTTGAGGAAAAGAGCAGGGTGTGGGGTTTGGGCCGGCGATAATGGTTGGGTGCTCAGGAGGATTCGGGAGAAGATTTAGGGCCGACTGGGATGGCAGTGGAGGGCTGGGTATGGAGATGGTGGTTAGGAAAGGGATCGGTCGAGGTCGGGGCGGATTGGGGTCAACAGAGGACAAAGGGATTCGACAGAGGTTTCGGTTGGTCGGGATTTAGGGATTTGGGTCCCGGGGCTGTGGATTTGAAGAGGGATTTGGTGCGGGTTGGACTGAGAGGGGTCGATGGGGGTTGGATGGGTTCCGGCGAATGGGATTTAACAGAGGCGGGGTTTTAGGGTTGAATAGGGTTTCGGCTGGGGAGGGCCTGTTTTAGGAAAGTTGGGTATTGTGGATTTGGAAAGGGGGTTGGCTGGGATTATGGGATCTAGGTTTTTTTTGTGGAAGTGGATCTGTGTCGGTGCAGGATGAGGGTTAACGGATAGGGGTAGGGGATGGGGCGATGTGTAGATCTGGGGTGGGGGGACTGTGTCCACGGCAGGGAGATGGGATCTGGTGCTGAGGATTAGGGATGGACTCGGTCGTGGACGATTGCTGGAGCTGGACGAGGAAGGGGGTGGGGTGACAAATTCCGGGAACAACCAGAGGGCTCCCGGTGACTGGATCGGAGCTCTGATACCAATCTGATGCAGCCCTAGGGTTAGGGCTTGTGTGGAGGTGCCTAAGCACGTGTCCAAGGACACTTCGAACCGTCAAGATGACTTCAACACACACGAGGAAACACCTCTGGGAAAAACCCAATTCTATTAATCAATCAAATCTGAGAAGTTCTTCTCTACAAAGCCATATATATAGTAAAACAATCTTAATAAGCAAGAAAACCCTAGGCTAAAAATAGAAACTTTCCTAATAATAATAATAATAATCCTAATCTAATTTGAAGAGGGGCTGAGAGGCGGCTGGGCCCTAGACTGCATCAATCCCATTATTGTTAAACGTCGTGTAAATTTGCTTGCCATTTAGAAGTATGAGGTCCATTCCCTTATTTCCAGGGTTGGAGGGGAAAATATCCTCAAATTGGGTGGTCCTACTTATTCATCCATTGTCCGGACCATGTATGCATCTATCATGGAAGCATCTTTGGACAATCTATCTTTTGAGGTTGAATTCACGGATGGTACCGATGTCATCACTCCTGCTATCCTATCTGCACTTTTCTGTATCCCTCTGTCTGATGTGCCTCCCTCGGTCATCAAGGATTCACTTTCAGAGGATGACAAACGAACTATTACTATCACTTTATGCGAGCAGGAAACTCCTAGGAAGGAAAAGGGTTTTCTCCCCGCAACTTCATTACTTTCCCCATATCGGATTCTGCATGCGATCTTCACTTGTAATCTCTATCCCCGCAAGGGAAATTTCTCATACTTAACCCCATTCATGACTAACGTACTCTATTGTGTCCATATGGGTGTCAAAGTGTGTCTACATCTCTCATTTGTGCCTCTATCATTCGATTTTGGCACTTTCCGCATAGGAGCACCAATGCTTGCTTATTTGAGCATCTCATGACCCGTCTTGCATCCCAATGTGGGGTCTCTTTGCCCTCTAATGAAGCTCCCGAGTCTCATCCGGTATTTGGTACCATGAACATTCAAAATATGCGTTTCTCCAGGCAATAAGCAGCTGGCCCTAGCTATCCTAATTCTGGCAATAAAGATGACTCTCCAAGAGATATTCCTCGCCCTGCTCAACCTCTTGTATCCCCAGTCTAGTCTCCTCCTCTGCCTTCTTCCTCAGCTTCGCTTGAAGCCCAACTCGCAAGTCTTGAACAGCGGCAAGCAAAAATGGAGACACTTATGAAGAAGACCTTTCAGTATCTCTCCAAAATTTCCAAAAGTTGTCGGAGAGATGATGTCGCGATCCCTTCTCCCTCTCCTCCTTCAGACTACTGTTTGGCTGCGTGTTTGAGTTTAGTACTCTCTTGTGTGTTTAAAGGAGCTGTACTCTCTTGTTTTGTCTTGCTTTACCATGACTATGTAATTGACTGTGTGCTCAGCACACCACTGCTGTTATTCTTACTGCTTCCTTGGCTAACAATGTGTGCTTTTATTTCCTAGATCTTTTGATATAGTTCTTGGCATATGTTCTATTCCCTGTTCTGCTATCTCTTGTCAATTTTGTGCCACAAAGGGGGAGAACTACTAACTTTAGGGGGAGCTTTCAACAATCCCAACTTTATATAGTGCATGGTACTTAAAATTCTTTTGCAGGGAATTTATTTTCATAGGATCATGCACCACCTAAGGGGGAACTATAGACTTGTAAAAGTACTTTGTTTGTTTAAGGATTATTCAATCTTGCAAAAGGAAAATTGTGCAAAGTGTATTGTTTTAAAATGTTGTATTTCTTTGTAAGTATATTTTGTCACGAAATTAACAAATGGGGAGATTTTTAGTGCCATAGTAAGAGTGTGTTGTCAATTTTGTGTCCCGAGTCAAGTCCAAGTCAAATATGCATCAATGAAGATCAAGGAAGATCAAGTAACATCAATGAAGTTCAAGCAAGATCAAGGAAGATCAAGATCAATCAAGTCCATTATCCGGAAGATCTTCAATGAGTGCTAAGGTAATATTGACCCTTAGTAAACCCTAAAAAAAGGATTGAAAAAGCTTCCTAAAATTGATTCTGTATATAGCTACGATTTGGATCACGGCTAAGCCGATAATCTCACAACTCACTCTCCAGAAAACAGAATTTGAACTTTTTGATCTTCGATTGGCCTTACGACTACACTATAAAATTCCTACGGTTAAGTCGTAGTGTGATTTAAAGCTAAACCGTAGAGTTTACAGGCCATCTTCCAGAAAGAGAGATTTTGGCCATTTTGCCTATGGTTGATCTTGCGACTAGGCCGTAAGACCTTTTCAGCCAAGCCGTAGAATAATTTACGGCTAAGCCAAAACATCTACAGGCCACTTTCCAAAGAGCAATATTTGGCAAATTTTAACTTACGACTAACCTATGACTAACCCGTAAGGTCCTCATGGCTAAGCCATAGCAGGATTTAAGACTAAGTCATAAGCCTTACCGTAAGAAGGAAAAACAGTGAATCTGGGTCAAACTAGCCGTTGCATTTTGTCTGGGCATACGGCAAAGCCATAGACCAACTTTTTCTTAGCCGTAGATCCAACCGTTGGAATTGCTCTATATTTAAGAGAAGCATTCTTTTCCTCCCTGATGTCGAACCATTCTTGAGAAAAATACCTTCATAGTGTCTGAGCCCTTGCACCCTTAGTGAAATCTGTACTAAAGCTCCAACTACCGTCTTCTCTTCCAAATTAAATTGATATTAATGTTCTGAGAAGAGTAGGTAAGCAATGAGGAAAGCTTTAAATTCAATCTTGAAAAATCCTAGCTTTCCTAAACCCAAAAACCTCTTCCCTTGGCTAAGCACTCATTCGAAGATCATCATCTCCAAGGAGCAAGCTCAAGAGGTCAAAGCTTGGAGATCTTCTGTCAAGCTTTAAGAACCCCATTCAAACCCAAGGTATTTAAGCTATTTGTCTAGGTGTTATTTCTGACTTCATTTCTCTGTTGTATATGGTTGAAGACAAACCACCACATCAAAAAGTGCTGTAGTTGGTGGAATAAATCTAGGATCAACCACCTGATCAAAATCCAGTTGGTGTGGAAGACAAACCACCGAATAAAAAAAATTGTTGCAGGAGCTATACTTGTGTACCTACCTCATCTTTAGTGGAACCAAGAGAGTTTGCTCTTGAGAGTGGATGTAGGTATAGGACCAAACCACTATAAACTTTGTGTCTAGTGGATTGCCTTATTTTATTTTGTGATTGATGCTGCTTAGCCTTATACTCGTGTTAATCATCTCTTTTATTCTTAATCATCTTAGCATCCCTCTTGATCAAACATGTGGCTCTATAATATTGATTGCATCATTGGGTTGCACTCTAAAGTAGCATTATAATTAAAATTTTTAAATAGTCCTATTCACCCCCTCCAGTATTTGCTGAGATCTAGTTGTTTCACTTTCAATCCTTGCTGACAAAATCAAAGAAGCTTATGATTTTGACCAACAAAAGAATTTGCATCCTCCATATATAACTTGTTAACTTTTGAAAACAAGATTGAGGGTCTTGAATGTGTATTATTGCAAAAAGAACATTTTTGAACCATTAGATTGTCTTTGCTGTCCTTCAAATCCATAAATCTAATCATCATGAGTAAAGGCAAAAGCATATAGACGATTAGAGTTCAGATGAGTTTAGAAACTTCAATATAGTATAATGTTAATTTTGGTCCAAGTCAAAGTCAAACCTTGCCTTTTGCTAATGTGGTAATGACATGGAGAGGATGTATATATTGCACTTTTGTGCTATGGCACTTTTATGATGCTTATGTGACAATTTAACAACCAGCATCTTCCCAAAGTATTATAGTCATTTTACTTAGAATAGGCAACTATTTATAAGAATAAAACCAAATATATTGTGTAATGACCCGACCCCACTATCCACATAATATTGTCCACTTTGGGTCATGAAATTTCAACTCAATCTTGCTACACGGTTATAAAAGGTCTTATGTGGGGTTAAGACCAAGTCACATCTGAATTAGGACTTGCATGTTTCCGATATAGGACTTATGCACCACTGCATACCCAGTCTTTTAAGAGTTTTCCCTGCCCTCTCTCTCTAGTTGAATACTCGCCAAACCCAACACACTTCTACAGGAGGACCAAAGGCATAACATACTCCTCCACCGAAAAACAGAGCTGACAGCTCTGATACCATTTGTAATGACAGGTGCCCACTACCCGCATAATACTATTCACTTTAGTTTGAGGGATTTCAGCACAATCTTTATACACGGTTTGAAAAGGCCTCATCCTCATGTGGGGTTCAAACCATGTCATACAAGTACATGTGGGGTTAGGACTTATGCGCCCCTGCATACCCAGTCTCTAAGAGTTTCCCCTACCCTCTCTCTCGAGGCGGATGCTCGCCAAACCCAATGCCCTTCTACAGGGGGGCTACAAGTGTGACATCCACAAAATTACAAATACAATAAGGTTCCCCATTCCCATTATAGCATAGTCCTAAACCCAATTAGGGTAAAACTAATAGTCATGTGTCATCATCTATGATCCGAGCCACAAATTTATCAATTATAGAACAAAACTCTATTCAAGAATTGCCTTCACACTCTCGCTACTTTACACAAGTAAAAAGATTATTGACACCACATACCATTTTAAAGATCATCACCTCACTATATTAAACTCACAATACTCTAGATAATGAAATGTTCCTAATATATGTACAGATACTTCAAAATGGGCAACATATTGTATCGCATCGTATCCTATATTTTATTTTTTATAGGTAAAATTTGTCTCTTGCCATATCTATGGCATGTCCTTATTGTCATATTCATTTTATATCTAGCCATCATAGGTTACACAGGAGTAAACATTTTCCCAGCATCAATGTAGATGGAGTTCTATGAGGCAAATGATCTCTTCTAATGGCTAAAATTAGGAGTTGGAATACAAGGGAGAAGGGACAAAAACCAACAACTTAGAATGAAAATAAAACAAGCATAAAATTACATTAAAATTTTAGAAGGTTAATTCAAATTTGACAAAAGTAAAAAAAAAACTAATCTAATATGATTAGTTGTCGGAAACTAAACAAATATAAGGTGGAAAAACAAATAAGGGAAAGTAATCATTTATTCATTTTTAGCATGAATTATAAAATAGAATGATGTCATTTGAGCATGAGTTTTATTCAGAAGTAATGTAACTTTCCTTGCAGTAGCAATTGTTGTTTGCAAGAGAAATGAGATGTCTCCTAAACATTGTTGTAGAAAAAAAAGAAAAAAAAGTTAAAGCAAGCAATGGTATTAAAAATTGTTCAAGAAGTCGCTCAGCAAGTCTATGTTTGGAGGCATGGGTCACTCCCAAGTGGTTCCTACATAAATTAGCATATCATAAATTCTGATTTCCTTTGATGTATTCTATAATCAAGTATATGTAAACAGAAAGAATCATTCTACTTCAGATTTGTAACCTCCGCCTTTATATAGCAGGTTCACAATGTGATTAATTCATATTCAAACCCCATAGTTCATGATTGTTTCCTCAATTTATACTGGTAGTAAGCTCATAAAGGTAATTTTTATGGCTCCCCCAATTCGTATTCAAGTTTAAAATTGTTGATATAAGAATTCCATAATAGTTTTCCCATATATGGACAGCTCTACAAAGATCTCGCACGATTGTAATATACTCAACAACCATATTTTTTATAAGTACATCATATGATGGGTTCTTAAATTCATTTACAAGTTATTGTGAGATCTTATCATTATCATGTTAAGCAATTCTTTTTCCGCCCCTCAATCATGACTGTCCATCTTGGACAATAAGTTCGTCAAGAAGAAATGAAAAGCACTGAGAACCACAGATTTTAGTAATGACCCAATGATTACGAAGCCTCACTTAGCAGTCACTTGCCAAAAACCATCACTATGAGACATATCAAAAGGATTGCTTATGGGAACTATTAGAAGAAGAGGGAGGTACGTCATTCAATACCTTGGCAGAAATAGTGAGGAATGATGGGTCCTTTTACATGGTTAGGTAGAAGAATAAAACTCAAAATAAGAAGGATTAATGATGCTAAAGTTGAGTAAGTTCACCCTTAAAGTTGAACTCCTTTTAGCCAGAGCCCCAAATTGATGGATGATGACGATCATGATATGGTTCTCGTTTGAATCTCAGTCAAAACTATGGTCCCTGAGTTCGCAATTAAAGACATTGGGCTAACTAAGATATCCCGTGATCTTGAAGATAGTTTACAACCATTTACTTACCCTGCTTTTGACAAGTAAACCGTGTGATAATTTCTTAGACATCACAAGAAGATCTCACATAGTTTTAAAGAGTTGATTCTTTAGATAAACTCATTACCTCCACCAGCTACAATTAGTTCTCGTTTGGAATAACATGGGCATGAATATGACTTCTCCAACAAAACCCAACTTTTGAAAAGTGCACCCAAAGTCATCCTGTTACGACGGAGGTCAAAAGGTTACCCGAAATTACCAACTGTAAATGATTCAGCAAACGAGTAGAATCATGTAAACGCCAGCCTAACCTTAACAAAAATAAAAGAAAAGGCTACCAAAAATTGCAAATGAACCCAAGAACAACTCCAACATAGAATAAATAGAGATGTAGAATAATGGATCTCGAGAAGAAGTCCCAAAAGATCTCTCCGTACCCTCAGTGATGAGATCGATATCTTAAAACGGCCAGAAATGGTGTGCAGTGACGTGTGGAATCCACACATATTCCTGTTTGAGTAGACAAAACCCAATGGATCAACTGTATGTATGTAGGTCGGTCGATTTGCACTATCTGCTTCTGCTGTTTTATTTCACATCAAAATCTCTCTCTCTCTCTCTCTCTCTCTCTCTCTCTCTCTCTCTCTCTCTGGAAGAAGGAACCCAACTACCAAACCCAGATGAATGCTTTCTCCGTCACCCTTCTATATGGATCAAAAGACCAGATACGTCGCATGTATTCTCCGTCCCCGTTCTATATGGATCAAAAGACCAGTTACATGCTCTCTCTCTCTCTCTCTCTCTCTCTCTCTCTCTCTCTCGTCATATGAAGGAAGGAACCAAAGCTAGATGCATCAAGGAACCAACTCCAGGTACATGCTGTCTCTCTTACATTGAAGAAGGAACCAAACCCAGAAACATGTTTTCTCTCTCCTCTCATATATGGATCAAAAGAAGGAAACAACCCCAGATGCCCACTTCTACGTAGATCCAAAGAAGGAAACAACCCCAGATGCTCTCTCCCCCACTTCTACAGGGATCAAAAGAAGATAACAACCCCAGATGCTCTCTCTAATGGAAAAAGGCACCGAACCCAAATGCATGTTTTCTCTCTCCCCCATATGGATCAAAAGAAGAAATCAGCCCCAGATGCTCCCTCTCCCCTATATAGAACAAGGAACCAACCCAGATGCAAGTTTCCTCTCACCACTTCTATATGGTTCGATCATAACCAAACCCAGATGCACTTTTCTGCTCCGAACCAAACCCAGATGGATGTATGTGTACCAAGTGTAATGACAATACCTAGAGCTGGAGTAGTCAAAGAGTTTCCCGGTTGCAGAGAAGATGATGAGAGCGACCTGAGCATCACAGAGAATGGAGAGCTCTTGGGCTTTCTTGAAAAGCCCCCTTCTCCTCTTGGAGAAAGTCACCTGCCGTGCCGTCACGTTGTCGATCTTCTTTATCTGAATTTTCTCTCGCGCCATTTTCCCCTTCTTCGCCTTCCTTCACCTCCAAAACTCCAAAAAATTCAGCTAAAGCAACTTCAATAAATACGAGGGAAAGATACTAACATGCAAAAGAAAGAGAGAGAGAGAGAGAGGGGAAAAAACCCTAAACCTTGTAGAGAGAGTTGACCAACGAGAAGCGTGGCTGCTGAAATCCGAGTAAGATAAAAGAGATCAATGGGGATTGGAGGGTTTCTTTTTATTCTTTCTGGAAGGAAGAGAGAGAAAGAAGCGAATCACAGCAAAGGAAATAAAAATCAGCCAGTCCCATTTGTGGAAAACCAGAGCCTTTCCTTTTTTACCTCTATTCAGGTTTTTTTTAATCAACATCTCTCTTTCTCTCTCTAAGGGCCCGGCGGTCTGCACTCTGGAGTCCACTAGCCTTGGTAATTTCAAGGTGGCCGTACTCTTCCGTACATACATCTGACATCGTGCGAGATTTTTTGAATTCTCTGCAGGGGTTAAACAGTTGACTCTCTGGCCCAGTATCAGATTGAGAAGACGCCGTTGCCGTCAATCCGCGATCTGCAGCGATTAAAAACTAATAGTGATTGAATCATCCGAACGATACTATGGAGTTTTTAGCTCTTTATGTTATTTTTATTGTTTTAATGAAATATATGTTACCGCTTTAAAAAAAATTCATCCGAACAATATGGAGTTATAGCCAATGGTATCATATTCATATTGATCAGATGACTTTACCTTCAACCCAAGGTCTGGGATGATTTTCTTTACTAATTTGAAAAATATTTGTAAATGAATCATCGGATCAATAGGGAGTTAGCAAATAGTGGTAATTTAGAGGGCTATGGGGTGGATGGAAAACAATGGCTGAAAATGAAAGGGTGGGGTGCTTTAAGAAGATGTGGCTTCAAAAGGAGATTTCGACTTGCTGAAGAAGGTTAAGTGGGAGAAAAAGAGAGAAGATGGCATGCAGCGCCTTAGTCAAATGACAATCTAGGAGGACTCACAACGTTTTGTATCATGCTTGTATCTGATTTAAGTGTGTCATAAATTAGAGGATTAAATTAATTTGAGAGCTGCTATTTGAACATAAAAAATATCTCTCTTCCCACAAAAGAAAAAAAACTTTAAAAAGTTAAAATTTCCAAAATACCCCCACACATCACTCTCCCTCCCTTCTCTCTCCTTCCCTGTTCCTCCTGTCAGAAAGGAACTTCGGCCAACCGGAGGGGGTTGCTCCCTCCCTCTCTCTCTCGCTCTTCCTCCTACCACTCTTCTCCCTCTCTCTTCCTATTCCTCCTCGTATTCCTCTTCCTCTCCTCTCCATCTTTCTCTCCATATTCCTCTTCCTATTCAACTTCCTCTCTTCTCCTCTCCCTGCCTCTTCCTCCTCATTTCCCTCCTTCTTCCTCTCCTCTCCCTCCCTATTCCTCTCCATATTCCTCCTCCTATTGCAGGGCCGAAGAATATGATGTTGTTTGGCCCTGTGGAGAGGAGATGAGAGGAAAAGGGATAGTGAAAGGAAGGAAAGGAAGAGGGAGGGAGAGGAGAGGAAGAGAGAGGGAGAGGAGAAGAAGAGGAATATGGAGAGGAAGAAAGGAGAGAAGGAGAGAGAGAAAGAGAGAGAGCTCCCCTTCTAAAAGCCAGAGGGAAAGGGGAGGAAAGAGGAGGGAGAGAGATGTGTTCGTGGTATTTTGGAAACTTTAATTTTTTTTCTCTTATGTGAAAAGAGATAATACTGGTGTTTATCCAACATTTTTCAATTAATTTAGGCTTTTCGACACTTTACCCCTAAAGTTTTTTTAGATTCTCAATTATCTCCCTAAATTTTACATTTATCCATTTTACCCTGGGTTATTTTAATTTGTATCAAGTTGCCTCTTCAGTTAACCTTCCGTTTAAATTGGTAACGGAATGGTCTGCACATGAGATGCACGTGATATTTTAAAGGTATTTTTGACAAAACAAGCCAATTACAAATGAAAATAATATGAGATTAAATTCTACACTGCAACATTTAAAAAACTTTCACAAACTAACTGACACCTTTGCAAAACAACTAAAAAATGACCCCACACCCAACCCTAATTGACCCCCCCTCCCACTCCGACTTCTTGTCCTCTCTGGTACTCCTCTCCCAAGCACTTCCCATCTATAACAATTGCCACTAGCTCCAACCCTCCACCACCACACAATCCAACACCAGCGCGAATATCACCACAACAACCCACACCTGTGGTATCATCACAACCACCAACCAACAAAATAGCCTCATGCTACCACAATTGTCACCACTGCCTCCACAAACCCAAACCCAATCACAAACTCACTTAGAGCGCCTCGATTGCAAACCATCCGCCAAATCCACCATCACCAACCTGATGGCCACACAACCATCTTACCCGATGACATCAAAATCTCCACTTTCCCTTTCTCTATCCAAGACATAATCAAACCAATAAAAAAATATTTTTTTTATTTTGAAAATTGAGGACCTTCACCTTTAATCGCGCTCGAAACATGATGTGAAATGCAATAGATTCTAATCCAACATTTACATACTTCAAGCATTAAGAAGAATGAGAAAATAACTACTGTTCATCATTATTTTTCCTTTGTTTACATGGGTTCAAATGCTCTGACCACAGAGATATAGATTGTTTACAAATTTTGAAACATTACAACCAGTCCCTCTAGTCTCAGATGTGATCCAAATTTAGAAAGTGTAAAAAAATACATTAAAATTGGGAAAAATACAAAAAAGAAGGAGACAGTGAGGAATGACCGTGGCCAGTGACCGTGGCACACGGACACTGGTAGACAGTTGCTGAAAAGGCCACTGTTTGCTCCCTTTTTCGCTCTGTTTTGTTTCTATGACCCTTCTAGAGTGTTGAAACTTGTTTTCTTCGATTTTGCAACATTGAATGACCACCACAAGTACTCAATTTGGCCATAGAATTGACTTAAACCTTTGATAATCATCACCTTTTGGTTATGAACTGTTTTTATACAAATCCAAAAAAGGGTGCTTATACAATAAAAAAGGAGCTAAAGTCGTGTCATTCTGAACCTATAATTTTCAAAGAACAAAATGAAACCTAAAAGGCTTATTAACAACTTCCGGGATGGCCCAAAACCCTTCCCAAGTGAGAAAATCAAAGAAAAAAAAACCTTCATCTTAGTTGCCCTTACATTTGTCTTCTTTAAGTGAGATGCATGCTTTTTCTTCCTTTCTGAACTATTTCTCACCTTAAGTTAGTGAAAAAGGAGAAGAAGAAGTAGACTTGAAGTGCTGGAGTGCTTTGGAAGTCTTGGGGATGCTTGGAATTAGGCTTGTAACTTGTTGAAATTGTAATGGCTTAGAACTTGCTTTGAATCTTGCTTCAACCCCTTCTTCAAAGCCTAAGTGTGCCTTTTATAGGCTTCAGAGGAAGTTGGGATAATTCCTAATAGTTGCAAGGGAGTTACATTTCGAAATAAAGTGAAATACCTCCCAGAAACAGTCTGGAACCAAGTCACACTATTTTGAGTGTGCTATAGAAATTTCAACCCATTTTGACATTTTGAAGTTGGTCAACTCCCCCATGAACTTTTTTTATAAAAATGGCCTTTGTTTCAACTGTTTGAAGCCTAAATGACCTCGGTTGGGTTTGAAACTTGGAAGGATTGATGTCGAGGGTATCTTGGAGTGTCTATCCAAATTTTATACAGTTTGGATTTGTGAAAGTGGGATTTCGAACAGCAACCCACTTATTGCATGTTTTAAGTCATTATTCATCTTACATTGTAGGCAGTTAGCTTGTTTTCTATTTGAATGACGTTCAATTAACTTAAAACTTTGCGGAATTGACTTTGAACATATTTTGAGTCATGATCCAAATTTCATCAACTTTGACTTCCTAAATATAGGACTTTAGTTAGTGACCCCAGGACTTGGGGGTCATGAACTCCTAGATGACATATCATTGAAGTGGGCACAAACGAAGTCCTTTTGACTTGAAAATTTGTAAAATATCTTTTGAGTATGACTTAAGCTTTGTATCCAAATTTTATCAATTTTAGGCATCAAAAAGCAGGACTTTGTTAGTGACCCCATGCCTTAGAGGTCATGGACCCAAAGATGACATGTTTGTTGAATTTGATCTTCATTTGACCTGAAATTTTGTAGAGCCTCCTTTAAACTTATTTTGAACTTCCTTTAAGAGTTTAAGCTGATTTGATCCTTATGAGATGTCACTTTGCACAATAACCCTACAAAGCTTAGTAGATAACCATCCGAACTGAGTTTGGGTCCAAATGAGGTCTAAAAGCTTTGAAACTTTAAATGATAGTCTTTCAATGTATTCGAAGGCATCCGTCTGAGTATCAGCTTATTTTAACATCTAGAAGTGTCAATTTCCATAATGACCCCCAAAGAGCTGGCAGACAGTCACTGAAGTTTAGTTTGAGCTAAGATGAAGTCCAAATGCTTTGAAACTTTGAAATATCATTCCCAAGTATGTTTTGGAGTTGCCTGAGACTTTCGGCCACTTTGGTTACCCCAAAGCTTGAGTGTATTCAATGACCTTTAATCTTTGAGCCAATGAACCTTAAAATTGAAGTTTTGTGAGTCGAGTGACGAAATGAAGTTCATTAACTCTAAAATTCGAACTGCTGTACTCTAAGCTCATCTGAGTCTTCTAAGTGAATTGCATCAGCTCTGAATACTTGGATGCAGTACTTGACTTGACATTCCACAATCCCATGTTTTCTGCACCGTTGATTTGGAATTTGCTTGCAAGGTCTTCACTACTACAGTTGTGATTTTTTATGAGTCAACAAGTGCTCCCTCGAGGTGCAATGATTATAGTGTGCCAATCATTGTCCCTCGAAATAACCAATCCATGGGAATGATAAATGACTTAACGAAAATACAATTTGTCAAGATAGGTTGTAGTCTAAACTTGGGATTTTGAAAATTTTAATAAAAACCATAAAGGGTTTGATGATGAAATTTGGTAAAAACATCAGAAATCCGAATTTCTTTACCCTATTTTCACAGATATTAGAAGTAGCATATCTGTGGGGACTATGGGCAATACCCACAAAAAGAAATCCCTAAAGTATTTAAAAATTTATAATTTTATGAATTTGGTTTTTGATTTTGGAGATGGATTTGATTTTCTTTTGACTTATTTGTTACAGATATCCAGAGTAGCATCTCTGTGGGGATTATGGGAAACATCCACAAAAAGAATCCCTAAGGTTTTAAGAAAATCAAAGGTTTTGTTTAAAATGGATTTGGATTTGGATTTTCATAAATTTTTTGTTCATTTTCAAAACATCAAAGTTAAGGTTTTAACTTGACTTGACATGAGTTAACATGAGATGAAATTTTAAAAAAAGATTGGCTTTTGTAAGTTTTGATTCAAAACAATTTGAGATGATATCTCAAAATCTAGTTTGACCCAAGATAAATTTGAAATTTGGGTTGTTTTTGGAAAGACAACCTCCTCTCTTTTCTTTCTGAATAATTTCCCCAAAATAGGTTCACTTTGTTGTGGGAAATTCATTTCTTTTATAAAATACCGGAAGTGGGCCCACCATTTGCTGTGGGAGTTTTGAACGATCATATTTGAGGAAGTGAACAACTGATTGTGGGTTCCACTGCTCAAAATCATAGTGACTATGAGGATCGGAATGGAGTGGCAGTGACTGTTAGAGAATGGGGAGTGGGAGTCCGGATGTGGCCTTTATAAGAGAACTAGGCCTCATTCTAACCCCTTTATCACCGTTTCAGATTTTGTTTGACAGAAATTAAAGACAGCAAAACTTGGAGCTCTTCTTCCTCTCATTTTCTTCTTCTTAGCTTGCGAATTTTAATGACTGCTATGGCTAGTAAGAATTTTACCCTCCTCTTTTTTCTTTTTTCTTTTTTTTTTTTTACTATTTTGTCGTGGCCGTTTGCTCACAACACCTCAGGATGCAGTAAGATTAGGGCTCGGCCATTTCTTCCTCTTCTTCTTTTTTTTTTTTTGTTTTTTTTTGTTTTTCTGTCATGCTCCTATCTTGCCTCTTGACGTGAGGGTTCTATCTGAGCTCCATTTGTGGTGTTTGCACAACTGAGGCACCACAATAGGAGTCCATGATCATGGTTAGCATCATCCAGGGAAATCCCATAGTCACAGCTATTTTTCTCCCCTTTTTTTTGTTTGTTTGTTTTTTTTTTTAACTTTATTACATGGCTCAGTCACTTTTTTTTTTTTTCCCGCATGATAGTGCTTTGAAATTCACTTTTGTGCAAGGTGTGATGAATGTTTATTAAGTAGTGCCCAGGCAAGTCCCACGGTCACAACCTTATATGATGCAACGGTTGCCTAAAAAGTTTTTTTTTTTGTTTCCTGTGCTTGCATTCTTTGATTTAAGCTAAGAGTTCTCCAGTGCTCCACTTGCAAACTGGCACAAACATGAACTCAAAATTCCAAGCATAGCTCACAATTTTGGGAGTTAGCTGATGGCAAACCTAGCATTCAAATTTTAATACTCAACTTGGTTCATTTGACTATACGAGGGTGCTATTGTGACTCTCTTCATGGGCTGAGGTTGCAAGTTCATGGAAATACTCTATGTTGGGACACCACTTGTGCAAGCCCGCGGTTACTGCCAACAGTGGCCATGGAGGACTACGGTCACTACCAATCCATGACCTTACTTTCTCTCCTTTTTTTCTTTTTTTCTTCTTTGTTTTGAGATTCTTGATCTCTTCAATCCTCTTGATGCAAGATGCAAGATGGCTCATAAATATCATCCCAATTCCAACACCAAGCCGTTGTTGTCTAGGCATGCTCACAATCACCACTCCTTGGTGACTGTTTAGACCCTTTTTGAGAGTAACACATGAAACTTCGAACTTCAAGATGTCTTTGGATGGCCATTTTTTTATCAAGAGATTTTAAGTGAACAAGCTCTATCCAGGGGAATGTATGCCTTTGGTAGAACTTTAGGCCTGATCCTTTTACTGTTGAAATTAGTGGAAGGCACACCCACATGCTTTGCTTGAATATTTGACACAATTTCAGCACACATCCGGCTCTTACAAACTGTGAAAAGCATAGGGAGTTGGGAAATGATAGCCCACTTGATTCCTTAGCATAGTGGTAGTAAATGTTGAGTCATCTTAGTCTTCGTGGGAATTATAGGGGATTGATTTGTAGTAGTTTGGCCGGTCACTAGCATGTTGTGAACACGGACTTGATCACCCTGACTTCTATGGGCGTTCATTCATGATCATCAAAACTGAGTATGCCTACGACACTCATTTTTTTTATTTTTTATGAGAAGGTTACTCCCCTTAAATTTCAATAAACATGAGAAGTATAAATCACCTGGATATGAGTGGCCATTTAAAGAAACTGATGAAAATAGGATGAAGCTCTGGTCGAGTGGTTAGATGTAGCTTTGAATGAGTCATTTTATATTGTCTTTCTTAACTACAACTTCCAAGGCTAATTCACCCTTCCTTGTCTTTTCCGATGCTGACCCAAGGTATACTCTCTTAGTCAATTTAAGTGATGCCAACCGTCTTTATAGGAAGCGAATGGATGCAATATTACCTTCCGATCATTGATGACAATGGATGATCTTCATTTTGAAATTAACTTTGCAAAGCAATATTTCCTTCATTAGCTCTAAATGCATTGAAAATAGTGTGTTTTCGACATCCCACAAGAATGTCTAATGGTTCCATCATAATAAATCACCGCTGGGGACTTTGTTAGAGATGTCATTTTTGGGAATGTGGAAATCCTTTAGTCGGCTTTGAATTTGAATATAAAGAGTAAAACATTCTCCAATAGTTGCAGGTAAGTCTAATGAAACTATGGGGAGCAACCAAAGGTGGTAGCCATTCTACCGATAACACTTATTTTTGTTTTCAATGCCTTAAAATTGGTGTTGCTCTTTGTCAACTTTGTTGAAAACATGCCGTATACTCTCAAATGTTGTACTTTCATACATGTTTGAGCTTGTTTATATTTTGTGTTGTATATAACTACTGTCATGCTTTGATTGTATTGTGCATGCACTTTTTGCACTAGATGCTACAACCTGCATGCTCAAACATGAATAGATTGCCCTCTGAAAGGCCTTAAGGTGCTCAAACACCTGTTTGGACTGGGAGCCTAAGTTCTGGGACTTAAGTGTGCCTTGATGCCAATTCTTGATCTCAGAACTGAGTATTATTTTCTCCTTTTGGCCTTTTTGTTAAGGGAAGATGCTACCAAAATTTAGTAGAATTCCATGCCTTAATCATTTTTGCTATTATTGATATTTTCTTCTTGTTTGTTTGTTTTGCAGACAAAAAAGGCAAAGCAACTGCGACTTCAACTGCCGAAGCATCAAAGAGCCGTGCAAAGGGTAAGACTACAAGTGACCCTGATCCAAAAGATCCAAATGAAGTATTTGTTGTTACCTTGCAAAGTCAAAGAACCAAAGCCCTATCAAAGAGGAATTGGTATAAATACTTGTGTCTGGCGAATAACACTGATTGGGAGAATAATGATAAAGTGAGCTTTAACAAGCCACGTTATGTTTCAGAGATGCTGCAAAAGAGAACCTAAAACATCCTGCTGACAACGTACAGTATTGCTATGTAGACTTAGCTGGAGTTTCTCATGAATTGAACACTATTCGGTCTGTCAGGCGGTATCCAACGATAATGTCGATGACTCCAACTATCCTAATAAGAAATGATCCATTGTCGTGGATAAAGCATTGCATCTATTTCAGAACTAGTAAGTTCATGCGCCAGCCTCTATATTACTTCACAGAGTTCCTAAGGTCTGAAATAAAGGCAATAAAACCGTGTGCCCTAAACCTTATAGCGGGTACATTAATTTCACAGTTAAGGACAGTTGGGCTTGGTATCCACACTGAAGATGAATGTGCCTGGCTTAACGAAAGAC
Source organism: Sextonia rubra (assembly GCA_037013555.1). Taxonomy (NCBI): domain Eukaryota; kingdom Viridiplantae; phylum Streptophyta; class Magnoliopsida; order Laurales; family Lauraceae; genus Sextonia; species Sextonia rubra. Next base: position 57,444,693 of record JASUAD010000006.1, on the reverse strand, counting down.
ACCAGTCTTATGGATGGTTTAACTGCAACGGAGACTGGCAAGGTTGCGTGCCTCTAATCAAGCACTATTATAAAAAGAATTTGAAAGCAATCGGAATCTTTGATACTATAAATGTCACCACATGGAAAGTCCCTTACGAGAATAAGAACATATGCAGGGCTATTTTGGAATTGTTCTGCCCAACAATTGGTACCTTCATTACTCTAAACATGGAGTTGGGGTTTTCTTTATGGGAAGTAAAAAAAAATTTTGGTTTAGCACCATATGGTGAAATTTATGATGAAATCATTCTACCCAGTGAGGAATTGGTTATAATGGACAATGAATTTCAAGCTGCATATTATCTCCTTTTTGCCCTTGAAGATTCAATTCAAATGACCAGTCGGAGTCAAGGCAAAGTTGTCCAATGGATGAGTTAGGTGAAGAGTATCACCAGCCCTTTCTTTATAAATGAGGGTGAATATTTTAAATGGAAAGAGATTATCCCCAGTAAGGACCCCAAGAAGGACCCAACAGTTATTTATCATGAGGATCTAGACTTCCAGTCATGTATTTTTGCCAAGTATCCAGACTTGAGGAGGAAGTACTGGCTTGCTACATTTTTAACTACATGGTTGTTTGATATTCTTTTTTCGAGTTCCGGTGGTAACCTTAGGCCTAGCTGTATATATCCAGTACTCAGAATGACATTCGGACATATTCTTACCTTGGGCCCTGCTTTTATAGCATATATGCTAATCAAGCTAAGGCTGTTAGGTTTTATCGTCAAAGAGGGGAAGCCTTTCAACCAGTATTATGCAAAGTATTTATTGTACACTTGGTTCATATACCACTGTAATGGACTTCATTCACACAGCGATACACTAGGGAGCATCTACATGGAGGGTGTAGTAGGTGGTAGCTGTCTAATCAACACCTATTCCATGACTGAATTACGCCAACATTTGCATAATTTTACTAAGTTTGTTGCCTCACATGACGCTGTGCCCAATTTTGAAGTTCCAACTTGCATGAGAAATGCTGTAGAACCATCGATTGACAAAATCGGAGAGGGTGGTCGAGATGTTGGCTTGTCAGATGAAGAGAAGAGTTGGTTCTTAGCTTGAAACCCGCAGATTTAATAAATAGGAAGAATTCATATATCAACATCTAACTTTATATACTTGCCAGGTTTTGCAGACAATTTAACTTTCATCAAGCCGTTGTGGGAGCACCTGACCAGATTCAAGGCACTTCTTATTCGTTGCAAGATGCTCGAAATGCTTGGAAATTCTATCAAGCGCTTGGCACTGGGCTCATTTTGGCTACTCTCGTCTCTCAAATCCAGGATACACGAGTGGTTTCGCACAATAGTATGCCAAAAGCACCACTACCATTGTAGAGACGCATACGAGCAATCCCCATGTTAAATGTCACCATTTTGCTGCTTCCAAAAAGGAGAAAAGGTGGAGAAAGATTGTTTCATCCTAGTTAACGTTGAGAATTGGCTTTATGATGGAGATAAATGGCGAATTAGCTTAGTGGCTGGATCTAATATCTACAAAGCTCACTGCTCTTTGAGAGATAAGAAGATGAGAGATTCTTGCCTCCTCCTAATGTGACTGCGGTAAAGATGTAGCGGGCAGTGGATGAGAATTTGCAGGAGAGAGAGAGTCTCGTTAAGATTGGGTGGATTGGTAAAGCTGCACTAGATTTTGGATCTGCTTCTCACTCTGTTAGAATCAAATTTTCGGTTGGCAAGCAGATAAGGAAATTTTAAGAAGAACTGGCCATCATGCATGTGGCCGTTGAAGCAGACTTTGCTCGCCGAAATTTGCCAAAGACCACTATAGCTGCTTTATTACCAACAGAGGCACAGACAATTCCAAGTCCAACAAAGGAAGCTTAGTCAAATGAAGCATAGTCAAACGAAGCAACTACAATCCCAAGTCCAACAAAGGAAGCTTAGTCAAACGAAGCAACCACTGGATCGAGGCCACCGATTATAGTACGAGCAAAACCTCCAGTAGGTCTGGTTTTACATAAGAAAATATGTAACCAAATCCCCTATCAGCAAAGGAGCTTCTTTAAAGAAGAGAAAGGTTGAAAGCCCTGGAACTCGTCGTTCCCAAATACTAAAAGCTGGTAACACTTCTTTAATTCTTTATATGACACCATTATTTCTTTCGCTCTTGTTTTGATGTCTACATTTTCTTTGTAATCTTATCAGTTAAGCTTTGACTACTGGAGGAGTCGCAAAAAAGGTGGCTGAAATCATTGAAGATTATGCCTCAGACGAAGGCGATGAGAGAGATAACAGCTTTGGTACTCCTACACCGAAGAACAAACCGATAGTGATATTAATATCGAATTCGATTTTGAAAAAGATAAGTTTGACCAGGCAATGTAGCCTAAGTCTAAAAGAAGAGTTATAGCGGATATGCTGGCAGAGTCCACTGCTGTGGAGAAATCTAACAATGGTGTGGGTGATGCTGCTACTGTTGATAAAGTAACCTACAGTTATGTACCCATGGAGATAGTTTTAGAGCAAATAAATAGTGGTGGAGTTCTGACTAATGCTGCTATTTCTAAAAGAGATGCTGCTCCTCAGACCGAACAGTAAAAGACTACTCTTAAGATTTTTGAGGGAGCAACTACCAAAGTCTTAATGGAAAAAAGAGAAATCTCTAGTACTGCCGAAGGAATTTCGACAGATCTAACTCCTGAAGGTCACTTTTGACTTGATTGTTTGGAGGTTGAAAATTTTATTCCAACATTGTAATTTGATCTTATTCATTCCTTATTAGGTACCCGAGTGGAGGAGAGCACTCCTGTTGTGCCTCCTACTTCAGTGAGAAAGCCTTTTGGGTAACCAATTGAGGAGCCAGTAGGGAGAAAGAGCCTTGAAGCTTCGATTGATGTAGAATTATCTCCGTCTATAGTGGATATTTCAAGGGGTCTGTTGACTCATAAAAAATTAAAAATGTTGCAATAAAAACAAGGGTACACAAACCCTAAAAGTGTGGAATGACAAGTCAACTACAACATCTAGATGTTTAAAGCTGATGAAAACCTTATGGAAACTCCACAAACATCCTTGGGAATGATGTTTCAAAGTCTCAAAACATTTGGACTTCATTTCAGCTCAAACTCAAGCTTCAATGATTGTCTGATAGCTTCTTGGGAGTCACTGTGGAAATTGACACTTTTACATGTCAAAGCAAGCTCAAACTTAAGGGAATGCTTTTAGGCACATTCAAAGACTATCCTTCAAAGTTTCAAAGCATTTGGACATAATTTGGACCCAAATTCAGTTCAGATGGGCACCTACTAAGCTCTATGGGGTCACTATGCAAAGTGACACCTCATGAAGATCAAATCAGTTGAAACTCCTGGAGGAAGTTTAAATTATACTCAAAGGAAGCTCTAAAAAATTTTAGGTTAAACGGACATCATTTGATCCAAAGTCTACAAATATGTCAACTTTGGGTCGATGACCCCCGAGCCATGAAGTCACTGACCAAAGTCCTACTTCCCAATGTCCAAAATTGATGAAATTTGGGCACAAAGCTTTAGTCATGCTCAAGGGAGATTTTACAAATTTTTGAGTCAAGAGGACTCCGTTTGGTCCTACTTCCACTGCAAGTCAGCTTAAAAGATAGTGAGTGACCCATAAACCATGGAGGTCATTAGCCAAAATCCTACTTTTAGGGAAACAAAGCTGATGAAATTTGGAATGGAGCTTCAAAATATGTTCAAAATGAATTTCTCAAAGTTTCAAGTCGATTGAACGTCGTTTGGGTAGAAACAAGCTAACTACCTACTGTGTGAAGTGAATAGTGACTTAAAACATGCAACAAATGGGTCATTATTCAAAATCCTACTTCCACAAATTCAAACTACATGAAATTTGGATGGAAACTCCAAGATATCCCTGACATTAGTCCTTCCAAGTTTCAAACCAAACCGAGGTCATTTGGGCCTCAAACAGTTGAAATAAGGGCCGATTTTTATGAAAAGTCAATGGGAAAGTTAACCAACTTTAGAAGGTCAAAATGGGCTGGAATTCCTATGACACACTCAAAATAATGACAAAAGGCATACCTCCAAGTTTCCTGAAGATCGGACATTGTTCAGCCCCAAAAAAGTGAAAACGGATCAGATATACAAAAGTCCAAAAAAGAGACCTGGGAGTGACTGCGGCTGCGGTCACTGTCATCCACGGAGCAGTTCAGTTTCCTCCACTTCTTTTTGAATCTTAACTTCCCTTAACTCCCTTTAACATCACATAACTCCCTAAGCCACCTTAGGAGGTCTACAAAGAGAGGACAGAGGGAACAGAAGAAAAAAAGAACAATTTTCTAAAGCTTTAAAAACCGGTTTAAGGTCTGAAGCAACTTCACAACAAGATCAAGCAAGTCATGAGGCATTCCTAGTACTTCAACGCACTTCTTCTTCTCCTTCTCACTTACGTAAAGTGAGAAATAATCCAGAGAAGAGGAAGAAGCATGTACCTCACTTAACGAAGACTAATGCAAGGGCCACTTAGATGACATCTTCTTCCTTTGATTTTCTCACTTAGGGAGGGTTTTGGGCCATCATGGAAGTTGTGAACAAGCGTCTTTAGGCCTCATTCTGACCCTTGAAAATAATAGGGTTTGAATGACGCAACTTTGGCTTCATATAGTACCACCTTCGGATTTATACAAAAATAGTCCGTAACCAAAAAGTGTGATTATCAAATGTTTAAGTCGATTCCACAGCCAAATCAAGCACTTGCGGTGGCCATTCAACACTCCAAATTTGAAGAAAACAAGTTCCTACACTCTGAAGAAGTCACAGAGGTGAAATAGAGCAAAATAAAGAGCAAACAGTGGCTTTTTAGGCCACTGTCTGCTAGTGATCGTTAGCAAGAGCCTAGTGACGTGGGTCACGATCACTCCCCTCTGCACTCCATTTTTTTGCATTTTCTTCGCGTTTTCATGTATTTTCTTATAAATCCCAAATTTAGATCACATCTGAGACTAGAGGGAGGGGTTGTAAATATTTCACAACATGTAAACAATCTGCATCCCCATGGTCAGAGCATTTGAACCCACGTAAACAAAAGGGAAATTAGATGAACTGTAGTTAATTCCCATTTTTCTTAAACACTTGAAGTGTATGAATATTGGACTCGAATTTGTTACATTTCACATCACATTTTCGAGCGTGATCAGTGCCTCCGAACGGTACCTTAAAAAGCAATCTGTAATAGTTCGTAGAAGGCTTTCCATAGATTCGCCAACCAAAAGTGCCAACAATGATCCAGAGTTATCATTGGCACTTATTGTACTGCCTATCAGCATTAAGCCTGCATTCATACTAGGTGTGGTTCCCTTGGTGAATTGAATTCGAACTCAGGATCTTAGGCAAGTGAAACTTTCATGGCTATTGATATGCCAAAAATTGATGATGTACCAAGGGCCAGTGAAGCTTTAGATGTCCAAACAATCCAAGCGTTGAACCCTTTGGCGTAGTAGAAAAGGAGGCTAACATTGAGATGGTCGCAGCTGAGAAAGCTATAGTAATAGAGCTGATCATAGCCAAAACTGGTCCTCTTACTTAGAAATTGGTTTTTGAAGATGATGTTGCAAATCTTATAAAAGATGATACTCTTGTAACGCTAGTCGCTAGTGACCTGCCTCCAGTTACTAGTAGCTTCAAGCGGTCGTGACACCTCCAAGAGTTCATTTCAGGGCTGATTAGTCATCGCCTATGAAAGTTATTGAAAACCCAGCTATGCAAAAAATATCAGATGAAACTTCTGCTACTGAAGGTAAAGGATCCCAGAAAGCATTATTGAATATTACAATAATACCACATACAAATAAGGATCCTTCTACCACTTTATCTTCACAAGGATCGTATGATTAGCCTTCTGTCTGATAAGAAGCTTTGGCTGCTCATGGGGGTGAGGGTGCAAATGTTGAGAAAGAAAGAGATGACCGTTCAGGCTTTCAGACTCAGTTAAATTCACAATAACACGAGTCAAATCTTTCTGTCCCTAAGGAGCCTAGTTTGTTTAGCAATGCTCCAAAGCCCCAATCTGTTGTAAACTTTGCCATGAAGATCTATAAGAAATACACCTGTTGTTCTTCAATTAGTTGCAATACATTCTGGCTAGCCGTTTGCTACTCCAAAGTTGCTGCTTGAATATTATGAAAAAAAAAGTCCCTGACATTTTTATAAACCACTACATCAGCAAAATAGCAAGAAGTGCTACAACAACACCCTTTGACGAAAACTCATTTGTTACACCATAACAAAATGTTGTATTAATTTTTTAGAGAGATCATTAACCATTTTTTTTATCAGAAGTAGAATTCATTAACCACAAAAGAAAACATAAAATCTACAAATTAACATACAAATGGAATACTAATGCACCAATCATTAAACACAGTAATGGAAGGCTTCAACATCAGTATCAACTGATTCATATACCTTTGTAAAAGCACAACAAATTTTCACAGAAAATGTACAACATACCTGTATAGTTTTTGGATATATGACTCAACCACTCAATGAAGTAAGTCAACGTCCATCATTTACCATGGAAGTCCGAAAATTTTTTTTTCAAGAACCAGCATACAACCTTGTTAGATAAACATTAAAATAAAGAAGGAATTGATTCAATGAGGGAGAAAAGTGATGTATACCCCATGATTTCATTGAGGAATGGCCCATTAGATGCCACTATATATAGCTGGAAATAGATCACTACAGGTGAGTTGGAATTTGGAGTAATGCCATATTGCTGGAAATAAGCAGGCATTAATAGGGGAAAACAATAGGGAAAGCCGAACTATAATAATTCTTGCTTCACTAATCTATCTCAAAACTTAGTCCATGAAGGCATCTATCTGTACCTTTTTGAAGTTGTATTCCTACAATAATAGTAATCGATACCTTTCTACAATGTTGTGTATAATTTATTAAACTTTTGTAGGAAACCATTTATGACTTACTACCAAACAAACAACATATAAAGAAAAATTCCTTTGTTAGAGTGTTGATCTTGGACTCCAAGGACATGCAACTAGATGATGAAATATCTTACACACTTTTTTTACCAAATGTTCTTCAAAGGATTTTGATGTGTTGGCTAAATTCATGGATTGGCAAAACTCTAGTTTCAGTTGAAGTTATATTTCTACTTATTTTAGACTAGGAGTTTAGAGAGGTTGTAAAGTCAAAAAAGAGCTAGGTTAAAGAAAATCCAAAAAATTCAAACTGAGCTGCTCGATCAATCGGAGTCGAGGCAAAGAATCAATTCGATTGATCGGATGACGCAGAGTTCCCCACTGACTTTTGGATTTCTATTCCGATTTTAAGTGGGAATTTCCTATTTTGTGACATACCCTTGCTTGATTGGATTAGCATTATGAGGCACAAAATTAAGGCTATAAAAAAGGGTTCTCTCTTAACCTTAGGGCATGGAATACATATCTCAATGTTTTGAGTGAAGATTATAGCTTGGAGATTATCTTCTCTAGAGCTTTCTTTAAGAGTTAAAGTGCTGAAACAGGTTCTAGAGATTTTTAATCTTTTACATCTCTTTGTGGAAGATTATCCGAGGAATCAAGCATAACAACTAGAAGGCGTCGAGTTGGTTGAGTTTGTTATGGTCAACGGCGAGAAGTTGTTAAGGCATGAAGCTACACAAGAGGTAACTACAATCCTTAGGTAGTGATTATCTGGGGAGGGATTTATTAGTGTCTTGTAACTGTGAAATTCATAGTGCTTGGTTGCTTGTCCAGTTTGGACTCATGGTTTGCCCCATTTAGGTTTCCACGTAAAAAATCGTATCTACCTGTGGTGTGTGTTTTTATGTTTTTTTATTTTATTTCCGCTATGTGACTAATTCTTTACACACATATTGTTGAGATTGATCGCATTGATCCATTCTAGAGGTCCACCCAAAACTTTCAATTGGCATCCAAGTGAGTTGCACTAAATTGCGTGCGTTTTGATTCAAAGAGATGTCTAGAATGATCCTCAATCTATAAGGCACATCTACTTTGAAGCCTTTATTCTTTGATGGTTTAAATTATGTATATTGGAAGCAAAGGATGATTGACTACCTTGAGTCCATTGACGATTATGTGTGGGATATCGTTGTGGATGGTTATTCCAAAACCACAATTACGATTGATCAGTAAACAATTGCTAAACCTAAAGCCCAATGGACTAACAAAGAAAAGTATGCCTCCAACTGCAATAATAAGGTTGTGAATAGTATTTATAATGGAGTCACTGTTAATGAGTTTCATAGTATATCCCCATGTAAGACTGCAAAAGAAGCATGAGATGTCTTGCAAAGTATATATGAGGGTACAGATACTGTGAAGCAAGCTAAACTGAAGAGATTAAATAAATCAATAGTTGAAACTGTTGTGATGGAAGCAGATGAGACCTTTAATGAGTTTTATGCGAAGTTAAATGCTATTGTCAATTTTATTTTCAACTTGGGAGAAGAAATCTCTAAAAGTAAAATTGTGAAAAAGATTATGAGGTCTCTTACTTCAAAGTATGATTCAAAGGTTGATGCTATTGAGGAAAACAAGGATTTTGACATCCACACGACAAATTAATTTGTTAGAAATCTTTAGACTTCGAAGCAAACAGGTTGAATAAGGGAAAATCTAAGAATAATGGTATGGCTTTGAGGGTTTTCCAGAGAATCAGTGAATAAATCAGAAAAGAAAATTGAGAGTGATTCTAATATAGATTTTGAAGATTCTGATATGGTTGAATTCATGTAGCAATTCAAGAAATTCATGAAGGCCAAGCGAGCTAAAAGGAAGGGAAAAAAAATACTTTGCATGTCGAGGTTATGGTTACATTGCTAATGAATATGCTAACAGGAAAAAAATTCCCAAGTATAAAGCTCTTAAAACTTATGATGATAATTCTTCTAAAGAAGAAAAAGAAAAGAAGAAAAATCTTGACCCTAATCCTTCTCAAACTGGGAATGGCAAGTTTATGGCTTTCGTAGCTAGATCTTCTTTGTTTAATGATGGTTCTGATGAAGATAATGATGATGATGGAGTCTCCAATGAGGAAAATGATTGGAAAATTAATTATGAGATTTTGCTGAGTAGATCTTTGAAGATGAACAAGTTATTCATAAAAGATGCTTTGAAGTGAAAAGAAGAGATTCTGTCTTTTAACAAAGAATTATAGGAAGCAAATTCAATGGTTCATTTCTTCGGAGGACAAAAGAACTGTAGCTGATAAGTTGATTAGTAAGAGTCACAAATAAGGTTTAATGGCAAACGTGATCTTGCTTTCAATGATGGTACATCTATCTCAAAGTCTAAAGGTATATCTATTTTTGTTAGATGTATTATACACACTGCTCCATAAGCTGCACATGTTAATAATGTTGTGAGTAGTTCAGAGTAGAATTATGTGTCACATTTTGCATGCACATCCACTTTTCATCATTGTGGACTCAAAGGACACACTCGTCCCCATTGCAAGAAGCTGCATATTTTGCTAAAAAATAAGTAATGGTTGAAATAATTGTTTAAGCCAAATGTTAAGACAAGAGATGTATGGGTTAAAAAGTTCGATCTCCCCAAAAAAGTCTCTCACACTATGCTGAAAGATCAACAGTACACAAGTGTGGGTAGCTACATATAAAAAATCCTGATCAAGAATATCAAGCTCCCACCGCCAGTGTTGCTACAAAGATAAAATTATGGGGGGAGCTTTATGGAGTCTAATTGATAAATCTGCTACATGTTAATCATTTACATTGTCAATTTGGACAAAAAAGGGGAGAATAAGGCATTAAGGGGGAGATTTTAGAGTTAAAATGCTGAAAGTTCTAAAATTCAGAGATGGACGAAACATAGATCTATAGGTGCTGATGGTAGATTTTTATTTTTTTGAAAATTCAATATAATTTTGGGTTTTGTTTTGGGAAAATCAAGTTGTATTGTTCTATGGGGTTTTGTCCATGAATTGCTAAAAGTGGAGATTGTAAGGATTTTTGTAAGTTGGCTAAATTCATGGATTGGACAAAACTTTAGTTCTAGTTGAAGTTGTATTCATATTTATTTTAGATTAGGAGTTTGAAAAGGTTGCAGATTGAAGAAAATCTGAAAAAATCGAACTAGGCTGCTCAATCGATTGGATCGATACTCGATCGATCGAACTTGAGGCAGAGAGCCAATTCGATTGATCAGATCCTTGCCTAATCGATCAAATGATGTTGAAGTTCCCCATTGACTTTTGGATTTCTATTTTGATTTTAAGTTAAACTTTCTTATTTTGTGCCAAACCCTTTCTTAATTGATTAGCATTATGAGGCACAAAATTAAGGTTATAAAAAGGAGTCCTCTCTCAACCCTAGGGCATGGAATATATATCTCAATATTCTGGGCAAAGATTATAGTTTAGAGATCATTTTTTTAGGGCTTTCTTCAAGAGTTAAAGTGCCAAAGCAGTGTTCTAGAGATTATAGCCTTCTGCATCTCTTTGTGGAAGATTATTTGAGGAATCAAGTATAACAACTAGAAGGTGTCTAGTTAGTTGAGTTTATTGCGGTCAACGGTGAGAAGACGTTGAGGCATGAAGCTACACAAGAGGTGACTACAGTTCTTAGGTAGCGATTATCTGGGGAGGGATTTGTTAGTGTCTTGTAATAGCGAAATTCATAATACTTGATTGCTGGTCCAATTTGGACTCGTGATTTTTTCCGTTTGAGTTTTTACGTGAAACATTGTGTCTTTTTGTGGTGTATGCTTTTTTGTCGATTTGATTTTATTTTCGCTTGCTGATTGATTGTTTACACACATATTGTTGAGATTGTCGCATTGATCCATTCTAGAGGCCCACCCAAAACTTTCAATCCTAACTTACATTCCACCAACATCATAGACCCCATCAATACTTGCAAATTTTCTTTTTTCGTGCTAAAAGTATACGTATGCATTTTATTTTTATATCTAAAACCAAATGTCCACTAAAGCCTAAAATATACACAGAAACATGGCGAAAGTGGAGAAATATAAACCATCTCAATTCATACCTTTATCATCTCTAAGCAGGCCACCTAACCACAACTTTTGGTTTGCCCACCTTTTCATAAGTTCTCCACACATGAACTCATCAAGCTTCTCTCTCAATGATCGCAATACCTGAATGCAACCAAATCATGAGAATAGTAAAGGTAGGAAATAAAATAGATTCTTGGTGTTTTACTCAGAAAAATGTCCTTAGAGTCTTTGTAGAATAAAAACGACCTTAAAGATTTTTATGGCCTGGAGTGATTCCTTGGGGCCTTTTCAATATTATTCATGAGTAGCGATATTTATGATCAAGTGAACCCTTTCCTTATTCCTTTTTCTTTTTCTTCATCTCTTCTCCCCCTTCCTTTTCCCCATATTCCGTTGTGATTTTATCTAAGGCGAGGAGGGGAAAACCAAGAAGAAAAAAAAAGAGAAACAAAAATAGAAACAAAAGAGAAAGAGAAGACAAGGAAGAGGAGGAAGGAAGAAGAAAAGAGAAGAAGAATAAGAACAATGAAGAAGAAGAGATGCTAAGAGGAGAAAGAGGATAAGATTAGTTTAATAAAATGTGGATGAACAAGAGAAAATCAAAAAGAGAAAGAAGTAGAATAGATGGAGAAAAAGAAAATAATGGGAAGCAAAAGAAGGAACTAAAACAAGAAGAAAAGGGAGAAGAAACCAATTTATATCTGCAGTGAGCATAAATAGTGCTGTTTATCAACAATGTCTAAAAAAAACCATCATTTTGCTTTGAATAAATTAGGCTTAAGCATAGATATCTATGCTCAAACGTAATATACACCAAATCCTTTCCCCATTTCTTCTTTCTCTTCCTCATCTCTTCTTCCTAGTTTGGTGTAGAGAGGAGCAAGGAGGTGAAATTTTGTGGAGAAGAAGAGGACCGAATAAAGAAGAAAAGGAGAGAAGAATGAGACAATGATGGAAGAAGCAAGAAAGGAGACTAAAGAAGAACAACAACAACAAAAAAAAAAAAAAAGAAAAATATCAGAAAAATAAGAAGAAGGAAAATAAGCCTTGGTTTTGTTTGGAGCAAGGAGGGGAAAATCAAGAAAAAGAAAAAGAGAAAGAGAAAATAGAAATAAAAGAAAAAGAGAAGACAATGAATAGAAGGAAGGAAGAAGAAAAGAAAAGAAGAAGAACAGAGAAGAAGAGAAAACGTTGGGAGGAGAAAAAGGATAAGAGTGGTTTAATAAAAGGTGAAAGAATAAGAGAAAATCAAGAAGAGAAAGAAGCAGAACAAATGGAAAAGCATAAAAAAAAGGGAAGCAAAAAAAGAAACTGAAACAAGAAGAAAAGGGGGAAGAAGAACCTATCTATATTTGCAGGGAGCATAGATATTGCTGCTCATCAACGATGTCTAAAAAAAAAAAACTATGATTCCGCTTTAAGTATATTACACTTGAGCATATATATCTATGCTCATAAATAATATTAAAAAAAACCATAAAAGGCTAAGGGGAACTCTCTGGGCCACAGAAATCTTCGGCATCCTTTTTGTTCCATAAAAACTCTTGGGGGATTTTTCCAAGAAAAACCCATAGATTCTTCACATTTCTCTATAGACAAGGAATAGAATTTAAAAATGAGGTTCTTAGGTAGAGGAAATTGCCGAATGCTAAAAACTAAAAAAGTAGATTCTAATTAGGGAGTATAAAAATGCTCTAAAATCAATGCAAAATTACCTCTAAATTTACATATTAACCCCATGGAGCCACATGGTTTTCATTTCCTAATTCTAATATACAATTTAAGCATGATTCAATTGTTTAAAAATGATCTAAAATCAATGGGTAATATTCAGTTTAGAAAACATTTCAAGACACATCAACTAGTTTGTGACTCTGCCCTATGGAGTTTTGGATCCTTGACATGACTCATGAGATGTCCATTGAAGGCTTTAAATTTTTTGACAAAAGTTGAGAAGGCATCCCCAATATCAAGAGTGGGTTCGCACATCTCCAAGGGATGGAAAAATCTATAACTCAGTGGTAAGGTTTGTTCTCCCATATGAAATCGGATACCCATTAGGACCCCAAACTTGGTTAAAATATTCCTTCTTTACATAGTTATTGTAGTTCTAAATCCACTAATATATTTCTTAACTTTCAATCCAACTGTTTCACCATTCACTGGTAAAGACCCACTAGCAAAACCCTTCAGTTCACCTCAAACAAACCATCCAACTCAAGATATCACAAGTGATGGAAGAAAAACCCAAATGATATGCATATTTTTTTCATAAACTACAAATATTTGTTTCCACCAAGAAAAGAAGTAAGATGGATAAAAAAAATTGTTAGAAGAAAAACATGAAGAAGAAGGAAAAAAAACCCGAACTTGTGGCTGTGAATGAATTGAATGTATAAAGGGCGCTGGCGAAGTCTTGACGGATGGGAAAGGGCTAGAGTAGTCATGCTAAACGAGGGCTTTGTTATTGACGTTCAATGCCATCCCTTGTTGTTACTGAGAGAGAGGAGGTAGGATGTCCCGTTGCAGCACTACAAGATAAGAGGGTTCGATGTTGAGAGAGAGAGAGAGAAGAGGGTTTTGCCTCCATCGCACCGGTAGAGAGATGGGTTTCATGTCAAGGTAGAGGGTGAGCAAGAGTCGAGAATAGTTTCTGCAATGAAAGTTTCTTTAAATATCTCCCTTTTTAAAATCGATGATTTATGCTATCCGATGAAGGAGGGCCCTGTTAGGAAAAGCTGCGCAACGGAAACTACCCGCGATCAACGGATCTACCACGATCTACGCAAGCAATCACACCATCAAGCAATCACACACATGACACAGATATTTTACGTGGTTCGGCAACTTGCCTACGTCCACGGGAGGAGAGAACTCATCTACTATGATCCATCTTGATTCCCTCAGGATCTAGGGTTACAATACATCAATATATATAGATCCCGCTTTCTTGGCCACCAAGAAAACCCATACATAATGACTAAAATACCCCTAACCCTGAGCCTCGGTTCTGGCTAACCCAGACGACCGATCCGGCTAAACCGGAATACAAGACATAACCCAACAATCTCCACCTTGACTTGGATTCCGCAAATCTTCAGAGCGACCTTGAGATACCCGGTAATGTCTTTCACGCACCTTGTTGAAAGGTACGTTACTACACCAATGGCGCAGTCTTCTTTCTTCAACACTTAACGTGTTGAACCAGCACTTCACATACCTCGTTGAAAGGTACGCCTCTGCACACGCTACGACCTAGCGTGGCCACAGTTGCCTCCTTTGATCTTAACACCACCGTCTTGAACCTCCGAAGCGCTCTCCATTTGTTGCCACATGCATGCATCCGTGCAACACAATGAACCGAACTTCCATCCGTCAAGACAAAACTGAAGACCTCCCCGAATCCGGATCTCATTGGTACCTTGTGAATCCTTCCTTCTGTCTCCATCCCGGTGTTCTTTCCGTCAAACCTGCAACTGTCCTGTTCTAGTTTGTTCTGGTGGGTTGGGCACAGTACATGCGGGTTATGTATGGCCCGATGCTTAAACCGGCTTACTCCGACCTGAACAAAACTACCTTTTCTTCCCCGAGAAAATCATCTCCGTTCAGGGCTTCCTGGATTTCCTCTAGATGATATCATTGAAGATCCATCAATCCATCTTCCAATGATCCGTCGCATCTAACTCCACCTGAACCATAGATTTCCTCCCTTGTTATTTGATGTCTCCTTCACTGCTCCACCTGAAAAAGCATACCCTATCAACCTGTAGAGATTTTTTTTTGACCATCTCACCCTCCATGATGACTAATGTTCCCTTTTCCACCTTCATAACTCCACCCGCTACAGTGCACTTGCAGCCTTTGAAGTATAAGGCACACAAAGAAATCCAATTCTTCGTAATCCCGGAACATATATCACAACCGTTAGGTAGCGTTTGGTTCGCTGTAATGAAGGCTGGAATGGAATGGCCATTCCATTGGAATGACCATTCCCACGTTTGGTTCGTGAAAAAACGGCGGAATAACCATTACCTTCAGGAATCACCATTCCTTTATACAAGGGAATCACCATTCCACCGGGGGGGCGGAGGAATGGCCATTCCATTCCTTTCCCAATTTTATTTTTGATGAATTTTATTTGAAAAAGCTAAATTTATTAATTTTTTAATATTTTAATAAAATATAAATAAATATTATTATACAAATCATAAAATAAACATAGTTGAAATTAAATTTAAAATATCAAAATTTTAAGAATAAAATTATATACAATGTTTGGTCACATAAAAAAATTAAATTTTATTTGAAAAAGCTAAATTTATTAATTTTTTAATTTTTTAATAAAATATAAATAAATATTATTATACAAATCATAAAACAAACATAGTTGAAATTAAATTTAAAATATCAAAATTTTAAGAATAAAATTATATACAATGTTTGGTCACATAAAAAAATTAAATTTTATTTGAAAAAGCTAAATTTATTAATTTTTTAATATTTTAATAAAATATAAATAAATATTATTATATAAATCATAAAATAAACATAGTTGAAATTAAATTTAAAATATCAAAATTTTAAGAATAAAATTAAATACAATGTTTGGTCACATAAAAAAATTAAATTTTATTTGAAAAAGCTCAATTTATTAATTTTTTAATATTTTAATAAAATATAAATAAATATTATTATACAAATCATAAAATAAACATAGTTGAAATTAAATTTAAAATATCAAAATTTTAAGAATAAAATTAAATACAATGTTTGGTCACATAAAAAAATTAAATTTTATTTTAAAAAGCTAAATTTATTAATTTTTTAATATTTTAATAAAATATAAATTTTATATAAATTTTATATTTGGTCAGTTTAATATAAATTTTATTCCATTCCTGGTATCATTCCATCATACCAAACACAGGAATCGGAATGAGAGTCTTATTACTGGAATGATTCCTCTGTCTAACCAAACGTTGGAATAGGAATTACCATTCATGCCTCATTCCATTCCAGGCTCATTCCAGCATCCATTCCATTCCTCCCAGCAATCATTCCAGCGAACCAAACGCTATCTTAGGGTTTGAATAACATCATTATACATCTGGATTTCTACCGTTCTTATCGCAAATGCTCATCAATTGCATTATCCCCCCATAAGAACAAATCCATCAACCATGATAGTTATTTGCATCAAACTAATCTCTACGCGAACATATAATAGAAAGAATCTGAATCCCAATACCATGAATCGACAACCGGATCCATACCTGTAGCGACCAAAACTGATTCCCTGTCAACCGAATCCGAGCTTTGTTGCACACTACTTTCTTCTGATTCTGATTCCTTTTGCTTTTTCTTCCACTTTGGCATGTCGCTCCTTCCTGATCCCTTCGACACGGATCTGAGCTTTCCATCAAAGTTCTGGAGCAATCTACCATTCTTGACATCAAGTAACGCTCTTCAATCATTGCTGTGTCACGGAGTCTAACACTCTATCCTGCCAATCCCTGAAGTCGTTTATCCATCAAACACTTCAATCTGGCCCGTGATGCTTGAATCCATTGCTAACATCGTGAATCTGTCAGTTTCTTCAGTCCCCCAATTTTCTGCCCATCAAATTGCCAATATCTTTTATCAACCTCGTAGATCTCGTCACCGTGAGCACGCTGGAAGAAACGGATCTGAAATCCGACTCCGGATGGCTTCGATATCGCAGAATTAATTCTCTACACTCCAATTGGTCAAACATCCATGTTGACCGTTGACCAGCCCATCTTCTTCCACAAACACGTAGATCTCCTCACAACGAGTCCGTAGGTGCAAATGGATCTCCGATCGGACATCGGACGATCAAGATATCACAGAAACAATTTCAGCCGTTGAATATGGTCAAACCTGCCTGTTGACCGTGCTGACGTCACTGCTGACGTCACGGTTTGCTGGCAAACTGGGCTTCTGAAACGGATCCGGGTCGGGTTCACCTGACCCGGAATTGAACTGCTGGCTCTGCTGGGCTTCTTTGAGCACATGGGTCAGGTCTTACCCGACCCGACCTGGCCTGAACCTGCTGCTGGACTCTGCTGCACCACGGGTTGGGTCTGACCCAACTGGAAACCCGGACCGACCTGAAACCTCGCTGGGCTTGCTGCATAAACAGGCTCGGGTCCGAACCTGACCTGAACTGAACTGCTGGCTCTGGGCTTTTGCTGCGAATGGGTCAGGTCCGAACCAACCTAGACCGATCTGACCTGCACCCGAATCGACAGCCTACGCTGCCAGGGCTCTCCAACACGGGTCAGGTCGAACTGACCCAACCCGGAACAGAAACCCAAGGAGTCGTCCCCTTCAACCTGCGTCTGGGTCTGTAACCCAGTTGCAGATGGTGCAGAGATCCAGCGACCGCGGTTTGCTGCAGTGCCTACTTGGCTGGTCCGGCGACCAGCGGCAACGGTTGGCGACCTCGACTGCGTCGGAGACGGCGGCGGGCAGCGTCTGCTGGAGATGGCGGCAGACGGCGGTCTCCGTTTTTCCGATCTGTGGATCTCTATGTAACAGAACCCAAATCCAGCTTTTCTTCGCCGGTCTTCTTCCTTGGCTCGGCGGGCAGCGGCGAGTGAGGCAGGCGATCGCCGGCAATCTTTCTTGTTCTTCCTCGACTCCGGCAACTTCCAGCAACCCAAATCCTCTTCACGTCGGCTTCCAGCGATGATGGCCCACAGAGATCACGGCTGTGATCTCTTCTCCTCTAATTGATCTTCTTCTCCACATAGACCGATCTGTGTGGCCCACTTCTAACCAAAAGATCAGCACGATCTTGTCTTCTCAAAGAACCAGCCCTTTCCTCTGCAAACTACAGAAATTGATCTCAGGCCTTCTTACAAGTTCCAGCATCATCGCCAATGACATATGGATCCGGACACGACGTGTCGATCCTCTTCTTTTACGTACATCCGACGAGATCCGTCAATCGCAAAATCCGAGCGATCTCAACCTCGCTTTGATATCACTTGTTAGGAAAAGCTGCGCAACGGAAACTATCCGCGATCAACGGATCTACCACGATCTACGCAAGCAATCACACCATCAAGCAATCACACACATGACACAGATATTTTACGTGGTTCGGCAACTTGCCTACGTCCACGGGAGGAGAGAACTCATCTACTATGATCCATCTCGATTCCCTCAGGATCTAGGGTTACAATACATCAATATATATAGATCCCGCTTTCTTGGCCACCAAGAAAACCCATACATAATGACTAAAATACCCCTAACCCTGAGCCTCGGTTCTGGCTAACCCAGACGACCGATCCAGCTAAACCGGAATACAAGACATAACCCAACAGGCCCGACTGATAGAAAACTTGATCCCATAGAAAATAGACATCCTCTTTCCTAGATCCCCCATACAACCAAGCCACGATAGCACAGAAAATCAACGAGGAATCCATGCCGAAGACCATTGCCAAATGTGCCTTAAAAAGTATTGGATACGGTTCTTTACCCAAATGTTAAGGAGCGATAATTTTCACCATGACTATTCAAATTTTGATTAAAAAGAAGAAGAAGACTATTCAGGATTTGAATAATGGATATGCCACTTTTTTCGTTTGTGTGTGTGTGTGTGTTTGTGTGAGAGTTTTTTTCCGCACGTACGGGCTTGTAGCCAATATGTGCCGACCCTCTCCTTGGACGGACTCTCTATGGGGCCAGCCTTCTTTGCTTTGGGTTGAAAAAACAATGATACCCTGTTCCCACTCCCCAACAAGTCGGGGGTGGTCTCTCTTCAACCAAGCGATGTGGCTGGATTTGTGGGTGCCACATCGTAAGCATTTGTCATCCACGCAGAACCCCTGCGGCCCTCACCCATCTCACCCCCAGCGCAGGTTAGCACCTCCGGCACCGCTATTAAAATAGTATATACGGGGAGCCACCGAGCATTTGATTTGAATATTGTGACGGTGCCTTCGACGCGGGATTAGGGTTTTAGAGAGATAAGAAGAAGAAGAAGAAGAAGAAGAAGAAGAATAGACTGGAGATGGCGAATCCACGGTGCTTTTTAGACATAAGCATAGGAGGAGAGCTGGAAGGAAGGATAGTGGTGGAGCTTTACAGCGATGTCGTCCCCAAAACAGCTGAGAACTTCAGAGCTCTTTGCACAGGCGAGAAAGGCATTGGCCCCAACACAGGCGCTCCTCTCCATTACAAAGTAAACACAAGTCTAAACATTTCATTTTTATCGTGTTGATTCCTTCCCTTTTGGGGTAATGCTTTCCTTTTCTTCTCATATCATAGTTTCAGATAATCAAGGAAAGATTTTATTCCTTCTTTTCTTTTTTTTTTTCTGGGTTCTTGTTTTTGATTGCATTCGGATGTACCCGGAATTGCAATGTGGTGGAAATCGGTAAGAAAAAATGTGGGGTTTCTGTGTTTTCTTGACCTGACACTGGCATTTGCAGATTTGGGGTTCAAGATTCGGAGACAGAATGTGGCATTTTCTGCCTTTTTAACCTGCAACCTGGATT
Organism: Sextonia rubra; assembly: GCA_037013555.1. Lineage (NCBI taxonomy): Eukaryota > Viridiplantae > Streptophyta > Magnoliopsida > Laurales > Lauraceae > Sextonia > Sextonia rubra. The sequence goes on along the minus strand of JASUAD010000006.1, from coordinate 57,425,129 downwards.
TGATGATTTGGGGTGGCTTTGATTTGGAAAATTAATGTGTTGCTTTTGCGTTTTGTTTTGTTTTTAGCATGAAGCTGACATTTGAAGATCTGGGATGGGTTTGATTTGGGATGGAAGATAGCAGAGATGAAGAAGCCCTCTAGCAAATTTTAAGAACCCTTGCAAGTTGGAATAAATTGAAATTGTGCGATTAGTAGTGTTTTCACAGGGATGCACTTGCCTGCATTTTCTATACACAAGCTCTTTTGTGTCTTTAACTAAGTTTCTTTCGATGCAAATCAATGGGAAACGCATGCGTATTTATGTAGTAAGTTAAGATAGAAAATCAGTTACTATATAGAGCGAGATTAGTAGCAATCGGAAATGTATATTTATTATCTCGATGTTGTAAGTTACTTCATGTTGGGGATTATCATAAATAAAGTAGAAAATTTTCAGCATGAAGAGAGAGAGAGAGAGAGAGAGAGACTTATCTTCATGTTTTGACTTGATTTCGAGAGCAATCGGAAGTGTATATTTATTATCTGGATATTGTAAGTTACTTAATGTTGGGGATTATCATAAATAAAGTAGATAATTTTCAGCATGAAGAGAGAGAGAGAGAGAGAGAGAGAGAGGGAGAGAGAGAGAGAGTTGTCTTCATGTTTTCCCTTGATTTTAAGAACAATCGGAAATGTATATTTATCATCTGGATATATTAAGTTACTGAATGTTGGTGATTATTGTAAATAAAGTAGTTAATTTTCAGCATGGAGAGAGAGAGAGAGAGAGAGAGAGAGAGAGAGAGAGAGAGAGAGACTTATCTTCATGTTTTCCCTTGATTTCGAGTGTAATAGAGGCCCACGAAATGGTCTTAAAATAGCATTAATAAGATAAATTTTTAAGTCCTTCGAAGTGTAATAAATGCCCACTAAATAGTATTAAATAGCAAAACCCTTGAATAAGGTAATTTTTAAGTTGCCACAATCCTATGCCCAATAGGACGACTGTAAATGAATTTCTGTAAGACATAATTGCTGAAGGCTATTATCAGCAATTGTAGTTGTTTTAACGTGTACATTAAATTAATTGATAAGAACCAATTAATATGGCAGTGATACCTGCAGTTTGTCGTGGGTTTTTAATGAAATCTCCTCCAATAAGTGATGTGTTGATCTATATTCATGGGAATCTCAATGTCCTCTAACAAGTGAAGATGCATTGCCATTTTTGCTTTTATGCAGTATTTTCTTTGGGTGTGGTTAATGCGACATCTAGGTTTTGGAGCTTTTTAGGCCTATATTTAATGCTATTTTTATTTTTCACTCCTGATTATTTTTGACATGTTCTTTAGCTGTAAAAATGTTTTCCCCAGTTTTAAAGTTTTTGGTTACTGAATCCCATAGGGCCATGACCATAGTTACGTCATGTGATGTCAGACATGGGACCCCTATGGGATTTGATCCTAGCATAATAAACTGGACATCATCTATTCAGATTTTAGTTTCAGTTTTCAATTTTTCAATGGCTTCTGCTCATATTTATCATTTCTCTCAGGGTGTCCATTTTCACCGTATTGTCAGAGGTTTCATGATACAAGGTGGAGACTTATCTTCTGGGGATGGAACAGGAGGAGAGTCTATTTATGGGTTGAAATTTGATGATGAGAACTTTGAACTCAAACATGAAAGGAAAGGAATGTTATCGATGGCTAATTCTGGACCTAACACCAATGGGTCTCAATTTTTTATCACCACTACACGCACGTCTCATCTAGATGGGAAGCATGTTGTATTTGGAAAGGTGATTAAAGGTATTGGAGTGGTTCGTTCTATCGAGCATACTCCCACCGGCGATGCAGATTTTCCCTCTGTTGATGTAATGATCGCAGATTGTGGAGAAATTCCCGAGGGAGGGGATGATGGCATCTCAAATTTCTTCAAAGATGGGGATCAGTTTCCTGATTGGCCTGCTGACCTCGATGAGAAGCCGAATGAGATTTCTTGGTGGATAAATGCAGTAGAGTCAGTGAAAACCTTTGGAAATGAATACTACAAGGTGAATGTGCGAATTCATGGTCCTGAGTCCTGACTTAATGATTCTGTTCTAAGTTTTCATCTTTAGAGTGCCAAACCTTTGAACAGAAATTGTACAGGCTGTGTCTGCTGATATGCTTACTGTGTCAACCTATAACGGTTGGTACTAACTTCAGCAAAACACTCGTACCACTGTATTGGTTTCAGTTGGAATGATGTGTTGGCTGATACAAGAGAAACATATTCAAATTTAATTGTGTGTGAATTTTCACGATGTCAAACACCCGCATACTTTGTCCTGTGAAAGTAATTACTTTTCAGCTGATACTTTTAAAGTTGATTTGTTGTTGGTTTACCACTTATTTGTATACTTTATTGTCATTGAGTTTGGAGAACTGTGATTCTTTACTGTCTCTTTTAGGCTCAAACTTTTGTAATGCAGATCTACAAAAAGATTTTTTTTTGTTTACCTTGGCATGAGGACATGATTCTTTTGCTAGATACTTTGGTTTTTTTTTCTTTTTCTTGAAAGAACCTAAGTAATAGAATATTTACTGGTGAATGGAAAGGAATATGAGAACTTCTAGAAAATTAGAATTCAAAAGATACCTAGCATGCTATACATCTCATACTACCATTTAGCTGATTTTGCCAATTTTTGTTGCTCCTTGCAATTTATAATGTTCTACAGAGAAGTTTTCTCCTATATAAAGTTTGCACTTCTCTGTACTCATCACTGCTTTAACTGTTTACTGTTGGCAATTCAAATAACTCTTGTTCCTCTATCATCCTTTGCTGCATACAGAAACAAGATTTTAAGATGGCTCTTAGAAAGTATCGGAAGGCATTGCGCTACTTGGATGTTTGCTGGGAGAAAGAAGAGATTGACGAGGGTAAACTGTTAGCCTCTCCACTGGTTATTTACCATCTTTTCATTTTGGGTGACTGTACTCTCTTATCTGTCATGGCTTCTTATTGAACTTATACTAATTTTTCCTCTTTTGCAGAGAGGAGTTCTTACTTGAGGAAAACAAAGTCGCAGATATTAACAAATAGCTCTGTAAGATTTTTCATTATTGATTTTGTCCCTGCTTGATATGTCTTGCAACTGATATTTTAAAACTTGAAATCAACAAAGTCATATTTAGACTGTCAAAGTGAGTTTAGTTAGGCTGAGATAATCAGGCACTGTTGAAGTTGACATTAAGTAAGTTTATGTCAATCCAAATGGCAGATAATGAGGGAAAATTGTTAAAAATAGACTAATTGCTATTTTTTCACAGGTCAGCACTCATCATTCAAATAAGAAGAGAGAAAAAAGAAAAAGAAAAAATGTCACTGGTTCACACTTTTTGTTACACAACTTCACTTTCCAATGCATCTCCTTTTGTTGGGCAATCTATACTCTTTTTGTCTATTTTCTTTTGCATTGGAGAAAAGAATGAATTTGGAAACACTATATTGAACTTTGCAGTGGCATTTGCTTTTGTAGTAACAAATACTTACTTTAAAAAGAGAGATGAGCATTTAATTACCTATAAAAGTGAGAGTAATAGGAGTTAGATAGACTTTTTTCTAGTTAGAAAATAGGACCGATTGGCTTACAAAGATTGTAAGGTTATCTCAGGAGAGAGTTTGACCACGTAACATAAGCTTGTAGTTTTAGATATTTGCATTAAAAGTAGAAAGAGATTGGTAGTAAACAAAATGGGCTCTAAAACAAGGTGGAGAGATTTGAAGGGGGAAAAAGTAAATATATTCAAGGACAAAATGATTGATTAAGGAGAATGGAATCTAGAAGGAAAAACTATAGTAATGTGGAATCAAATGGCTAATTGCATTATGAAGGTTGCAAAGGAGGTACTTGGAGAATCAAAAGGAAAGAGACATGTTAATAGAAAAACATGGTGGTAAAGTGTGGAGGTTTATGAAGTTATTCGAGAGAAAAGACAATGCTACAAAGTTTAGCAGGGACTAAGATTATTGATGCAATCTGGGCCCCAGCAGTCCTTCTTCAAATTGCCCTAGCAGTCCTTCTTCAAATTAGATTAGGATTATTAGTAGATTTCTAATTAAATTGTTATTAGGAAAGTTTCCATTACTAGCATAGAACACATTAAGTTTGCTTTTACTATATATATGGTATTGTAGAGAAGAGATTCTCAGATTTGGTTGATTAATAGAATTGGGTTTTTCCAGAGAGGCGCATCCTCGTGTGTGTTGAAGTCTTTGTGACCATTCGAAGTGTCCTTAGACACGTGCTTAGACACCTCCACGCAAGCCCTAACCTTTGGGCTGCATCAGATTGGTATCAGAGCTACACGATCAGGGATCGTCCGCGTGTTCCCTACTCTTCCCTTTTCTGCCGATCCAGAATCGACACCCCATCTGCCTCCTGCCAACCGCCATCTCTCTCCCACCGAAACCCATCTCAGATCCCATCATCCTAGACAACCCCCACCCAAATCCACAAAACCCAACATTCCTAAAATAGGCCCTACCCAGACGAACCCTACCATCATTGTCGCTGCTCTTCCCCGCATCTTCTCTGCTCTCGTCTTGCACGATCCCTTCCCTGACAACACCACCGGGACAACCCATTCGCCGAAACCCTAATCGACCCATCGGTCCCTCCCAAGCCTCGACAGCAGAGTGACACCCTCAATACCCCCCTGGAGTGAAAAAAAAAAAACAAGAAAAGTAAAGAAGCAGCAGAGCGAGAGGAGCAACGTACCTGGACTGTCTGTCGTTGTTGCTGATTGTTGTCATCGTCATACGGCCGCGCGCATCACGCCATTGCGTCGACTTGTCCACACCAGTCAGCATCGCACCACCCTTCTTGCTCACTTGCCGTCTGATTTCTCCGTGCGCCGTCGCCACCTGCTGTTGGCTATACTCCTTCGTCGCCAATAGTCACCTTCTACTCATCCAGCTCTTCTTCTCGTCACCAGGCAGTAGCAAGCTCCCTCGAGATTTTTTCTCTTGGTTTTTAACGTAAGGGTCACATGTGACTTTGGACACGTGACTTTGGGCTTGTATTCCATTTAGGTCCTTGTTGGGTCTAGACAGATTCATTTGACTCACTTGCAGCAGGAAGTCAACTTATTTGCAACTCCAGTCAACTGATATCAATAAGATTCCCTTAACGGCCAGAAATTATTATTTTGACTGATATCCGATTTCAGATCTGTCTTCATTAACGTGTTCTTGGAGAACCGATCTACATATCAGGTCAGTCATAGTTTATATTTTTCATTAAAAAAAATGCCTCCTAAGAAGCAAGTAGATGCCGAATCTTCATCTTCGTCACTTGAAGATCTGGCTAGTGCCATTAGAGAATTATCTGCAAAAGTGGCTGGCATACACACCACCCTGCAACAATTGGACATTAGAGTGACAAATTTGGAAAATAATCAGCGTGTGCATCACCACCGTGATGATGGTGCAAATATTAGGAATCAACGGGATCCACCAGTCAATAATCCTGATTGAGAATTAGGGATTAAAATTGTGATTCCTAAATATGATGGAAAATTGCAGCCCGCGGAATTTATGAATTGGTTAGTATGTGTGGAAAATATTTTCGCACACAAGCCAATGACTGAGCATCATAAAGTCACACTGATTGCTACTAAATTCCGAAATTAAGCTGCAACTTGGTGGGCTGAATTGCAAAGAAAACGGAGGAATCAGAATATGGACCCTGTTGATACATGGACTGAGATGAAGAATATTTTGAAGCAAAAATTCTTCTCTGTCAACCATACAAGAGATCTACGTTCCAACTTTCAAAAATTGAAACAAAGGTCCAAGACAGTTGTTGAATATTCTGAGGAATTTTTGACTCTGCAAGCTCGTTGTGGCTTGAATGAAGATGATGATGTGGTAGTTGATAGATTTTTCAATGGGTTGAGAATAGACATTCAGCATATCCTTGCCTTCCAACATTTTGATAATATCGATGAACTCATCCAACATGCTATTAAAGCTGAGGGAATTGCAAATCATTAAGTACAAAAATCCAAATGGGTTCCGCTAAAAAATTCCCCTCTATAAGAAGCTAAATCCAATGGATAGCTTTTTGCAAGGACTGAAGGTCATAATAAGATGGTTTGTTTTCATTGTCAACAGCACGGGCATCGCGCAGCAAAATGTCCAAAGCGAATACATCTGATTGAGATTGAAGGTGCTGATAAAAATATCCCAGATGATATTAAGGGTATTGACACTGATCCTGAGGATTTTGACAATTCCAAGGATATTGACAATGAAGAACTTGAAATAATAGATGCAGATACCACAGGTGAAGTTCTTATTGTCCTTAAGGACGCTTCACCAACTATTGAGAATAAGTGGTTGAGAAAAAATATCTTCCGTTCCGTAGGAACAGTTTAGGGACAAAATTGCATAGTTCTTATTGACAGCAGAAGTTGTGAAAATCTCATCTCCCAAGCCCTTGTTGATTGCCTCCAATTGAAAGTTTATAAGCATAACCGTCTTTATTTTGTCAAATGGCTAATGAATGGGGATCAAGCGCATGTTCGACATACTTGCAAAGTTACTTTTGCCATTGGTGAGACTTACAAAGATACAATCTGGTGTGATGTGCTACCTATGGATAGTGGTGATATCTTATTAGGCCGTCCATGGATGTATGACGTAAATGGGACTCATGGCATGCGCGACAACACCTATACATTCATACATGGTGGACAGCAAGTTACTCTTCATTACGAGAAACCACAACCGCCAAAGAAGAATCCTGGAAAGCTGCCACAAAGGAAGTCCTTCATATTCACCACATTTATAGTGGAAATTCGAAGCAGAATCGAGTTCGAGGACGAACTTTTCTTTTAACCTGGGGAGGATGATGTAGTCTGGGCCCCAGCAGTCCTTCTTCAAATTGCCCAAGCAGTCCTTCTTCAGATTAGATTAGGATTATTAGTAGATTTCTAATTAAATTGTTATTAGAAAAGTTTCCATTACTAGCATAGAGTTTTCTTACACATTAAGTTTGCTTTTACTATATATATGGCATTGTAGAGAAAAGATTCTTAGATTTGGTTGATTAATAGAATTGGGTTTTTCGAGAGAGGCGCGTCCTCGTGTGTGTTGAAGTCTTTGTCCTCGTGTGTGTTGAAGTCTTTGTGACCATTCGAAGTGTCCTTAGACACATGCTTAGACACCTCCACGCAAGCCCTAACCTTTGGGCTGCATCAATTATGGAGAATTTTGAGCTATATAAGAAGGTAAAGAAAGAAGTTAAGAAAGTAATAAGTAGTGCAAAGTTCAAAGCATACGATGAGCTCAATAATAGGTTGGAAATAAGAGAAGGAGAGAAAGATATTTTTAAGCTCGCAAAAATAAGAAAAGAGAAAAGTAGGGACTTAGATCATGTTAAATGTATCAAGGACAATGAGGAAAATATTCTGGTGGAGGACAACGATATTAAAGAAAGGTGGAAGGAATATTTTAGTAAACTTTTAAATGAAGAATATATGGGGGATATAAGAACGAGGGATGATACTTCATTACTAGAGCATATTTTTTTCTGTAGAATTAGAGGAGTAGAAGTGAAGGAAGCATTGCAGCGAATAGAGACAGGAAAGGTTACAAGCCTAGATGATATTCCGATAGAGGTATGAAAATGCTTATGGGAGGTTTGGGTGAGCTGGTTATGTAGACTCTTTAATAAGATACTTGTGACAAAGAAAATGTCGGATGAATGGAGAAGAAGCATTGTAGTACTTATATATAAAAATAAGGGAGATATACAAAATTGTACCAACTATCAAGGGATTAAACTTATGAGTCATATGATAAAGTTATGGGAGAGAATAATTGAGCAAAGGCTTAGACGGAAGACCAAGATTGCTGAAAATCAATTTAGTTTTATGCCAGGGAGGTCAACTATGAAAGCTATCTTTTCACTTAGGCAATTAATGGAAAAATATCGAGCAAAGAGGAAAAATCTATATATGGTCTTTATCGATTTAGAAAAGCCCATGATAGCGTATCGAGGGATTTAATTTGGTGGGTTTTGAATAAAAGGAATGTCCTCAGAGGTTATATTGAAAATTTTAACGATACTTATGAAGGCAATTAATGGAAAAATATTGAGCAAAGAGGAAAAATCTACACATGGCCTTTATTGATTTAGAAAAAGCCTATGATAGGGTATCAAGGGATATAATTTGGTGGGTTTTAAAGAAAAGGAATGTCTCCAGGGGTTACATTGAAATTTTTAAGGATATGTATGAAGGAACAGTGACAAATGTGAGAACCACATATGGAGAAACAGGTGGATTCTCCATGACTATAGGTTTGCATCAGAGATCATCCTTAAGCCCTTATCTCTTTGCATTGATTGTGGATGAGTTAACTGTGCAATTCAAGAAGAAGTACCATGGTGTATGTTATTTGCAGATGATATAGATGGTGTAAATGTAAAGCTCGAGAGATGGCGGGGGCCATTAGAATATAGAGGCTTTAAAATAAGTCGTAAAAAGACAGAATATATAGATTGCAACTTCAGTGGATATATACAAAGTGTTGAAACCACTATCAAAATTGAAATCCATGAGATACCACGTAGGGATTCCTTTTGGTAATTGGGCTCGATGATTAGTAAGGATGTAGAGATTGACGAAGATGTTGAGCATATGATAAAAGCTGAATTACCGAAGTGGAGACTAGCTTCTGGAGTGCTTTGTGATAGACAAATGCTAACTAAATTGAGGGGCAAATTTTATAGGACAGTGGTTAGACCAATTATGACATATGGAGCAGAATGTTGGCCAATTAAGAAAATGCATATACATAAGATGGATGTGGCGGAGATGAGAATGCTTAGGTGGATGTATGGTAAAACTAGAAAGGATAAAATTAGAAATGAGTGCTTTCGAGAGCTTTTATGGGTAGCACCAATAGGGGATAAGATTAGAGAAACTTATTTAAGATGGTTTGGGCATGTTGAGTCTAGGCCGATAATGGCACCGGTGAAAAAAGGTTTGGTTATCCAGGTAGAAGGCCTATCAAGAGGTAGGGGTAGGCCGAAGAAAACATTGATGGAGGTCATTAAATCAGATTTGAAGAAGTTTAACTTGTCTAAGAATTTGGCGCAAGATAGAACGGAATGGAGAAACAGAATTCATGTAGCTGATCTGAACATGGTTGGGATAAGGCTTTGATGATGATGATGATGATGATGATGAAATTATTCACTCAAGAAAAATTGTTTTTCCATGTTTACCTTTGCCTTGTAGCTGAAAACTTTTGTAAAATAGACATATAATGTATATTATCAGCATCATGACATGCATAGAGACAATGTTGGGCACAAATTAACCCCTTTTGAAGGGACCACATGGTTGTTGAATTGTTATGTTTTCTTCTTTTTGAAATGTAAGCTGACCTTAACCTTCAACTAAGTAGCTATAATAATCACCTTTCAATTGATTTTATTTTGTAATTAAATTATAGCCATTTTATTTGGTCAAATTTTATCCTGTCATGTGCTTTTTATTCCTACTTTGTGTCATGCTTGCATTCGCGGTCCTAAACCAGGAATGGATGGTTGGTGTTGGGCAATTGCCATAACAAACTTGCGCAGAGAAACTTTGAGAAACATAGCAATTGGGTTGGTTGGGAAATGGTTACTGCAAATGATGTAGGATGAGGTTTCAACACTAATATCGTAATTTTGTCATTAACCATGTAGTACTTAATAGTTGTTTGAGATTTTTTGGCTGCTGTGGTCATGCAAGCAGTAATTTGTCGGTGCTAGAAAGTGTAATGTTTTGCAGCTTCCATGCATCGCTGTAGTATTTCACTACTTCACTGCTTTGCTCCCCATTTCTGGGCAAGGATATTGTTAGTTCAACTGTGAAGGTGCTTCAAGCAGCATTTGTTTTCCTCAGCATGATATACATGCATGCACCTTTTTCATTTTCTCTTATTTGCTTTCATTTATTTCTGATATAATGTTGTCTTATGTTGGCTTATTGTTTGTTGCCTATGGTGTAGCCTGTCTTTAAACCTAACTACTATATGTGTCATGTGCTTACTCTTTAGGCATGTAAGTTGAAATTAGGGGACTTAAAAGGTGCATTGGTGGACACGGACTTTGCAATTCGTGAAGGAGAGGGTAATGTCAAAGCATTGTTCCGCCAAGGTCAGGTTAGTATCTTCCAATGATATCTGGAGTTTGACTTTTCTTTAATTTTGATATGAACACTGAACATGTTTGTGGTTCCCGTGTTTCCTAAGAACAAGTTTGAGATGGCTGGACAGACTACCATTCAAAATCTAAAAACTTTTAATAGAAATATGTAAATGGACAACAAATATCTAAACCAGACTATTTTTTTTTAGCCTGGGGGAACTGTCTGGGCTGGTGTTATTATGGATCCAGGATGGAGCACGTGCACATGTTTAGAAAGCTTAGCACAAATTTCCATATTAGTTGTATCAATTATCTTCTCATATGTTTGGTAATGGAAACATTGGACCTAGGAATCTGAATATGTTACATGCCTTGTCTCATGTTACCTTTTTAGCCTTTTTGTTGTCTGCATTATCTTTGTTCCCTACTGTTCACTGGTGGTTTGCACTGCAGTTCTTTGACTCTGCTGGTTTAATGAAAAGGGTAAAAAATGGAGATGATACTTTGAGTCATCAAAAGATATAGTGTTCAAGGCTTTGTCCTATTGAAATAAATGACTGCAGAATACTTTTCGAACCTTTATTAAGGAAATAAATGAATGCTTGAGTTAAAGTAGGTTTCTCTTTGGAGGTATTGTATCAATTGTCACAATGAAAGATACCCTGGAATAGACTTTTTTCCTCTTTTTCTTTCTGATCAGTAAATAGATTGTGTTTGTTGATCATATTTGGTAAAGTTTTGAAAGGCAAGTAAAACAAGGGGTTGATTAACAAGAAATTAAGCAGCAAAGTCTAGCATGAGAAGTTCCATAGAATAAGTCTATGAAAAGATTAGAGTTGGAATGGATTGTGGTAGCTGACATTCAATGTGTTATAATGTTAAACACAAACATGCCCTTTTATATGAGCCTTGATCAACTAAAGTTAGCATGGTAATTCTGCTACAATCAACAGTGTTGAGGTAACTAAGTGTTTTTTTTTTTTTAAATTTTGTTGTTTATATTTCAGGCATATATGGCACTTAATGATGTAGATGCGGCTGTTGAAAGCTTCAAGAAGGCATTAGACTTGGAGCCAAGTGATGGTAGGTTGACTTAAAATTTGCCTCAATGTGCATTTGTTACAGGCCTTTAAATGCTTAGTGATTTTACGTCCTGCCTTAAATATGCCATTTTCAGGAGGAATAAGAAAAGAGCTTGCCGCTGCTAGGAAGAAGGTCATTTGGTTTGCTCTAAATGTAGGTAATTTAGTACTACTGGCCAATTCCATGAAAACTAAAATGATGGGTGTTGCAGATTGCTGATAGACGTGATCTGGAGAGAAAAGCTTATTCCAAAATGTTCCAAGGAGCTTCCAAGTGGCCCTCTTGGTATGTAAAGACCTTTTCTTTTATTATTATAATTTGTTGCGGCATGCTTGGTTATGATGTCTGCTGTTGAGCTCTTTATTATGATGCATTATATGATACTCATTCGACAGAAATCATGTAGGTAAATTGGATGATTCTCAGTTGACAGAAACCATGTAGGTTAATGTTAAAATATGAGATAAGATGCACATTGAGCGGTATGGCAATTGATGGGCCCAACCTTTGTGATCTTCCTTATAATGGGGAAATTTCCTGAGCTACTCTTATATTGGATGACCATAGCTATCGGATTATTCATGAGTCTCAGAAATGCAAGTCAGTTTTCTGCATTTAACAAGGGTGGGATCATGCTCATATTTTCATCCAAAGGGGATTTATGGGAGGTCTCATCCATATATATTAGGGCCCATATTATGCATCGTTTAAATATCCTAATAATTGGTCCTACATTTAGAAGGGGCCAAGCAAATGGTCTGAATTATCATGTATGTATATACTCACGCTCACATGATTCTACATGACATGATCAATCGCGGTTGGTACTTAAATGAGACCCATTTCTTTGATGACTAATTGGCTCTTTGTTTTGTGGTGCAGAAAACTCCATAACTGGAAACACTGCATTCTAAATTTGCATTGTCAAATGGTTTAGGCTTACTACATCATGGCAGGGTTGATTAGTTAGTTAAGAGTACAGGTATTCAGAGTTGCCTTCTATCTTATTTTTCATTTATCATGATAAATCATTCTAATGTTTTAAATGAACTTGTCAATTGCCAGGTTTTGTCTTTTCAATTGGGCTAAGGAAGAATTCCGAGATCCCTCATGAGCAATACAAATACATGCACCTTAAGCTGGAACAATTTTTTGTTCTGAACATTTACCATAGTACAATTTTGAATGGTGTTGTAGCGACTTATTTGATAATGGAATTCTTAAATAATCTGCAGTTTCCATCTAATCTCTGTTGTCAACTAAATTTTGTTCCTGGCTTCGGTGATGATGATTGTTGAAGCTTCTCGAGGTCATTGATAAGATGCTTTGAGTCCAACCAGGGTTGCATGGCCCTTTCTTGCGCAGAGTTCTTCCACATTCTTTGCTAATTCCTTACGGAGGTGTCGAGCACTTCATCGTTAGTGTGTTTTTGTTTTGTGCGCGCTAACCACTAGGCCAGCCATTCGCTTCACTACGAGCTTTTTAGTGCCTTACCACTGCTCCAATTATTGGCCTCCACTGTTAGTTTTCAAGTGTCCTGATTTGTCTGGTGAATGCTTCAGTATCTGTCACTGCATTTGGGCAATGGTAGGGGATTTTTTTTTATTGCTGGGTTTATAAAGATTTACTCATTGTGATTCTTTATAAGGGCCTTTTGAGTAGGAAGATTTAGGAAAAGGGTGATTGTCTTGTAGGATAGTCAAAATCCATATATTCCATGTCATTCCACGCCCTCTTGCTAAAGCCACAATTGGCACTGCCAACATTAGATGGTGATCCAATCATTCACCATTGGATTAAGTCATAGTACCAAAAAAAAAAAAAAAAAAAAAAACAAAACTTATAAATCATCAACATTTTAGGCCTTAAAATCATTGATTTTAAAAGTTTGATTGGACTGACATTCGACTAGTCACTAGTATACACCTTATCCTTGTAAAAATGCCCTCTACCCATATCTGTCATTCAAGTGGGCCCCCAAAAAAATGGGACATGCAATTGAAAACCATAATTATGATAATTGATGTTTCATTAAAAAAAGACACTGAAATATCTGTTGATTCGCAATAATCCTCTTAATAACACGTTTCTAGTACAAAAAATAATTCAAGATTATCATCTGAAAGTCACCACAAAGTGGTTGTGGACTCTCTCTTGATTTCCATTGTTGGTCCTGTACATGTGAAAGATGACCACATGTAAACGACGATGACCTGATGCGTACACTACGCTGATCAAAGAACGCACTTGTATTTATTAATAACACGCTATCCCACTTCGGCTAGTCCTTTGGAAGACTTGGGATGGTGGCCGTTCCAATCACATGGTCTTGTGGGTTCTTATTTAAATTTTGTGGTTGCTCAATTCAATCTCATGTGAGTGTGACTCCATAGAAAGCCTTGAATGAATTGCAAAATCATAAACTGAAAAAAAAATTGATCTTACATTCTAATGAGCGTCTAATTATAATTAGAATATCATCCATACACTTGAAAAGTAATAACAACATTGGACGATGTTTTTATTTAGGGTGCTTTTTTGTGATAAAAGGAGTCTGCCGTATGGAGGAAATTGTTCCGATTGGTGAGACGTATTTTTCTTGTGGGGAAAAAAATTATCTTATTTTCTTTGCTAGAGGATTTTGATTTTCTATACGCAGTGACCAACAGGAATGTAAGATTCTTCTTTATTGTGGAAATGAAAATTTGTAAAGAATGGAATCATTTTCTGCACGAATGTACCCAAAACACAAAAATTCTCTCCTTTGGCATTTTATTTTTATAATATACTTCAAACCTGTAAGTGAGAAATTACCATACTCTTGAACCCGCAAATCCATCTTTGATAAACCTAGCTAAAAAATCCACACAATTTATCACCAACCCACAAAGAAGCACTAGCCACTTTATCATCTCAAATTGGAAAATTACCTATAAAAATTCAATATGGTTCTGTCAACATTGAACTCAGTTCATGATGGATCCGGATAAGGAGACTCCGTCACGTGGCCGGAGATCTATGTGCGTTCCGGTGATGGGAAGCTCCGTGGATCTCTTCGCCTCTTATCTTTCCTACGGGAATGGAGAGAATAATGATTGTACCAAACCCTAGGGCTCCCTTATCCTTATATAGACAAGTCCCGAAGAGTCACACTTACTAGAGACATCTTCCACCAGAAGCCCACATCCACTGATCCTATTGGGAGTCTTATTATGGGGCTCAGATCAAGTCTTACACTAAAGTGGGATTGCATCTCTGTTGGCATCTGCCCTGCTTGATCTGACGTGGGACCCGTGGCATGCGGGCCACACGATTTCCTACAATCTCCCACGTGGCACGAATGCCATGTACATCAAATATTTCTTAGTCTCATACGCATCACATGCCTTGTAAAAACCTATGCAGGCAAAGCCTTGGTGAGAGCATCAGCCATCAATTCTTCTGAAGGCACATAGAAAATTTCTATATCATTCTTTTCAGCATTCTCTCTAACAAAGTGATATTTTATTTCAACATGTTTTGATCGGCTGTTAATCCTTTGCTCATTCACCATAGAAATGGCCGACGTACTGTCTATGCTCATTGGGACAGGCTCCTTCTCATTTATTACCTCTAAATCACACAGGAAGTATCTTAACCAAAGAGCCTCCTGGACTGCTGTACTACAAGCTATATACTCTGCTTCGGCTGTTGACATAGCCGTGGAGGTCTGTTTCTTGCTACCCCAAGAAATTGCACCTCCTCCGAGGGTAAACACATAGTCGGTTGTTGACTTTCTCTGGTCTAAATCACCGGCCCAATCAGCATCTGAGTAGCCGCGCAGTTCCAGGACTTCACCTTGATAACATAGGCGAAGATTCACTGTTCCTTTGATGTACCGCAGAATCCTCTTAACTGCATACCAATGCGGTAATCCTGGGTTACTTAGGAATCTGCTTACGAGACCCACGGCGAATGCAAGATCTGGTCTCGTACACAGCATCGCATACATGATGCTGCCCACAATTTGAGCATAAGGTTTTGATCTCATCATTTCCCTATCCTACTCATTTGTGGGTCCTTGATCGCTTGACAATTTTGTGCTCCTGCAGATGAGAGTATCAATTGGTTTACAGTTAGCCATATCAAACCTTTTCAACACAGCTTCCAAATAGGATCTCTGTGATAAAGTCAATATCCTATTCGGACGATCGCGGGTTATTTCAATGCCAAGGACATACTCTGCCTCACCCATGTCTTTCATCTCGAATCTTGACTTTAACCATTATTTGATTTCATTTATGGCTTCCAATTTATTACTGGCGATCAAAATGTCATCCACATATAATGACAAATACAAATAACTACTCCCACTGCGTGTAATATATAAACATGTGTCTGCACTATTGGGGACAAATCCTATTTCACATATGGCCTGATGAAATTTTCTATACCATTGTCTTGAGGCCTGTTTTAATCCATATAATGCCCTATTAAGTTTGTACACTTTGTCCTCATGACCTTGCACCACAAAACCCTCGGGTTGTTTCATATAAATTTCTTCTTCTAATTCGCCGTTCAAGAATGCTGTTTTTACATCCATCTGGTGCAATTCAAGGTCATGACATGCTACTAATGCTACTAAGGTTCATATGGATTGGAATTTTACAACTGGAGAAAATGTCTCCTCGTAATCTATTCCTTCCATTTGTGTGAACCCCTTAGCTACTAACTGTGCTTTATATTTATCCAAGGATCTATCCTTTTTAAATTTCTTTCGAAGAACCCATTTACATCCAATGGCTTTCCGATCTTTAGGTAGATCTACCAATTGCCATACTTGGTTCTTTTCAATTGATTCCATCTCCTCTCTCATAGCCTCTAGCCAACACTGCGCATCCTCCGCTTTGACCGCTTGAGAGTAGGAGGTTGGATTCAAATCTTGCACGGTTTCTAATAAACTGCAATAATCATCTAGATATACCGGTTGTTTCCTCGCCCGAATCGGTCTGCCAACTGGCTCATCGGGTTGTTCAATCACCTCAAGTGGGCCCTGGCCAGGAATTCTAGGTCCAACGTCCTCTTTGTCGGAACCCCCACTTGCTTGAACCCCCTTGCCCATAGAGATTTCATATAATTCCACACTCTGTGGTCTTACTCTAGGGCTGACCGTCGGATCCTCAAGAAAAAACATATCTCGGCATTCCATGATTATCCTATTATCGTGATCATATACACGATATCCTTTAGAATGTAATGGGTAGCCAACGAAAGAACAATTTTTCTTCGTTTTTGCTTGTAGTTTATGCCTTTCCTGTGGTGGTAGCAGGACGTGTACAGGGCAGCCCCAAACTCTCACATGTTCTAATTTTGGTTTGGTACCAGTCCATAACTCATATGGGGTCTTGGGCACACTCTTAGAGGGTACTCTGTTTAAAATATATTGTGCAGTATTTAATGCTTCTCCCCACAAATACAGCGGAAGACTCACATGGCTGATCATTGACCTTACCATATCAATTAAGGTCCTATTCCTCCTCTCGGCCATGCCATTTTGCTGTGGGGTATATGGGATTGAATATTTATGAATGACTCCCTCACGTGCACAATATTCTTTAAACAGTTCGGAAGTGTATTCACCCCCTCTATCAGACCTAATCCTCTTTATTTTCTTGCCCTTTTGATTTTGGACCTCAGCAGCATATGTTTAGAACATTTTTAATGTCTCATGTTTATTTTTAATGAGATACACATAACCATATCTGCTGTAATCATCAATGAATGTAATGAAATAGTCCTCTCCGGTTCTATTGTGTACATTCAATGGTCCACATATGTCTGAATGAATTATGATCAATATTTCAGAACTTCGAGTTCCTTTCGGAAATGGTTTCTTGACCATTTTTCCACTTATGCATGGTTCACATATAGGATACTCAATTTTACCTAGGTCTGGTAAAAGTCCATCTTTAACCATTCTACTGATTCTGTTTTTATTAATGTGGCCCAATCTCAAATGCCATAACATTGCCAAACCATTCATGCATACATTCACACACACAGAATAATAAGAAGTGGACTTTATTTCATTATGAAGAATATCCAGCAAATACAAATTTTCAAAAAGAAAACCATGGACTAAAACTTTACCGCGCATTCCAATAGTAACCCCATTATCTTTGAATCTAATTTCAAATCCATTCCTTGCCAACGACTCACAGAGATGATGCTCCTCCTCATTGCGGGAGCAAAGAAGACATCGGAGAGATAAAGGGATTTGCCGGTTGGTAAGGAAATTTTGACTTTCCCTATCCCCAACACATCACAGAATGTTTCATTCCCCATGTATATATTTTATTCTCCGGGTTTCATCTCTTTGAATTCGATAAATACAGCCTTGGTCCTTGATATGTGTCTGGTGGCTCCAGAGTCAATTCACCAATTCTTGTCATTGGTGTCCACCATCATAGACTCAGTGACCATCTCAACATAATCTTTGTGTTCTTTGGTCACTTTACCTTGCTGGCTATTCTTACCTTTTTTCTTTCTGCATTGAGAACTAAAGTGTCCAGGCTTCCCACAATTAAAGCAAACACCATTTTTAGGCCTTTTCCGTTTTGGATTGCCTTGAAATTTCTTTTTATTTTTCACATTGGCGGTTAACGCACCGCTATAACTCTTAGTTTTAGCAACCATAGCAGAATTTGTAGGCGTTATACCACGGGCATCCTACCTTTGTCCTTCAGCAAGTAATTTTGCTTCAACCTCACTATGGGTTACACCCTTTTGAAGGCTAAGGGTTTGAGATACATTCTCCCACGAAGGTGGAAGACTCATCAGCAAGTACATGATATGAAAATCTTCATCCATTTCTTTTCCCAAGGCTGCAAGGTTACTATGTCGGACCGACATTTTATCAATGTGATCCCTTATAGATGACCCCTCTGGCATCTTATAATTGACATATGCGCTAAATGCCTCCATCAGATGAGATTTGGAGGTTTCATCATACTTGTCCATGGCATAGTCCCAGATTTCTTTCGCTGTGGTGAAGTGCTCAAACTGTTTCACTAACTCACTGGATATGAATCCGATGAATAAATGCCTTGCTGATTTGTTATCAAAGACCCATTGCTCATGTAATTCATGGTCCTCCTTAGAGGCATCATCAGCGGGCTTAGGGACCGGATCGGATTCAATCACATAAGTTAATCCGTCAAAATGCAGCAACGCTTCCATCCGACGCTTCCACACGGCTAAGTTCTTGCCGTTAAAAATATCAGCCTTTGCAAGATCATGCAGGGCTGATTTGGAAGACATGATTTCTATTTATTTTTAATTAAAGGATGGGTTAGATACCATTGACTGTACGAGAGGAAAATACCACTCTTTTATCTGAATCATTGGATCGTCTTCCTTTTGCTGCCAACGGGTAGATTTGCTCGCAAGGATTCCGTAAAAGCAGACGGATTGTCGATCTGACTTCGGATGGCCAAGATATCGCAGTTGGAAGATTTGACGGTGATTTAGCCAAATCCTAACCGATCCAAACGCCCACGTCTTCTTGCAGAAAAGACAAGCAAAAGAAATTTGCCTCCTTTGTTTTTACGTACTGGCAAACCCAAGAGCACATCAACAGTCCCTTCTGCCTTTATGTTGGTGGAAAAAGGACAACAAAGAGAAGACCACTATACGTTTGGAAAAGCAAAGGAAAAAGGTTGTTGTCTTTTAATATAGAAACTGTGCCTCTTTGCTTTGAATATAATATTTTGACTGGCGATTCACGTGCGCTGCTTCGTTGTTAGTCGTCGTCGTCTTCCTTCTTCAAGTTGCAGAAATGAAATAAGACCGAGGCTCACATATCTGAAAAAAAAATCCAGATCTACTATAATCCACGGTGCAGTTGCAAAATCTGAACCGGTAGAATGCACTGAACCTGGCTTTGATACCAATTGATGGATCCGGATGAGGAGACTCCGTCACATGGCGGGAGATCTATGTGCGTTCCGGTGATGGGAAGCTCCGTAGATCTCTTCGCTTCTTATCTTTCCTACGGGAATGGAGAGAATAATGATCGTACCAAACCTTAGGGCTCCCTTATCCTTATATAGACAAGTCCCGAAGAGTTACACTTACTAGAGACATCTTCCACCAGAAGCCCACATCCACTGATCCTATTGGGAGTCTTATTATGGGGCCTAGATCAAGTCTTACACTAAAGTGGGATTGCATCTCTGTTGGCATCTGCCTTGCTTGATTTGACGTGGGACCCGTGGCATGCGGGCCACACGATTTCCTACAGTTCAAAACAGGTACAAACCTAAAAATGCCTGTTCATTTGCATCCAAAAGAAAAAAAAACCCAACAGCTCCACTCCCACTATATAAACGCCATCAATACGTACCTTCCATGCAACACTCTTATAACTTAATTCTTTTTGTGTGGCTTTTTGAGATTTTATCCTCATAGAACTTCTATTGAAGATGGGTCTGAAGTGTGGGGCTGGCTTTGCAGTAGCTACCCTTCTCTTGGTGGCGTTGATTGTTTCCGTGCCCACCACAGTAAGAACTATTGGAGGGTCTGGAAACTGGGGCATCGGCTTCAACCACACCAGCTGGGCTTATCGAAACGACAAAATTGTTGTTGGAGGGTCCCAACACTGGCGTTTTGGCTTCGAATTTACCAACTGGGCTTTCCAAAAAGACCCCTTCTTCCAAAATGACACTTAAGGTGAGTGTACTTGTATGTCATCTCTCTTCATTGGGTTGGGTTGAGTAGGGTTGTTGAGCAGATTGGATCTGGTCGGCCCTCCAGCGTTTAGGACAGCATAAACTGCAATAGGACAACATTCTAATAAGGTAGGTCCATCAGAATTGTATTCAGGTACATGGGTCTTGCCTCTGGACCCAATTCTGACCTATCAACTCAGGGGGGCTCGTTGGTTTGGATGGAGGCCTACCTCTTTAATGTCTGGATTAGAACATTTGCATGCAGATTTTCCTATAGGAGAAAATTTTGAGATGGCAATGACTCAAGTATGGTACTCTTGACTCATGGTTGAGAGGATTGGTTTGGTCATGTCTGGATTAGGACATTTGCATGAGGATGTTCCCATACGAGGAAAATCTGGGGTGGGAATGACTCAAGTCTGGTACTCTTCACAGGAAGTCATGGGTTGAGAGGATTGGTGTGGTAATATGAGTTTTGTGGTTTTTTCCCGTCCTTCGTAGGCCACCATACTGGCTGGCACATAGCATTTCAACAAGTTGAGCATGGCTTGAACCTGGTACTTTCTATTGGATTTGAATTCTTATACCATCAAGCTATGCTTGCAGGGAATTAAAGCTTTTTTTTTCAGATTTAAGAAAATTAATTATTTTTAATTAGTGATAGATAATAATTTTATTAAAAAACATGCAATTAATTGACCAAATTTTGGCTTAGCGTGAAATATTTTTATAAACCCCACACCGGCCTCAAACCCACCAAGACCATTTCAATACCCATACGAATAAGGGTGGGTCACCTGTTTAAACTGAACATTTTCATCCTAGCAACCATATGAATAAGAATGGGAATTCCATACCTCACCCGGTCACCTTTCACTTTTAGGTTGGGCTTTGTTGATATCTCTTATCCAACTAATAAATTGGTTGAGTATACTTTGAATCGATTCTTGCTATTTAACTTGTTGACACAACCGAACCTTAAAAGAAATTTTACTACGAACCACCGACCAAGTACCCATCTTGGACACGAGCACCAATTAAGGGTATTATATATTTATTTATTTATTTTATACTTAGATATTTTGTACATATATATTCATGGTTAAATTAGCTTACCTAAGGATAATTAAAGAGGTAAAGGGTGAAGGATATAAAGTAGCAATGGAGATGAGAACTTGACTTTCCCATCATGGAAGGTATTCATTTCTCATTTTGCCTTAATTGATTTGATTTCCATTAAGAGGAGATTGTTTGACGTCGTTTTTCAATATTCACCTTTGATTCTTTCTTTTTTAACCACTTATAGAAATAAACCCTAAGAATGAAACTAGCAGGGCATAAGTGTTTTGTGTTGACCACTGATATCTTTTGGTTTGGGTTTGGGATGTCAGTTTTTTACCCAATTAGTTAATTGTTAGGGTTGTCCTTCACCCTATTCATGTTACCCACACTGCTAAATATATGATATTAACATGGATAGATAATCTTTACCCAAAAAATAGGGGCCTGCTAAGTTAGTTGGCATTTGGCAACCATGCATGTCACTCCTATGCTCATCTTCCACTTTGTAGACTTCTCTTTCTACTTCTGGGGGCTCTTTGGTCACTGTTCCCTAGACTATAGAGTTAAAAAAGACATGAATAGATCACCATCATCGAAATATTGTCCAAATCATACTGTTAGCTACGTGAATTATGTCTAGGCTAGGGGGCAAACATGAACAGATCAACATCATCAAAGTAATGTCCAAATTATATTCAGTTAGCTCCATGAATTATGTACACCATTTAGTCTATCACGAGCTCAAGATTGTAATTTGTGTTGCAGTTTTCATATATGATCCACCCAACGGTACTACTTTCCCTCACAGTGTATACCAACTCAAGGATTTTAGAAGCTTCATGACTTGCAACTTGAAGAAAGCGACCTTGGTGGCGAACGTGGTTCGAGGTGGTGGCATTGGGTTTAATTTTGTTCTTAAGGAGAGCAAGCCCTATTACTTTGCATGTGGAGAGCGGCCCGGGGTACACTGCAACGTGGGGCTGATGAAGTTCTTTGTCTGGCCCCTAGAACCTCCTTGCAAGGGTTAAAAGACGAGCTACCTATAATAGTTGTAGCTGCAGTTACTGATGCAGTCGATTATTTTCTTTCTCTTATATATATCTTCTTCTATAACTAAAAAAGTAACAAGTTTTGAGGTGCTTTGTTTTGATTTGGTTATTACTGTTCTGACTTTTGTCTGAGCGGAATCTTAGGTTGAGAATATAGATGTCTGCATAGCTTGGATTTATCTACGGTATAATGGGAAAAATTTAAAACCATGTGTTTATTTAATTTGATTCCAATTTGGAGATAAAGTTGCTAAACCTTGTTTAAATTTAATTCAAAATTAGCACAATAACCCAGGCTAAGCACCGGCACGATCCACAAAGCGAAGATCCCCATACCATTTAACTACTTTAAAATTTTTTGATAAGCAATTATACATTAGTGTGATGTGGTGTAATGGTTAGGGGGGTATTTAAAAATTCAAAAGAAGTTCTAATGAGTTCAAATCTTACCACCTACATGCTTTTTTAGCTTTTACCAAGACTCATTTAGGAGGTCAAAATTGAAGGGAACTCGGTCAAAATTAAATTCAAAATCCTTGACTTTAATATATTACAATGGAGAAAATTGAGGGTAAAATTACTTTGCTAGAAATGAAAGCTTAGGGACCAATACTTAAGAAAGTGAGATATTAGTACTCTGCTGTTGGATTGGTATAAAGCACCTACCTTTATCGGGCAGGTTCAATCCCAGGATAATGATGAATAAGCTTGCGAGCATATGATGAATCAAATAAAAATTAATAAAATGAATGGATCAGAAATTTACAATAATTTTCCCAATCAACCCAAAGAACTCAAACATTTATTTGAATTTTTTGAAAGTAAATAGATGCAAAGTGAAATGCTAAGAACACTTAATTGAATTCAAAGTTCTGTACCCATTCCTTTATATCCCCAGTTGCGTCTCTACAAATATTGACAAGTTAGGCACTTGAAGGTTGACAACAAGGGGTGTTGAGTTGGCGGGCAACCCCGTTTGTCGGCCTGCTTGCCTAAGATTTGACTCTCGGGTATCCTTAGGGGTGCTCATGGGCTGGGGCGGGGCTAGGCCGAGCAAAGCATGGCCAACCTGGATTAAAATTCTTAAGCCTGGGCCTGGCCAAAGCCTAACTCGGGCCATAAGTGGCTAGCCCGGGTGCATCCCATATAAAATCTATTAAGCCCGAGCTCGACCCAATATTAATTGGGCCTAACCTTAATTAAGGCTAATTATTAAGCACCCTTAACTTGGTCTCCAATGGGGGCCAACATGGTTATCATTCACCAATTCTTATTTTTACATATGGTCAAATCCAAATAAATCCATCTAAAATGCCAAAAAATCTTTATTAAAAGTGATTGTAATTTTCATATAAAGCTATATTTTTAACTCTTTGAGTTAATGTTGCCTCTTTTTTTTTTTTTCTTTTTTTCAAATACAAGCATATGACTCATTAACAATACATAATTGCATTGGTGCAACCAATAAATCTTTGTCTAGTACAAATTAATTAAAATGAACATTGTCTGCCTTTTGAATAGTATTCTTTGATAAATAATTTTCAAAATTTTTACCATGAAAGATTTGTATGTAACATAAGAAACATAAGAAGGCGAAGTTGCAATTTAATCAAATTATTCGGGTTGGGCCAGGCTTGGGGCTTGCTACACTAAGCCCAAGCATGGCTCATATAACAAATGAGCCTAAAATCTTAATCCAAACCTAGTCCAATGACTTATACATATGGCCTAAGCCCAACTTGAGCCATAAGTGGCTAGCTCAGGCCTAGCCCATATAAAATCTATTAAGCTCGAGCCCGACCTAGATATTAATTAATTTTGCCTAACCTTAATTACGCATAATTATGAAGCACCCTTAAGTTGGTATCTAGTAGGGGCCAATATGGCTATCATGCACCAATTCCTATTTATACATATAGTCACATCCAAATGCATTCATCTAATAAAGTGCAAAAAAATCTTTATTAAAAGTGATTGCAATTTTCATATAAAGCTATCTTTTTTGTTCTTTCAGCTGATGTTGCCTTTTTTTTAATAAAAGCATATGACTCATTAACAATATATAATTACATTGGTGCATCCAATAGATCTTTGTCTAGTACAAATTAATTAGAATGAACATTGTCAGCTTTTTGGATAGTGTTCCTTGGTTGTATTATCTGCAAGAGGAATAACTTCAGTAACCACTTTTTCAACATTGTGTCATTTGACTTTACTGTCATGTTCCCTATTCAGCATAGAAGCTTCATCAAGCACAGCATCTCTGCTGCAAATCTTTTTCTTGTTTTCTGGATCCCATAGTTTATACCCCTTTATACTTTTCTCAAAGCTAAGGAATATGCATTTGAGTGACTTGGAGTCTAACTTGGATCTCTCCTCACTAGGAATGTGTATCTAAGCTGGACAATTGAATACCTTCAATGAAGAGTAATCCTCCTCTTTACTTGTCCATACTTCTTTTGCAACTTTACAGCCAAGGGGTCTTGATGGTGACCGAGTAACCACATAGCATGTGTGATTAACCGCTTCAGCCCAAAACCTTCTAGACAACCTTGCATGAAGTCTCATACTCTTTGCTCTTTCTAAAAGTGTCCCATTTATTCTTTCTGCAACTCCGTTTTGCTGATGATTCATTGGAACAGTGAAGTTCCTTGTGATGCCTTCATCCTTGCAAAACTGTAGAAACCTGCCATTTCTGTATTCATCCCCATTATCTGATATCAGATACTTGGCTTTTTTACCTGTTTGATTTTCTACTTCTGTCTTCCACTCTTTCAACTTAGTGAATACTTCAGATTTCTCTTTTATAAAGTAGACCTAAACCTTTCCTGAAAAATCATTAATGAATGTTACAAAGTAGTATGCTCCACCTTTTGACATAACTGGGGTTGGTCCCCACACATTAGAGCGAATGTAATCTAGAATACTACTATTTTTACAACTATTACTTGTAGATTTGAATGACATCTTTTTCTGCTTGCCAAAAATACAGTATTTATAAAAATCCAGCTGGCATGTTTTTACACCCTTTAACAACTGCCTTTTATGTAGTTCTAACTTGCCTCTCTCACTCATATGCCCTAGATGCATATGCCACAGCTGAGACTCATCGTCACTGATTTTGTCATCTGTAGAGACTGCCACTCCGCCTATAACTGTGTTTCCTATAAGCTTATAAAAGTTGTTCCCTACTCTGGTACCTTTCATTAATACCAGAACACCATTAGACACTTTAAGCAAACCATCCTTTGCCATGAATGTGCACCATTTAGATTCAAGTAAGCCTAAAAAGATTAGGTTTTTCTTGAGTGCTGGCACATGCCTCACATCACCCAAGGTTCTCACAACTCCATTTGCTATTCTAATTTTAATGGTGCTAATTCCAATGGTCTTACATGGTGCATCATTATCCATTAGAACACTACCACCATTACATTCCTCATAAGTATCAAACCAACCATGATTAGGGCACATGTGATAAGAATAATCAGAATCTACAATCCAAGCATAAGATAAATGGTTACCTTACGAGACAGATAGAAGTTCAACTTTAGTTTTCGAAGCAATGCTGGCGGAGTCACTGTTGTCCTTTTTATTCCCAGCTTTATTCTTCCCATCTTTAGTCGCTTTGTATTCCTGTAAACTTTTCTCGTTGTGGCCATGATAAATTTGAAGATGATTCAAAAAATTCACCCAAATATCTGCTTGTCAAATCGTTAATCTGCTCCATTTACATTGTAGATCTCGTTGCCACAAGTCCATTGGAAAAAATGAAGCTCAATTCTGAGTCCGGATGACTCCAAAAATTGAGTTTGAATTTTGACCATTGAATCTTGTCAAACTCTATCATACTGCTAACGTTGGATGATGTCAGCACTGCTGCTGGACTGGGCTTCTGCAGACGGGTTCAGGTCAGCCTAACCTGACCAAAACTGCTTGTTCTCCTGCGTTGGGCTGCAAAACCATGTTAGGTCCACCTGACCCAAGCTTGACCTGGATCTATTGCTTTGAGCTGCTGGGCTGTCTCAGGTCAACCCGACCCAGACTTGGTGTGACCTGATTGGGTCACCTTCTTCCTCCTTACGAGTGCAACAGAGGCAGAAGAACCTTTGTCTTCTTCTTCCTTGAGTTCACCACAGTAGTGGATTGACAGCAGAGGCGAGGCGACCGCGGGAGACTGCTTCGGCAGGCTGGCAGTGGCAGCAAAAGTGGGCGATGCATGCAGCAGTAGCAACGATCTGTTCGGCAACCATGGACGGCAAGTGGAAGTGGCAGCGGTGAAGGAACTCCAGCGACTAGCGACTGCAGACACAGCGATGGGAGCGGCGACTGGAGAAAACTCTATTGATCGCAGCAGTGATTGCTTTTTCAGCGGCGACTACGTGCCTCTCTTCCGATTTGTGCGGCCCACCAAAATCAAAGATTGTCTATTATCTCTTCTTCTCCGTAGCAATGGACTGTTGTAGAAAATGGGAAAAAACCAATTCCCTTTCAAGATTTGATCCGTCAAATCTCTACGATCCCACGATCTTAACAAAAGCTTTGATACCAATTTTTAGATCTGGATCGAAGCTATACAATCAAGACCACACAATAAAAAGAACAAATAATCACACACAGAAGACATAAGGATTTACATGGTTCGGCCAGATTGCCTACGTCCACGATCATGAAGATTTCACTATCAAGAAATCTCTTTCTCACCCTTTACAATATTCTCTCTGTGTTCCTTTCTCCCCGTTACTCTCCTGCTTGGTTACAAAAGAAAACAACACTGTGAAAGAATATGTAAAAGATTAGCCCTAATTAACTAGGCCCTCTACTCAAGCCTAATAAAGACCTTTTGAGCCAAACCTAACATGTGTCCAATGCGAGTTTGTAAGATCCCATATCCTAATTTTGTGTTTAGCATTAGTTAATTGCATATTAGTAAATTAAATCTGTTTAGAGGCTAAGCAAGTTTGAATTATTGTTAGGATCGTGTGTGCAAAATCTATTTGGTTCCGAGCTCATTTGAGCATAGTAGGGGTAGTTTGCAATTTCAGGAAGTTTAGGAGGGCTTTTTCATAAGTTCCAATTTGTGAGATTTTGGGCCCATCAGGTAGATAACATAATTCCCATAACCTTATCCTTCTACCTCGATTCAATCCTCAAAGACCACAAAAAATCTTACCCAATTGAACTACTGACTTATTCGTAATTACCCAATATCCAAACCTAAATATAAAGCAATCGACTTTTTCCTTTATCTTTCTTTCTCTCTTTCGTTGTTCTTTATTTCATTTCCTTTTCTTTTTTCTACCTCACTCCTCCTTGCTGCAAGTGGAACCCAAGCACTCCAGCCACCAAGCACCACCATCTTCTTTTTCCTTTCATTGCCACCAACCCAAGGACTCTCTTCTCGATCTTTGTCCCATCTCTGTTAACCAAGGTGAATCTCCAAACTTGTTATAGCTAGGTCTTTTGTGTTTTGAGCTTAGGGTTGTGTTAGGATAGGTTTATTTCAGTTGTGTTTTGGTTTTCTTAAGCTTGAGCTTCGACAGCTTCATTTGTGAGCTAAGTTAACCCCACTTTTCTTTGCATGTTCACCAAAGGCAAGGAGACACCATTCTTTGTTAATTATATACTTTCTTCAAATTGATTATAACATTTTTGAATGCTTTTGATGGCTTCCTACTCAATGGATTTTATTGGATACAAAATGTTAGAATTAGGGTTGAAATGGTTAGAGATAGAATGAATGGATTGGGGGTTGTAATTGCATGTAATGGAGAGTCCAAGGTTCTATTCTATATATGTTATTAGTGGAAGACGAAATTGGAACTCGAGTCCCTACTTTCCTCTAGAAACAAGAATTTCAGTTTTGGTTTTCAAAGGGGCCTAGTTGACTATGAGAGGTCTTATGGTCAATTATAGATAAAGGGGTTCTCTAGGGCACCCATTTCATATTTCAACTATTTAGAAACCCAGTTGATATCCCGATCGACCTAAATAAAACAATAGGTTAGGTTTTGTCGGGGAGGAGAAAGTTTGACAAAGCATTTTAGGTGTCAACTTTTGGTACATTGGTTGACCGTTACTTCCACCATAGTGAGCCTCGGTCGACTGTGGGCACATGGATTATGTGGGAATTATTGATGGACTCAGAGACTTTTGGCTTGATTTTGGGTGGTGGACCCTTTCCTCTACTTAATGAGGACTCACTAATGGACTATGAATAAGGGATGGACATTGTGAACTAACATTCTCTTATGGATTGTACTGTTCACATATGTTGTACAATCTACATCATACTCAGTTGACATATGGCATTCGGACATCCAATAATGGTCTATATACTGATGAATCGAACAGATACCCCAACCTTACCTCACCTGTGGTTTGAGTTGAGATATTGTGTTGCGATCATTGACCTAAAAGTTGGGATTGTAGATACTCCTTGGCCTTTGGGTTTACTTTCATATTGTCCTTGTCTTTCACATTTTTCGTTCATTTTCTTTGGCAATGTAATGTACTATATGTGAAGGATCTCGCCATAACTTCGAATGATGTACTTAGGATTCCCATTATCATTGATTGAGTGTTGAGGCTTGGTCATGCATTATATCATATCAAGGAGGACTACTGATATTGTATGGATCTTCGAATGTGTATCGAAATACTGTGTGAACTAGTTCCTCTGTCATTTATACCTCTTTCTGCAAGAGAGCCAACCCTTCATTACATGGACTTAGGCATTGGTCGAGCACCACTAAGCATGTATAGGCCTAGCAAAGCAGAGGCACTTCTATGTGAAGGTTGGTGATTATAAATCTAGGTCTTGAGGGTGACTGCGTGGATAGATATGGAAGTTTATACACAGATATGGACAGGGTTGCTTATCACTCAATGTCGTGTTACATTGGACAGAGCCTTGAATGCTACAATTATGATCGAATGCTATACTTCCAATGATAGGCTGATCCTCCATGATGTGACCGGATTTCACTTGATGCTCTAGCCCATGTGGAATGCTCAATTATGTAGTGCATTAGATTAGGATTTCGTATTTCATTTCAATGTCTATTGTTATTGTTCTCACATGATCATATAGTCTTTACTCACTTTGATATTGTATATCTATTATGGTTTATGTCTATTTACCTGCTGACCATTTGTAGTTTGATGCTGTGCTTAGTGCATAGGTATCATGCCTTCTATCCTAAGGTGGAGGGGTAGGTGAACCACTTCAAGCTCTTAAGCAAGATAAGGACCATGAGTGGTGAGTCGACGACATAGTTCGAGTCGTCCTGTCCAGCACACAAGGGCCTCGCTGTATTTTGGATAGTTTGTATTGTTCTTATGTGGCCCGATTTTTAGTTGGGCTATGTAATTAAACTACTTTGTTTAACTTTGAAACCAATCTAGCATCTTTTGATATGCATACTCTGAAATGTTTATTTGCACCAACTGTTATTTATGCTTCCATTAGATCTTTGTTGATTGTCAAATATTCCAACTCACTGTGGTCCTATGATTTTATGTGGGACCGTAATTTGGGGTGATGAGAATGGTTTACGCACGAAATTTTAATTGGCCCCAGATTTCACACATAATCCTCGGTTTATGGATTGGGGGCATGAAAAAGTCATTTGTAAATCAAAGAAAAAAAAGTTAATAAAATTAAAACAAATGCTATAATATAGATTTCATAGGGTGAATGCTCACATTAGGACCCACATGAGATAAAGAGCTTGCATGGGATAACAAACCTATCCTAACATGTTACTAAGAGAGGAAGTCTTTTTGTCCTATAAATATAACTCTCCTCCGCCTATTATGTACACACACAAATCTCTGAATAATAAAATCTTTTGTTTTCTCCCTCTACTCCTCTCTTTTCTTGTTTAATATTTTAATACGTTGTAAGCACGAATGAGCTCTTCTTCTACTATTTCTTCTTCTTTTTTAGTTCTAGTTGGAAAAAAGGCCACCAACCACCAGCTGCCAGCTCACGCCAGCCACCCCATCAGTGCTAACATCAACAATGACGCATGTATAAGTACATATCGCCATCAAAACGTCAAATTGCAATATCTTGGCCATCCAGAGTCTGATTGACGATCTGTTTGCGTCTATGGAAAGCTCGCGAACAAATCTACATATTTTCAAACAAAAGGAAGACTATTCAATGGTTAAGTAAAATTTTTTTATTTTATGGTCTTTTATTAGTTTGATAATTATATACATGCATTTATCTTTAATATCTTGCGATTTGCAAGTATTTATAATATTTAATTAGAGTGATGAATGATTCATTTTCTATCATCAAATGAAGATCATGATAGAATTGAAAATCATAGATCATAAATAAAATCAGAAGTTTTATATAAGTAATCAAATCTCAAGTTCCATACGTTATTTAGAACCAGAAGTTCTATATCAAATAAATAATCTGGACCTGAAGTTCCATATGTCATTTTAATATATAACTAGAAGTTCTAATCCAGACCCGAAGATTTGTTAGTTATTTTAATCTGGAAGCAAAAGTTCTGATCCAAACCTGAAGCTTTGACAAAAAGCAAAAGTTTTGATTCACTCCTGAAGCCTTGACATAACAAGAAGCTCTAATTCGTGCTTAAAGCTTTGACAACTAGAAGTTCTGATTCATAAGTTCAGAGCCAAAAGTTCTAACTCAAGCTTGAAGTCTTGATAAAAATAGAAGTTTTGATTCTAAAGTTGAGAACTTGACTTCTAACTTCAATTGGACAATTCTTTAATATATTTATTCTCAATTATCTTGAATTGGATGTTAGGAAGTTGAAGTTCCACCTTTTATTTCTATTTCTCTACACACTTTTAATTTTATATTTTTTTATAACATAACACAACATGCTTGACATAATTACTTCGGTAAAGTTATGACTATATGGTTATATAAACTTTAGTTTTGATGAATTTATTGCCATAAGCAATAGTTGTATATAGTAGAACTAGAAGTTCTACATCAAATATATAATTTGGACTCAATGTTCCTTGAATTATGGACTGGCAGTCTTAAGGTTTTTTAAACTTTTATATGAACCTATAGAGTCATATTTATGATCAAACCTGCAGTTTTGATACTAAGATCTAAAGTAAGATAGAAAAAGTTTAGTAAGGTTGTCAAAGAATGAAATAAAATGTCTCTAGAGGACATAATATAGGCCCTCATTTTTCTACACCATTATATCCCTAAAGGACAGATATGATCACCAAAAGATGGTCATACTCCCCAATGCTTAAAATAAATACCAAACCCAATGCTTAAAATAAATACCAAACTAGTCAAATATAATATAAGCATAAAACGCAAGAAATACAATTCCTCCAGAAGAAATGGAAATAATAATTCCTCCAGAAGAGGTATCTGTGATAATTCCTCCAGAAGAGGTAGACATAATAATTTCTTCAGCAGGATGAAAATAACCACTCAAAGAGAAGTGATTAATGAGGCATTTGATTCTTAATTGGGAGAACTAGCAAGTATGGTCTAAAAGACCCGTAACTACTGTTAGGATCTCAGTAAACTTATTTTGAATTCGAGTTTTAGATATTTTATTGGATGTTGAGACTTATTTTTTTATCTACCGTGTCTTTTGTCTAGATATTCTATGTTGAATGGTTTGATTTTTTTAGTTTAATTTTTATCATGTGATTGTATAATTATATTAGTTTATTATTTTGTTTAAAGTATGGATCATGGAACTGAGGAAAATCTTTATCTGGTAGATAGTCCCACAACACACATTATTTTAAAATATTAGAAGTTTTCTTAAAATTGGTATTTATTCTACGAAAGGTATCCACCATAGCTGGAACTATGCAAACAATTGAAGGCTCTGGAAGAGCCCATATAATATAACCTAATGGTACCCATCTATTCAGTGAAGATGCATTATTTTCAAGCAGTTCTCGAAGAAACTTGATTAGGTTCAAAGATATTAGAATGAATACGTACCATATTGAGATTGTAAGTAAAGGTAATAATGAATACTTATACATCGTTACTAGTATTGGAAGTCAGAAGCAAATATCAGAAAAATTAAGTGCACTTTCCACAGGATTACACGACAATCTCTAATGTCAAATCACACTCAGTTATGAGCAAAATGACAAAGTCAAGCCCGAAGTTTAAACTCAGTCCAAAGCGTAGTAAGACTTCAATACTTTGGGATGATAGGTTAGATCACCTTGGGGTTACTATGTTAAGAAAATTGTTAATAACTCTTTTGGGCACTTCTTAGAGAACTACCGATTAGCCATAACTAATGGGTGTTTATGTACCTTGTTTTCAAAAGGAAGATTCATCACCCAACCTTCTTTGGTAAGGTTGCATTTGAATCCCCATCTTTTTTGCAAAGGATATAAGATAACATTTGTGGACCTATAAATCCCCTTAGTGAACCTTTTAGGTATTTTATGATTTTGATTGATGTTTCCACCCGTTTGTTGGGTGTTTGCATACTTTTAATTAAGAACATAGCTTTTGCATGCCTATTAACTCAATCATTAAACTTATGGGTAACTTTCCTGATTATCATGTGAAGTCTATAAGACTTGATAATGTGGGTGAATTGACATCACATTTTTTTTATAACTACTGCTCATCTCTAGAAATTGTAGTAGAATATCCTGTCCCTCATGTCTACACCTAGAATGGCTTAGATAAATCTATGATTAAGCGCATTCAACTCATTTCTAGGGTGATATTGATGCAATCCAAAATACCAATTAGTGTTTGGGGACATGCTACTATGTTAATTAGACTTTAACCCACAACCTATCATCAATATTCTCCTATACAACTTATATAAGGATTTAGTCAAACATTTCTCACTAGGGCAAGTTTGGTTGTACAATTCAAGTCCCAATACTAAACCCCTCAACGTACTAAGATGGGACCACAATGTAGATTGGAAAATTATGTAAGATCGGCTCTTTCTCGATTATTCGATAGCTTGAACCAATGACAGGAGATGTCTTTACTACTCGTTTTGTTGATTGTCAATTGTCATGCTCCGATCCCGGAAATTTGGGGATTTGAGTGGACCCCCAGGGTGTGGATACGTAATCCCATAGAAATCCGTGCCCTGAAGAATTATGCACGAATTCCTACAAGGGAGATTCCGCAGGAACGTGTGAGGTATGCTGACAGACGTATAAATATAACTTATCGTTTACGAGGTCCTGCGCAATACTCAGTAATTATCAAGAGCACATGCTTTCATAAGTAAATATATAAACATACAGTAGAGTTAAAGTCTTTAAAAGTCTTTAAGTACATTCCCAAAAAGGTTCTTAAAGATGTGATACAAAAATTTCCAGCATAATATTTCGAGAATAGACGCGCTCCGTAGGATGGCTAGTAATAGACGTCGCCATTCATCCATTCGCCTACACCCCGAGGTACCGTTGGGGTATCCTCCGGGGGCGCATTAGTTTCCTCGTTGGGACCAAGATCTCGACCTGCAATACCAAGGGTAACACTGTTAACACGACGATTAAGCAAGTACTAAGGCATATGAAATGAAACAACATAATACAGTAACACGGACAGTCACTAAACATGATGCATGAGTGAGGAATTACCACTTAAATGTCATACATACTGATTGGCAACCACGATGCTCTATTCTCCCAAAAGGGAGCATACATATCGTATGGGTCACTAAGGGATCAGGCCAGCTTCCCGAAGAGCGTCAATAACCCCTCCGTAAACCCACTGCAGTGGTGACATACATATACCCAAAGGGGCAAAAGCTAAGTGGTGCCGACTCGGAATCAATCACACTAATCATA
Source organism: Sextonia rubra (assembly GCA_037013555.1). Taxonomy (NCBI): domain Eukaryota; kingdom Viridiplantae; phylum Streptophyta; class Magnoliopsida; order Laurales; family Lauraceae; genus Sextonia; species Sextonia rubra. The sequence continues at coordinate 57,391,228 of JASUAD010000006.1, read as the reverse complement.
TCATGTGTAAGGAACATTAGTCTAAGAGTATAATTGTAACAATGACAATAAAAAATGAAGCATATACATAATGAAACGGAGCAGATACATATGAGTTACAGATACATATGAGCTACAGGGCTCGAACCTCGGCTATACCCTTGGTTAACAAGTATACGCTCAGTAAAAGCTCTGGCTTGTCAGACACGCACTCATTAGAAGCTCAGGTCTGAATTACCTCGGGTTTTGCTAGAGGAAAGAATTGGATAACAATCATGCTGAAGGTGATATATCGTAGCAATATGGATGCATTCCACTTGGTCCCTAAGGACATTCAACATGATGTACACATGAGACGTTTGGTGTCGTTGTGTTACCGTGTCTTGGTATTACCTTGTGTACATACGGGACACTCTTTCTCATACCAACATCCATGACTTGCCACTGAGAGATCATTCATAAATCATTCATTCATTCCAACGTGAAATTACCAGTGGCCAATGTGGAGGTATAGGAGGTACCAACACTAAGGTCCTACAATATCATTGAGGTTCCTAACATCCTGCATTCATTGGGTTCTTACGGCTTAGCCGTATACAAGGCTACGGCTTAGTCGAGGGATTTAGAAATTCATCCGCATTTTCGGCGCATTTACGGTCCAACCGTATATTGGCCTACGGCTTAGCCGAGCTAAGCCTATGGCTAGGGTACGGGGAAGTTACGGCTTAGCCGTAGTGTATTCCATGGTGTAGCCGTCTGCAAGCCGTAGAAGAACTGGGTTTCATGAGCTCTCTGGAAAGCTCGCCGTAGAAAGACCTACGGCTAGGTTACGGGCTTGATACGGCTTAGCCATAGTGGAATTCACAGCTTAGCCGTAAATGAGTCGTAGTACAAAATCTCGTTTTACTGCTCTCTAGACTTTGAGCCGTAAGTGCTCACGGTTTAGCCGTAGTTTCGCCGTAAGCTCCAGAAAATCCGAACACAGTTCTGTAGCTCAATCTTCTGCATGGGATCACTACATAACTAACTTGTAACGGGATTCTGAAGCTCAATTGGAGTGTCCTTGAGAGTACCCCATACTCACACAACCTCCTATTCCCTTTTTGATATTCTACTCAATGCACACCAAGCACACCACATTCATACCGATGAAAATAGAGAAGGGAGATGACTGAAATTAGAAATATAAAGGGCTGATGCAATACACAATGGTTTAGTCATTCATGCAACATATATGACTCTAGTACTTGCCTTTCCACCAGTGTTAGCCCTCTCAACTCCCTTTCTTGATGTGTGCTCAGGAAAGTCTCTGGAAATGAAATGGGTTCTCTACAATAACATGAATGGTGGAATATGGAGGCTTAGATTAATATGCATGTCATGTGATTGAGTCTCTTAGACTCTAACAAGCTTACAGAGATGAATCGGAGGTGCCAATCTTACCTTATGTCTGTAGCTTAGAGAAGAGTATGATTTCTAGGGAGAGGAAGTGCTCAAAGAAGAAGATGAAGAAGATGGATGCTATAACATTACATGCAAGCTTCAATTCTCCCTTCCCAGCTCTAAGGTGAAATGGAAAGTAAAATGGAGAGAGATGGAGTGCAGAGAGAGATGGAGTGCAAGAGCTCCAACCGCTAAACGAAGGAAAAAGTGCAGGGATGTGGAGCTTCCCTTTTTAACATAATTTATCTTGAAGTTACATGCACATCCACTAGTTTCCAAAAATTTCAATTTAGACTGAAAGGACCTCAATTAGCCTAGGATGAGTCCGGATCAGCTCGGGCCTAACGCAAAAGATGATCTACGCGAAGAATTACACGAAAGGAAATAGACGAGGTGTCCAAGAGGTACAAGGACAAATTACAAAAAGGCCCTTATCTACTAAAGTGGGGCCAAACTCCGCCCAAACCCGAAAATTTTTGGATTAAATTAACCTTAATTGAGTTCAATTAATATAGAACGAACTTAATTAACATAAATCAAGATTAGCGAGGTTCGGGTCCTTATAGCCTCCCCCACCTAAGCTCATTCGGTCCTTCGAATGCAACGTACCTGGGGTAGCAGCTCTGGATATTTTGCTCGAATCTGATCTTCAAGCTCCCAAGTGGCCTCTTCCTGTCCATGGTGCTCTCATAACACCTTAACCCATTTGATTGTCTGTGTGCGTAGCACCTGTTCCTTAGTATCAACGATCCGAAGGGGTCTCTCTTTATAGCTTATATCAGGCCTTACTTGCACGTCGTCCAACTCAAGGACATGTGAAGGGTCTGGGAGGTACTTCCGGAGCATTGACACATGGAATACATTATCAACTCCTGCAAGCGGGGGTGGTAGCTCCAACCGATAAGCTAAGTCTCTTACTCACCCTGTATCTCGAAAGGTCCTACAAAATGTGGAGCTAGTTTACCCTTCTGTCCAAACCTGATGGTACCCTTCATTGGGGAAACTTTCAAGAACACCTTGTCTCCCACTTGGAACTCGAGGGGCCGGCGGCGGTTATCTGCATAACTTTTTTGGCGTGACTGTGCAGTTTTCAACCTATCTTGCACCTTTTGACTTTTTCCGCAGTATCCGCCACCAGGGTGGGTCCATGGAAACTCCTAAACCCAACTTCTTCCTAATAGACAGGCGTACGGCACTTATGTTCGTACAAGGCTTCAAATGGTGCCATCTCGATACTCGCGTGAAAGCTGTTATTATATGCAAACTCGCATAAGGAGAGGTGTTCATCCCATTCCTTTCCGAAGTCCATTACACTAGCTCGTAGCATATCTTCCAGGGTCTGTATCGTTCGCTCCGATTGCCCATTTGTCTGAGGATGGTAAGCCGTGCTGAAACTGAGTTTGGTGCCTAAGGACGTCTGAAAAGATTGCCAAAAGGAAGACACGAACCAACTGTCTTGATCGGACACAATCGAGACTAGAGTACCATGTAGCCGCACGATCTCATCAATGAAAATCTTGGCCATTTCCTGAAATTTCATCCCTTTTCTGATGGGAATAAAGTGGGATGATTTCGTTAGTCAGTCGACAATCACCCACACTACATCATGGTGTCTACTTGTTCGGGGCAGTCCGGAAATAAAATCCATCGTGAGATTCTCCCATCTCCACTTAGGTATCTGCAGGGGATATAACAACCCGGGAGGCTTCCTATGTTCAGCCTTCACTCGTTGGCAGGTAAGGCATTTGGCCACAAAGCCCATTATATCCCTCTTCATGTTATTCCACCAAAACCTGCCATGTAGATTCCGGTACATTTTTGTACTCCCTGGGTGCATGGAATACCGAGCATGGCGTGCTTCAGTCATAATTGCCCTTTTTAGATTATGATTTTGAACTGCTGGAACACAAAGCCGATCTCGGAAGTACAACACACCATCTACTATCCTGAAATCAGGTTTCTCAGATATGTAGTCACGGATCTTGACAAACTCCGGATCCTCAAACTGTCTCTCCTTGATTTGCTGAATTAGAGTGGGTTCGAAGACTGACATAGCCACTAACATGACCTTATCATTTACGAATTCAACTTCCACATCCAGATATCGGAATTCCTCTACTAGAGACCATTCACCACATAAGGCTGCCAACTCGGTGGTGGATTTCCTGCTTAAGGCATTAGCTACTACATTCCCTTTCCCAGGGAAGTATCTAATTGGGAAATCATAATCCTTTCTAAATTCCAACCACCTGCGCTATCTCATGTTAAGATCATGCTGCGAAAACAGAGACTGGAGACTGCGGTGATCGCTATGGACTTCAAATTTCTCTCCATATAAATAATGTCTCCACATCTTCAGCGCAAGGACTACTGTAGCCAATTCTAAATCATGTGTGGCATAGTTTTTCCCGTGTTCCTTCAATTGTCGAGATCCATAGGCTATTACCTTCCTATTTTGCATGAGTACACAACCTAGCCCAATCTCCGAAGCATCTGTATAGATAACAAATCCGCCACTCCCTTCTGGTAGAGATAAGATCGGGGCTGAGGTTAATTTCTCCTTAAGGAGTTGGAAACTCAACTTACACTCAGCGGACCAAACGAATGGCTCGTTCTTCCGGGTCAACTTTGTCAAAGTGCAACTATTTTAGAAAAGTCCTTCACAAACCTTCTGTAGTAACCTGCCAAGCCAACAAAACTTCTAACTTCTGCAACGGTTTTGGGGCTCTGCCAAGTAGTTATAGCCTCAATCTTAACTGGGTCTACTGTAAGCCCATCCTTTGAAATTATATGTCGAATACCTCTCAAATACTAGATCGGATATTTCATTCTCAGTGAATCTACTAATTGGTAGATATAGTTCTACACCAACTCAAAGGCAATGGACTAGTATCAAACATATTCTACTATATTCACGTGGAACTATTGACTTAGGTTTGTTTTATTTTTATAGTTGTAAAGATTCAAAGTTTGTAAGTTTTGTAGCTTTAGGATACCTCTCCGATCCTCATAAGGGTTGAACTCATTCAGGTCATGTATTTCTTAATAGTAATGTTGCCGTTTCTTGGTGTTGTACTAAACAAACTTTGATTGCTACTTCCTTTAACCTCGCTAAAATTTTAGCTCTTTATTAAGCTAGTCATGAATGTGTATGGATGAAATCTTTAATTCAGCATATTTGTAATTCATGCTAGTTGTCTCTGGAACAAATATCCCAAGTATTATCTATGAAGACAATGAAGTATGTATACAATAGATTCAAGAATGTTACATCAAGGGAGGCAAAACGAAGTACATTGCACCAAAATTCTTTTCTGCACATGAGCTTTAAAAAAATAAAATGATAGAAGTCCAACAAGATCATTTTAGTAACAACTTAGCTGATCTCTTCACCAAGTCATTTTCAAAATTAATAACCTAGAAGTTTGTATATAAATGAGATCAGCATGCATAAATTCTATCATAAGACACTGTAAAGGTTGTAGTTATTAAGGAGAATAATTGATCAAGAGGAGGAATCCTAAAGTGTGCTACCCAGGACATATGTGCACTATACTCTTTTCCTTTTTTAGGTTTTATTCTACTGGGTTTTACTAGTAAAGGCTTTAATGAGGCAGTGTTATGCACATCCAACATCTAATTCAATGATCTTGAAGAATGTTGTACTTTTTTTGTCCTTTGCTTAGGTTTTTTTCCCATTGGGTTTTCTTTTGCAAGCTTTTAATGGAGCAACTGTTATTGAATGGTGGTCATCCAAGAGGGGAGGGTACTATAATATAAATATCATAGAGTGGATGCCCACATTTGGACCTACATGAGATAAGAGTCTTATCATAGTATGTTACTTAGAGATCAGGAAGTCTTTTCATCTTATAAATAAGAGTCTACTCCTCCTAGATGTATATATACAAATATTTCAATAATAAAATCTCTTTTTCTCCCTCTATTCCGCTCTCTTCTTGTTTGATATTTTAATAACAAATGCAATTATTTAAAAATGAGTCATAGATTATGACCAGCTTATACATCAAAGTTTTGACCGACTTGTTTGTGATCTGATTGAAAGATAGCCAAATCTAAATTTGGAGCTTCTCTGCATGTTAGTATGGTGTCTATGGTGTCACGACCCGAGCCCAGAATTCGGGGGTTAGCGAAAAGCTAAACCGGTGACACACGTACTCCCGTGCACGTGCACCCAAACCCAGTCCAGATGCACGCACACAAGGGATCTAACACGTGCGAAACAGACGAACGCGGAAGCTGTACATATCATAGCAAGCAACAAAGGAAAATAAAATAGCGGAAGCCAAAACAAATACGAAACGGAAAAGACAAAGACAAATACACTGAGATAAAACCGAATACACACCAAAATCAATATACACAAAATATACAGAATACAAGTCCAAAGTCCAAAGTCCAAATACAAGCTCTCAAAAACCAAAACGCAAAATAAAAGCCACTGGTATGCATGCACGCACTTGGCAGAAGTGATCAGGCCCACTCTGCCAGACCGGAGGGTGCCTCTACACTTGCCCCTGCAGCCTCCTCGACCGCCGGGGAGCTGGGCAAGGTATCTGTGCCTGCAACACCACAGACAACACAAATGAATACAACGATCCAACAAATATAAGTAACAGGGGTGAAACACGCATAGTATCAAAGAGGATATAATAATGACAGAAGATTAAATACAGAGTTCCATATTAGGAAACTAAGCAAATCGTGCATAGAAGTAAAACATGATATGTGAATCAAAACATAGAATACTGAACTAGTTGGCTACTACGTTAACCATGTTCTCTCCAAAAGAGAGCAGAGCAGAGCAGAGCAGAGAACACCGCTGTCCAGGCCAAAGGTACAAGCGGGTCTCGGTTTCCTGGGTTCCGGGGTCCCAAGACAAAGCAACACTGCAGTTAAAACAGAGATACAGAGATCTACGCCAGAGGTAACCCCGTCGGGTATCCTAGGGCTGAGGCTGAGTAGAGCCAGACTAATACCAATCAAATCAAATCCATAGAAAGGGGAGATTATCCGCTTTGGACTCACCGATGACAAAGACCGGATCTTATCCTCACGTATTAACCTCTGGGCAGAGCCACCAGGGAATACCCAAAAATCAGAGATATACAAAGCCAGAGAATATACAAAGCATAGCATAGATCAAAACAGAGTACAGAGCGAAGAATAATACAGATATACAGAACGAAAGCAAAATGACTGAGGAAATGCATACATAGATTAACAGAGCAGAGGGCAAAACTATAAACAATATGAAATGCATCTCAGATTAATACGGAATCAAGGTTAATTACAAGCCAAGCCTAATCTAGTTGCACCACTATCACTAACCGTGCATGTTGATGTAGTTTTAAGTTATTCGATGCACCGTTGCCATCCTAGTGTTGCAATATAATCCTTATGTGCATCGAAGTCCCTTAAACCAACACCCATGGGGAGGTGCTTAACAATGAGCAACACTCACATGAATAAGTCACAGCCTAACAGACTATTCATGCGCTCCAAAGAATCCATTTGGGCCGGTTTACGGGTATGGTTAACCTGTATTTGAGCCCTACAAGGTCACACCATTAGCCTAAGTTTAAATGATATTTAACAGGTCTTACGGTTTAGCCATGGGTGACCTACGGCTTAGCCGTGGCATCCTACGGCGTAGCCGCAATATGCACTACGGCTTAGCCGTGGTTCCCTTCAGAACACGGCTAAACTGTCAGCTTTTCCACCTCTGATCTGATACATCTCACGGCTGAGCTACGGTGGAGTCCACGGCTTAGCCGTAAACCATCACGGCTTAGCCGTAGCCTCACCGTAAGAACACTGATATCAGAAAAGTTTCGACTGATCAGAGATTAAATCCACGGCTTAGATACGGTTTGGTTCACGGCTAGCTTACGGCTCAGCCGTAGGACAAATTGCGGCTTAGCCGTAGCCTAGCCGTAGAACAAACTCGAATTTGTCACTCTCTGGAATCTAAGCCGTACAGGGTTACGGCTTAGCCGTACAATACAGACGCGAATTCGGGAAGATTACAGAAACGAAATTTTTGTACAGAAACTGAATAAAACAAGCTCAACTGATTCTCATAGCTTAGAAAATGGCTGTAAAACATGCTAGACAAAGAATAAGAGTGAATCAAAGCCATCAAACAAACACCCATATGTGTTATCAAAGCCTGTACTTATACTTGCCTCAAATCTGACAAAATCCTCTGAAATCAAGCTCCAAGCAACTAAAATCAAAACAAATCAAAGCAATCACACATGCATGAGATGAAGACAAAGCAACAGAGAATGGGAGATGTAATTTGGAGAAGAAATACAAAGAGTTGGGAAAGAACCCACTTACCTAAGGCAAGGACAGAGATGAGAGAATGGAGAAGAACCCAAGCCAAACAGAGGATCCAAATCCTCAATCGATCAAGAGAAGGAAAGAAGAGAGAGAGAGAGAGAGAGAACGAACGTGGAGAGCTTCCCTGGAATTCCTCTTGCATGCAACGATCAAATGAAATGGAGCAAGAGAGAGACACCTGGAGAGTGACTCATTTAAATAGGTTTTGTGGTTTAGGTCAAAGTCCGGTAAGTTTATACTAATTACAGTTCAAGTCACACGAAGGTCTAACTTCTCCAATTGACTCCAAACGGATCTGACACAGTTACGGAAATTGTCGAGCTCAACGAAATACATATGCTGACACCAAGATGATGCAAAGATGATATGAGCAAAGCAAAAGCAAAATTACGAAAAAGGGCTTAGAACTACCTATTCCAGGTCAAAGGTCACTCAACTACCTATCCATGACCCAAAACAAGTCCAAAAGAAATAAACAAAACAAAACACACACTAATGAGCCACTAATCCGGCTCAAAGGGGATCGGAGTGTTACATCCTCCCCCACTAGGAATCATTCCGTCCTCGGAATGACTACCTACCTGCGCAAAGAGCTGGGGGTACTGGCGCGCTAGCTGCTCCTCTAGCTCCCAAGTAGCCTCATCCGGACCGTGATGCTCCCACAACACTTTAACCCATCTGATAGTCCTGGTACGGAGAATCTGCTCTCGTGTCCCAACGATGCGAAGCGGACGCTCAACGTAAGTCGCATTAGGCTGAATCTGAATGTCATCATAGCGAATCACATGGCTCGGATCTGGCACATACTTACGGAGCATCGACACATGGAACACATCGTGAACACCGGAGAACTCAACTGGAAGTGTCAACCGATAGGCTAAATCTCCAACTCGGCTCCTGACTTCGAACGGTCCTACATATCTCGGAGCTAACTTGCCCTTCTGACCAAATCGAACTGTGCCCTTCATCGGAGAAACTTTAAGAAATACCCAATCTCCGACTTGGAATGCCAAAGGTCTCCTCCGAGTATCAGCATAGCTCTTCTGCCTGGACCGAGCAATCTTCAGATTCTCTATCACTTTCTGCACCTTCTCTGTCGTCTCAGCAATGATTGTCGGACCATGGAAACTTCTAGTTCCAACTTCTTCCCAGCACACTGGGGTCCTGCACTTGCGTCCGTATAGAGCCTCATAAGGTGCCATACCAATACTCTCATGGAAGCTGTTGTTGTAAGCAAACTCACACAAGGCCAGATGTGTATCCCATTCCTTCTCAAAGTTCAGCACGCTAGCTCGGAGCATATCCTCCAACGTCTGAATGGTACGCTCCGACTGTCCATCAGTCTGGGGGTGGTATGCCGTACTAAAACTCAGCTTCGTGCCCATAGCTTCCTGAAATGCTCTCCAGAATGAAGATACAAAACGACTATCGCGATCTGACACAATCGATACTGGGGTACCATGCAATCTGACTATCTCGTCAACAAACTTCCTGGCCATCTCTGTGAATGTCATCCCTTTCTTGAACGGAAGGAAATGTGCTGACTTAGTCAATCTGTCCACTATGACCCAGATAGCATTATTCTTTCTACTGGTCGGCGGAAAACCGGAGACGAAATCCATCGTAATGTGCTCCCACTTCCACTGCGGAGTGTGCAATGGATGTAATGATCCTGGAGGTCGCTGATGGTCAGCTTTTACCCTCTGACAGGTCAAACATCGAGCTACGAACCCTGCGATCTCCCGCTTCATATTGTTCCACCAAAATCTATCCTTCAAGTTCCGGTACATCTTCGTACTCCCGGGATGCATCGCATATCGGGCATCGTGCGCATCTGCCATCAACTTATCCTTCAGCTCGTCCACAGCGGGAACACACAATCTATTCTTGAAGTACAAAACTCCATCTACTAGGCTAAAATCCGGTCGATCTGCAATCCGATCTCTGAACTTCACCAGGAGGGGGTCCTCAAACTGGCGATCCTTGATCTGCTGAATCACCTCAGGCTGAAACACGACAGTAGTAGCTAATGTCACCAATCCACCTACCATCTGAACCTCAACAGGCTGATCACGCACAAGCATATAGAATCCTGCTAACACCTGAAGACTGTCTGTCCTCCTGCTGAGTGCATCTGCAACTACATTGCCCTTGCCTGGGTGGTACTTGATCGGAAAGTCGTAGTCTTTGATGAACTCCAACCATCTTCGCTGCCTCATATTCAAGTCATGCTGATCAAACAAGTATTGCAGACTGTGATGATCGGAATGGACCTCAAACTTCACACCGTACAGGTAATGTCGCCACAACTTCAATGCAAATACAATGGCTGCTAACTCCAAGTCATGTGTGGCATAGTTCTTCTCATGTTCTTTCAACTGTCTGGATCCATAGGCAATCACCTTCTGATTCTGCATCAGTACACAGCCTAGTCCAACTCTAGAGGCATCTGAGTAAATCATGAATCCCTCACTACCATTCGGGAGAGTCAACACTGGCGCCGTAGTGAGCTTTTCTTTCAACATCTGAAAACTACGCTCACACTTCTCTGTCCACTCATACGGGACCTTCTTCCGAGTCAACTGAGTCAGCGGAGCTGAAATCTTCGAGAAATCCTGCACAAACCTGCGGTAATATCCCGCCAAACCCAGAAAACTCCGAATCTCTGTCACTGATCTAGGACGGGGCCAATGGACTACTGCCTCAATCTTAGCTGGATCCACCATCAATCCATCTCTAGAAATCACATGTCCCAAAAATGCAACTTGCTCTAGCCAGAAATCACATTTAGCCAACTTTGCATACAACTTGTGATCTCGAAGCAGCTGCAATGCCTTCCTCAGATGGTCTGTATGTTCCTCAGCAGTCTTCGAATAGACCAATATGTCATCTATGAAGACCACAACAAACTGGTCCAAGAAGGAAGTAAACACCCTATTCATCAATGCCATGAAAGCTGCGGGTGCATTCGTCAAACCAAATGGCATGACAAGGAACTCGTAGTGTCCATACCGAGTCCTGAAAGCTGTCTTCGGAACATCCTCATCCTTCACCCTGAGCTGGTGATATCCTGACCTCAAGTCAATCTTAGAGAAGTAAGCTGCACCCTGAAGTTGATCGAATAACTCGTCAATCCTAGGCAATGGATATTTGTTCTTGATAGTCACTTTGTTCAATTGCCTGTAGTCAATGCACATCCGGAAACTGCCATCCTTCTTCTTGACGAACAAAACAGGTGCTCCCCAAGGTGAAACACTCGGGCGTATAAACCCTTTATCCAACAAATCCTGCAACTGTTTCTTCAATTCCAACAACTCTGCAGGTGCCATACGATATGGAGCTCTACTGATAGGTGCTGTACCTGGTACCACGTCAATAGCAATTTCTACCTCCCGAACTGGTGGCAACTCTGGCACATCTTCCGGAAAGACATCCGGAAACTCGCTGACTACTGGAATCTCACTGAGCTGTCGCTGATCTTTCTTCTCTGAAATGAATGCAAGAAATCCCTCACATCCCCTACGAAGCATCCTGTCTGCTTTACAAGCAGAGATCACACGTCTTGGGCACTTCATCTGGCTGCCCTCAAATCGGAATCCGCTGCCCAAATCGAAGTAGATAGCCTTACTGTAGCAATTGATACACGCATGATATCTCGCAAGCCAGTCCATACCAAGGATCACATCAAAATCCAGTGTCGTGAGCAACACGAGGTCTACTGGGAGCTGATGACCAGCTATCCGCACATCACACTGAGGGTAAAACACACTGCACTCCACCCGCTTATCAACCGGAGTGGATACTAACAACAAGTAGGGAAGTGGTGTAGGTCGCTGTCGAAGCTGCACAGCAAAATGGGGTGCTACGTACGAACGCGTAGACCCGGAGTCAAATAAAGCTAAAGCTTCTGCATCGGAAATTAAAATTTTTCCTTCCACTACCGTGGCCTCCTCCGCGCCCTCATGCGTAGCAGCATAGGCTCGGGCTGTCTGGCGGTTCTGCTTCTGGCCTGGGCGAACTGGCTGGGATCTGCCCTGTGAGGTAGGTCCTGTCTGTCTCGTCTGTGGAGAGGACTGAAACTTCGGGCATTGGGCCCGCCTGTGGTCCGTAGAGCCACACCCGAAACAAGCCCCACTCTTCCTCCAACATCTATCGGTGGGGTGATCCTTCCCACAGTGACCGCAAACTATCTGAGAACTGCTCGAACTGCCCTGTTTACCCTTGAACTTCTTCTGGAACTGACTTCTGCCACTGAAACCTGCTGCCCTCTTAGCCTCTGTTCGCTCCTCCTCAAAGATGGCCTCTGCATCATAAGCCCTGTCAATAGCGTCATCCAAGGTAGCCGGCCACATACAAGCAACCACGTGGCGTTTGTGTCTCGGATTCAGGCCGTTGACGAAGCGAGTCACCTTCTTATGCTCCGTGTTCACCATATCCTCTGCGAAGTGGGACAACTCTGTAAACTTGTGTACATAATCTGCAACTGGCATCTGTCTCTGCTGAAGGTTGAAGAATTCCACTTCCTTGGCTCGCTGAATATGGAGAGGCATGAACTTACGACGGAATTGCTGCTTGAAGGTCTCCCAAACTGAGGCACTGGGCATAGTCTGAAATGAGGTCTTAACACTCCTCCACCATGTCTTGGCTACACTCCGAAGCATAGAGGCTGTGAGAACTACCTTCTGCTTGTTGCTGCACACAATCGTATCAAATAGCTCTTCAGTCTGCTCCAACCATTGCTCAGCCTGCAATGCATCCTCTATCCCATGGAACTCAGTCGCCCCTCGCTTACGGAACTTGTCGAAAAGAGCATTTGGATCTGATTCCTTGGGCTGGAAAATCACTTGCTGATCTACATGAGGTGATGCTACTGCAGCAGCCTGACTCTGCCTATCTACCATGGATGCCATCTGCGCCTGTAATGACTGCATAGACTGCATCATCATCATCAAGCGCTCCTCACTGCTGATATGTGGGGGTACCGATCCACTATCACCGTTATGGCCCTGTTGATTCTCATCCCTAGATCCTGATCCTGATGCCATCCTGTAAAAGGAAAAGAAACACAACACACAAATATAACATGCCCTGAGTTAGTTAAACCCCAAATCAACATATGAGACCTCGAGTCAAATAGTTGATATCGTTATCTCACCACGATCTTAGATGCCTACATGCTTATAACTAGCATGCTCTGATACCATTCAATACGTATGTCACGACCCGAGCCCAGAATTCGGGGGTTAGCGAAAAGCTAAACCGGTGACACACGTACTCCCGTGCACGTGCACCCAAACCCAGTCCAGATGCACGCACACAAGGGATCTAACACGTGCGAAACAGACGAACGCGGAAGCTGTACATATCATAGCAAGCAACAAAGGAAAATAAAATAGCGGAAGCCAAAACAAATACGAAACGGAAAAGACAAAGACAAATACACTGAGATAAAACCGAATACACACCAAAATCAATATACACAAAATATACAGAATACAAGTCCAAAGTCCAAAGTCCAAATACAAGCTCTCAAAAACCAAAACGCAAAATAAAAGCCACTGGTATGCATGCACGCACTTGGCAGAAGTGATCAGGCCCACTCTGCCAGACCGGAGGGTGCCTCTACACTTGCCCCTGCAGCCTCCTCGACCGCCGGGGAGCTGGGCAAGGTATCTGTGCCTGCAACACCACAGACAACACAAATGAATACAACGATCCAACAAATATAAGTAACAGGGGTGAAACACGCATAGTATCAAAGAGGATATAATAATGACAGAAGATTAAATACAGAGTTCCATATTAGGAAACTAAGCAAATCGTGCATAGAAGTAAAACATGATATGTGAATCAAAACATAGAATACTGAACTAGTTGGCTACTACGTTAACCATGTTCTCTCCAAAAGAGAGCAGAGCAGAGCAGAGCAGAGAACACCGCTGTCCAGGCCAAAGGTACAAGCGGGTCTCGGTTTCCTGGGTTCCGGGGTCCCAAGACAAAGCAACACTGCAGTTAAAACAGAGATACAGAGATCTACGCCAGAGGTAACCCCGTCGGGTATCCTAGGGCTGAGGCTGAGTAGAGCCAGACTAATACCAATCAAATCAAATCCATAGAAAGGGGAGATTATCCGCTTTGGACTCACCGATGACAAAGACCGGATCTTATCCTCACGTATTAACCTCTGGGCAGAGCCACCAGGGAATACCCAAAAATCAGAGATATACAAAGCCAGAGAATATACAAAGCATAGCATAGATCAAAACAGAGTACAGAGCGAAGAATAATACAGATATACAGAACGAAAGCAAAATGACTGAGGAAATGCATACATAGATTAACAGAGCAGAGGGCAAAACTATAAACAATATGAAATGCATCTCAGATTAATACGGAATCAAGGTTAATTACAAGCCAAGCCTAATCTAGTTGCACCACTATCACTAACCGTGCATGTTGATGTAGTTTTAAGTTATTCGATGCACCGTTGCCATCCTAGTGTTGCAATATAATCCTTATGTGCATCGAAGTCCCTTAAACCAACACCCATGGGGAGGTGCTTAACAATGAGCAACACTCACATGAATAAGTCACAGCCTAACAGACTATTCATGCGCTCCAAAGAATCCATTTGGGCCGGTTTACGGGTATGGTTAACCTGTATTTGAGCCCTACAAGGTCACACCATTAGCCTAAGTTTAAATGATATTTAACAGGTCTTACGGTTTAGCCATGGGTGACCTACGGCTTAGCCGTGGCATCCTACGGCGTAGCCGCAATATGCACTACGGCTTAGCCGTGGTTCCCTTCAGAACACGGCTAAACTGTCAGCTTTTCCACCTCTGATCTGATACATCTCACGGCTGAGCTACGGTGGAGTCCACGGCTTAGCCGTAAACCATCACGGCTTAGCCGTAGCCTCACCGTAAGAACACTGATATCAGAAAAGTTTCGACTGATCAGAGATTAAATCCACGGCTTAGATACGGTTTGGTTCACGGCTAGCTTACGGCTCAGCCGTAGGACAAATTGCGGCTTAGCCGTAGCCTAGCCGTAGAACAAACTCGAATTTGTCACTCTCTGGAATCTAAGCCGTACAGGGTTACGGCTTAGCCGTACAATACAGACGCGAATTCGGGAAGATTACAGAAACGAAATTTTTGTACAGAAACTGAATAAAACAAGCTCAACTGATTCTCATAGCTTAGAAAATGGCTGTAAAACATGCTAGACAAAGAATAAGAGTGAATCAAAGCCATCAAACAAACACCCATATGTGTTATCAAAGCCTGTACTTATACTTGCCTCAAATCTGACAAAATCCTCTGAAATCAAGCTCCAAGCAACTAAAATCAAAACAAATCAAAGCAATCACACATGCATGAGATGAAGACAAAGCAACAGAGAATGGGAGATGTAATTTGGAGAAGAAATACAAAGAGTTGGGAAAGAACCCACTTACCTAAGGCAAGGACAGAGATGAGAGAATGGAGAAGAACCCAAGCCAAACAGAGGATCCAAATCCTCAATCGATCAAGAGAAGGAAAGAAGAGAGAGAGAGAGAGAGAGAGAACGAACGTGGAGAGCTTCCCTGGAATTCCTCTTGCATGCAACGATCAAATGAAATGGAGCAAGAGAGAGACACCTGGAGAGTGACTCATTTAAATAGGTTTTGTGGTTTAGGTCAAAGTCCGGTAAGTTTATACTAATTACAGTTCAAGTCACACGAAGGTCTAACTTCTCCAATTGACTCCAAACGGATCTGACACAGTTACGGAAATTGTCGAGCTCAACGAAATACATATGCTGACACCAAGATGATGCAAAGATGATATGAGCAAAGCAAAAGCAAAATTACGAAAAAGGGCTTAGAACTACCTATTCCAGGTCAAAGGTCACTCAACTACCTATCCATGACCCAAAACAAGTCCAAAAGAAATAAACAAAACAAAACACACACTAATGAGCCACTAATCCGGCTCAAAGGGGATCGGAGTGTTACATATGGTATACAAGGAATGTGTTTATCCATAATGGAAAAACTTTAGAGCCATGGCTAGCTGTTGATTGGGCAATGATGTTGCTTCAAAGTTTTAAAACAACTTATTCTCATAATAAGAATTTTAGAAATGAGAAGATCTTTCATTGGATGCCTCCACCTGTCGGCATGGTAAAACTAAATGTAGATAGTGCAGCTTTTATTGAGATTCGTAAGGCGGGTGTAGGTGCAATTCTTAGAAATGGATCGGGCAACGTGATCATGACAATGAGTAAGATAAAGAATGAGGTGGAGGTACTGTGACATTGAAGCCTTATTAGTTTTGAGAGGGCTTCAAATAATCGTTCATATCGGGGTGAGCGGTGTAATTATTAAAGGAGATTCTATGTGGACAATTGAGGTATTGAATTCTTCCACTTCTAATTTTTCTAAACAAGAACCTTTGTTTGAGGTGATTCATCATCATCATCAAAGCCTTATCCCAACCATGTTAGGGTCAGCTATATGAATTCTGTTTCTCCATTCCATTCTATTTTGAGCCAAATCATTCGATAAGTTAAACTTATTTAAATCTGAATTAATGACTTCCATCAATATTTTCTTTGGCCTATCCCTACATCTTGATGAGCCATCCACCTGTATAGCCAAATTTTTTCTCACTAGTGCCATTACTCGCCTACGCTCAACATGCCAAAACCATTTTAAACGGGTTTCTTTAATCTTATCCCCCAATGGTGCTACCCCTAAATGCTCTCGAAAGCGGTCATTTTTAATTTTATCTTTCTTAGTTTTACAACACATCCACCTAAGCATTCTCATTTCCGCTACATCCATCTTTTGAATATGCTTCTTCTTAATTGGCAAACATTCTGCTTTATATATTATAGCTGGTCTAACCATTGTCTTGTAAAATTTGCCCTTCAATTTCGTTGGCATTCGTCTGTCACAAAGCACTCCATAAGCTAGTCTCCACTTCAGCTATTCAGCTTTTATCTTATGCTCCATATCTTCGTCAATCTCCCCATCCTTACTAATCATCGAGCACCGAAAAGAATCTCTACGTGGTATCTCATGGGTTTCAATTTTGACAGTGGTTTCAATACTTTGTAAATGTCGACTGAAGTTACAATCCATATATTCTATCTTTGTACGACTTATTTTAAAGCCTCTAGATTCTAATGCCCCGCGCCGTCTCTCCAATTTTGCATTTACACAATCTCTTGATTCATCTACTAATACTATATCATCTGCAAATAACATATACCATGGTACTTTTTCTTGAATATGCACAGTTAACTCATCCATAATTAATGCAAAGAGATAAGGGCTGAATGTTGATCCCTAATGTAAACCTATAGTTACGGGGAATCCACTTGTTTCTTCACATGTGGTTCTCACACTTGTTAACTTCTGGGGACATTCTTTTTCTTTAAAACCCACCAAATTAAATTCCTTGGTATCCTATTATAGGCTTTTTTTCAAGTCGATAAAGACCATATGTAGATTTTTCCTCTTCGCTCGATATTTTTCCATTAATTGGCTAAGTGAAAAAATGTTTGAGGAGATTAAAGTTTAAATCATTTTAATAGGTTTGAGGTGCATCATGTAGGAATAAAAGGGAATGCTATTGCTTATAAGTTAGCTAGACATACTAAGTATGTAGATAATATGGTGGTCTGATGGCATTCAACACTGAACATGATTAAACAATATGTACTTGCTGATTTAGAGTTGGCATCTTAATAATATATTTTGAGAATCTTTTCATGAAAAAAAATGAGCCTATTTATGACACATTTGCCCTGAACTAAAAGTGAAGTACTTTGAGAATTTGGCAGCTTTCAGTGAGCACACCATCAATTTACAATTATGGTTTCTATTCTAATAGCAAGAATCTAATGGGTCGTTTGTTATTTTCACATGTGATGTGAAAATATTTTATATATGTAAATGAATCACATGTGAGTCATTTAGCTATTAAAATAAATCACATGTGAAATGCATTCAATCATTTTCATTTTCACGCTTCTTCATATGTGAATTAAAAGTAATTCAACAACTCACTAGTTATCAAAATGTTTTTGTCACTTTTTATGATTTCTCACAAATATCTTAAAATATATATAGAAAAAGACTTTATATAGAACTCGAAAAGGCATTCTCAAGAGTTTGGACGGTTCAAATTGTCAAGATGGGGCCCATAAAATTAAGAATTTCATATTTTTATTGTTAAATCTTTTTGCAAATATCTCAAACTTTATTGTGATCCAACAGTTGAAAATTGGTTTCATAGCTGTTTTTAGTCTTTATAGGAGTTTGGATGGTTCTGATTTGCATTAGGGGGCCTAGAGCAGTCAAAAAATTGAGAAAGGCAAACTAGGTTCAATCACGTTTTCAATTGCATCCAATGGTCTAAACTGTTTTGAAAGTATCTTAAGTTGTATGATGATCCAATGGCTGAAAACTAGTTTAAACTGTTTTTGGCCTTTAGAAGAGTTTGAACGGTTCAAATTGGTATTTTGGGGCCCACAACATCGAAAAAAATGCAAAAAAGCAGATTGTCATATATAAGCATTGTTCATCTGCCTAGTAACACTAACATGTGTAATGGATGACCACCTGTTGAGGTGTGAAAATTCTGGGCTGGTTTTTAAGCCATTCTTATACCATTTTCACATTTACTTTATACACTTCATGCATATATGAGTGAAGACAAATGTCATGGTGCATAATAATTACACATGTGATTCATTTTCGTATGTAAATCACCAAAAACAAACTACCTCTAAAGCACTGTTGCTTGTAGAGTTACCATAACCTTCAAAATTCTCGTGAGAAACTCCTGATGTTAAAATTCCTTAATTGTTACTCTGAAAATATATTGAAAATTTATAATTTTAACTGGTTAAATAAAGAAAAGAGAATTTCATAGTATCACTGTATCTAGCTTCTGAAATTCTGTATATCAAATGGATAATCTGGAGAATTTTAGGAGCTCTGACCATCATTTGGAACTTTCATATATTGAGAATTCCAGAAGTTCCACTTTCTCTAACCGACCATGAAGGCTGTTTGTGAAACACATTATTGTATTCCATTTGCTCTTCTAAACCCAAAAGTTAATTCAACTCTGTTTTCTATGGAGATAATCATTGGGACAAAGGAAGCCACTTAGGAGAAGCCCACCACTGTCTCACTGATCCGAGGACTATCAAAATCTTCAGAGTTAAAGTGGGTCATGAGCTGTAAGTAGGCCCCTTAAAATTGGCTATGAGTCCTTTCATCGTTTCCAGGGTTTTCTCTTGAAGGACGAGGCCATTTTCGTTTCGATTATTCATTTACTTGTATGAAATTCATGAAATCTACAACAAATGTTCATCACTTTTTGAACCATTATTTTGTCCATTATTGCTGGAATCCGTTTGGGGATATGACATTTGTCATCAAAGATTTTTTCTTCTCTTCACTCTCATGAATCTAAATACCATCCATTTTAGAAATTCTACCACATTAACCCAAATTCCTCTACCAAGCAGATGCAAGGGACGTGGCACTGTGCAAAAGAGACCCAAGTCATGACGCTTACGACTTGAACATTTCGAGTGGTCCGCAGGCTTAATGGAATGGAGCATCAGACCAAGACCGAATGAAAACAAAGTAACCAAACAAAGGCAACGGGTGTCCTTGGTAGGAGAAATTGAAGGGCAAGAAAAATATGACACATTAAACACAAGGGGATTAGTTTTTATTCTTTAAAGAAAAGTGGATGGTCCAGCGATGAAGAGAAGGACCCAATGAATAAAGTACATCCAACCTAGCAGTCAAAAAAGAGAAGCCCAGCCCCCACGCACAGAAAGAGAAGATAACGTTTTCTGGCTACATGGCAACCCAAGGTGGGAGGAGGAATTGTGTGGAGTGAGAGACGAGAGAATAGAATGATTATGTGATATCAATTGGCCAGACAGAAACAAAATTAAGGTAAACTACACCATCATCATCGTTAATCCGTCATGCCATTCCTTTTTTATAGCTTTCTTTGCCCCTTTCTTTTGGGTGGGGTGGACACACCACTGACTGGTCTTGTTTCTAAGGGAGAATTTCAAATAAAGCCTTATATTTTTACTTTATTTAAAAAAAGGACATAAGTTTCAAAAGTTTTCAAATTAGCCGCTAAGTTCTGTATAAAGTTTTTAATTAAGGACATCCGGTCATTTAAAGGTATTTTCTAGTAACTTTTCTTGTAATTTTTTAAATACCCAAATTAACCTTCGTTTAAAGCCATGACATGGTTCCTGTAACCATTGTATGAAACCGATCACCGTGGGGCCGCTTATTGTCCTTGATCACCGTGAGAATGTCGATGAAGGAAATAAAGAGAATATGAAGGAAGTGGATGAGGGTCTTATTTCAATGAATGGTAATTTGGATATTTACAAAAGTCAAAGGAAAAAGTTGCTAGAAAATAGCTTAAACATATGAATGTCCTTAATTGAAAACTTTTTAGAAAACTCAGGGACTAATTTGAAAAATTTTGAAACTTATATCCTTTTTTGAAATAAAATAAGACTTAAGGCCTTCTTTTTAAATTTTTACTTATTTTTTCTAATCATGCTTCTGATATGCACCTGGCCATCCCATTTTTGAAGGGCTTCTTGTCCTGTTTACACTACTTGAATAAAAAGAAAAAAAAAGAAAATATGAGAATGAGGAGGAGGAGGAAGAGGAGGAGGAGGATTATCTATATAAAAAATTGTATAACAGGATCTTCAGTTTTTTCACACTAAAAAGTGGAAGTAGGGATGATCTTGTTGGTGTTTGTCGAATCCGTTCTTAAGTAGGCAAATTATTTGAAATGCCTTTTCTGTAGTTCCTTCACCATTATCATACATGAGATGCATACAATAAATCTGATCTTTCACGTATACTTAAACCTTGGACTTGCACTATCTCTAATTTGAAATTGTGGGGAGCACTAGTCACTGTTGGATTTCACCACAACAAGTTCAATACAATATATAGTCATTGTTCTTTTTCCTCAAGATTCAATATGAATTGTAGGATTCTAATGTCAGAATCTTTAATTGAATTCTTATAAGCAACCATTAACTATTCCTAATGAAATTACATAAACACTTTGACAAGATGGAGTCTACAAATTTCTACCTGACTTGCCCTTAGGAGGAGTACAGTGGGGTAGGTCGCCTGTTTTAAATTGATCTATTGCCATCCTTACTTCAGGGTAGGAGCGAGGAGTGTAAGATCATGTTCCCCGATTTATGGTTGATTTGCTAATTCCTAATTATTTGTATTAATTGATTGTGTTTTAGTGTTAATTGGGTCTTTGGTAGGTAGGATTGGTGGGACCCTAACTTATCTCAGGTAGTTCATGGACCAATTTGTGATCTTAATTAAGTTAATCATGCAACATCATACATTTCTTCATTTCATTATGCATCCAAATCATGAAGTGGACCCTACCCATTAGACTTAAGTCACCTATGTAGGATCCTTTTGGACCCTTTTTGTAAATACTTCTAACCAAAGGACTTGCTAGTAAATATCCAAACTATTGGAGCAACCTTAACCCTATATAAAGACACTTTCCCTAAAGAAAGAGCTCTTTATGTCTTCTAGACAAAAGCTAGCCCCCAAGCTTATCTCCACTCCATCTTCTTCCCTTCTACAAGCCTAGAGTGTGTGAGAGGGAGAGATTCCACCTATTAGAAGTTAGATCCATCTTCTTCTTCATATTCCTTTTATCCCCTTTTGTGTTTGTTTGGAGAGAAAAAGGCATCTTCACTCTTTTGCACCACTTTTTAAGGCAAGAAATCCCAACTCATCTTATTACTTGTGCCCATTTGAATGTTATAGAGTGTTTTTTCTAACTTAAACACCCATTAATCATCTCGTCATGGTATTCATCTCATCATTTTATTTCATTCATGTCATTTCCATGTGTAGGGTTTTTGTTGAGCATCTAGATTTGGGGATTTCTACTATTTTGGCTTTGGTAGTGATTTTTTGAGCACCTTAAGGCAAGTATAGCCAAGTGGTAACATGCATGTATGTTATTTGTAGTTGATTCTTTAATTTTTCTATACTTGATTGCCTTGTACATCCCATCCTCTTTATATCTCATTCATGGAGTAGAATTTTTTAATCTATATATGTATATTTTCCAAATTTAGAATCTTGCTTTGGATTCCTTGTTTCATGATGAAATTATGGATAATAGCTGATTTTATTGATTTTTACTAAGTTTTATAAGAGGCTTTTGAATCTTAATCTTATAAATGGCTGCAGAATCTGAAGACCATTGAATATAGCATGTGGGCCCTAAATCCTTTCTACACTTTATAATCCTTGCAAACCTATTATTGTATTATTGATAGCATATTTAGAGGTCATACCTAACAGTAATTGATTAGGGATGGTAGAGAAGAAAAACGAGCAGGAAAGAGACCTTGACATTGTGTAGATTTTGTGATTGAATGTGGGACCCACCTGGGCTTTGGGATGAAGAATTTGATCCATTAATCTGAATTTTTAATACATGGGCGATCCTAAAGGTACAAGACCCAACGTGAATTGGGCAAAGTTTGGCCGTCATCCAATGAACCCAAACCACCTCCACGTTAGGCGTGAGTGTCACATATTTTTCGGGTTGCAGAAAGTCGATATGAGCCCACTTTTCTTTCATGTTATTATTATTAAACTATATTTGATTCAAAAAGTTAATATGAGCCCACTTTTCTTTCATGTTATTATTATTAAACTATATTTGATTTAGAAAGTTGATATAAGTCCACTTTTCTTTCATGTTATTCTTATCAAACTATTTTTTATTCAAAATTCTTAAAACCCCTTTTTTGAGATTTCCTTTTACTCATGAACTTTTGAAGGCCACAATTTAGACCCTTAATATGAGTAGTTTTTCAACTAAACCCATGAGAATTATTTTCTTCTAACTCTTTAGGTTCTGGAATTATAAATAAATTTTGTTAAGGGCAGTCTTGCATCCATAGGCTCACACAAACCTCGACCCGATCGATTCAGTGGGATCTGACGAATTTATTTATTCATGTTAGTTTATCTTGTTCTTGTTTGTAATCCCCTCCAATCCAATATTTTATGACTTGATTAAGTCAAACATACCTTAAGGAACCTTAAACTTGATCATGGGGTCAAGTGGTACCTTAGAACACTAGGCAAACCTTATGACCGTGTAAGATTTTAACTCTTGGAACCACTTTTCTTAATACTGACCCAAAGAAATCAATTAGGGTATACAAGGAAAATATTGGCTGTCATTCATCCTTGTTAGATGTTCCAGTTAGTCTTAATCTATGCCCTGCGCGTGTGGGTATAGGAGTCCAATTCCGTATTCATACAAAATGTGATACGAAGAAATTCGTTGGTAACACATGACATTGGATGACCTATGGTTACACCGAAGTGGAAAGCCAAAGATGCCAGCATCTTAGAATAGTTAAGCTATCATCCTTGTTTCTTAATAAATTGAAAGCTTATGCGTATTGCTATGATTTATTTATTTCTTCACTTACTCGTATGTCATTAGGTTAGTTATAATCCTTCTATCTCCGTTACATTTACTATTGTTACTATTATCCTTCATTGATATCATGGTACCTTAAGTTACTGCAACTAGTATGTATGCAAGTTCTAATAAGCAAGCAAGTGAGAACTCACGGTTGTGCTATTTATGTTGTCCTTATTGATTATAGAGTCAGCACCATTGAGCTTGACTTTTTAAGGCTCGGCCGAATTTGAGATATATACCGCTCCAGTTGGTTTTTCACGAGGAGTGAGTCAACGCTTCTTTGGGGTAATCGGATTCGCTACCTCGTTCTTTACCCGTCCCGATACACACTCTCCTTTGGGTATGATACTAGTAATGTGGTTGCCAAATTTGAAAGTATGTCTCTGTTACATTGATTCTCTTATACATATGTTCGTTATGAATGCTAACATGCTTAGTGGACAATTATTGACCTCTTATAAATTGATCTTGTCTTTATTTCTTTATTGAAAATTATATGTTTAGAGTACTACTTGCATATTCTTGTTGAGTTGTCATACTTACGATCTTACCCTTAGTGTTGTAGGAGCAAATCCTGACCCAAACCCAGTTGTCTTTTATTAGACATATACGATAGAAAGTCCCATGTTTACAGCACTTAGGTGGAGATATGGACTATTCCATTGATTATGCAACTATGTTTCATTTGATAGACTTATGCTTTTTTTCTTATTGGTGGACAAATTATTATTAGTTTTTGACCATCCGTACTTATGCAATGTTTACTTTAATATGCATTTAAACATGTTGACTTTCATTGGCATCATATTGAATCTATTATCTATCTATGCATTTTTTTTATGGAATAACTTAAACTGGTATTCATATATGCTCTTTACTATCATTAATGGTGTGATTGAGTGCGTAAGCACTAATGCTTCCATAGATTGATAAACACTTATGTGCTTATGGGTTTTCCTCACATATTAAGGCGTATGATTTGAGAAAATTTCTTTGTGGAAATTCGTATTTGTTTAAGTGTGGTATGGATTACCATGGGATTAGGTGTGCCACATCATGGGCCTATTCATAATAATCTAATCTCAAGCTCAAGACGTGACATACCGAGGAGAGTGATCTAGAGCGATTTAAACTTCAAAGGTGAATTAACTGATGTGTTTCAGTGATGGCCTAGAGAATTTCCAATACCATTCGATGGAGAGGCTGGTCAAAATGACACAAAAAGCACATGTAAGAATCAAGGTCTATGCATTTTCCATATGTCATGATTATATGTCACGCGTTTGGCTCCTCTCTATTTACTATTGTCTCTCTTATTTATCAATTGGTTGCAAAGGTAGCACCCAATTATTTTTAATTGTTTTTAAATACATCCACATCCGCACGGGATTAATGTATTGTTTTGATATTGTAATCAAAGTTAGAAATATGCTACTCTACGGCATTTTCTTGAGGAATATGTGACACTATAATGTAATGAAAACCAATGATAGTGCTTTTGATAATTAGGCCGTACGCTCGATTGTTGTCATTTGTAAAACTCTGGATATAAACCAAAGCATTGAGATTCAGATTACTACTCATAAAAAAGTATATTATTGTTCAGATGACCTTTGAGATAGATAAGACTGTGAAATAGTACCTGTCTGTGAAATATATTCATTGTTTTATAAGCCCTGAAGTATATAAAAGGCCAATACTCTTTGTATCTATATCTAGCTAACCAATTATGTAATCAGTTTTATAAACATTGATGCCATACAATACAAGTAACTTTGATTGTGACATGGAAGCCTCATCCGCAAGTCCAAACGAGTGTCGTGGCACCAGTATAAATTTAATCCAATATAGGTGGGGTCCACCATCAGATTGATAAGATATAAATATACAGCAAACACGCATTATTGCCCACCAACCACAATGAGTGAACAATGAGTTTAGCCATTGTCTTTATGTATGATGTCTTTCCATAGAAAAATTAAAAAACGAATATTAATAAAAAAACTCACCCATGTTTTAGTCATGCTCTCATGAACAAGAAATGGATCAACACGATGAAATCGTTGTGGACTGAATATAGACTTGATTCCTATAAATACTATGGTTTTCAGGGCCATCTCCATGTGTAAGATTCAAAAAATTCTTCATTCTCTTTCCTTAAATCACACAAAAAACTTCAGTCCCTTAAGTTAACAATGGCGATCAGTGGCCAATCAATTGTTAATCCTTCTCCATCTCTTGGAAATATGATCACAGTGCTCAGCATCGATGGAGGAGGTTTGAGAGGAATAATTCCTGGGACAATACTCGCCTTCTTGGAATCCAAGCTCCAGGTGATTGAAGATCGACATATTGCAGTATAGCATTAAACAAAAATATTATGGAAAGAAATTTTATGAGTTCACAGAGAGCAAATATTGTTTTGCCCTTTAACTTCCATCTTATTGAATTTCACTTCTTTTTTAATTGATTCATAAAGCTTGTTTTTGGAGTGTTTTTTTTCTTTGTTTGTTGAAAACTGCTGTTTATTTTTATGCAAACTTTGATTTCGTGGATTTTTTGAGAATAACCCATTAAAGCTGTTCATGTCGTTCAGACTAACAACAATCAACGCATCATATGATCAGAATTTGCTCATTCAGAGAGAGAGAGAGAGAGAGAGAGAGAGAGAGAGAGAGAGAGAGAGAGAGAGAGAAAGAGAGAGAGAGAGAGAGTTGTGACATTCTTTTTGTTTTGTAGTATCCAAAGATTTTTTTGATTATCTTATAAGCATATGTGAGTTGTTCTTACCACATATGTGTAAGTTGTATCTCCTTGCATAAACGAGTTTCCATCATCTTGCATGTATGAGTTTTGTCTGTCCCTCTTCGCATGTAAGAATTTCTATTACCTCGCTTGTATTAGTCTCTTAGGGTCCCTACCCCTTAGCTGGGTTACCAAAAAAAACACAGCTTGTTTGTTCTCTGCAATGCTTTTTGTTACAAGAATGTTTTAGTTAATGTGGTTGAAACCCTGCCAAGTAAAACCAATTAAGTTTAACATATTGTAATCTTTGGGTTTCCATAGGAGCTTGATGGCAAGGAAGTAAGGATTGCTGACTACTTTGATGTCATTACTGGAACGAGTACAGGCGGACTAGTGACCACCATGCTTACAGCTCCTGATGGGAACAATCGCCCCATGTTCGCAGCTAAAGACATCACTGACTTTTACTTGGAGAATGGACCCAAGATTTTTCCTCAAAAGAGGTAAATAGCTAGCAAATTGAAATTGGCTGGGATACTAGTATCATCCCAAATGAACATCCTCCATTGTTTACTCATCTATTATCTTTGTGCAGTGCTGGATTTTTGAGTTCCATCAAGGACTTGTTAGGCGCAATCAGCGGGCCAAAATATGATGGTAAATATTTGCATTCCAAAATTCAACAACTGCTCAACGATTTAAAGATGAAAGACACCTTGACAGACATCCTGATTCCGACTTTCGACATCAAGCTTCTTCAACCAACCATCTTCTCCACCAATGAAGTATTCATTTTAAGACTTTCATGGCCTTACTGTTTAAATTCATTGCACTATAGTCAGATACGCTTCTTAGTTTCTTGTATGTGTCCTAAATGAATATACAGGCCAGATACAATACCTTAAAAAATGCCCGTTTGTCGGATGTGTGCATCAGTACTTCAGCAGCTCCAACTTATCTTCCAGCTCATTACTTTGAAACTGTAGACTCAAAAGGCAATGTTAGGAGCTTCAATCTCGTGGATGGTGGAGTAGTCGCAAACAATCCTGTAAGTCACTTAGATGGACCCTTAAAACTCCTGCCGTGTGATTGATGTACCAGTCCCTATACTTCAATTTTTGTAATGTGAATTTGCAGACTTTGTTGGCAATGAGCCATATCACCAGGCAGATTCATATGAAGAACAAGGATTTCTCTTTGATTGAAGCAGTAGATTGTCGAAAATTTCTTGTAATCTCTTTAGGCACTGGGGCGGCTAAGCAAGAGAATAAATTCAGTGCTCAAAAGGCCTCCAAATGGGGCATTCTGGGATGGTTGTACAATGGGGGCAGCACACCTTTGATCGACTGTTTTAGCCAAGGAAGTGGAGACATTGTAGACTTCCATGCTGCCGTTCTCTTTCAAGCACTCCATTCTGAGAAAAATTACCTTCGCATACAGGTAACACTATTTAGGACTTAATTCTTGATAATCCAAATCATGGGGTTTAGTGGGTTTTAACGATCTTTCAAGGACCTATCTATTCAGAAAAAAAATGTAACCATCATACCATGCAATGCTTAGTCCGACGAAGCTTCATTACAATTTAAGGATTTACAAAATTCAGATGAATGTAAAAAATGGGTGAGTGCTTATTCACGGTGCAATGAGCGCGGGGGGTGTGGATTTATTATAAGAGGCATCAGGTAGTCACTCAAGACTGGTTTCATGCTCCGGAGCTAATGGTCATGCTCCGGAGCTAATGGTCTTCCCCCAGCCATCTATGTTGACCAAGTACAGTAAGAGAGACCTTTGTGGCCAAATTCGAAATTCCATAGATGAGGAAATAAGAAAAACTCATGTGATCACCTTTAATTACAAGCAAAGTAGACAGGTACGATTCCAAAATTCCAA
The DNA here is from genome assembly GCA_037013555.1 of Sextonia rubra. NCBI lineage: Eukaryota > Viridiplantae > Streptophyta > Magnoliopsida > Laurales > Lauraceae > Sextonia > Sextonia rubra. The sequence goes on along the minus strand of JASUAD010000006.1, from coordinate 57,363,239 downwards.
AAATTCCTTTGACATTCGTCAAACCCCACAAGCTATTGACAGTGGGACTTATCGACGGTAGATTTCCATTTTTTTTAAGTGTAGTTAAAAATTCTGCTTTTCGGGTCGTCTCTGAAAAAGGCCTCTAGATAGATGAGTATGGGTGCACATGATTCCTTGTTCAATTAATGAACCAAATAACCATCATCACTATATCTCTAGATATATGGTGCAACCGTGCAAGGCAATGACGCATGACTAAGTCCTTTATTTATGAACAGGATGACACATTGGTTGGGAACACATCTTCAGTTGATATTTCGACGAGGGAGAACTTGCTCAGTCTGGTGGAGATTGGGAAGAACCTTCTGCGGAAGCCAGTGTCGCGAGTGAATTTAGATACAGGTGTGATCCAGGACATCAAAGGAGAGGGAACCAATGAAGATGCTCTGATTCGTTTTGCTAAGCTTCTCTCAGATGAAAGAAAGCTTAGGCTTTCCAAACTGCATATTCATTGAAGACTTTGTTTTCGTTGTTCCTTTCTGAAATAAAATTTGCAAGTTGTAACATCGTCATATATTACTTATCACATGTATCAATTTGTTTAAAGATCAAATTTAATAAGAAACTTTAAAATAATTTGGGCATGCGGAGATTCTGATGGTGAAATTACTGCATCAAAAGGAATGTTGTAAGGGGATGATAATTAAGAAGGTGGTGTTGCTAATCCACCGTCGTATCGGTAGTAAAGCACCTGTAGATAATGAAGAAAAAGCTTGCTGGTGTATGATTGTTAATTCAAGTGAGACTTACTACTTATTTTCCATTTTTGAACTACGTTGCTTATTTCACAGTAAAACATGTAGTTATCCAAGAAGTTGAGAATTCTCTCTAACTGGGGTGATTTCATTTTGGGCCATGGGGATAAATATGAAGATGACCCACCCTACTGGCTAGGGGGGCTATTGACCAGATAGGCAAGGGGAATGATAATATACTGTCTTCAAATTGGGTTTAAGACCAATCAGGTTCAGGCTCGGGTTCTAGGGTCATCTGGGGCTGAGTATCAGCAGAGAAAAAAAATATGCTGTGAATGGTTGATCTTCGCTTGGGGATTGATCATCCATATATAACTAAGTAATTGTCATACATGGTTACAATAATATATTATAGGATTGAATAAATGAGTCGGCATGGAATATATGATTGACCTTGTGGATAAGGCGCCCCCGCTCCCATGGCTCCCACCAGGTTTTAAATCTTGGCGGGAAACATAGCCTCTGGGCCAACAAAAAAAAAAAGAGTTGGCCTTCTATATAAACTACAATAAAATTTCCTAGTGTTAGCAACTATATATTTGCACAAGTGAACGAATCATTATCACTGACTTTCAGCTGCTTGGTTTGGATTTGATGTCATAGATCTGGGCTTGGGTCATGTGGACCTAATGATGGGCCACTTCTACATTGAGTATAGGTAAAAAGACAACTGTGGCCTCTTTGGCAAGTTTTACTGAAATTGGGCTGATGCAAATAGATCTTTTTAAAGTAAAGTTGAGACAATTACTACCAAACAAGTACTCAATCCTTTGATTATCTGAAGGTTTTAATTGGTGAAAAATCAGTTTGGAACTTTTTTTAGATTTCGATTCATAAACAAGTCTGTGTCCGAAATACAATTTAGTAAATGAGTTCGATTTCAGGTCCACATAGGTTGTGATTTGTGGACACAAGACCCAATACAAAAGCCTTTAATATTATAAATTGTAGTTGAAAATCAACCTTAGCTTGGTATTTTTATATTTAATCTTAAATATAGTAGACTTGATGAATTGGTTTAAATTAAACGATATCCTTAATTTAAAGAAAAAATAAAAATAATGAAATCAAAAGAAGTGACAACCAATTTTGAAACGAGATTCTAATTCTCTAATTAGGTTTGGTTTCAAATTCAAATTCAAAATTTCTTATCGAAATCGAGTTTAAAACCAACATAACATGTTGTGGGTCAGAATTGGTTTTGGAACCATCATTTAAAAACTGGTCCGATTCGAGTCTAGTATGGACCCACTTCGGAATAGATCCGTTTGCAGCCGTATTACTGCTTGCTTTTGACTGTGTTATGAACCGACGCATAGGAATGAAACTAATTACCAGCAACCATTTGATGCCTTCTCAGAAGTTCCTTACCTCATACATACTTCTTGTGACGTGGGCGCCTCTTGAACAGTGTAGATACAGTGGCTGATGCAGGTCGTACTCATGCACGTTTTTGTAGCGTATGAATTCCGGAAAGAGGGGAAATTGGCCTCCTTTGTCCCAATCAATCATCTGCATTGCAAGAACACATTTTTAATTGACTACCCATTGAGTAGGGAGAACAAACAAACAGCCTTTTTTGTTTTTTTTTTCTACCCAGCTAAGGGGGCTGAGACGCATTAAAAATGTCATCCTTGGGACCCACTCCCATGATAGGAAAAGTTTAGATGATTCTCAAGATTGAGCAACAATCCTCCTCATAATCCAAGGGCTTGGATGGACACAGTAATTATAGACTTAGAAGATGGATGGTTTAGATCAACAATAATGGTTTGCTTAGTTTGTAATCTTTTTTTTTTTTTTTTGTAATCTTTTTTCCTCTTTCACAGACAATAGTCAACGGGTCATTGGCATCATGACGACCCCTCTCTCTCTCTCTCTGGGTTGACCCCGATCTAGGAGTGATATTGTTAATCAAAAGACTTGGAGTTGACCCTGGGCATGTGTGCGATATTAAGGCACTAATTGTGGAGGACCAAAAAAATTTTCCTTGGAGGGGTCAATATAAGAAAAATATAATAAAAAGTTTTAAAAAACCATTAAATTTCTAAAATTATAAAGGGGAATTTTAAAAATTTTCAAATTTGAGTGAGGGTTTTGGTCTGCCAGTGGGCACTAACACCACCCAACTATGAGTTCATTGGCCCCTATATATATACACACATAAGGAATCGCAAAAGTTTCTCATTTGAAAAACTTCCATTTTTGCTCCCCTATGTTTTTAGGGCATTGATCCCACTTTGAGCAAATCCAATCACTTGACACATACTACCGGCCCCTGTGAAGTGGTATAACTCCCAAGTTTGCCACTATAACTTTTACTCACCGTTAGCTTGAAATCACAAATAAGTGATGCATCTAAACCATTAGACTTTAGGGCTATGGATCTAACGGTTAGGATAATCTAATAGAGTTGCAAAATTTCACATGAGTTGAGAATATCGTTTAAGGCTTTTTCCTATGGTGACCATGAGTGAAACAATTATGGTCCGCCACATCACTATGGGAGGCATGCCATTCATGTGGACAGTAGTGCTCCATCAAAGGTCTCCCCTTTCCATGGTGACTTAGCGGACTATGATTGGTCCACTTACGTTCACCGTGAGTCAAAAGCCTAAGAGAATTTCAAATTTTTTCACGTAGGTAGATCTCATCTAGATTATTACTTCTAGAGGCATTCCATAGTTGTCATATGCCATTGTGGAACACACTAGGAGTGTAATGGCAACTGCGATAGCGGAGGATAGATCCCAAGTCATCCACCCTTTTGTGCTATGCCTCTGCCACTAAACTATTTGTCCATTGACCCCTTTGCATAACCTTTTGTTAGATACGTTTCCTCTCCTCATGGAGACCCAATTTACTTAGTAAACTCAACTTTAATTCGAAAGATTCTTAGCTACTTAATAAATTTGTCTTATAGAGACAATATAGTATATAAACTCAAATGAAAAACTTAATAATTATATTAATATAGATTATGGCAATAAGTGAGGAGCATATTATGTGTGTGTTTTTTTTTTTTACTCTCGTTAGCGTAGCCTTCGGATCTTTGGCCTCCGGCCCTGTGGTCACCCGATTCTAATGAAGGCCCACTGACGTATAATCTCTTGTGAACCCCATATTATAGATGTCAACATTCATAATATATGAAAATTCTAAATGGCCCGTAGTCAGACCTCCCCCTTATGTTCTCTAGTTTTTATTTTTTTATTTTTGTTAATTACGTTTGGCTAGCTAACTAGGGACAATGGTGCCGAACTTGTGAAACTACCTACCCACGTGATCAGGGATAGTCCCCTAGTGACTGTGTGATGCCCCTTTTGATCACTCAAGCATCTCCATTTCTCTAGATTAGCGGCCTTGATAAATAGGAGTTTCAGAAGCTACCTACATAAAAGTAGCTAATGATATCCATGAATACTCCAAATTCTAAAATTCCAAGTTATTTCTAGAGATCAACTGTCAAAGAATTTCAACGGCAAGGTTTATCACTGGGATTTCGAGGGTTTTGGAAATTCCATGCAAGAGTTCTTCAATTTCTTACTATTAGAATAGTAACCATCCTTCTAAATTAATTGTGAGTTTTCATCCACTCTTGAATTAAAATAGGTTTTACCATTAGTTTAATCACTTATAGTAGACGCGTTTAAAATTCTTTCTATAAAAATAATGCGACAATGTGATCCCTTTTGACAATAATGTAGTGTGAAATTGTGCATGCACAAAATATCACATCGATTGGCTAGATTTTGGACATCTACTCTTGGATATTCAGCCAGTTGATTAATTTTCTGATTCCTTGTGCAATAGCAGATATGCATGTAGACTACAGAGGATTTTACTCTAAAAATTACAGTTAATTATTGAAAAGTGGGCTCCACCTGATGGAGAATATTAAAAAGTATTTCTGCTGTCTCTACTAAACACCTTGACGTTTTGGTAGTAATGTTAGCTGAAGAAATTTAATATGGTATTAGAGCCAACCATGCCTTTACTAGATACGTTGAAGTTTTGATAGCAATGGTTAGCTGAGAAAATTTAATATAAATGTGCCCAACATATGAAAATGACTTTATAGTTGCTACCGCACAACAAGAGTCTTTCGGTCCTTTTTGGTGATTTTTATTTATTTATTTATTTTAAAGCATGTTAGCAACGGCTGCAGAGTGGCGTCTATTTCATCCGCTGTTGAGGCAAGTCAATAACGTGGTGCCTATCAAGCTTTGTAAAGTCACACGATATTTGGCACAGCCCAATCAGATTGAAAGCCGTGAGCAGAAAGCCAACAAAGAAAACATTTTAATTCTTACAGCTACTGGTTTGCATCCTTTATCAATCGGCCCAAAATTAGGATCTTTCCTATCTTTCTTTTTGACCTTCAGCTTCTTCTTCTCCTTCAGTAAATTTGGGGGAGAGGGAGGATAAAGTAAAGTAGAATAAATCTAAAATTAAGAAAAAATCATATATGATTGGATTATAATGACTTTTTATTTTTAGTTATTTGATATGAAATCTTTTTAACTTTTTATATAAAAAGTAGAGATTTTTTTTATAATTTAGTGATGACTTTTTACCTTTTTGTGAAAAAGAAGACGAAAATTTGAATTTTTCAAAAAAAAGAAGGGAAAAATTTTGAATTTTAAAAATTCTATTTTACTTTACTTTACCCTACTTGTCCTTGAAACATACCCTACAGAAAAAGTAGAATCTTGAGATTGATTTCTCCTTCTCTATCTCTATCTTTTAGTGCGAGAGCAAGGTAATTGCATACACTCAAGAGCACGTGTACAAGCACCCATGAGAGCGAGTAACCTGTTGGATTTGAATACATAAGTTTCCTCTTCTTTACTTCTCTTTAATAACCTTTGTCCCACATCAGTTATTTACTACTTTTTAAAGTGATTTATTAATGTTTTCTCTTTTAACTTATAGTGTCAAGCTTCCTAGTGGGTATGGTGGTGGTTACAACACAAGCGTGCGCTGGCCAACAGTAGTGTGGCATGAGGGTGAGCTGTGCATGTGGTGCAAGTCGGGTTGGGTTGCCCGTCCGCATCGGGCCTACTAGTTGGGGCGCTTTGCCCCGTATGCATTTATCCACGTGATCGTAGCCATAACATCTCTTCACATTAATAAGAAGATACGTTGAGTTGACCATTGCATAAGAGTTACGTCTCGCAATAATTGCGAAAGGCATAACTCTCTCTTGGCTGTCCCCCTGGGAACCCTTATACAAAGGGTTCCAGGGTATGTTTCCCTACACTTGCAAATTTAGATTTACGAAAGCATTTTGTCTACTGCGAAAATAGTGTTTTATCCCTCTGCTTCTATCTAACATGAAGATCTGCAACAGATCAACTGTTTTTCTGATTTCTTTTTTCATTTCTCTTCTTCTTTTGGGTTTGCTGCTGTGAGTTTGCAAAAGTGGTCTCTAAGGATTCAAGTTCTCTTCTATTAATCGAGTGTACGATTGCTTGAGATTCTAATGACGAAAGCCGTCTTATTCTAGGGTAGATGACCGTGAGTCTATATGCATCTATGTGGGAGCGAAATCTGCCTAAAGAAAGTATCTCCAAAGATATGATCTAGCTACCAATTGTTTTGGTGACTTATAACATTTTCCTTAGTTATTTGTTTTTGTAGCTATTATCCGTAATCTACATACACTGGAATGCTGGGAAAAGCGATGCAACGGAAATTACTCGTAATCTATGGATCTACCATAATGAACACATGCAATCACACAATTAAACAATCGCACACATGAGCACAGTAATTTTATGTGGTTCATTTGTATGATTGCTTGATGGTGTGATTACGTGTGTTCATCGTGGTTGATCCGTAGATCATGAGTAGTTTCCGTTTTGCCACTTTTCCCAACAAGTGGTGTCAAAGCAAGGTGGAGATTGCTCGGATTTGTGATTGACGGATTGGATCTTGGTGCTTGCCTGAGAAGAGAGGCTGGTCGGTTTACTGTAACAAAAACAGAAAAGGGGCTGGGGATTTGAGGTTTTGGTCTCTGGTTACTGGTTGTGTTGGTGTCTTATTGCTGCAAAACCAGGCCGAAGAAGAAAGCAGATAGTTGCACAATGATGCTGAAAGATGTGAGACATGTTTCTGATCTATAGTTGAATCTGATTTCCATAACTATATTAGATCGTGCAGGTTACGAGAATTACTTCAAAAATGGCAGATGGAAGCTCATTAGAGGGCCTTTCGTTATTGCAGGAAGGAAAGTGGGTAAAACGCTTTACAAAACACATGTGAAATTCTGCAAAGGTGTGTTGAATGCTGTTCAACATAGTTCTCTCCGAATCTGTGGCATAAGAAACTTGATCATATGAGTGAGAAAGGCCTGCAGATGTTGGCAAAGAAGGATTTAATTCCTTACTCCAAAGGTACATCCCTTGACCTTTGTGATTATTGCTTATTTGGTAAACAATATAGGGTTACTTTCTCTTCGACATTAAAATTGAAATATAATGTGTTGGATTTGGCATATTGTGATGTTTGTGGTCTCATGGAGGTAGAATCATTGGGTGGCAATAAGTTCTTTGTCATGTTTATCAATGATGCATTCAGGAAAGTCTAGGTTTATGTGTTGAAATCAAAAGATCAAGTGTTCCAGATTTTTCAACAATCTCTTATCATGGTTGAAATAGAAACAGGTAAACTCTTGAAGTGTCTCCTTACAGATAATGGTAGTGAATACACATCCAACCAATTTAGAAGCTACTGCTGAAGAATGGTATTCGACATGAAAGACAGTTCATGGACTCCACAGCATAATGCCATGACAGAGAAAATGAACCGCACTATTCTTGAGAAGATGAGATGTATAATGAGATTAATATGGTTGCCTAAGTCATTCTGGGGTGAAAATTTTCTAACTGCCGTTTATCTGATTAACAGATCTCTCTCAGTTCCTTTGAATTTTGATCTTTCGAAGAGAAGATGGATAGGTAAAAATGCTTCCTATTTACACTTAAAGATGTTTGGGTGTAAGGTGTTTGCATATGTATCAAAGGAGCAGCGTTTGAAGTTAGACGATAAGGCAGTAAGTTGCATCTTTCTTAACTATGGTGGAGATGAATTTGGCTACAGGTTATAGGATCCAAAAAAGAGAAAAATCATCAGAAGTAGGGATGTGGTTTTCCATGAAGACCAATTATTTAGAGATGTTGAGAAGATTGATAAGTCTTCTGAAACAGTGGATGGAGTGGTTGATCTCACACCGACTTCTTCTCCAGTGTAGACTATAGGTGGAAAAGGTAGACAAAACGATTTGGATCGTGATGAGACACAAGAGTTGCCAGATGATGAGGGTGTTGAACAGGGAGAGCAGCAGCCTCTTCGGTTGGAAACCATGAAACCTCAAGTTAGGAGGTCTACACGAGAGCGTAAACCATTAACTAAGTATCCTACATATGAATATATTTTGCTTACTGATGAGGGGGAGCCAAGGAGCCTCCAAAAAGCAATGACTCATGATGATAAAGATCAGTGGATGAAGGCTATGCAGGATGAGAAAGTTCTTTGAAGAAGAATAAGATTTATGAGCTAGTGCAACTCCCTAATGATAGGAATGTTCTGAAAAACAAATGGATGTTCAAATTGGAAAAGGATGAGAATGGAAAACTGGTGAAGCATAAAGCACAATTAGTGGTAAAAGGCATTATATAAATGAAGGGTATCGACTTTGGTGATGTTTTCTCTCCTGTTGTGAAGATGATTTCTGTCCAAGTTGTCTTGGGTCTAGCTGCCAGTATGGACCTTGAGCATGAACAAATAGACGTGAAGACTACGTTTCTTCACCTAACTTGAAAGAAGAGATCTATATGACTCAGCCAAAGGGGTTTGAGGTAAAAGGAAAAGAACAAATGGTTTGCAAGTTGAAGAAGAGTCTCTATGGGCTAAAGTAAGTACTGAGACAGTAGTATAGGAAGTTTGATTCATTCATATTGATTCATGGGTACCGGAGGACAGCTGCAAATCACTATGTTTATGTTCGTCGATTTATCGATGGCAAGTTCATCGTCCTTCTTTTGTATGTAGATGATATACTGAAAGTTGGATAAGATAGCAAGTTGAAAGAGGAGATGTCAAAGTCGTTTGACAAGAAAGACTTGGGTCCTGCACGTACGATATTAGGCATGATAATACGTTGTGACAGGAGTGTTAAGCAGTTGCGGTTGTTACAGGAGAAATATGTTGAACGAGTCCTCGAATGGTTTAACATGAAGAATGCTGAGATTCTAAGGCTGTGGATTCATAGATTGGAGAAGAACCTAGTGGAAATTGGTTTCATGTGGACGTAGGCATCTTTGTTGAACCACGTAAATCTCTTGTCTTCTTGTGTCGTTGATTGTTGATCATAGTTGCTTACGCACACGTGAGCACAATGGCGGCGTCATATCCACAATAATCCAACAGTTTAGTCAGATTTTGGTTTATATATCTATCGACCCCTTAACCCTTTTGCTTCCACTAAAGTTTCTATACTGAGTCTGTTCTAGTTGGATTAGAAGCCTTATTTCTAATCATATGCGAGCGGTTTATTGCTTTGTCAGATCAAGTGTTGAATAATATCCATTCTCTCAGACTTTTAGGCATCCTTCCATACTAAGGAGAAATTAGCCAAAATTTTGGTAGGAATTTTGTATCTTTCAAATTACTGAAAGTGACTGCTAGAGATTACCACCTTAAAGTTTTTGACTTTTACGGTCAAAATTTTAAAATGTAGAGGATGAATATGGAATAGCTTCTGAAAGTCATGAAGATTGTCTATGTGCTAACTAAATTCGTTCTCTAAATCACATGGAGATGGGCCGGTACTAATAAGAAAGATCAGTGGCAATCTGATTACTTTGATTGTAGAAAAGAGATTCTCAATCACTTAGATAATTTCTTATATGGCTTGTTCTCAAAGCATAAAGCCACCAAGGAATTATGTGATGCTTTGATCAAGGAATATGCCATTGAGGATGCGGGTACTAAGAAATATACAATAAAACAACTTATGAACTTCCAAATGGAAGAAGGAAAATCATTAGTTGAGCAAATGAGAAAATTTCAAAAGATTATTCATGAAGTAAAAATTAAGAGAATGGAATTACCAAAACAATTTGTAGTAGGTAGTACTATGCATGAACTTCCGCCATCATGGAAAGACTTTGGCATTATCCTGAAACATAAGAAGAAAGAGTTGAAATTAGAAGATCTTATCACTTGACTTAGAATCCAAGAGCATCATCGGGAACGTGATTTGAACAATAAGAATTCTAAACATGTGGGTAAGGCCAATTTTGCAAAGACCTAAACTGAACATAAAAGGTCCAAACCCAACATGACCAAAGCCAAGAAAGGTCAGAAGAAAAATCAGAACCAAGCTAAAATGCCCCGCAAAGATATATACAAAAAAAAGGATGTTGAATGCTTTGTATGCAAGAAAAAGGGCCATCATGCAAAAGAATGCCACCGATGAAAGGTAATTAGAGGCAATAATTAAGCCAATCTTGTGGAGAACTTTATGGCGGTTGTAATAGAGGTGCAACTTGAGAGCAACTATAGAGATTGGTGGGCTAACACGGGTGCAACCCGGTACATCTATGATGACAGAAGTGTATTCGTTTCCTACGATTAGGTAAGAGATGGTCAAGATCTCTACATGGGAAACTCTTCAACAGCCAAAGTGATTGATTAGGGAAAAGTGGTTCTACACCTCTCATCCAGCAAGTCTTTGACTTTGACCAAAGTGCTACATGTGCCTGATGTTCGAAATAACTTGATATCTAGTTTTGTGTTAAGTATTAATGGCTTCAAAATGGTGTTTGAAGCAAATGAACTTGTAATTACCAAGAGTGGAACTTTTGTAGGAAAAGGCTTTGTTGCTAAAGGGCTGTTCAAGCTAAATGTAAATTGCATAGGTAATAGAACTTCAACTTCTGCTTATATTATTAAATCTTATGATCTATGTCATACTAGATTATGTTATGTGAACTTCTCTTCTATAAAGAAAATGACGGATTTAGGTTTGATTTCAAAATCTGATTTTAGACTTAACTCATGTGAGATATGTGTTTAGTCAAAATGTTCTAGAAAACCTTTCAAAAGTGTCGAAAGATGTTCTGAACTATTAAGTGTAATTCATAATGACAGTTGTGAATTAAATGGTACTGTCACAACAGGTTGTAAAATTCATGAAGTGACAACACTGTACTCTCCATAATAAAATTGTGTAGCTGAAAGGAAGAACAGAACATTAGTTAAAATGGTGAATTCAATGTTAAATAGTTCTGAACTGCCTAAGAACCTTTAGAGCAAGGGGGTGGATATCTTTTAACAGCCTGCCACATCTTGAATCGAATTCCCTTTAAGAAGACTAATAAAACTCTATATAAGTTACGAAAAAGTAAGACCCCTAACTTGGAATACCTCAAAGTGTGCGGGTGTTTAGCCCATGTTGTAGTTGCAAGTCCTAAAAGGACTAAACTTGGACCTAAAACACAAGATAGTGTACTTTTAGGGTATGCCTTGCATAGTAAGGCTTATAGATTCCTTGTAATCTCAGGTTTAGATAAAGACTCAAATTATTAAATCTAGAGATACTGTTTTCTTTGAAAAAGACTTTCCTTGTAAAATTGGTTTTTCAAAATCTAGTGACAATAATGATGTCATTTTACTAGCCCCCATTGATGATTCTAAACCTGTAGACTTAGAGTCTCGAAGGAGTAAGAGACTTAGAGATGAATCCACTTGTGGTTTTGATTTTATAACTTATATTCTGAAAACTGACCTCACAACTTAGCTGGAGGCCATGTTATCTCTTGGCATAGCTTTTTAGAAATAGGCTCTTAATAGTGAAATTGAGTATATACTGTCCAACCATACATGGGAATTGGTTGATCTCCCCTAGGAACTAGACAATTGGGCTGTAAATGGATATTTAAGGAGAAATCAAGAACTGGTGGTTCAATTGAAAACTACAAAGCTTGACTGGTTGCAAAAGGATTTAAACAAAAAAAAAAAAAAAAAGAGTTGACTTTTTTTTATACATATGCACTTTTAACCAAGATCACTACCATCTGAGTCTTAATTGCTAAAGCTTCTATTCACAACATGATCATCTATTAAATAGATGTGGAAACCGTTCTTCTGAATGGTGATTTGGAAGAAGAAATGTACATAGAACAACCAGAAGGTTTTGAAGTCCTAGTGAAAGAAAAGAAAGTTTGTAGCCATTATGGCTTAAAGCAAGCTCTAAAGCAGTGACATGAAAAGTTTGACCAAGCGATGATTGTTGAAGGTTTCAAAATTAATGAATCAGACAAATGTGTTTACTGCAAAGATTTTAGTAGTTCTTGCATTGTTATATGCTTATGTGTAGATGATATGCTAGTATTTGGGAATGACATTGCATTTGTAGAGAACACTAAAAGGTTCCTTTATTCTAAGTTTGACATGAAAGACATTGGTGAGGCTAACATGATATTGGGTCTCAAAATACATAAACACTCTGAAGGTATTGTGTTGTATCTGTCTCTCTATGTTAAGAAAGTCCTTTAGAGGTTTAGTTGTTCGGTGGGAATAACGTTTTTACTCCTTATCATCCAAGTGTCAAACTATCTAAGAACAAAGGAACAAGTGTATTTCAATTAGACTCTTCCAAAGCAATTGGATGTCTTATGTATATCATGAATTGCACTAGACCCAACATTGCATATGTAGTAAGAAAATTGAGCAGGTATAGTAGTAATCCTAGCGACGAGTACTGAATTACAGTAATTCAAGTATTCAAATACCTAATGAGAACAATTGATTATTGTTTGCACTATGAGAGATATACTACTATACTTGAAAGGTATAGCGATGCTAACTGGGCATCCAATTCTGAGGAATTTCAATCCATCAGCGGTTATGTATTTACCATTGATAATGCAGCCGTCTCACAATGGTTGTAGAGATTATTGGCATGGCATTAGCCGGTGAAGAAGCTGAATGGTTGAAGAACTTGTTGACTGACATTCATTTATGAATAAACCGGTTTCAGCCATAACTTTACATAGAGACTCCAAATCAGCAATTGACTAATAGCTCCCAAATCAAACCTTGGTTAGAGAATTAGATGCAAGAACTTAGGTTTTTCAATACTTAGGTTTGAAAACCAGCCGCCGACGTCAAAAATGGGAGACGGCCCCCTGAAGAAATTAGAAACCAGCACAAGCACTTCGCTCAAGGCTAAGTAACTTGTAGGAACTGACAGCTCACAAATCGGACTCTTGGTTAGAGAATTAAATACAAAAACCAAGGTTTTTCAACACTTAGACTCGAAAACAGGCCACCAGAGGTCGAAAATGGGAAACTGCTCCTGTAAAAATAAAAAATCGTCACGAGCACCTTGTTTGACGCCAAACTAACTCATAGGAACTGATGGTTTATGAATCGGGCTGCCGGTTAATGAATTAGGCTTGAAAACGTATGAATCTCAACACTTAAGCTTGAAAACAGGCCCCCGAAGGTCGAAATGGGAAATGTCCATCGAACGAACTGAAAACTAGCATGAGCATCTCACTCAAGGCCAAAGTAACTTGTAGGAATTGACGACTAGCAAATCGGACTCCCAATTAGAGAATTAAACGCAAAACTTAGGTTTTTAATCACTTAGGCTCAAAAATAGGCTATCGGAGGTCTAAAATGGAAAACGGCTCTCGAAAAAATTGAAAACTGGTATGAGCACCTCGCTTGTGGCCAAAGTAACTTGTAGGAACTTACGGTTCATGAATTGGACTCTTGGTTAATGAATTAGACTTGAAAACGTAGGATTCTCAACACTAAGGCTCGAAAATAAGCCACTGGAGGTCAAAAATGGAAAACGTCCACTGGACGGGCAGGAAACCAGTACGAGCACCTTGTTTAAGGTCAAAATAACTTGTAGTAACTGATGGCTTATGAATTGGACTCCTAGTTAGAGAATTAGACAAAAAAAATTAGGTTTTTTAGTACTTAGGCTCGAAAATAGGCCACCGGAGGTTGAATATGGGAAGCATTCCCTGAAAAAATCGAAAATTGGTACGAGCACCTCGTTCGAGGCCAGAGTAACTTGTAGAAGCTGACGGCTCACGAATTAGACTCCGGATTAGAGAATTAGATGCAAAAACTAAAGTTTTTCAACACTTAGGCTTGAAAACAGGCTACCGGAGGTTAAAAATTAGAAACGGCCCAAAAAAAATTGAAAAGCGGCACAAGCAACTTGTGTGAGCCCAAAGTAATTTGTAGGAATTGAAAGCTCATGAATCAGACTCTTGGTTAGAGAATTATCTTAAAAAACTAAGGTTTTTCAACACCTAGGTTCGAAAATAGGCCATCGAAGGTAGAAAATGGGAAACACCCCTGAAAAATTGAAACCAACACGATCACCTTGCTCAAGGCCAAACTAACTTTTAGGAATTGATGGTTTGGTAAATCGGACTCCAGGTTAACGAATTAGACTTAAAAATAGAGGATTTTCAAAACTTAGGCTTGAAAACAGGCCATCGAAGGTCGAAAATGGGAAACGTCCACTGGACAGCCTGCAAACTGGCATGAGCACCATACTCGAGGCCACAGTAACATATAAGAACTGAAGGCTCATGAATCAGACTCTCGGTTAGAGAATTAAACGCAAAAACTTAGGTTTTTCTACACTTAGGCTCAAAACTGACCGCCAGAGGTAAAAAATGGGAGATGGCCCTAAAAAACTCGAAAATTGGCATGATCACCTTGATCAAGGCCAAAGTAACTTGTAGGAATTGATGGCTCGTGAATTGGACTCCCGGTTAGAGAATTAGATGCAAAAACCAACGTTTTTCAACACTCATGTTTGAAAACAGGCCATTGGAGGTTGAAAATAGGAAAAGAGGCCGCGAAAAATAAAAAACCAGCACGAGCACCTTGCTCAAGGCCAAAGTAACTTGTAGGAACTAATGGCTCACAAATTGGACTCCCGGTTAGAGAATTAAATGTAAAAACCAAGGTTTTTCAACATTAAGGCTCAAAAACAGGCCATCGGATTTCGAAAATGGGAAACGGCCCCTAAAAAATTCAAAAATCGGCACGAGCACCTCACTCGAGGCCAAAGTAACTTGTAGGAATTGATAGTTCATGAATCAGATTCCCGGTTAACGATTTAGACATAAAAACATAGGATTCTCAACATTTAGGCTCGAAAACAGACCCCGGAGGTTGAAAATAGGAAACGACCATCGAACAACCCGGAAATCGGCATGAGTACCTCGCTTGAGGCCAAAGTAACTTATAGGAATTGACGGCTGGATAATCGGACTCCCGGTTAACAAATTAGATGCAAAAATGTAGGATTTTCAGCACTTAGGCTAGAAAACGGGCAACTGAAAAAACGTAGGAAAAGATTCTATATATATACATGTTTATTTTACATTTGTAATTTAATTCATTGAAAAGATTCTAATATTGTTCTTGTCATTGCAGATTTATGGACACTTTGGGGTTGGTTGCAGACTTCTAGCGGTGTTTTGTTTTCTTTTTCGTTTATTTGTTTTTGTATATCGGACATTTATATGGGACTGTATCATTGATTGTAATATTAGCTATATGAGATGAATGACTTAATGAAAATAGCAATGGTTGTTTGTTTATTTGTTAACTTTTGTATGTATGCATTTGTTATGTTGGATACAAGTACATAAACAGGTTTATGTTTGATACAGGTTTATGAATAGGTTTTTAGAAAATTATATTGACAAAATAAATAATAGATTTTTTATGAGAAAGAATTTTGCCGATGAAAATAGAGATTTATCAACGTCAGTAAAGATTTATTACTTTTATTAATTGATAAATATTTTACCAACATAAAAAAAAGTCGGTAAAGATTTATAAAATGTTTTTTAAAAAAATATAATAATTTTTACCGACGTAATACAACATCAGTACATATTTACTAATTCTATTGTAAATTATAAATATCTATTTTTATATTTATAAATATTGATATCGACACAAGAAAACGTAGGTAAAGATTTATTAGATTTTGTTTTAAATTATAAATATTTTTACCGATGTGTTTAAACATTGGCAAAACTGAATTGAAAATTTTAAAAAAGGAGAAATGATTTTACCGACATGTTTTAATGTCGGTAAAAGTGAATGAAAAATTTTAAAAATGAAATTACTTTTACCGACATTTTGGAATGTCAGTAAAATCAAATTTAAAATTTTTAAAAATTGGAAATAATGTTAATGAAATGATAAAAATGTCGATAAAAGTAAACTAAAAATTCTTGGAAAAATAAATGATTTTACTGATGTTGTATAACTCAGTAAAGTAAATTGAAAATTTTAGCAAAAAGGTAAAATGATTTTGCCGACGTTAAAAAACATCGGTAAATGTAAACTGAAAATCTAAAACAAAAATGAAATGATTTTACCGACGTTAAAAAGCGTTGGTAAATTATAAATTATCGTCTATGAAAATATGATTTTGGCTGATGGAACTTAGTTTCATCAGTAATATATTTTCCCACGGGTTTTTACTTATGATTGGCCAATGCAAATATTCTCGTCAGTAAATGTATTTACCAACATTTTGTTCTCTTTTGGAGACGAAAATTTTTGTAGCTAAAAATAAAAATTCTTGTAGTGAACATATCTGATCTGTGCAACCTCGTCGCAGCACCAGATGATCGTTATCACACTCTCTCAGCTCTCTCTATCTCTGTAAACCATAAACAACACAACATAGACCACCCTATGTAAATCTTCCCATATGTTGACAACACCACAGCCATGTGCTTGACAATGGAGGCTAACTTGGAATGGGCATGGAAGGTGGGTAAGGCCTCGAATGCCACGCCGATGAAGGGGTCGCCATCATAGATGTCCTGGAGGAGGAGAAGAAGGTGGGAGCGTTGTGGGGTAGGGTGAGAGTGAGGGAAAGGGAAATAGGGTAGGAGAGAGAGACGGGGTAGAAGGCGAACTAGGTGGGAATGGAGTTTGAGGAGAGGGTGGAGTGGTCGCAGGATTAATTCTGCCAGGACCTTTCTATCCTTCCTTTCTTCATGACTGCATGAATCGATCATGGCCAACAGAAGAGTCGGAAATTTTATACTCGTGGTTCATTGCCGATGTTTTTGCCGTGCATCGAACCTCACAATCTAGGAAATCTTTCATGCATCCTAAAGTTCCATATTTGCATCCCATTACAAAGATTAAAAAAAAAAAAACCTCATGGTTCATTTAAATTTTAGGCTTTGGTGAGCTGGTCCCTTGATGAGTGGCCCAGTGACAAAAGATCTTCTTCATTGATCCTTAAATCAATGGCCAGAAAATAAATAGGTAATAAAGGAAATGTGATATTCATTTATAGTTTTTTCTTCTTCTAATTTCAAGGAATTTGAACCTGTGATGCAAGGGCTCCAATTTGCTATGAGAGGGTCACCTGGAACAAGGGTTTAAAGAGTTTTATACTGTGTAAATCTTAGCCAAGTTAAAACTCAAAACATATCTGTTGATGAATGATTGTCTGATTTTATTCTACACAATTTGTCATGTAAGTTTCAACATGCTTAATCCAAGGGATGCCCACAGGCTTTTATTCAATCATGGGACACGATGAGCCGACCGATATGAACTGGACCACGGAATGGATTTGAGTCTAACGGGCCCAACAACTGATCCCTATTCTGCCGTACCTTGAATCTCGAAAAAAATCCTAATACAAATTCTAATACTTGGGCCCCGCAAACTTAAATATGCCTATCAATAATCAAGCTCAGACTTGGACTTCTTGATATTTTTAGAATTTCGACTGGGTTGGAACCAAAAAGAGAACTTAAATTCGTTTATCAAGTGTGTGGACTTGGGCTTCTAATTATTTCTTACTACATGAAGTAAGAATATGAACCCAAATTCTACTCATATAAAATGAAAATGTGAAGACTTATTATACAATTGATAGGCAAAAAAGACAACTCAGTTTACGTGATAAGTACAACTCACAAAGCCAACACCACATTCTTGAGATAATGCATAGTTTCTTAGTTCGAAGTCCAATCAATTCGTGTTTGAGCTTGCAATCCATAATCAGGACTCGCTTCATAAAAACTTTCGATGGAGCAAATTTATTTGATTTGCTTTTCAATTCATCATATTCAAATTTTGAGTTTGATAAGTTTGATGTCTTAATTCATCTGTATCCACAAAAGTCCATTGTTAGGCCTACTTATAAAATTCCAAACTACTCGAAATAACTGATCTACTCACATTTACTCTAAGCCAAATTTTACTTCAACAAAGGTTTGATCCATTGTCATATTGGTCACAAGTAAAATACATTACTAAAATAAAAACACAAGAAAGCTATATTTTGCTTGCAATTCTATATGGAACATTAGTGTTAGGTTTTAAAGAAAAATAAAAAGAAATAACAATAAGCAAAAGAAACTAATCTTCGAACTTTGCTTTCATTATGTCTTAGAAATCTTAAATAAGGTTATAGTTCACAGCACAATTTAATGTGTTTGAAGGTGTAGTGCAAGGGACTATAATAAAAAAAAATGGAACAAAATTATACTAAACTTTAGGGTACCATAATGAGAGAGAGAGAGAGAGAGAGAGAGAGAGAGAGAGGAATAAAAAAACACCACAATGAAAATGATGTAAAATGTATGGGCCAAAGTTAAAGAATAAGCACAATAATTAAAAAAAAAGCACTACATAAAAATGAGATTTGAAGGTGTACTTCAAGCGTTTAGAAAAAAAAATAACATTACTAATATGAAACATTAGTGTCCAGTTAAAGGGCTCACAAAAAAAAAAGATGGAAGAATATTAAGCAAAAGAAAGTGATGAAAACATCAATGCTGATCAAATTCAAAAAATAGGTAGGATTTCTTTTGTAATAAAATTTCACTCTATTGTCCACCAAAATAAAAACAAGAAACAAAAAATATATATATATATAACAATCAAAACAATAAGGGTCCAAAGTCAAAGAGAACATACCAAAAAAAAAGAGTTAATTTTGGCTACATTAAAATAGCATTTGAAGGTGTACTTCGAGAGAGGTAAAAATAAATTTCTAAAATGAAAAATTAGTGTCATATTGAAGGGTCCATAGAAAAAATTTTAAATAATATTTTAAAGTCGTATTGGTTTTTCTTTTTAAATGTGTGTGTGTGTGTTTTTTTTCTCGTGGTTCTTAGATATGTGTGTAGCACAACACAGGTTGTTTGCTAGTATATAAAATTAGAATGGGCACTCCTAGGTAAGGGATATGACACATCATTTCCCAATAGTAACTAGGAAGCCAAAATGGGATGGGACTCTTCCTTTCCCGATAGTGACTTATCCTTTCCCAATAGTAACTAGTGTAACATTCATAGCTTTATTATCTTAGAATTAAGCCCCCACATGGTCAACCCATGCATGCTCTATGTTATTTACTTTGTGTCATTTATGTGGTCCTGACTCGATTAGTAATTGCACTAGATTAACCTAGATGAGTTCACACCTTAAGGGAAAGTTCCATAATTAATTACCCTCTATCTAATGAGACCCATATTGGCTATGTTTTGAAATTACAAAAAGCCCCTCATATTTTCTAAAAACTACAAATAGATCCTATGATTCCAAAATCCAGCCCTAATCAAGTTTATGCCCTAATTCTACCCTAATTGTTCAATGAGAGTTGATTTCTCCCAATTCAACCATAATTGTTCCCTAATTCAAAGTAGTATATTTTACTAATTCAATGTTTAATTTTTAAAAATAGTTAAAATTATTTAAAATTAATATCTGGGGACAGGTTCTTACAGGTTTCAAGGACTTGGTTTTGAAGAGGCCACCCACATGCATATATGTGATTTGGGAAGATGCTAGCATAATGAGGTGGTAATATGGGAAAGCAAAATAATTAGTGACTATGGAAAAGATGAGAAATGGTTCAATGGAACTAATGGGATGTATGGGAAGACTAAGTTTGGTATGTGGAGAAGTGAAAGGAGTAATGAGGCATATAAAAAAAAGAGTGGTTTGGTGTATGGAGAAGTAGATGAGAATAATGATGCATATGAAAATGTGGCTCGGTGTATTTTGAAGTGGGTGGGAATAAAGAGGTATATGGAAAAATGTCCGTTGGGCTTGGTAACGATAATGATGTGGCAATGGGAAGATAAAAAAGTGGTTGGATGGAAAGAAGTTAAGAGAGAGTGAGAGAGCGACATGTGTCATCACACATGTGCAAGTGGGACCCATTTATAAAATATCAAAATGCCCGCACCACACAAAATTACATAATAACCTCATTACAACACTAAAAAAAAGAGTAAATAACCTAAAGATTTACCACTTGCACAAAATATGGACTTATTGTTGATGTGACTTCGCTTGTCTCTACTTGCTCCAAGATGGGTTTCAAGGATATGGTTTTGAAGAGGTTGCCAACATTCCTCTCTCTCTCTCTCTCTCTCTCTCTCTCTCTAACCCCTATCTTTCTCTCTCTATATATAGGTGATTTGGGAAAATGCTAACATAATTTGGTGGTCGTATGGGAAAGGAAGATAATTAGTACTGGACCATGAGAAAGATGAGAAATGGTTGAATGGAAGTAATAGGATGTATGGAAAGACTAAGATTGGTATATGGAGAAGTGAAAGGAGTAATAAGGCATATGGAAAAAGTGGTTTGATGTATGGAAAAGTGGATGTGAGTAATGATGCATATGGAAATGTGGCTTTTGTCAATGCCATATAGTAAGAGTGTGTTGTCAATTCCATGTCGAAAAGTCAAGTCATCAAGGAAGATCTCGCACAATCAAGGAAGATCAAGTTCAATCAAGCTCCTCATCCTGAAGATCCTCAATGAGTGCTAAGGTAATATTGACCCTTAGTATCATATTAGAAAGACCCTAGAAAAAGAATGGAAAATGCTTCTCTAAATGTTTTTGTACATAACTAGGGCTTGGATCATGGCTAAGCCGATAAACTCATGGCTCACTCTCCAGAGAATAATTTTTGAATTTTTTATCTAAAGCTGGCCTTACGACTTCGCCATAAAATGCCTACAGTTAAGCCGTAGCATGATTTACGGCAAAGCCATAGAGGTTACGAGCCATCTTCCAAAAAGAGAGTTTTTTACCTACGGTTGACCTTACGGCTAAGCCGTAGAATAATTTACGGCTAATCTGTAGCATCTACAGAGAGCAATATTTGGCAAATTTTAGTTTATGGCTAACTTACGACTAAGGCATAAGGTCCTCATGGCTAAATAGTAGAAGGATTTATGGCTAAGCCGTAAGTTTAACCGTAAGAAGGAAAAATAGTGAATCTGGATCACACTAGCCATTGTATTTTGTCTGGGCATACAGTTAAGTCGTAGACCAACTTATTCTTAGCCGTAGATCCGATCGTTAGAATTTCTCTGTATTTAAGAGAAGCACTCTTTTCCTCCCGATACAAGAAAAAAATTGAGGAAAATACCTTTATAGCATCTGAGCCCTTGCACCCTTAGTGAAATCTGTACTAAGCTCCAACTACCATCTTCTCTTCCAAATTAAATTGACATTAATGTTCTGAAAAGAGTAGGTAAGCAATGAGAAAATCCTTAAATTCAATCTAGGAAAGTCATAGCTTTCCAAAACCAAAAACCTCTTTCCTTGGCGGAGCACTCATTCGAAAATTATCATCACCAAGAAGTAAGCTCAAGATACCAAAGCTTGAAAGTCTTCTTTCAAGCTTCAAGAATGCCATTCAAACCTAAGGTATTTAAGTTATTTGTCAGGGTGTTCTTTCTGACTTCATTTCTCTGTTGTATATAGTGGAAGACGAACCATAGAATCAAAAAGTATTGTAATTGGTGGAAAAGATCTAGGATCAACCACCTTATCAAAATCCAGTTGGTGGAAGACAAACCACCGGATCAAAAAATGTTGCAGGAGGTGTACTTGTGTAGTTATGTTGTCTTCAGTGGAACCAAGAGAGTTTGCTCTTGAGAGTGGATGTAGGTCTAGGACTGAACCATTATAAAGTCCTTGTTTGCCTTATTTTTGTGTTGGATGCTTTATAGTCTTATTCTCATGTGTTGATCATATCTTTTTGTACTGAATCACCCTTGTTCAAGTAGAATATCTACATACTATAAACACACACACTCTGAGTATCCTTTTTAATCAAACATGTGGTTCTATAATATTGATTGTATCATTGGGTTGCACTCTAAAGTAGCTTTATAATAAAAAAGAATTTTTAAATAGTCCTATTCACACCCCCCCCCAACATAGGACTTGGTGCGACCTAGTTGTTGCACTTTCCATTAGTATCAAAGCCAGGTTACTTCTTAAGGGTGTAACAACTTGAAGTAGATCCCACAACTAAATTGTAACACCCCGATCCCCTTTGAGCCGGATTAGTGGCTCATTAGCGTGTTTTTCTGTTGTTTTATTCTTTTGGACTTGGTTTTGGGCCTTGGATAGGTAGTTGAGTAACCTTTGACCTGAGATAGGTAGTTCTAAGCCCTTTTTCATAATTTCGCTTTTGCTTTGAGTGCATCATAATTGCATCATCTTGGTGTCAGCACGTGTATTTTATTGAGCTCGTCAATTGCTGTAACTGTGTCAGACCCATTTGGAGTCAATTGGAGGAGTTGGACCCCCGTGTGACTTGATTTGTAAATAACCAAATTCTCTTGGATCTTGTTTTAAACCTTAGAAACTATATATACAATTCAGCTCCAGATGTCTCTCATTTCTGCCCATTTGTCTCCAACGTTGCATGCAAGATAAGGAAGCTACACGTTCTCTCTCTTTCTCTCTTCTCTTTCCTTCTCTTGCTCGATTGAAGATTTGGATTCCTTGTTTTGGGATTGGGTTCTTTTCCTCTTCTCTCTCATCTCTGTCTATTGCTTGAGGTAAGTGGGTTCTTTGTGTTTCTTCTCCAAATTTGATCTCCCATCTCTTCCTCTCTCTGTGCATGCTCATGGATTTGTAATTTGCTTTGCTTTGTTTGAATTTTAGTTGATTTGGAGCTTGATTCAGTGGATTTTCAGAGTTTGAGGCAAGTATAAGTACAGGCTTTGATAACACATATGGGTGTTTTATTTGATGGCTTTGATTCATTCTTATTCTTTGTATAAAATGTTTTACGGCCATTTTCTAAGATGTTAGGATCAGTTGAACTTGTTTTGACTCATTTCTGTACCAAATTTCAGTTTCTGTACTCAGCCCGAATTCGTGTTCTGTATTGTACGGCTAAGCCGTAACTTTCTACGGCTCATGTTCCAGAGACTTGAAATTTTGATTTTGTTCTACGGCTAGGCTACGGCTGAGCCGTAAATTGTCCTACGGCTGAGCCGTAAGCTAGCCGTGACCCAACCGTATCCCAGCCGTGAATTAAATCTCTGATCAGTCGAAACTTTTCCAATTCAGTGCTCCTACGGTGTGGCTACGGCTAAGCCGTGGAATGCTACGGGCAAGCCGTGGATTGGTCTACGGCTAAGCCGTATACTGACTGTAGCCCAGCCGAAAAGGGTATCAGATCAGAGGTGGAAGAGGACTAGTTTAGCTGTGTTTCCAATGGAACCAAGGTGAAGCCGTAGTGCATATTACGACGAGCGCGTAAGATGTCTTCGGCTCAACCATAGGTCCCTCATGGCTAAACCGTTAGGCATGACAATTCTGAAATATAACTTAGGATAATGGTGAGACTTGTAGGGCTCAAATACAGGTTAACCATACCCGTAAACCGGCCCAATGGATTCTTTAGAGCGCATGAATAGTCCGTTAGGCTGTGACTTATTCATGTGAGTGTTGATTTACTGTTAAGCACCTCCCCATGGGTGTTGGTTTAAGGGACTTCGATGCACATAAGGATTACAGTGCAACACTAGGATGGCAACGGTGCATCGAATAACTTAAAACTACATCAACATGCACGGTTAGTGACAGTGAAGAACCATATTAGGGTTGGCTTGTAATGAACCTTGACTCCGTATTAATCTGAGATGCATTGCATATTGTTTTTAGTTTTGCCCTCTGTTCTGCCAATCTATGTATATGCATTACGCAGTCATTTTGCTTTCGTTCTGTATATCTGTTTTATTCTTCGTTCTGCACTAAGCTTTGATCTATGCTGTGCTTTGACTTAATCTATATTCTGATCTGTATTTGGCTATGCTTTGTATATTTCTGGCTTGTATATTTTGGGTATTCCCTGGTGGCTCTGCCCAGAGATTAATACGTGAGGATAAGATCCGGTCTTTGTCATCGGTGAGTCCAAAGCGGATAATCTCCCTTTCTATGGATTTGATTTGATTGATATTAGTCTGGCTCTACTCAGCCTCAGCCCTAGGATACCCGACGGGGTTACCTTTGGCTTAGATCTCTGTATCTCTGTAACTGCAGTGTCGCTTTGTCTTGGGACCCCGGAACCCAGGAAACCGAGACCCACTTGTACCCTTGGCCCGGTCAGTGGTGTTCTCATCTGCTCTGCTTTGCTCTCTATTGGAGAGAATATGGTTAACGTAGTAGCCACTTCGTTCAGTTTTTCTATGCTTTGATCCAAATATCATGCTTTACTTCTATGCACGATTTGCTTAGCATACTAAGATGAAACTCTGTATTTAATCTTCTGTCATTAATTTATTCACTTTGATACTATGAGTGTTTCATCCTTGTTACTTGTATTTGCTGGATCGTTGTATTCATTTGTATTGTCTGTGGTGTTGCAGGCACAGATACCTTGCCCAGCTCCCCGGCGGTCGAGGAGGCTGCAGGGCCGAGTTTAGAGGCACCCTCCGGTTTGGCAGAGTGGGCCTGATCACCTCTGCCGAGCGCGTGCATGCATATCAGTGGCCTTCTGTTTTGAGTTTTGGTTTTTGAGATTTTGTATTTTGGGCTCTTTGGTACTTTGGACTTGTACTTTGTATATTTTGTATATCATGTTTTTGGGTGTGTATTCAGATTTCATACCAGCGTATTTATCTTGTCTTTTCCGTTTCGCATTTGTTTTGGCTTCCGCTATTTTCCTTTGTTGCTTGCTATGATATGTACAGCTTCCGCGTACGCTTAGTTCGCACGTGTTAGATCCCTTGTGTGCGTGCATCTGGACTGGGTTTGGATGCACGTGCACGGGAGTACGTGTGTCACCGGTTTAGCTTTTCGCTAACCCCCGACTTCTGGGCTCGGGTCGTGACATACGTATTGTATGGTATCAGAGCATGCTAGTTATAAGCATGTAGGCATCTAAGATCGTGGTGAGATAACGCTATCAACTATTTGACTCGAAGTCTAATATGTTGAAGTGGGATTTGACTAACTCAGGGCATTTTATATTTGTGTGTTGTGTTTCTTTTCCTTTTTCAGGATGGCATCAGGATCAGGATCTCGGGATGAGAATCAACAAGGCCATAACGGTGATAGTGGATCGGTACCCCCACATATCAGTAGTGAGGAGCGCATGATGATGATGATGCAGCCTATGCAGTCATTACAGGCGCAGATGGCATCCATGGTGGATAGGCAAAGTCAGGCTGCTGCGTCAGCATCACCTCGTATAGATCAGCAAGTGATTTTCCAACCTAAGGAATCAGATCCAAATGCTCTTTTTGACAAGTTCCGTAAGCAAGGGGCGACTGAGTTTCATGGGATAGAGGATGCATTGCAGGCTGAGCAATGGTTGGAGCAGACTGAAGAGCTATTTGATACAATTGTGTGTAGCAACAAGCAGAAAGTGGTTCTCACAGCTTCTATGCTTCGGAGTGTAGCCAAGACATGGTGGAGGAGTGTTAAGAGCTCATTCCAGACTATGCCCAGTGCCACAGTTTGGGAGACCTTCAAGCAGCAATTCCGTCGGAAGTTCATGCCTCTCCATATTCAGCGAGCCAAGGAAGTGGAATTCTTCAACCTTCAGCAGAGACAGATGTCAGTGGCAGATTATGTACACAAGTTTACAGAGCTGTCCCATTTTGCAGAGGACATGGTGAACACTGAGCATAAGAAGGTGACTCGCTTCGTCAACGGCCTGAATCCGAGACATAAACGCCACGTGGTTGCTTGCATGTGGCCGGCTACATTGGATGATGCTATTGACAGGGCCTATGATGCAGAGGCCATCTTTGAGGAGGAGCGAACAGAGGCTAAGAGGGCAGCAGGTTCCAGTGGTAGAAGTCAGTTCCAGAAGAAGTTCAAGGGTAAGCAGGGCAGTTCGAGCAGTTCTCAGGTAGTTTGTAGTCACTGTGGGAAGGATCACCCCACCGACAGGTGTTGGAGGAAGAGTGGGGCTTGTTTCGGTTGTGGCTCTACGGATCACAAGCGGGCCCAATGCCCGAAGTTTCAGTCCTCTCCACAGACGAGATCGGCAGGACCTACAGCGCAGGGCAAATCTCAGCCAACTCACCCAGCCCAGAAGCAGAACCGCCAGACAGCCCGAGCCTATGCTGCTACGCATGAGGGCGCGGAGGAAGCCACGGTCGTGGAAGGTAAAATTTTAATTTCTGATGCTGAAGCTTTAGCCTTATTTGACTCCGGGTCTACGCGTTCGTACGTAGCACCCCATTTTGCTGTGCAGCTTCGACAGCGACCCATACCCCTTCCATATTTGTTGCTAGTATCCACTCCGGTTGGTAAACGAGTGGAGTGCAGTGTCTTCTACCCTCAGTGTGATGTGCGGATAGCTGGTCATCAGCTCCCGGTAGACCTCGTGTTGCTCACGACACTGGATTTTGATGTGATTCTTGGTATGGACTGGCTTGCGAGATATCATGCGTGTATCAACTGCTACAGCAAGGCTATCTACTTTGATCTGGGCAGCGGTTTTCGATTTGAGGGCAGCCAGACGAAGTGCCCAAGGCGTGTGATCTCTGCTTGCAAGGCAGACAGGATGCTTCGTAGGGGATGTGAGGGATTTCTTGCATTCATTTCAGAAAAGAAAGATCAGCGACAGCTCAGTGAGATCCCAGTAGTCAGCGAGTTTCCTGATGTTTTTCCCGAGGATGTGCCAGAGTTACCACCAGTTCGAGAGGTAGAGTTCTCGATCGACGTGATGCCAGGTACAGCACCCATCAGTAGAGCTCCATATCATATGGCACCTGCAGAGTTGTTGGAATTGAAGAAACAGTTGCAGGACCTGTTGGATAAAGGATTCATACGCCCAAGTGTTTCACCTTGGGGAGCTCCTGTATTGTTTGTCAAGAAGAAGGATGGCAGCTTCCGGATGTGCATTGACTACAGGCAGTTGAACAAAGTGACTATCAAGAACAAATATCCATTGCCTAGGATTGATGAGTTGTTCGATCAGCTTCAGGGCGCAGCTTACTTCTCGAAGATTGACTTGAGGTCAGGGTATCACCAGCTCAGGGTGAAAGATGAGGATGTTCCTAAGACAGCTTTCAGGACTCGGTATGGACACTACGAGTTCCTTGTCATGCTATTTGGTTTGACGAACGCACCCGCAGCTTTTATGGCATTGATGAATAGGGTGTTTACTTCCTTCTTGGACCAGTTCGTTGTGGTTTTCATAGATGACATATTGGTCTATTCGAAGACTGCTGAGGAACATACAGACCATCTGAGGAAAGCATTGCAGCTGCTTAGAGATCACAAGTTGTATGCAAAGTTGTCTAAGTGTGATTTCTGGTTAGAGCAAGTTGCATTTCTGGGACATAAGATTTCTAGAGAGGGATTGATGGTGGATCCGGCTAAGATTGAGGCAGTAGTCCATTGGCCCCGTCCTAGATCAGTGACAGAGATTCGGAGTTTTCTGGGATTAGCGGGATATTACCGCAGGTTTGTGCAGGACTTCTCGAAGATTTCTGCCCCGCTGACTCAGTTGACTCGGAAAAAGGTCCCGTATGAGTGGACAGAGAAGTTGTAACACCTCGATCCCTTTGAGCCGGATTAGTGGCTCATTAGTGTGTTTTGTTTTGTTTATTTCTTTCGGATTTGGTTTTGGGCCTTGGATAGGTAGTTGAGTAACCTTTGACCTGAGATAGGTAGTTCTAAGCCCTTTTTCGTAATTTTGCTTTTGCGTTGCTTGCATCATATTTGCATCATCTTGGTGTCAGCATATGTATTTTGTTGAGCTCGTTATTTTCCGTAACTGAGTCAGATCCGTTTGGAGTCAATTGGAGAAGTTGGGCCTTCGAGTGACTTGAACTGTAATTAGTATAAACTCTTCGGACTTTGACCTAAACTACAAAACCTATATATACAATGCAACTCCAGATGTCTCTCTCCCTGCTCTTTTGTCTTCCACGTTGCATGCAAGGAGACTCCAGGAGAAGCTCCCTCCACGTTCATCTCTTTTCTTTTCACTTCTCTTTTCTTCCTCCCTCTTAGTTGGTGTGAGTTCGATTGGGTTTTCTCCTCTCATCTCTGTTTGTGGCTTGGGGTAAGTGGGTCCTTTGCAATTCTCTCTTCTCTTCATCTCCAATTGTATTCCTCTTTTTCCTTGTTGCTTGTCTTCATCTCATGCATGGTTTATTGCTTTGATTTGCTTTGATTTTAGTGGATTTGCAGCTTGCTTCAGTGGATTTTCAGAGTTTGAGGCAAGTATAAGTACAGGCTTTGATAACACATATGGGTGTTTTAGTTGATGGCTTTGATTTCTTCTTATTCTTTGTCTAGCATGTTTGACAGCCACATTTTGTGAATTTGGAACCTCTGTAACTCATTTTGTTCAGCTTCTGTACCGAATTTCAGTTTCTGTAACCATCCCGAAGTCGTGTTCTGTATTGTACGGCTAAGCCGTAAGTTTCTACGGCTCACATTCCAGAGCCTCGAAATTTCACTTTTGTTCTACGGCTAGGATACGGCTAAGCCGTAATTTGTCCTACGGCTGAGCCGTAAGCTAGCCGTGACCCAAACCGTAACCCAGCCGTGAATTAAATCTCTGATCAGTCGAAACTTTTCCAACACAGAACTCCTACGGTGTGGCTACGGCTCAGCCGTGGAATGTTACGGCCAAGCCGTGGATTGGTCTACGGCTAAGCCGTATACTGACTGTAGCCCAGCCGAAAAAGGGTATCAGATCAGAGGTGGAAGATGACCAGTTTAGCTGTGTTTTGAATGGAACCATGGATAAGCTGTAGTGCATAATACGTCGAGCGCGTAAGAGGTCTCCGGCTCAACCATAGGTCCCTCATGGCTAAACTGTTAGGCATGGCATTTCTGAATTTAACTTAGGATAATGGTGAGACTTGTAGGGCTCAAATACAGGTTAACCACCCATGTAAACCGGCCAATGGATTCTTTGGAGCGCATGAATAGTCTGTTAGGCTGTGACTTATTCATGTGAGCGTTGATCACTGTTAAGCACCTCCCCATGGGTGTTGGTTTAAGGGACTTCGATGCACATAAGGATTTCATTGCAACACTAGGATGGCAACGGTGCATCGAATAACTTAAAACTACATCAACATGCACGGTTAGTGACAGTGAACAATTAGATTAGGGTTGGCTCGTAACGAACCTTGATTCCGTATTAATCTGAGATGCATTGCATATTGTTTATGATTTTGCCCTCTGTTCTGTTAATCTATGTTTATGCATTCCGTAGTCATTTTTGTTTTCGTCCTGTATATCTGTTCTATGCTTCGTTCCGCACTATGCTTTGATCTATGCTGTGCTTTGGATTTATATCTATGCTCTGCTGGCTTTGTTTATCTCTGAGTTTGGGTATTCCCTGGTGGCTCTGCCCAGAGATTAACACATGAGGATAAGATCCGGTCCTTGTCATCGGTGAGTCCAAAGCGGATAATCTCCCTTCTTTGGATTTGATTTGATTGGTGTTAGTCTGGCTCTACTCAGCCTCAGCCCTAGGATGCCCGACGGGGTTACCTTTGGCTTAGATCTCTGTATCTCTGTAACTGCAGTGTTGCTTTGTCTTGGGACCCCGGAACCCAGGAAACCGAGACCCACTTGTACCCTTGGCCCGGACAGTGGTGTTCTCATCTGCTCTGCTTTGCTCTCTATTGGAGAGAATATGGTTAACGTAGTAGCCACTTCGTTCAGTTTTTCTATGCTTTGATCCAAATATCATGCTTTACTTCTATGCACGATTTGCTTAGCATACTAAGATGAAACTCTGTGCTTAATCTTCTGTCATTACTTTATTCACTTTGATACTATGTGTGTTTCATCCCTGTTACTTGTATTTGCTGGATCGTTGTATTCATTTGTGTTGTCTGTGGTGTTGCAGGCACAGATACCTTGCCCAGCTCCCCGGCGGTCGAGGAGGCTGCAGGGGCAAGTGTAGAGGCACCCTCAGGTTTGGCAGAGTGGGCCTGATCATCTCTGCCGAGTGCGTTCATGCATGCTTCCAGTGGCTTTTCGTTTTGGGATTTTGAGAGATTGTATTCGGACTTTGGACTTTGGACTTGTATTCTGTATATATTTTTGTATATTGATTTTGGTGTGTATTCGGTTTTATATCAGTGTATTTGTCTTAGTCGTTTCCGTTTGTATGTATTTCGGCTTCCGCTATTTATTTTCTTTGTTGCTTGCTATGATATGTACAGCTTCCGCGTACGCTTAGTTCGCACGTGTTAGATCCCTTGTGTGTGTGCATCTGGACTGGGTTTGGATGCACGTGCACGGGAGTACGTGTGTCACCGGTTTAGCTTTTCGCTAACCCCCGAATTCTGGGCTCGGGTCGTGACAGAAGTGTGAGCGTAGTTTTCAGATGCTGAAAGAAAAGCTCACTACGGCGCCAGTGTTGACTCTCCCAGATGGTAGTGAGGGATTCGTGATTTATTCCGATGCCTCTCGAGTTGGACTAGGCTGTGTACTGATACAGAATCAGAAAGTGATTGCCTATGGATCCAGACAACTAAAAGAGCATGAGAAGAACTATGCCACACATGACTTGGAGCTAGCAGCTATTGTATTTGCACTGAAGTTGTGGCGACACTACTTGTACGGTGTAAAGTTCGAGGTTCATTCCGATCATTACAGTCTACAGTACCTGTTTGATCAACATGACTTGAATATGAGGCAGCGAAGGTGGTTGGAGTTCATTAAGGACTACGACTTTCCGATCAAG
Organism: Sextonia rubra; assembly: GCA_037013555.1. NCBI lineage: Eukaryota > Viridiplantae > Streptophyta > Magnoliopsida > Laurales > Lauraceae > Sextonia > Sextonia rubra. The sequence goes on along the minus strand of JASUAD010000006.1, from coordinate 57,332,395 downwards.
TACCACCCAGGCAAAGGGAATGTAGTTGCAGATGCACTCAGCAGGAGGACAGACAGTCTTCAGGTGTTGGCAGGATTCTATATGCTTGTGCATGACCAGCCTGTAGAGGTTCGGATGGTAGGCGAATTGGTGACATTAGCTACTACCGTCGTGTTTCAGCCTGAGGTGATTCAGCAGATCAAGGATCGCCAGTTTGAGGACCCCCTCCTGGTGAAGTTCAGAGATCGGATTGCAGATCGACCTGATTTCAGCCTGGTAGATGGAGTTTTGTACTTCAGGAATCGGTTGTGTGTTCCCGCTGTGGATGAGCTGAAAGATAAGTTGATGACAGATGCGCACGATGCCCGATATGCGATGCACCCAGGGAGTACGAAGATGTATCAGAACTTGAAGGATAGATTTTGGTGGAACAATATGAAGCGGGAGATCGCAGGGTTCGTAGCTCGATGTTTGACCTGTCAGAGGGTGAAAGCTGATCATCAGCGACCTCCAGGATCGTTGCATCCATTACACACTCCGCAGTGGAAGTGGGAGCACATTACCATGGATTTCGTCTCCGGTTTTCCGCCGACCAGTAGAAAGAACAATGCTATATGGGTAATAGTGGACAGATTGACCAAGTCAGCGCATTTCCTTCCGTTCAAGAAAGGGATGACATTCACAGAGATGGCCAGGAAGTTTGTTGACGAGATAGTCAGATTGCATGGCACCCCAGTATCGATTGTGTCTGATCGCGACAGTCGTTTTGTGTCTTCATTCTGGAGAGCATTTCAGGAAGCTATGGGCACGAAGTTAAGCTTTAGTACGGCATACCACCCCCAGACGGATGGGCAGTCGGAGCGTACCATTCAGACGTTGGAGGATATGCTCCGAGCGAGTGTGTTGAACTTTGAGAAGGAATGGGATATGCATCTCGCATTGTGTGAGTTTGCCTACAACAATAGCTTCCACGAGAGTATTGGTATGGCACCATATGAAGCTCTCTACGGACGCAAGTGCAGGACGCCAGTGTGCTGGGAGGAGGTAGGAACAAGAAGTTTCCATGGTCCGACAATCATTGCTGAGACGACAGAGAAAGTGCAGAAAGTGATAGAGAATCTGAAGATTGCTCGATCCAGGCAGAAGAGCTATGCGGATACTCGGAGGAGACCTTTGGCATTCCAAGTCGGAGATTGGGTGTTTCTCAAAGTTTCTCTGATGAAGGGCACGGTGAGGTTTGGTCAGAAGGGCAAGTTAACTCCGAGATATGTAGGACCGTTCGAAGTCAAGAGCCGAGTTAGAGATTTAGCCTATCGGTTGACGCTTCCAGTTGATTTCTCCGGTGTTCACGATGTATTCCATGTGTCGATGCTCCGTAAGTATGTGCCAGATCCGCGCCATGTGATTCGATATGATGACATTCAGATTCAGCCTAATGCGACTTACGTTGAGCGTCCGCTTCGCATCGTTGGGACCCGAGAGCAGATTCTCCGTACCAGGACTATCAGATGGGTTAAAGTGTTGTGGGAACATCATGGTCCAGATGAGGCTACTTGGGAGCTAGAGGAGCAGCTAGCGCGCCAGTACCCACAGCTCTTTGCGCAGGTAGGTAGTCATTCCGAGGACGGAATGATTCCTAGTAGGGGAGGATGCAACACCCCGATCCCCTTTGAGCCGGATTAGTGGCTCATTAGCGTGTTTTTCTGTTGTTTTATTCTTTTGGACTTGGTTTTGGGCCTTGGATAGGTAGTTGAGTAACCTTTGACCTGAGATAGGTAGTTCTAAGCCCTTTTTCGTAATTTCGCTTTTGCTTTGAGTGCATCATAATTACATCATCTTGGTGTCAGCACGTGTATTTTATTGAGCTCGTCAATTGCTGTAACTGTGTCAGACCCATTTGGAGTCAATTGGAGGAGTTGGACCCCCGTGTGACTTGATTTGTAAATAACCAAATTCTCTTGGATCTTGTTTTAAACCTTAGAAACTATATATACAATTCAGCTCCAGATGTCTCTCATTTCTGCCCATTTGTCTCCAACGTTGCATGCAAGATAAGGAAGCTACACGTTCTCTCTCTTTCTCTCTTCTCTTTCCTTCTCTTGCTCGATTGAAGATTTGGATTCCTTGTTTTGGGATTGGGTTCTTTTCCTCTTCTCTCTCATCTCTGTCTATTGCTTGAGGTAAGTGGGTTCTTTGTGTTTCTTCTCCAAATTTGATCTCCCATCTCTTCCTCTCTCTGTGCATGCTCATGGATTTGTAATTTGCTTTGCTTTGTTTGAATTTTAGTTGATTTGGAGCTTGATTCAGTGGATTTTCAGAGTTTGAGGCAAGTATAAGTACAGGCTTTGATAACACATATGGGTGTTTTATTTGATGGCTTTGATTCATTCTTATTCTTTGTATAAAATGTTTTACGGCCATTTTCTAAGATGTTAGGATCAGTTGAACTTGTTTTGACTCATTTCTGTACCAAATTTCAGTTTCTGTACTCAGCCCGAATTCGTGTTCTGTATTGTACGGCTAAGCCGTAACTTTCTACGGCTCATGTTCCAGAGACTTGAAATTTTGATTTTGTTCTACAGCTAGGCTACGGCTGAGCCGTAAATTGTCCTACGGCTGAGCCGTAAGCTAGCCGTGACCCAACCGTATCCCAGCCGTGAATTAAATCTCTGATCAGTCGAAACTTTTCCAATTCAGTGCTCCTACGGTGTGGCTACGGCTAAGCCGTGGAATGCTACGGGTAAGCCGTGGATTGGTCTACGGCTAAGCCGTATACTGACTGTAGCCCAGCCGAAAAGGGTATCAGATCAGAGGTGGAAGAGGACTAGTTTAGCTGTGTTTCCAATGGAACCAAGGTGAAGCCGTAGTGCATATTACGACGAGCGCGTAAGATGTCTTCGGCTCAACCATAGGTCCCTCATGGCTAAACCGTTAGGCATGACAATTCTGAAATATAACTTAGGATAATGGTGAGACTTGTAGGGCTCAAATACAGGTTAACCATACCCGTAAACCGGCCCAATGGATTCTTTAGAGCGCATGAATAGTCCGTTAGGCTGTGACTTATTCATGTGAGTGTTGATTTACTGTTAAGCACCTCCCCATGGGTGTTGGTTTAAGGGACTTCGATGCACATAAGGATTACAGTGCAACACTAGGATGGCAACGGTGCATCGAATAACTTAAAACTACATCAACATGCACGGTTAGTGACAGTGAAGAACCATATTAGGGTTGGCTTGTAATGAACCTTGACTCCGTATTAATCTGAGATGCATTGCATATTGTTTTTAGTTTTGCCCTCTGTTCTGCCAATCTATGTATATGCATTACGCAGTCATTTTGCTTTCGTTCTGTATATCTGTTTTATTCTTCGTTCTGCACTAAGCTTTGATCTATGCTGTGCTTTGACTTAATCTATATTCTGATCTGTATTTGGCTATGCTTTGTATATTTCTGGCTTGTATATTTTGGGTATTCCCTGGTGGCTCTGCCCAGAGATTAATACGTGAGGATAAGATCCGGTCTTTGTCATCGGTGAGTCCAAAGCGGATAATCTCCCTTTCTATGGATTTGATTTGATTGATATTAGTCTGGCTCTACTCAGCCTCAGCCCTAGGATACCCGATGGGGTTACCTTTGGCTTAGATCTCTGTATCTCTGTAACTGCAGTGTCGCTTTGTCTTGGGACCCCGGAACCCAGGAAACCGAGACCCACTTGTACCCTTGGCCCGGTCAGTGGTGTTCTCATCTGCTCTGCTTTGCTCTCTATTGGAGAGAATATGGTTAACGTAGTAGCCACTTCGTTCAGTTTTTCTATGCTTTGATCCAAATATCATGCTTTACTTCTATGCACGATTTGCTTAGCATACTAAGATGAAACTCTGTATTTAATCTTCTGTCATTAATTTATTCACTTTGATACTATGAGTGTTTCATCCTTGTTACTTGTATTTGCTGGATCGTTGTATTCATTTGTGTTGTTTGTGGTGTTGCAGGCACAGATACCTTGCCCAGCTCCCCGGCGGTCGAGGAGGCTGCAGGGCCGAGTTTAGAGGCACCCTCCGGTTTGGCAGAGTGGGCCTGATCACCTCTGCCGAGCGCGTGCATGCATATCAGTGGCCTTCTGTTTTGAGTTTTGGTTTTTGAGATTTTGTATTTTGGGCTCTTTGGTACTTTGGACTTGTACTTTGTATATTTTGTATATCATGTTTTTGGGTGTGTATTCAGATTTCATACCAGCGTATTTATCTTGTCTTTTCCGTTTCGCATTTGTTTTGGCTTCCGCTATTTTCCTTTGTTGCTTGCTATGATATGTACAGCTTCCGCGTACGCTTAGTTCGCACGTGTTAGATCCCTTGTGTGCGTGCATCTGGACTGGGTTTGGATGCACGTGCACGGGAGTACGTGTGTCACCGGTTTAGCTTTTCGCTAACCCCCGACTTCTGGGCTCGGGTCGTGACATAAATTCACCATGAATCTTGATGGAAGCTCAGCTACCCAGCCTCCTCTCTTTGATGAAACAGACTGCGCCTTCTGGAAAGCCCCTATGAGGCATTTTTGAAATCAATGGACTAGGCCGTCTGGGAGGCTGTAGAGAATAGCTGGACAGAACCCACTGACGTAGTGACTGTAGATGGTATCACAATCACTAAACTGTTGGATACAGCAAGATGGTCTACTGACCATAAAACCCTTAGACAAAATAATGCTAGAGCTTATAATGCCATTATGTGTGCCGTGAATCAAGAAGAGTTTAAGAAAAAATCATGATAACCACCAATGCAAAACAAGCCTAGAGAATTCTTGAAGTTACTTATGAGGGTACCTCTGTAGTCAAAAGATCTAAACTTCAGATGTTCATAAGTTAGTTTGAAAATATTCATATGGAAGAAAATGAGATGTTTATAGACTTTCATACGAAACTCGTGAAAATAGTGAATGAATTATGGGCTCTGGGTGAAACTCTTCCGGAAGGAAAAATTTGTAGTAAAATCTTAAGATCACTTCTGGAAAGATTCCATCCTAAGATAAGCTCTATAGAAGAACACAAGAATTCCAAACAAATGAAAATTGAAGATTTAGTGGGATCCCTTTAGACTTTTGAACTAAAATTCAACACCACCTCTTCTTCTAAAGAAAACATTAAACTAACTAGTGATGATGATAATGAAGATGTCGCTCTTTTAACTAAAAGACTTTTGAAACAATTTAAGAAAAAGAGAGTTAAAAATTACAAAAATGAGGTTAATAGTGATAAACACAAAGGTAGATCAAGTTCTTTACCTAGAAGCAAGTCTAAGGAGCCCATGTGTTACAAGTGTAAGAAATATGGACACATATCCACAGACTGTCCACCAAAAGGGAAATACAAAAAGAAGAATCTAGTGGCCACTTGGGATGATTCATCTAAATCAGATTCAGACTCAGATGAATCACGTCAAAATTAACTAGACAAAAATACAGTTCTTATGACTACTACTACTACATTCAACCTTTCTGAGGAAATAATTAAATCTGAAATATCATATGAAGAAACCTCAGGAAGTGAGTCAGAAAGTGAATATGAAAATTCAGATGATGGGGATAATGACAACACAACAGATTCCTATGAATTGCTTTATGAGGAAACATGTAAACTAGTTAAAACTGTAAGTAAGCAACAAAACAAAATTAAAAACTTAAAAAAAAAGGTTAACGGCATTTATGATGAAAAGGAAAAATTAATTAAAGAACTTGAAAGAATAAAAGCCCAGTTAAAAATAAAAACAAAAAATGCAATCAAATTAAGAGAAAATGAAAAAGCACTTTGGAGGTTAAAAGATGAAAATAATGTTCTCCGCAATGAAGTGATTGATCTAAGACGATATAAAGAAAAGTATGAGTATAAGTTCACCTAAAATGATGAGAAGTACTTAAAACTATTCAAACTTGGGAAATCTTATAAAGACATGACCGGCCTTGGATATGATAAAAATATTAATCAGTCTCCAAGTCCCACAACTGTATTTGTCAAAAGTGCACTAGATAAAGAATATACATATGTCAAAAGCATTTTGGATAGAGCTTCTACTAGTGCTCATATTTTTTCATCAAATATCATCTGTCACTATTATGGAGAAAAAGGTCATTTCAAAGTAGAGTACAAATTGAGAAAAATTCATCATAACACAATTCCAAATAGTGAGAAAAACACTGCAAAGAAAGTTGAACCTAAAAACAGAATGTTGAAGTCACAAATAAAAAATAAAGCAACTTACTATAATAAGTTCCCTTTGAACCAAAAGATGAATAATCTGTTAAAGGAAGTTTAGAAGTTAATAAAACAAGTTGAAATATACAAAAGAGATAAAACAAGAATTGAATCTAAAACTCATTTTCACCAACATAAAATATATCAAATGAAACAACAAAAGCCTATTAGAATCCTCACTTCTAGAACATCTAAGTGGGTACCTTAGAACATTAATCTAGCAGTCCACACAACTTTTAAAGCTAGAGATAAATCAAGATGGTATCTAGACAGTAGATGTTCAAGACATATGACTAGTGATGAATCATATTTCTCTAAGATGATTGATTTTGATGGTGGTACTGTTACTTTTGAAATGGCAGTATTGCCAAAATTATTAGCAAGGAAACTTTAAATGTTCTAAACCTACCAGCTTTTGAGAATGTACTATGTGTTGATGGTTTGAAACATAACTTAGTATATCTCAAATTTGTGATAAAGACTATACCTCAACTTTAGTAGTCATGGTTGTAAGATCTCAAAGAATGGCAAGATAATCTTGAGAGGTCTTAAAACTACCGACAACTACTATCTGGTAGGTAAATCAATTTCTTTTTCTGCCACTTCTTGCTTAATGACCAATACTAATGAAGCTAAGATGTGGCATCAAAGACTTGGGCATATAAACTATAGGGACTTATCCCAGCTTAACAAATATATTAAAGGACTGGTCAAGATCGGTAGACAAGAAAAGACAATTTGTGGAGAACGCCAACAAGGAAAACAAACTAGAAGTACCCATAAAAATATGAATGCTATGGAAACATCCCGACCTCTAAAACTTATTCATATGGACCTAGTTGGACCCACTAAAAGAGAGATTTGAGGTAAGAAAAGATACTTTGTTATTATGGTAGATGATTACTCTAGATTCAATTGGGTTGCATTCTTAAGAGAAAAGTCTGATGCCTTTGGAGAATTTAAAAGGATAGTGAAACAAATTCAAACTAAAAAGGCACTTCAGTAGCCCAAATCCGAAGTGACCATGGTGGAGAATTTGAAAATGATCGGTTTGACAAATTCTGTGATAAATATGGCATTCATCATGAATATTCAGCTCCTAGAACTCTCAACAAAATGGAGTGGTTGAAAGGAAAAATTGAGTTTTCCATGACATGGCCACAGTCATGCTTCATAGTAAAAATCTTTTTAGAAATTTGTGGGCCAAAGCAGTTAATACCAGCTGCTACATCATTAATCGAGTCTATCTTAGGACTGGTAAAAATTAGACAGCCTATGAACTATGGTATGGAAAGAAACTAAATGTAAAATATTTTAAGATCTTTGGAAACAAATGTTATATTCTGAAAGATAGAGAACAGTTGAGTAAATTTGACTCGAAAAGTGATGAAAAAATATTCTTAAGCTATTCGACACGAAGTCAGGCCTATCAGGTTCTAAATCTAAGAACTGGAGTCATCTAAGAGTCAATAAATGTTATCAAAGATGATAAATCCACAGTGTTTGATGATGTTGATGATGTGGAAGCTCCTTTGGTGACTGAACCCACACAATCCATGGTTAAAACTGATACACCTACTTCCACTGAAAACTTGGTTAATATAAAGGACTATCATATAGACTAGATTATAGGTGATCCCTTGTCAGGTGTAAAAACTAAGAAATAATTAGAGAATATTATGAGTCATTTGTGCTTCACCGCTATATTAGAACCAACTTGCATTGATGAAGCTTTTTTTTTTTTTACAATGATTGGATAGACGCTATGCAAGAAGAATTAAACCAATTTACAAGAAATGACGTTTGGTACCTAGTTCTAAGACCAGAAGATAAAAATGTGATAGGTACTAAATGAATCTTCAAAAATAAACTTGATGAAAATGGTGTCATTATTAGAAACAAAGCAAGATTGCTAGCGCAAAGATACTCTCAAATTGAAGGTATTGACTTCGTTGAAACCTTTGCTCTAGTTGCTCGTTTGGAACCTATTAGAATTCTATTATCTATAGCTTGTTTCTTAAAATTTAAATTGCAGCAAATGGATGCCAAAAGCACTTTCTTGAATGGAATTTTGAATGAAGTAGTCTATGTTGAACAACCTAAAGGTTTTATGAACCCAAAATTCTCTCATCATGTGTTTATATTAAAGAAAGCCATTTATGGTCTTAAGCAAGCACCTCGTGTTTAGTATGAAAGACTAAGTTTTTGCTAGAAAATGATTTTCAAAGAGGTAATGGTGATAAAACATTGTTCATCTGAAAGACAAGGGATTTTATCTTAATAGCTCAAGTATATGTAGATGATATCATATTTGGTTCTACATGTGACGAATCGGCTGCTCAGTTCACCAACCTAATGCACTCTGTATTCGAAATGAGTATGGTTGGGAACTGAACTTCTTCTTAGGTATTTAGGTCAAACAACTACATGATGGAATCTTCATTTCCCAGTCTAAGTATGCAAAGGAATTGGTAAAACGATTTGGTCAATTGCGAGTAAACATATCAATACCCCTATGAGTACAACAATCAAACTTACTAAGGATGCTAATGGTAAAGGGGTTAACTCAAGCTTATATAGAAGTATTATTGGCAGCTTGTTATATCTGACTGCAAGTAGACCAGACATAGCTTTTAGTGTGGGAGCTTGTGACAGTATCAATCTGATCCGAAAGAATCCCATCTAATCGTTGTTAAAAGAATCATCAAATAAATTACAGATACAACTGAATATGGTTTGTGGTATCCTCATGACCCATCATCCTCCATTGCCAGATACTCAAATGCAGATTGGGCAGGAAACTTAGATGATAGAAAATCCACAAGTGGTGGTTGTTTTTATGTTGAAAATTGTTTAGTAGCTTGGCATAGTAAAAAGCAGAATTCCACATCTCTTTCCACTGCAAAAACTAAATACATTGCCGCCTGAAATTGCTGTTCTCAGCTTATATGGATGAAGCAAATGCTCATGAACTATGGTATTAAGTAAGGAACAATGAGCTTATATTGTGATAACACTAATGCTATACATATTTCTAAAAATCTGGTCCAACACTCTCGTACAAAACATATGGATATTCAATATCATTTCATTAGGGAATTGGTAGAAGAAGAAACCATTGTGATTAAAAATATTCAGATTGAAAATCAACTTGCAGACATCTTGACTAAGCCCCTAGATGCCTTCAAATTTGAAAATCTAAGAAAATCTATTAGTGTTTGCTGTTTGAAATAATTTGATTATTCCATATGGATAAGATGTCAATTGATTGTTGTTGTCTTAGTTTTGTGCACTGAACAGGACTTATGGCTAAACCATAGTTTATATTATAGTTGAGCCTTAACATTTCTTACGGTTAAACCGTATCTGCACATGGTTTTACCCTACAGTTCAACTGTAAGGCCTTTATGGCTAAGCCGTAAAATACTTTACGACTAAACCGTACAACCAAATGTCTTTTTTTGTGCCGAATACTTATTTAAGTATGCCGACTTACTCTTATTTCTCATTTTGCATTTGGGTTGTCTGAGTCTGTAACACTCCGATCCCCTTTGAGCTGGATTAGTGGCTCATTAGTGTGTGTTTTGTTTTGTTTATTTCTTTTGGACTTGTTTTGGGTCATGGATAGGTAGTTGAGTGACCTTTGACCTGGAATAGGTAGTTCTAAGCCCTTTTTCGTAATTTTGCTTTTGCTTTGCTCATATCATCTTTGCATCATCTTGGTGTCAGCATATGTATTTCGTTGAGCTCGACAATTTCCGTAACTGTGTCAGATCCGTTTGGAGTCAATTGGGGAAGATGTACCTTCGTGTGACTTGAACTGTAATTAGTCTTAACTCTCCGGACTTTGACTTAACTTCCAAACATATATAAATATAAGTTAGTTCCAGATGTCCAACTCCCTGCTCATTTGCTTGATCGTGCATGCAAGAGGAACTCCAGGAGAAGCTCTCCACGTTCTCTCTCTCTCTCTTCTTTCCTTCTCTTGATCGTTTGAGGATTGGGTCCTTTGTTTGATTTGGGTTCTTCTCCATTCTCTCATCCTTGTGTATTGCTTGAGGTAAGTGGGTCCTTTGTGTTTCTTCTCCCAATTGCACCTCTCATTCTCTGATTTCTGTGTTTCCATCTCATGCATGGTTTCTTGCTTTGATTTGTCTTGATTTTAGTGGATTTGGAGCTTGATTTCAGAGGATTTGTCAGATTTGAGGCAAGTATAAGTACAGACTTTGAGAACACACATGGGTGCTCTATTTGAATGCTTTGATTTCCATCTTCTTTAGAGTATATAATGTTTTACAGCCATTTTCTAAGCTATGAGAATCAGTTGAGCTTGTTTTATTCAGTTTCTGTACAAAAATTTCAGTTTCTGTACTCAGCCCGAATTCATCTCTGTATTGTACGGTTAAGCCGTAAATTTCTACGGTTCGCTTTCCAGAGACTCGAAAATCTGAATTTGTTCTACGGCTAGGCTACGGCTAAGCCGTAATTTGTTCTACGGCTGAGCCGTAAGCTAGCCGTGACCCAACCGTACCCCAGCCGTGAATTAATTCTCTGATCAGTCGAAACTTTTCTGATATCAGTACTCCTACGGTGAGGCTACGGCTAAGCCGTGGATTGGTCTACGGCTAAGCCGTATACTGACTGTAGCTCAGCCGTGAGATGTATCAGATCAGAGGTGGAAAAGCTGGCAGTTTAGCCGTGTTCTGAAGGGAACCACGGCTAAGCCGTAGTGCATATTGCGGCTACGCCGTAGGATGCCACGGCTAAGCCGTAGGTCACCCATGGCTAAACCGTAAGACCTGTTAAATATCAGTTAAACTTAGGCTAATGGTGTGACCTTGTAGGGCTCAAATACAGGTTAACCATACCCGTACACCGGCCCGATGGACTCTTTGGATCGCATGAATAATCTGTTAGGCTGTGACTTGTTCATGTGAGCGTTGATCACTGTTAAGCACCTCCCCATGGGTGTTGGTTTAAGGGACTTCGATGCACATAAGGATTATATTGCAACACTAGGATGGCAACGGTGCATCGAATAACTTAAAACTACATCAACATGCACGGTTAGTGACAGTGATGCAACTAGATTAGACTTGGCTTGTAATGAACCTTGAATCCGTATTAATCTGAGATGCATTGCATATTGTTTATGGTTTTGCCCTCTGTTCTGTTAATCTATGTTATGCATTCCTCAGTCATTTTGCTTTCGTTCTGTATATCTGTATTATTCTTCGCTCTGTACTCTGTTTTGATCTATGCTATGCTTTGTATATTCTCTGGCTCTGTATATCTCTGATTTTTGGGTATTCCCTGGTGGCTCTGCCCAGAGGTTAATACGTGAGGATAAGATCCGGTCCTTGTCATCGGTGAGTCCAAAGCGGATAATCTCCTTTCTTTAGCTTTGATTTGATTGGTATTAGTCTGGCTCTACTCAGCCTCAGCCCTAGGATACCCGACGGGGTTACCTCTGGCGTAGATCTCTGTATCTCTGTTTTAACTGCAGTGTTGCTTTGTCTTGGGACCCCGGAACCCAGGAAACCGAGACCCGCTTGTACCTTTGGCCTGGACAGCGGTGTTCTCTGCTCTGCTCTGCTCTCTATTGGAGAGAACATGGTTAACGTAGTAGCCAACTAGTTCAGTATTCTATGTTTTGATTCACATATCATGTTTTACTTCTATGCACGATTTGCTTAGTTTCCTAATATGGAACTCTGTATTTAATCTTCTGTCATTATTATATCCTCTTTGATACTATGCGTGTTTCACCCCTGTTACTTATATTTGTTGGATCGTTGTATTCATTTGTGTTGTCTGTGGTGTTGCAGGCACAGATACCTTGCCCAGCTCCCCGGCGGTCGAGGAGGCTGCAGGGGCGAGTGTAGAGGCACCCTCCGGTCTGGCAGAGTGGGCCTGATCACTTCTGCCAAGTGCGTGCATGCATACCAGTGGCTTTTATTTTGCATTTTGGTTTTTGAGAGCTTGTATTTGGACTTTGGACTTTGGACTTGTATTCTGTATATTTTGTGTATATTGATTTTGGTGTGTATTCGGTTTTATCTCAGTGTATTTGTCTTTGTCTTTTCCGTTTCGTATTTGCTTTGGTTTCCGCTATTTTATTTTCCTTTGTTGCTTGCTATGATATGTACAGCTTCCGCGTACGCTTAGTTCGCACGTGTTAGATCCCTTGTGTGCGTGCATCTGGACTGGGTTTGGGTGCACGTGCACGGGAGTACGTGTGTCACCGGTTTAGCTTTTCGCTAACCCCCGAATTCTGGGCTCGGGTCGTGACATACGTATTGTATGGTATCAGAGCATGCTAGTTATAAGCATGTAGGCATCTAAGATCGTGGTGAGATGACGATATCAACTATTTGACTCGAGGTCTCATATGTTGATTTGGGGTTTGACTAACTCAGGGCCTTTTATATTGTGTGTTGTGTTTCTTTTCCTTTTTGCAGGATGGCATCAGGATCAGGATCTCGAGATGAGAATCAACAGGGCCATAACGGTGATAGTGGATCAGTACCCCCACACATCAGTAGTGAGGAACGGATGATGATGATGATGCAGTCTATGCAATCATTACAGGCGCAGATGGCATCCATGGTAGATAGACAGAGTCAGGCTGCCGCAGTAGCATCACCTCGTATAGATCAGCAAGTGATTTTCCAGCCCAAGGAATCAGATCCTAATGCTCTTTTCGACAAGTTCCGTAAGCGAGGGGCGACCGAGTTTCATGGGATAGAAGATGCATTGCAGGCTGAGCAATGGTTGGAGCAGACTGAAGAGCTTTTTGATACGATCGTGTGCAGTAACAAGCAGAAGGTAGTTCTCACAGCCTCTATGCTTCGGAGTGTAGCCAAGACATGGTGGAGGAGTGTTAAGACCTCATTTCAGACTATGCCCAGTGCCACAGTTTGGGAGACCTTCAAGCAGCAATTCCGTCGGAAGTTCATGCCTCTCCACATTCAGCGAGCCAAAGAAGTGGAATTCTTCAACCTCCAGCAGAGACAGATGTCAGTTGCAGATTATGTACACAAGTTTACAGAGTTGTCCCACTTCGCAGAGGACATGGTGAACACAGAGCATAAGAAAGTGACTCGCTTCGTCAACGGCCTGAATCCGAGACATAAGCGCCACGTGGTTGCTTGTATGTGGCCGGCTACCTTGGATGACGCTATTGACAGGGCTTATGATGCAGAGGCCATCTTTGAGGAGGAGCGAACAGAGGCTAAGAGGGCAGCAGGTTTCAGTGGCAGAAGTCAGTTCCAGAAGAAGTTCAAGGGCAAACAGGGCAGTTCGAGCAGTTCTCAGATAGTTTGCGGTCACTGTGGGAAGGATCACCCCACAGACAGATGTTGGAGGAAGAGTGGGGCTTGTTTCGGGTGTGGCTCTACGGACCACAGGCGGGCCCAATGCCCGAAGTTTCAGTCCTCTCCACAGACGAGACAGACAGGACCTACCTCACAGGGCAGATCCCAGCCAGCTCGCCCAGGCCAGAAGCAGAACCGCCAGACAGCCCGAGCCTATGCTGCTACGCATGAGGGCGCGGAGGAGGCCACGGTAGTGGAAGGTAAAATTTTGATTTCCGATGCAGAAGCTTTAGCTTTATTTGACTCAGGGTCTACGCGTTCGTACGTAGCACCCCATTTTGCTGTGCAGCTTCGACAGCGACCTACACCACTTCCCTACTTGTTGTTAGTATCCACTCCGGTTGGTAAGCGGGTGGAGTGCAGTGTGTTTTACCCTCAGTGTGATGTGCGGATAGCTGGTCATCAGCTCCCAGTAGACCTCGTGTTGCTCACGACACTGGATTTTGATGTGATCCTTGGTATGGACTGGCTTGCGAGATATCATGCGTGTATCAATTGCTACAGTAAGGCTATCTACTTTGATTTGGGCAGCGGATTCCGATTTGAGGGCAGCCAGATGAAGTGCCCAAGACGTGTGATCTCTGCTTGTAAAGCAGACAGGATGCTTCGTAGGGGATGTGAGGGATTTCTTGCATTCATTTCAGAGAAGAAAGATCAGCGACAGCTCAGTGAGATCCCAGTAGTCAGCGAGTTCCCGGATGTCTTTCCGGAGGATGTGCCAGGGTTGCCACCAGTTCGGGAGGTAGAATTTGCTATTGACGTGGTACCAGGTACAGCACCTATTAGTAGAGCTCCATATCGTATGGCACCTGCAGAGTTGTTGGAATTGAAGAAACAGTTGCAGGATTTGTTGGATAAGGGGTTTATACGCCCGAGTGTTTCACCTTGGGGAGCACCTGTTTTGTTCGTCAAGAAGAAGGATGGCAGTTTCCGGATGTGCATTGACTACAGGCAATTGAACAAAGTGACCATCAAGAACAAATATCCATTGCCTAGGATTGATGAGTTGTTCGATCAACTTCAGGGTGCAGCTTACTTCTCTAAGATTGACTTGAGGTCAGGATATCACCAGCTCAGGGTGAAGGATGAGGATGTTCCTAAGACAGCTTTCAGGACTCGGTATGGACACTACGAGTTCCTTGTCATGCCATTTGGTTTGACGAACGCACCCGCAGCTTTTATGGCGTTGATGAACAGGGTGTTTACTTCCTTCTTGGACCAGTTCGTTGTGGTTTTTATAGATGACATATTGGTCTATTCGAAGACTGCTGAGGAACATACAGACCATCTGAGGAAAGCATTGCAGCTGCTTAGAGATCACAAGTTGTATGCCAAGTTGTCCAAGTGTGATTTCTGGTTAGAGCAAGTTGCATTTCTGGGTCATAAGATTTCTAGAGATGGATTGATGGTGGATCCGGCTAAGATTGAGGCAGTAGTCCATTGGCCCCGTCCTAGATCAGTGACAGAGATTCGGAGTTTTCTGGGTTTGGCGGGATATTACCGCAGGTTTGTGCAGGATTTCTCGAAGATTTCAGCTCCGCTGACTCAGTTGACTCGGAAGAAGGTCCCGTATGAGTGGACAGAGAAGTGTGAGCGCAGTTTCCAGATGTTGAAAGAAAAGCTCACTACGGCGCCAGTGTTGACTCTCCCGGATGGTAGTGCGGGATTCGTGATTTATTCCGATGCTTCTCGAGTTGGACTAGGCTGTGTACTGATGCAGAATCAGAAGGTGATTGCCTATGGATCCAGACAGCTGAAGGAGCATGAGAAGAACTATGCCACACATGACTTGGAGTTAGCAGCCATTGTATTTGCATTGAAGTTGTGGCGACATTACCTGTACGGTGTGAAGTTTGAGGTCCATTCCGATCATCACAGTCTGCAGTACTTGTTTGATCAGCATGACTTGAATATGAGGCAGCGAAGATGGTTGGAGTTCATCAAAGACTACGACTTTCCGATCAAGTACCACCCAGGCAAGGGCAATGTAGTTGCAGATGCACTCAGCAGGAGGACAGACAGTCTTCAGGTGTTAGCAGGATTCTATATGCTTGTGCATGATCAGCCTGTAGAGGTTCAGATGGTAGGAGACTCGGTGACATTAGCTACTACTGTCGTGTTTCAGCCTGAGGTGATTCAGCAGATCAAGGATCGCCAGTTTGAGGACCCCCTCCTGGTGAAGTTCAGAGATCGGATTGCAGATCGACCGGATTTCAGCTTGGTGGATGGAGTTTTGTACTTCAGGAACAGATTGTGTGTTCCCGCTGTGGATGAGTTGAGAGAGAAATTGATGACAGATGCGCACGATGCCCGATATGCGATGCATCCCGGTAGTACGAAGATGTACCGGAACTTGAAGGATAGATTTTGGTGGAACAATATGAAGCGGGAGATCGCAGGGTTCGTAGCTCGATGTTTGACCTGTCAGAGGGTAAAAGCTGATCATCAGCGACCTCCAGGATCATTGCATCCATTGCACACTCCGCAGTGGAAGTGGGAGCACATTACTATGGATTTTGTTTCCGGTTTTCCGCCGACCAGTAGAAAGAACAATGCGATCTGGGTCATAGTGGACAGATTGACCAAGTCAGCGCATTTCCTTCCGTTCAAGAAAGGGATGACATTCACGGAGATGGCCAGGAAGTTTGTTGACGAGATAGTCAGATTGCATGGTACCCCAGTATCGATTGTGTCAGATCGCGATAGTCGTTTTGTATCTTCATTCTGGAGAGCATTTCAGGAAGCTATGGGCACGAAGCTGAGTTTTAGTACGGCATACCACCCCCAGACTGATGGACAGTCGGAGCGTACCATTCAGACGTTGGAGGATATGCTCCGAGCTAGCGTGCTGAACTTTGAGAAGGAATGGGATACGCATCTAGCATTGTGTGAGTTTGCTTACAACAACAGCTTCCATGAGAGTATTGGTATGGCACCTTATGAGGCTCTATACGGACGCAAGTGCAGGACCCCAGTGTGCTGGGAAGAAGTTGGAACTAGAAGTTTCCATGGTCCGACCATCATTGCTGAGGCGACAGAGAAGGTGCAGAAAGTGATAGAGAATCTGAAGATTGCTCGGTCCAGGCAGAAGAGCTATGCTGATACTCGGAGGAGACCTTTGGCATTCCAAGTCGGAGATTGGGTATTTCTTAAAGTTTCTCCGATGAAGGGCACAGTTCGATTTGGTCAGAAGGGTAAGTTAGCTCCGAGATATGTAGGACCGTTCGAAGTCAAGAGCCGAGTTGGAGATTTAGCCTATCGGTTGACACTTCCAGTTGAGTTCTCCGGTGTTCACGATGTGTTCCATGTGTCGATGCTCCGTAAGTATGTGCCAGATCCGAGCCATGTGATTCGCTACGATGACATTCAGATTCAGCCTAATGCGACTTACGTTGAGCGTCCGCTTCGCATCGTTGGGACACGAGAGCAGATTCTCCGTACCAGGACTATCAGATGGGTTAAAGTGTTGTGGGAGCATCATGGTCCAGATGAGGCTACTTGGGAGCTAGAGGAGCAGCTAGCGCGCCAGTACCCCCAGCTCTTTGCGCAGGTAGGTAGTCATTCCGAGGACGGAATGATTCCTAGTGGGGGAGGATGTAACACTCCGATCCCCTTTGAGCCGGATTAGTGGCTCATTAGTGTGTGTTTTGTTTTGTTTATTTCTTTTGGACTTGTTTTGGGTCATGGATAGGTAGTTGAGTGACCTTTGACCTGGAATAGGTAGTTCTAAGCCCTTTTTCGTAATTTTGCTTTTGCTTTGCTCATATCATCTTTGCATCATCTTGGTGTCAGCATATGTATTTCGTTGAGCTCGACAATTTCCGTAACTGTGTCAGATCCGTTTGGAGTCAATTGGGGAAGATGTACCTTCGTGTGACTTGAACTGTAATTAGTCTTAACTCTCCGGACTTTGACTTAACTTCCAAACATATATAAATATAAGTTAGTTCCAGATGTCCAACTCCCTGCTCATTTGCTTGATCGTGCATGCAAGAGGAACTCCAGGAGAAGCTCTCCACGTTCTCTCTCTCTCTCTTCTTTCCTTCTCTTGATCGTTTGAGGATTGGGTCCTTTGTTTGATTTGGGTTCTTCTCCATTCTCTCATCCTTGTGTATTGCTTGAGGTAAGTGGGTCCTTTGTGTTTCTTCTCCCAATTGCACCTCTCATTCTCTGATTTCTGTGTTTCCATCTCATGCATGGTTTCTTGCTTTGATTTGTCTTGATTTTAGTGGATTTGGAGCTTGATTTCAGAGGATTTGTCAGATTTGAGGCAAGTATAAGTACAGACTTTGAGAACACACATGGGTGCTCTATTTGAATGCTTTGATTTCCATCTTCTTTAGAGTATATAATGTTTTACAGCCATTTTCTAAGCTATGAGAATCAGTTGAGCTTGTTTTATTCAGTTTCTGTACAAAAATTTCAGTTTCTGTACTCAGCCCGAATTCATCTCTGTATTGTACGGCTAAGCCGTAAATTTCTACGGTTCGCTTTCCAGAGACTCGAAAATCTGAATTTGTTCTACGGCTAGGCTACGGCTAAGCCGTAATTTGTTCTACGGCTGAGCCGTAAGCTAGCCGTGACCCAACCGTACCCCAGCCGTGAATTAATTCTCTGATCAGTCGAAACTTTTCTGATATCAGTACTCCTACGGTGAGGCTACGGCTAAGCCGTGGATTGGTCTACGGCTAAGCCGTATACTGACTGTAGCTCAGCCGTGAGATGTATCAGATCAGAGGTGGAAAAGCTGGCAGTTTAGCCGTGTTCTGAAGGGAACCACGGCTAAGCCGTAGTGCATATTGCGGCTACGCCGTAGGATGCCACGGCTAAGCCGTAGGTCACCCATGGCTAAACCGTAAGACCTGTTAAATATCAGTTAAACTTAGGCTAATGGTGTGACCTTGTAGGGCTCAAATACAGGTTAACCATACCCGTACACCGGCCCGATGGACTCTTTGGATCGCATGAATAATCTGTTAGGCTGTGACTTGTTCATGTGAGCGTTGATCACTGTTAAGCACCTCCCCATGGGTGTTGGTTTAAGGGACTTCGATGCACATAAGGATTATATTGCAACACTAGGATGGCAACGGTGCATCGAATAACTTAAAACTACATCAACATGCACGGTTAGTGACAGTGATGCAACTAGATTAGACTTGGCTTGTAATGAACCTTGAATCCGTATTAATCTGAGATGCATTGCATATTGTTTATGGTTTTGCCCTCTGTTCTGTTAATCTATGTTATGCATTCCTCAGTCATTTTGCTTTCGTTCTGTATATCTGTATTATTCTTCGCTCTGTACTCTGTTTTGATCTATGCTATGCTTTGTATATTCTCTGGCTCTGTATATCTCTGATTTTTGGGTATTCCCTGGTGGCTCTGCCCAGAGGTTAATACGTGAGGATAAGATCCGGTCCTTGTCATCGGTGAGTCCAAAGCGGATAATCTCCTTTCTTTAGCTTTGATTTGATTGGTATTAGTCTGGCTCTACTCAGCCTCAGCCCTAGGATACCCGACGGGGTTACCTCTGGCGTAGATCTCTGTATCTCTGTTTTAACTGCAGTGTTGCTTTGTCTTGGGACCCCGGAACCCAGGAAACCGAGACCCGCTTGTACCTTTGGCCTGGACAGCGGTGTTCTCTGCTCTGCTCTGCTCTCTATTGGAGAGAACATGGTTAACGTAGTAGCCAACTAGTTCAGTATTCTATGTTTTGATTCACATATCATGTTTTACTTCTATGCACGATTTGCTTAGTTTCCTAATATGGAACTCTGTATTTAATCTTCTGTCATTATTATATCCTCTTTGATACTATGCGTGTTTCACCCCTGTTACTTATATTTGTTGGATCGTTGTATTCATTTGTGTTGTCTGTGGTGTTGCAGGCACAGATACCTTGCCCAGCTCCCCGGCGGTCGAGGAGGCTGCAGGGGCGAGTGTAGAGGCACCCTCCGGTCTGGCAGAGTGGGCCTGATCACTTCTGCCAAGTGCGTGCATGCATACCAGTGGCTTTTATTTTGCATTTTGGTTTTTGAGAGCTTGTATTTGGACTTTGGACTTTGGACTTGTATTCTGTATATTTTGTGTATATTGATTTTGGTGTGTATTCGGTTTTATCTCAGTGTATTTGTCTTTGTCTTTTCCGTTTCGTATTTGCTTTGGTTTCCGCTATTTTATTTTCCTTTGTTGCTTGCTATGATATGTACAGCTTCCGCGTACGCTTAGTTCGCACGTGTTAGATCCCTTGTGTGCGTGCATCTGGACTGGGTTTGGGTGCACGTGCACGGGAGTACGTGTGTCACCGGTTTAGCTTTTCGCTAACCCCCGAATTCTGGGCTCGGGTCGTGACAGAGTCTGACCTAGGGTTTCTCCTCTTCCTTCTTTCTTCTAGCTCTCTGCATCAAGGTCCTATACTCTCTCTCCTTGCCTCTAACGTGAATATATTTCTTCTTCTTTTTCTTTGCTAAGTTGTTCTTCCTTGTTCATCTGAATTGATTGTTCTCTCATCTTATATGCATGGTTTGTGATGATGAAATCACGTTCACTAATATAATCATCTGTAGTTATTTTTCTTTTCTCTCTTGGCATTTTGGTTTGCATTTTGGTGTGTGTGTGATTCTCACTCCATATACCTGATTTTAGTTCTGTCATTATACCTCCTAGGACCAAAATCCACTGGTTCATCTAGACCTAGGTAGGACTCTCCACCATCTCCTAGAGTTTTGGTTCCAAGTGAACCTACTAGAGATAGAACATTTGCTACTCGTCCCATTACTATTCAACGTAATGTAAACTTGCTTGCCATTCAGAAGTATGAGGTCCATTCTCTTCTCTCCAAGGTTAGATGGGGAAATATCCTCAAATGGGGTGATCTTGCTTATCCTTCCATTGTCCGGATCATGTATGCATCTATGAAGGAAGCATCTCTAGATAATCTATCTTTTAATTAGGTTGAATTCACTGATGGTATCAATGTCATTACTCCTGCTATCATCTCTGCTCTTTTGTGTATTCCTTTGTCTAATGCACCTCATTCTGTCATCAAGGATTCACTTTCAGAGGATGACAAAAGGACTGTTACTATCACTTTATGCTGGCATGAAACCCCTTCGAAGGAAAAGCATTTTCTCCCTGCAGCTTCACTGCTTCCCCCATACGGGATTTTGCATGCGATCTTCACCTGTAATCTTTACCCCCACAAGGGAAGTTTCTTAGACTTGATTACCTTTATGACCAACATACTCTATTGTGTGCATATGGGTGTCAGAGCATGTCTTCCCGCTCTCATTTATGCCTCTATCATTCACTTTTGGCACTTTCTAGGTAAGAACACCAAATGCATGCTTGTTTGGGCATCTCATGACTCGTCTTGCATTTCAATGTGGGCTCACTTTGCCCTCTAATGAAGCCCTTAAGTCTCATACGGTATTTGGTAGAATTAACATTCAAAATATGTGTTTCTCAAATCAAAAGGCAGTTGGCCCCAATTATCCTGGTTCTTAAGATGAAAAGGACTCTCTTGAAACAATTCCTGACCCTGCTCAACCTTATGGATCACATGTCCCGTCTCCTCCTCCGGCATCTTCCTCGGCCTCACTTAAAGCCCTGCTGGCAGCTCTTGAATAGCGGCATACAAAAATCCCACCTTTATAGTGCGTGGTGCTTAAAGTTCTTTTGCAGGTAATTTATTTTTTAAAGGATCATGCATCATCTAAGGGGGAGCTACAGACTTATTGATATTTCCATATAAGGTAGTACTTATTTGTTTTTTAGTCTTTTTAAAGGGAAATTGTACAAAGTGTATTGATTTAAAATGTTGTATCTTATTGTATATATTTTGTCACAAAATTGAAAAAGGGGGAGATTGCTAGTGCCATATAGTAAAAGTGTGTTGTCGATTCTGTGTCCAAAAGTCAAGTCATCAAGGAAGATCTCACACAATCAACGAAAATCAAGTTCAATCAAGCTCCTCATCCTGAAGATCTTCAATGAGTGCTAAGGTAATATTGACCCTTAGTATCATATTAGAAAGACCCTAGAAAAAGAATGAAAAAATGCTTCTCAAAATGTTTTTGTTCATAACTACGGCTTGGATCATGGCTAAGCCGATAAACTCACGGCTCATTCTCCAGAGAATAATTTTTGAATGTTTTATCTACGGTTTCACCGTAAAATGCCTATGGCTAAGCCATAGCATGATTTACGGCAAAGCCGTAGGGCTTACGAGCCATCTTCCGGAAAGAGAGTTTTTGGCCATTTTACCTACGGTTGACCTTACGGCTAAGCTATAAGACCTTCATGGCTAAGCCGTAGAATAATTTACGATTAATCCATAGCATATACGAGCCACTTTCTAAAGAGCAGTATTTGGCAAATTTTAGTTTACAGCTAACCTTTGGCTAAGCCGTAAGATCCTCACGGCTAAGTCGTAGAAGGATTTATAGATAAACCGTAAGCTTAACCGTAAGAAGGAAAAACAGTAAATCTGGGTCAAACTAGCCGTTGTATTCTGTCTAGGCATACTACTAAGCTGTAGACCAACTTTTTCTTAGATGTAGATCCGACTGTTGGAATTTCTCTCTATTTAAGAGAAGCACTCTTTTCCTCTGAAGACAAAAAAAATTGAGGAAAATACCTTTATGGCATCTGAGCCCTTGCACCGTTAGTGAAATATGTACTAAGCTCCAACTACCATCTTCTCTTCCAAATTAAATTGACATTAATGTTCTGAAAAGAGTAGGTAAGCAATGAGAAAATCCTTAAATTCAATCTAGGAAAGTCCTAGCTTTCCAAAACCAAAAACCTCTTTCCTTGGCGAAGCACTCATTCGAAGATTATCATCACCAAGAAGCAAGCTCAAGATACCAAAGCTTGAAAGTCTTTTTTCAAGCTTCAAGAATGCCATTCAAACCTAAGGTATTTAAGTTGTTTGTCAGGGTGTTCTTTCTGACTTCATTTCTCTGTTGTATATAGTGGAAGAGGAACCATAGCATCAAAAAGCATTGTAATTGGTGGAAAAGATCTAGGATCAACCACCTTATCAAAATCCAGTTGGTGGAAGACAAACCACCGGATCAAAAAATGTTGCAGGAGGTGTACTTGTGTAGTTATGTTATCTTTAGTGGAACCAAGAGAGTTTGCTCTTGAGAGTGGATGTAGGTCTAGGACTGAACCATTATAAAGTCCTTATTTGCCTTATTTTTGTGTTGGATGCTTTATAGTCTTATTCTCATGTGTTGATCATATCTTTTTGTACTGAATCATCCTTGTTCAAGTAGAATATCTACATACTATAAACACACACACTCTGAGTATCCTTTTCAATCAAACGTGTGGTTCTATAATATTAATTGTATCATTGGGTTGCACTCTAAAGTAGCTTTATAATAAAAAAGAATTTTTAAATAGTCCTATTCAACCCCTCCCCCCCCCCCCCCCCCAACACCCCTCTAGGACTTGGTGAGATCTAATTGTTGCACTTTCAGCTTTGTGTTTGTTGAAGTGGATGAGAATAATGAGGTGGATGTAAAAATGTATGTTGGACTAGGTGAGGATAATGATGTGGTAGCATGGGAGATGAAAAAGTTGTGGGATGGAGAGAAGTTAAGAGAGAGTACCCATGTGTTGTGGGAACCCATTTACAAAATATCAAGATACCCCCATCACACAAAATTCCATGATAACCTCACTACAACACTAAAAAAAATAAAAAAGTAAATAAAACAAAAAATTAACCTAAAGATTTTCTAGAAAATACACTTTAAAATCTAACACTCAACCTAAACGTGGTTTTCTAGATATGAGACCAAGTTTTCCTCTAAGAAATTCAAATGGTCCTTTGGAAAGAGACTTGATACATATGTTCACAATATTGTCATTATTTCTCATGTCCAAAACTTCAATTGTTTCATCAAGCATTTTCTCACGAGCGAAATAATGTTCAATTTCAATGTACTTGGTCCTTGTATTAAAAACAGAATTTGTTACAAACTTTAGAGCACTTTGGTTGTCACCATATAAAGTAGTTGGCTTGTGAATTTTTGAATGAACATCCTCGACCACCCGTCAAAGCCACACACATTCTTGTGTGGCAAATCCTACTTTCTACTCTACCTCAGTTATAGAGAGGGACACCGAATTTTGTGTCTTGCTACACCCTGAGACACATGCCGATCCCCATGAAAAGACATAATTGGACATATACTAGTAATCATCTAAGTCACCACCAAAATTAGCATCGACATGTTCAATTAAGTCAAAATTAACTCCTTTGTTAAACAAAAGACACATGTCAAGTGTAAAGTGAACAAATCTCAATATTTGCTTCGCGGCTTTCAAATACAGTTGGTGTGGAGCATGCACATAATGACTAAAAAGTCCAACATAAAATAAAACACCCGGTCTTGTAATAGTCAAATAAATGAGACTACGAACAAGGTCATGATAAAGTTGAGGATTCGGAAGAAGCTTCCCTTCATCACACCTTAACTTAATGTTGGTATCAATAAGAGTAGAACGCCACTTACTTTGGTTCAAACCAAAGTTACATATAACTTTTTCCCACATAGCCTTTTTGTGAAATAATATTCTATCTTTCAATGATTCTACCTCCAAGCCAAGGAAGTGACTAAGATGCCCCAAATCTTTCATCTCAAAGTGAATGGACAATTACCTTGAAGCTTTGTTATCTCGCCATCCTCATTGCCAGTGACAACCATGTCATTCACATATAAGAGAACATTAACATACAACTTTTACGGCTTCTTAACAAACAAAATAGAATCAGAGTTACAAGCATAGTAACCACAAAAGTACAAGTATTCTATAATCTTGTTATACCTAGCTCTAGGGCCTTGCTTTAGTCCACAAAGAGTTTTCTTAAGTTTGCAAACATTTTCTTAAGTTTGTAAACGTACTCCACATGAGCTTGAGATACATGGCCATATGCTCAATATAGATGTCTTCATCAATTTCTCCATACAAAAATGCATTTATGATATCTATTTCCCATAGCTTTCACCCATAGCATGCCACCAAAGAAATCACAACTTGAACCAAAGTCATTTTTGCCACGGGACTAAATGTTTCTTCGTAATCCTCCCCACACTTTTGTGAGAAACCTCCCAGCAACAAGCCTTCCCTTATACCTATCCATTTTTTGTATAGGATCAATAGCCCTTGCGACACCTTAGAACACTTCCCTCTCACTCTCCAGTGTTTATTTTTCAACTCATTTATCAACAAATTCACTCTCCATTGGTAAATTGGTTGATGATGGTTACTTAGTTAATTCTACTTCTTCTGGTTGTGTTATATGGGACAGACAAATTGGAGCAATGATCGAGACGGAGAGCAAACGTGGACAGATGTTCTTGTTGGATATTGGGGATCTCTATTTGCTTCTTCTGTTTCACCTAGTAATAAGTTGTGGACCATCTAGTAGATTTCTTGGTCACCTAAATAATGATAAACATGTTCATTTATTTAAGGATGGATGTGTAGAACCATCAGTTTGTAATGAATGATTGCCTCTTTAATGGGATCTCAATTTGTTTCATGTTGCCTAAGTAAAAGCTAGTTTTTACCTTTCTTGTTCATTATTCATGTGATGTTGTACCACTTAATTTGTTACACACCAATAATTAGGGTATTACACCATAATATAGTCAATTAGGATATAGATATTATGCCAGTTTCATTAATGACCAGTCTCATGTTACTTGGATATATATTCTTCATTTTAAATTTGAAGTGTTCTCTACTTTTAAGCAATTCTATCCATTTATGCAATCACAATTTCATAAAAATATCAAAGTTCTTTCTTTTTTACTCAAGGGTAAAATATATTTCTGGTGAATTTAGTTCTTTCTTATTAAAAAGAAGGGAGTAATTCATCAAAGATCTTATCCTTATATCCCACAACAAAATGGATTTGTAGAAAGAAATTATACGCATATCCTTAAAATTGTTCGGACATTAGTCATCGAATCAAAGTTAATTCTCTTTTTTTTTTTTTGGTGTGAATCAATCTATAATGCAATTCATTTGAATAATAGACTTTCGACACAATTTTGAATAACATATCTCCTTTTAAGTCTCTTTGTCACAAACCCCTAACTCATTCTCACGTAAACACATTTTGTTATCTCCGCTTTGTCCATCTTCCATGTTTAGAAAGAAATAAGCTTGATCAACAAGTGGGTAAATGGGTGTTGTTGGGCTATAGTGATGACCATAAGGGATTCCTTTGTTATGATCTAGTGGCTCGTCAGACTTGTGTTTCCCGTAATGTTGTATTCGTTGAGCATATTCCCTATTACTCTCTCCCGCAAGGTTCTTGTATTTTAGATGTATCTCATCTTTCTCAATTTCTCAGCCCTCCACCTATTATCAATAAATCCTTGCATGTCTATCGTTAAGGTCCACAACATCCACCTACTGCTACACATGCTCCTGATCCCTCGCCAGTGCCAGATTTTACATCTTAAGGTGCAATTTCTTGTAAACCTCTTCCATCTTTGTATCGTTTCACTCACATATCTAAACCACCTGATCGTCTTTTTCTTTTTACTACTCTAGATTTTACTTTTATTTCCTCTTCCTTTTCCCAAGCTACTAACATATCTTGCTGACAGGATACAATGACAAAAGAATTGATTGCTCTAGAGTTAAACCAAAGTTGGGATTTAGTTCCGCAGTGATAGAGATTAGAATCGACAAGGGTTCAGGTCCCGAAAGATTTCTAGTATGCAGTTCAAATAAATTTAACAGCAATTAAGTGAACTAAATCAAATCAATCACCACATAGAGAAGACACCAGACTTTTACCTAAAGAGCCCCAAAAGGGAAAAAACCACGAGATTGAACCCTAGTCCAAGGAAAACCAAGAACTATAAAAGAATGAATAGTTACAAGATCGCTGACCCTCCCCAGTTGAACTCAACCTAAGGACTATAGTTCTTCTTGCGAACAACTCGCCGTTCACTATCCGCCCATAGTTGAATCAACCCACTTTGATGCCTCTCAAAATATACAAATCTCCTACAAAAGAGTAGAAAAAGAGACTCTAGAAGCAATAGCCTTGAAGCTTCAATTGAACCCTTCACAAAGACTGTTCTAGAGTGAAAAGATCTTCAATGTGTATTTTAGGTTTAGAAATGGGAGAAGGCATAGTCAGGGTCCACAACAGATGGCTTTAAATAGCCTTAGGTTCGTGGCATAAGATGGAAGACCAATTAGAGTTGAAACTAGTGTCATGCCCTGAACCCGAGAATTGGAGATTTATTGCGGATCTCGAGGTGCGGCACACGTAACCCATGACAATTTGTGCCACAACCAGACACGTATGAATTGCCACAAGGGTGATCCCACAGGTACGTGTGAGGAAGATCCATAAACACATATCAAACTTATTAATAATTAATTGGAAACCTGGAGAATTCACCTGTATATATCATAGACATTAACAAGACATTCAATAATTCCATTAATAACCAAAGTCTGTTAATTTCCCAATCCACATGCACATGGTACAAAAGTTCCATAAACATAGACAAAATGCAATTTGACAAGTCTAACTACAAGCTAAACATGGCTATATGCTAACAACCCCAAAAGAACCCCTGTTACGCGCAGTGGAGAATGACTAATAAAATACATCATCCTCGTTCCACTCATTTACGTCCCGAGGTACCACTGTGGTTCCTTCTAAGGGCACTTTGATTGCCTTATCGGCGCTGGGTTCCATACTTGTAACACCAAGAGTAGCACTGTCAACACAATGGTTAAATAATTATAAGAGTACATAAGCCCATCATGATGTAACAATTAAAATTAAAACAACATAATGATTAAAAGAGATCAATAATAGAAACTATGCAAGTTGTGCAAGTGAATAAGCATGAATAAAGAATCATAGATGAAAGATAACATCACATTAATTGGCATCCACGTGGCTATCTTCTCTCTAGTAAGAGAGCATATCGTACTGTCAGAAATGACTAGCGATCAGGCCAGGACCGTCTAATTACCCTAAGAGCGTCAACCAACTATTCATATAACTACTGCAGTAGATAACATATTTAATACCCTCATTCAGTCCCGTCGAACCTCCTATGGGTACAAGCTAAGCGGTGCTGACTCAATGTACCAATACTGATCTGAATTCATACTTATCATACATAGCGATCAACTTGTACTTATACAGAAACGTATATCAGTCTTGGGACCGTTACTAATCATAGAATCAGAAATAAACGAAGTAACTGATAATCAACAATGCATACGTAAATGAGCTATCAGAGCTTGAACCCTCTCAACCTTAGCTACACCTATCTTGGCTCACGGGCTCACGTTCAATAAAAGCTCCGTCTCTGATTTTGCCTCAAGGTTCCCTAGGAAGAATGGGTACATGATTAAATCATATTGAGAGCAAAGTTTACTTAACAATATGAATGCATATAGATTGAGAGGTTAACGAGGAAGTTTACTAGCCAATCCTATACTAAGACGTTCCGTGTTTCCTTAGTCATTCAATACAGCGTATTCATAAAACGTCCGGTGCCAATGTGTTACCAAAATCTTAGCGTTACATTGCATATGTAATGGACACCACTTCTTATGCCAACACCCATGACGTGACGTCAGGAATAAACAGAAGTTAAGAGAAAATGAGTGACAGCTCAACACTCTTCCTTCTGCGTATATTATTACCATTGGGCTAAGTTGTTAAGGTACGGTTTCCACTTCTAAAGCCCTAAACAGTTGTCGATTATACTTACAATTCTAAGGTAGAATTAGCTTGAAATGCCTCGGCTTCACCAAGGGTCAACAATATAGCCTTACGGTGATGGGAGGCCTATGGTCAATTATGGGACCTATTTTCAAATAAAGCTTTCAGTACAGGACTCTGGGTTATCCAACTGATCGAATAATCGAACACCTCCCAGAACTAAAATTGGACTAATCGGCCTCAGGATTGACCGGTCGGCCCTGAAGCACTCTGCTCCAGGAGATTCAGTTTCAAACTGAATTCTTTTCTTGTTCTTTCTATTCCCCTATATTCAAACACAATAAGGACCCTTCATGCTACATTTTTAAAGTCTACTTACCATTCATTTTTAACATTCATTCAGCAACCCAATCATCAATAATTAAATCAATTTTAGACAACCTCAATAGAAGATTTAAAGAGCTATAATTTGGTATATGCAAAGATCTCAACAAAAATCAATGAATAAACCATACATGTAGAAAATATGCACCCTTATAGTTGCCTTAGGTTCAGTGCTTCACCCAAATCAATTTGCCCTTTGGTTAGATGGTGAAGGCTTCACTAGAGATGAATCTAAAATATGCATTGAGAGAAATGAGAATGTGATGCATGCATGCTCAAAGTTTGAATCTCTTGACCTTATTGAACCTAAAAAATGCAATGGTGATGGGGTTTTCTTACCTCAAGTCTTCTACAACCATAATAAAGGAAATGAGGCCTTGATTCCAAGAAGGAGAGCAAGAAGAGTGAAGAGGAAGAAGGAGATGCTCAAACCCTTCGCATACACACTTCAATCGCCCAAAATGAAGTCAAGATGAAGGAAAAAGCATGCAAGAGGATAGGAACTCTTGCTATAGCCGAATGAGGGAGGGGGAAGAAGAAGAGGGACAGTGGGTTTTGGGTTTTTAAATGTGGGTTTTCTGGAATTACAAACAGGTCCTCTAGTTTTACATATTTCCAGTTCAAGTCAATCAGGCTTTAAATGAGTCGAGATGAATCCGAATGGAATTAGGCCAAACATGAAAGATGACCCTCAAGATGAGATACACTCAATGCAATTAACATGATGCCTTAATGATGCAAAACCATGAAATTCTTAAATAAGAAAAGGCCTTGACTACCTAAGTAAGGTTGAACCCGACCTGACTACCTATCCATGACCCAAATCCAAAGGGATTTGAGTTAAATTAACCTAATTACATATTAATCAAAGTAAAACAAAATTAATTATTATAAATTATGATTATCTTGGGCCCGGACCTTACAACTAGTAAGCACAAATGAATTAAGAAAGGTTATCTGGCTGGTTGAAAATTAGTTTCGTTTGGTCCGGTTGACCCAGATTTGAGTTGGGTCAACCGAACTCATGTTCTACCTTCAATTTTTCGACTTCTACAGAATTAGGTTGACCAAGATTAAGCTAGATCGACCAAACTAACATTTTTCCTCAAATTTCTACAAAATTTTTGCACTTCATGTTTTGTCTCGAATTTCTTTACTTTAAGTGACTTAATGAAGAATGCTATAGTCCAAATCTAAAAAAATAAATTACAACACTATTTGGATTATAATTATTGTCCTTAACCCAAGAATTGCCAACACTAAAAAACCTAAAAATCTCCTCATTTGGCAATTCATGGACAAAACTCTCTAAGTTTATAAAGAATCTAATCCCATCGAGAAAATTATAAAAAAAATTATATATACCTTGACCTTACCAATGTGAAAGTGTACTTGCAAAAAACAAAAAACATCCACGAAGCATGTTTTGAAAAATATCATCTGAGTAAGAAATATGAAAAAATTATGCTACTCCCCCTTTTTCCAGAATTGACGAAGTATAGTAAAGAATGTTCAAGGAGTAAGCATAGATTAAAAAAAACAGTAAATAAGGTCATCAACTAAGGTAAACTTGCAATCTCAAGAGACAACAATACACATAAAAAAAATTTAACAATATACACATATATGAAGATTTTTCATGAATGCTCAGAAATTACAGATTTTAAGAAACCAAATGAACAAAGTAACATGTTTTTAAGGTTTCGACATGTGTGTGAATGTGTGAGGGGTAACCCACATCACAATGAGATCAATGATCCACCAAGAATAGGCAAAGTCAAACGCGACAAAGATTATTGAGTCCCCCCCCCCCCCCCCCCCCCCCCCCCCCCTTTTCATTGGTGCCTTTCACACTAATGAGTATGGTAGCCCTCTCATTATATTTTCCACTAGAATGCTATCACACATATTTTTAGGTATTTTTATCTCCTAAATAATGAGAATATGCAATAAGTTATGAATCACATTAACTTGGGTTTTTCATCAATTCAAAGTAAATATTGATATAAGTTAGCGTACACAAATATACAAAATAAAAAAATCCTTAAAACATGCATCAAGATAGTTGATTAAAAAATTGAGCAAATTCAATTAAGCAAATTCCTTGAATCACATGCTTGAATGTTAATATAAAGTACTTGTAAAAGAAAGCATGTGCGTATGAGTTAATGAATCAAGGAAGAAGGAAAATGACTTCAAGTGGTCTCTTGGTGGCAAAATGTTTTTTACCTTTTTATGCCATGATTTTATTTGCTCACTAGTTTGACATGAGTCACACACACTGTTCAAGGGCTTTTGAATGTTGGGTAACCACACTTGTGAATTTTGTACCTTCAGTGCATTGACCACATAATAGCATAGGTTAGATTTTTTTACCCAAATGGCTCTGGTTCTGACCTTTTGGGGAGAAGGTTGTTTCCTCCTTCACTAGTTTCTAATTTGATTTCTCAGTTTATTACAATGTGGGAAATGTGTCCTTTAATTTTACAAAAGTAATATGTGGGAACAAATTTAGAACGAGACGCATTCTTGAGAGAAGTACTGGCTACAAGATTCACTGGTGCATTACATGAACAGTGGATGCCTTAGAAAACAAAGTAGATCCTTGAACAAATACAAATTTAACTACATTTTTAGATGTAAAAGCACCACTGACATAGCTAATCTTGTCAATTTCCAATTTTTTATTACACAAATCATCTATCTTCTTTGATCCAATGTTCATCCTATTCGGTGATGCTTTTGTGACCATTAGATTTGACGAGATCATCTTGATCTTTCCTTCCAAATTCTCTTTTCCTCCCTAACATATATGAAGCTCTTTCTTCAATGCATCAACCTCTTTTGTGGATTTCTTGGCTTCCTCGGTTAAAAGATCACACATCCTATTTGCATTAATAAGATTTTCAGACATTAGAGTACATTGAGTTTCCAATTAATTTACCTTTGCAAGAGCATCTTCTAATTTCAATGTAAGTGAGGAAATCTAATTTTTTGTACTTTTTCACTTCATGGTCATTTTGTCATTCAATTTAAGAATTTTTTGCAATCTTTTCGCAAGGATTTATAAGATTCTTCCTAATCTTGCTCTTCATTTGACACTCCATCAAACCTGAGGTTGTCAATAATTTCGCCATTAGATTTTGAATTTGTCATATGCACCATGCAAAGTTGAAGACTTAGATATATCCATAAATTTAATAAATTTGTAGCTATCATTATTAATGGTAGAAGTTTCAAGTTCATTACCTTCATCATTAGACTCATCATCCCAAGTGACAGTTAGAACCTTACATTTGTTCTTCAACTTCTTGTTTATACATTTCGAAGCGACATGTCCAAACCCTTTAGCATTGAATAGATTGTGGACTTATCTTTGCGTAATTTTCTCAGTTTTAGGCAAATTGTTGGATTTGAAAGGGACCTTATTATTCTAGAAATCTTTCTTCAAGTTAGGTTTTTTTTCCTTTTAATATTTTTTTGTATTTTTTCATAGTAAGGGCAACAGCTTGAAGAACGATTTCATCATAATCAGAATCTGAACCCTCATCATCATCCTCTTCTAATTCTTTGAAGGTCTTTAGGGCCATTCCCTTAGATTTTCCATTTGATAGACGATTTGCCTCAAAATTTTGTAAATTTCCTACAAGATAGTCAACTTTAAAGTATGTAAATCTTTATTTTCCTCGATTGTTACAACTTTTGCATGAAACATTTTGGGTAGAGATCTTAAAATATTATGAACTACCCGATTCTTAGATATAACTCCGCCTATGTTAAAGCTAGAATAGACAATGTCACTCAGCTTTGCATCAATATCATAAATGGTTTCATAGTCCTCTATCATAAGTTTTTCAAAGGCTGTAGTAAGCCTTTAGAGCTTAGATTGTTTCATAGTCACAGTACCCTCATAAGTAGTTTGTAAAACGTCTCATACTTGTTTTGTAGACACATAAGTGGAAATCCTGTGAAATTCAAAAGAAGAA
Source organism: Sextonia rubra (assembly GCA_037013555.1). NCBI lineage: Eukaryota > Viridiplantae > Streptophyta > Magnoliopsida > Laurales > Lauraceae > Sextonia > Sextonia rubra. The sequence continues at coordinate 57,299,680 of JASUAD010000006.1, read as the reverse complement.
ACACCATTGAAAATAGCATTGATAGCCTTATTGTAGTTAGCAACCTGTTTTTTCTTCTTTAGTCCGTTTATCCCTAGATTTAGAAATGGTTTTTCCATCAAACTCGAAAACATGTATACTGTATTTGAATTCCACAGAGTTTCAGACATCATCATCAATGGATTGAAGAAAAGCAGTCATTTGAACTTTCCAATAGGCACAATTTGTACCATCCAGCATAAATCGCTTGGTGGTGGATGTGCCTTCCCAATTGAATTCCATAGTAGAAGTCTAATGAATTAACACGTTTAAAAAAAAAAGATTCCTTGTGTGAACCTGCTCTGATACCAATTGATAGAGATTACAATTGATAGAGATTAGAACCACTAAGGGTTTAAATCCTAATAGATTTCTAATATGTAGTTCAGATAAATTAAACAAGAATTAAGAGAATTAAATCAAATCAATCACCACACTAAGAAGACACCAAAGGTTTACATGGAGACCCTAAAAGGGCAAGACCGGTCCCCGGTCCAAGAAAAACCAAAATAATATAAAAGAATGAACAGTTACAAGATCTACTCACAGACCCTCTCTAGTTGAACTTAACTTAAGGACTGTAATTCTTTTTACCAATGACTCACCGTTCACCATCCGCTCGTGCTTGAATCAACTCTCCTTGATGCCTCTCAAGACATACAAATCTCTTATGAAAGAGTAAAAGAGGAAACTCTAGAAGTTGTAGCTTTGAAACTTCGGTTGAGCCTTTCAAGAAGACTACTACAGAGTGAAGAGATCTTTAATGTGTATTCTAAATTTAGAATTAAGAGAAGGCATAGTTCGGGTTCACAAGAGATGGCTTTAAATAGCCTTAGGTTCATTGCTTAAGATGGAAGACCAATTATGGTGGAAACAGGTAAGCACAGATGAATTAGGAAAGGTAATCTGGCTGGGTGAAAAATCAGTTTCAGAGATTGGGTTGACCTAGACTCGAGTTGGGTCAACCGAACTCATGTTCTACCTCTAGTTTTCCAACTCTTGCAAAGTTAGGTCGACCAAACTCACATTCTGCCTCCAATTTTTGTACTTCATGTTTTGTCTCGAGTTTTTTTAGTACAAGCAACTTAATAAAGAATGCTGCAATCCAAATCTAAAAATGTAAAATTACAACTCTATTTGGACTCGAGTTATTATCCTTAACCTAGAATTACCAATGCTTAAAAACCTAACACACGGCCTCGGGATGCTTTAGTGATTGGAAGTAAATGGGTATAGTCCTTCAAAATGAAATCTGATGGTATTTTAAATAAACATAAGGCTTATTTGGTTACTCAAGGATTTAAAGAGGAATATGGCCTTGATTACAAAGAAACATTTGCACCAGTTGCCGAAATGACCACAATTCATACCTTGCTTGCAATAGCTATAGCTTGCAATTGGCCTCTTCTACAAACGAATATAAAGAATGCATTTTTGAATGGTGATTTTGAAGAAACTGTATTTATGAAACCATCTCGTACACATGTATCTCCTCCAAACCATGTTCGTCGATTATGTAAGTCACCATATGGACTCAAGTAAGCTCCATGTGCTTGGTTTAATAAATTTTAGGGAGCTATTTTACAAGCAGGATTTTGTCAAAGTCATAAGGATAACTCAATGTTTATCAAGACGACTCCAACTTGTTACACTATTTTGCTTCTTTATGTTGATGACATGATTATCAATGGAAATGATAATGCGGACATTACAAGTTTGAAGGTCCTTATGCAAACTTTTAAGATGAAGAATTTAGGATCATTAACTTACTTCCTAGGACTTGAGATTTTCCACACTAAAGCTGGTATTTTGCATTAATCAAAAGAAATATGTTGAGGATTTATTATCTTTGGCACATCTGATTGATTCAAAGGTTGTCAATACTCCATTAGAACTTAATGCCAATTTACAAAAAGAGTAAGGTTGTCCACTCCCAGATCCTATATTATACCACAAGCTTGTTAGTAGTTTGATATATCTTACCATGACTCATCCTAATATATCACATGCAGTCAATATTGTTAGCCAATTTGTGAGCAATACTCACAAACTCCAACTCAGTATTGTTCATTGAAATATCTTTGTGGTACTCTTCATCAAGGTCTCTTTTACTCCTCTCTTTCTCCCCAGCATATTCAAGCTTACACGGATGCCAACTAGGCTGGATGCCCTAACACTAGAAGGTGTACAACTGGCTGGTGCATGCTTGTTGAAACTTCACTTAATTATTGGAAATGCAAACAATAATCTAGGTCTCCAAGTCGTCCATTGAAGCATAGTGCAGGTCTATGTCTTCAGGAAGTAGTGAGGTTTGGTGATTTGGCTTCGATAATTGTTTTGAACTCGGTCTTCCTATGCTTGGTCCAACTCCACTTAATGTTGATAATACTAGTGCAATATAGATTGCTCATAACCCTATTTTTCATGAACAAGCCAAGAACATTGAAGTGGACTGTCTCTTTAAACATCAATATCTTCTCACAGACATCATTCATCTACCTCATGTTTCCTCTCAAAACCATGTCGCAAATCTCTTCAACAAGGTTGTGCCCCATACTCATCATGATTTTCTTATGGCCTAATAGATGCTTCATCATGCCCCGCATCAATGAGCCATCATCAGGTCCACATGGCCCAGCCCAAATCCATGATATTATACCCAAACCCAATAGCTGAAAGTTAGTGAGAGTGATTTGTTCACTTTTGCAAATATATAGTTGGTAACATTAGGAGATTTTGATGTAGTTTACATAGAAGGCCGACTAACTGATTTGATTGTGTGATATATCATTATAACCATGTATGCCAATTACATAATTATATATAGATGGTCGATCCCAGAAGGAGGATCAACCTTTCAAAGCATATTCTTTCCCTGGTGATATCAACATGGAAAGACAATGACTTTCTCCTCCCAATTATCACATGTATATTTTACGAAGAAGGCCTTTATTTTGTGGTTAGTTGTCAAACTCGAGGTTTGGAAGTAGGGTTGCAAATGGGTCCTTATTGGACCTGGACCCATTTCTAAATGATAGTTTAGATTCCAGAGCCAGTTCTTACTCAAAACCTATTTTATTCATTCCAAACTCGGTTTTGATAAGAGAACCCAATTTGGTTTTGGAATAGGGTTTGATTGGAGAATTGGGATCTAGTTCCAAAATTGATTATGATTTCTTTGAACTTTCTTAATTTTTTTATTTTTTCTTTAAATTAAGGATATTGTTCAACTTATAACAATGCATCAAGTATACTATCTTTAAGATTAAATATAAAAGTGTCAAAGCAAAGTTGATTTTAAGCTACAATCTACAATATTACAGGCTCTTGTGCCAAGTCACAGGTCTATGCATTTGAACCCATATGGACTAGGAACAGGACCAATTTACTAATTGGAACTTAAATTGGGTTTTGGACCCGGAGCCATTTGTGAATCAAACCCTAGTCCCAAACCCAGTTTTTTACGAGTACCTTCGGTAAATCGGATACCCATTTGCAACCCCATTCGGAAGAGTACCCTGGAAGAAACATGTTACAAGCTATCAAAGATTGCAAGCTCTAGCTAAAACAACTGATACACAAACTCAAAATAGTCAAACTCACTACACAACCACTATCTGACTAGATCAAAGTCTTTGAAAATGTTTTTGATGGACTGGCTACCATTCAGGGCCAGACATACACATTGGGTCCATAGGTGGCACGTGACCCCGTTGGATTCCAAAAAATGACTAGACTTGTAAATGGGCTGTTGGCTCTTGCCGCCTTCAACCGAAAATGATATATTTAGTTTTTATATAATATATTGCATGTTATGATAAGTTTGACATGATCGCTCATTGGTTTAGATGCTGGATGATCATTGTGTAGGCGTATGGGTTCAAACACCAAATCCATCAACATATAATTAAATGTGATCCCCCAGCCTCTATGAGATAATTTTTTTCATTCTAAAGTCTAAGTGAAATGAATTATAAGACCCTTTATTTTCAAATATTCTAAAAAATGGCTGCTGCATTTTTTGTTTCTATTAAAAGTTTTCTCAACTGATAGTCATATTGAACAAAACTTAATGAGACTTTTTTTTTACCAATTTTATCCATAAAAAGAAGCTCATATTTCATTCCTCGAGATAATAATATAATATTGCCACTTACCTTCAACTTTGAGCATAACAAATTAAGAATTACAATCATTTAAATATTTTTAGTCACATCTAGGCCTTAATTAATATTCTACCTTAGTCTTTTTATATCTAGGTAGGCCATTGTTTGTCTTAGTCTTTTTATATCTAGGTAGGCCATTGTTTGTCATTTGTCAATAAAAGTTATACCACTTATAAGGTCCCTTAGTTTTTTTTTTCTTGTTTTTTTGACCAATTTAACTTCTAAGAAAATGACTTCTCCATTATGTTGAAAGACCAAAAAGATAATTCTGCCTTCAAAAAGCAAGTAATTATATAGTATACTGCTAGCGGTTCAGTGCTCAACAACATAAAATATCACTATATTTAGAGTGACTACTTATTAAATAGATTAATTTTCATAGTTTCATTAATTCACTATTATTTCCAATCTTTACAGATTTTTTTTAAAAAAAATTTAACAATTTTTAGGACCAGCGTGGCCGTACCAATGCGGCATGAGCGACAGAGACTTGTTTCAATCCCGATCGGCACCAGAATTTAGAAGCATGCCCCTTTCTTGTCATCATTTTAAGATAGTCTTTACCTTTTACCCTTTCTAAAACCTCAAAATGGCAAAACCTTCTTTCCGTTTCATTGTCTTTCCGTTCCTTGTTTGTCTCCGCTAATCCACTCTCCCTCATTTCCATTTATGTTTCTTCTCTTCCTATTTATAGTCATCCGATCTTCGCAAAAGATTTGAGGCCAACAAGCATGTGCTGTGTTTACAATTTCTCCCTACAATCTCTAAAGCTAAATTTAAATTTTTGTGAGCAATCATCTATACAAGTTCTATGTTATTTTTTATTCTAGCAGACGAATTTAATGCCAAAATTTAGTTCCCACCCACCCTCTAACTTTTTGTCAAATGATGGAAGAATGGAAGGACACGCCTTAAAAAATTGAAAATCCAAGTAGACTCATCTTAAAAATTGAATTGCATTATACAAATTTTATGATGAATATGTCTAATGGCTCATTTTTTATGGACATCTTTTTTCAGAAAGAAAAAGAAGGCCTCTTTAAAGGACGCCCATTGTTAGGGTGATTTGAATGCTGTCAATCTTTGGCCCTCAGATGAGGGGCTAGGAGAGCCCCCCCCCCCCCCAAAAAAAAAAAAAAACCCTTTAAAAATGAGTGGTTTGGATATTATTTCCAACCCTAAAATTTGTGGTCAGACTTGGAAGAGCAATAAGCACGACACATTGCTTGTGATCATTATCTTTTGATTTATTTTAATTTTTATATTATTCTTTTATACTATTGCTATTGTAAAAGAGGGTGTACTCCTATTAATAACATACATGTTCTGTGAAGGTGCTTTATTTTTTAGGAGAAAAGAAACTTGTACTTGCATGATGATTTTAACATATTTTATTATTATTATTATTTGTTTGGTAAAAGAGGGATCTTATAGTGATGTGTATTGATTCAATGATTCATGTTACAGATGTATCTAATTTATGAAGTTGGTTGTGATTACTTTATTTCTTCCTTTTCAACTTTTTAAATATTTTGTGATGTTGGATTTGGCTTTATGACATTCTTGGTAGGAGTCTAAACAATTTTGTTTCTTTCATTTTGGAATTTCAAATTTCTCCAAATTAAATAGTTCAATGGGAGCAAGAGGTTTAGTGTCTTATGAGTTGAAAATTTATTTGTAGTTCTTTGTGATTATCATTTGCAAAAAAAAAAAACTCCTTGGTCTGCCATTGTTGCCATTCAAAAGCCACCAGCCGATGGCGGTAAGGTGATGTGCATGTGTAAGGCTTTTGTATTGGCTAATTCATGGGTTGGACAAACTTGGGTCTATTGGTATTGTATTTTATATTTCTTTAGATGAACTATGGTTCAAGTCACCAGAAGAGTTGAAGAGAAGAAAATCAGAAAAATTGGATGAAGGCTGCTCGATCGATCAAATTTGAGACAAATACATAATTCGATCGATCGGCCTGTATTCTGTAGCCCCACTGACTTGCTGGGAAAATATTTCATATTTGTGACGTGATTTTTAAGTAGGCTTCTACAAGGGCTATCTTAATGAGGTACGAATTGTAGGTTATAAAAAGGATTTCTCTCCCAACCTTAAATCATAGATCTCATTATTCTAATTCAAGAATACTCTTTGCAGTAGAAACAGGTGCTGAAGCTTTGAGTTTTAGAGTTTTGTTGCTTCTTCCTCTTTGTAGGAGATTGATCATCTTGTGGATTCAAGGTGTTTAGATCAAGCGTGAAGATTACATCTCATCGTCAAGGGGCTGACAATGTAAGGTTGTAAGTATATCTTATAACTGCTCGAAATTAGTGCTTGATTAGTCCAATGTGTCTCGTAGTTTTTTCCCATTGGAGTTTTTACATGTCTTCTTCTTGTGTGGTTGATTGTTTGTTTGCAAGTTACTTTTATTATTCCACTGCATATTGTTTGACTAGCAATCTAAAAATCCAGGACCCATAAAAACTTTCAGCATGTCTCATGTCCTTGAAAAATATTACAAAGTTCAACTAAATCATCTTTCCCATCATACTATCAATTCGTCACCACCATTCTGGGCTATGATCTACTGCTAAAGAGTATTGTCGTCTAAGCCACAACAAATTGATCAGGGCATGGCAGAGTTATGGGTATTGAGAGTAAAAAGAGGAAATTTATATGCTTTAAATAATGATGCAGTAGCGGCTAGATCAGGAAAGGCTCCATGGACACCAAATCACTAGCTAATCATTAATGAAGACTTTGGGTCTCAAAGATTGTGACTGAAATAAATAAATTGTCGAAAGTGGTAGTGTATGTAGCAGTTGCCAAATGCGCAAGAGTGGCAGAGACCTAAATAACTCTACCTTCACCTCAACTTGGATTGGCTTGATCGCATCTTGAATTTTAAACTCATTACTTTCTTTCTTTAAATGTAACTGATTGGTAGAAGGTATTTTGTGAGCAAGGCCATCTGAATTCTCCTCTTGGACATGATCACTCTAAGATGTGGATTTTATCCTTATGGTGAGCCATTTGGAAAGCTAGAAATGATTTCATTCCCCACAAAAAACTATTGGCTTGGTCAAAAAAATACTTGAAGGACTAACTATTTTTTCTAAGGATATGACAATAAAGAAAAATGGAAAAGTAAGTAAAGATCCTAGAGTGATCTCCAATAATGAGGATCTTAAGATCTTCCCTTATGCAGCCTTTAGAGTCAGTGACGAAAAAGCAGCTTTTGGTTATGGTATGTTTGTAAATGGTGGCATTGTGGATGTAGGCACCTGTTAAGGAGTTAAAGATGCCTCTTCAAAAGAAGCCAAAATGAGGGCAACCTTAGTCGCATTGGAAAAGGCTATAGAGAGAGGCTTCGGCAATGTGCATGCAATGTTGGACGACAAAGAAGTAATTCAAGCTTTAAAGGAAGATGATTATTGGTCTATTTCATCTATTATTTAAGGCATTAAAGGATTAGCCTCCTTATTTGGTTTTGTGGATTTTTCTTTTGTCCTTAGGAGTTTCAATGGTCATGCTCATAAGCTTGCCAAAATCTGTTTTTCTACTAACCAGGATATTGTATGGGAGAGGGTAGTTTTTGAATTAGGGGTTGGGGGGTTAATTTTGGTTTCCTTTTTGTCCTTCTTTGTTCCCTTTTTTGTTGTTTGCCTCGGTTTATTATATGATGTTTTTTCTATCAAAAACTCGACCTCCACCTCACCATACAGAGTTTTAGCAAATGGGTTGTAAACATATTGTATAAAATGCTTTGGAGAAAACTAATTTTTAGGAAAAAATTCTCAAAAATGGATTAATGGGTCGAAACCTCTGGTTAATTGTAGAATTAGGGGCCCATTTACAACCCTAGGTGAAGGTAGAGTTGGTTGTTTGGCCTATTGGCTAAAACTCTGTATGGTGAGGTGGAGGTAGGGTTGGCAATTCCAGACCTTGCCTTTCAATCAGAAACCCATAACCAATCTGGTAATTCAAGGTTCAGGGTTTTTTTTTTTTTGGTTGGGTTGTGTGGTGGTGGTGGTGTGGTGTTAGGGGTTTCAGTTTGTGGATTGTTTATGACTGGTTGGGGTTGAGATTGTGGGTTGTTTGTGACTGGATTTGGTTCAGGTTGAGTCAATTGAGAAGTTTGACCTGACACAAACCTGATCTCAATATGACTCACCTACCCAACCCAAAACTGATCTCTGAAGTGGGGTTCTCTTTTACCTTTGACTTCTGTTGGAATCTATGGGTCAGCTTTGGGTTGAACCTATGCATTTTACGAACATCGGTCACCCCGTGCCACCTAGTTGGTGAGGGATAGCCGAGGCAAACCAGACTTGTCAAGGGCCATTGGAGCTATGAATTTTATAATTTATATGATGACCTTTAACTAGTGGTGTCTGTGCTCGGCCAAAAAGGTGCCAATAGCCGATCCTGGCCAGTTTTTGGCTAAATGTTTTTTGCCAGTGGGTTGGTCCTGAGTGTCATTTTTTGGCCTGATAGTTAAATGAGCCAGGCCCTAAATTTTGTGCACCCAATAGAGCGGCCTTGACCGGCAAAGCTACCACATAGGACAAGTATATTTTGTAAAAACGAAGGGGAACCATCCACAGTCCACACACTCCAGTTCAGGGGCCGGATGCGAGCTTAAGTATTAGGTCTGTCATAAGTGGGCAGGGATACAAATTCTTCAGCCCCACCCAGTCCATGAACATCCCTACCCATTTCCCAGAGAGTAGAAGCCGTGAAACATGGAAAGGCCAGTCTTTCCCAAGCATGGAATAGCCGTGCTTGTAGGACCCATCTGAAAATCATGGAGAAAGGTGTTTGAAAGGTCTCTCTGCCTCTGTACTCGTGTGCCAAGAAGAGGAACCATCTAATGGTACTGTTTTGAAGGATTCAACATTGTTTAAATCAAACTTGGTTGCACCCAAAGCAGGAAGATGTGATGTGGATCCGTTGGTCGGTTGAGAGCTCTAAGGGATGGTCATGGCTAAAATGGTGAATCACTGGATCATGGCTCAGCTTGCCCATCTCTCTCTCTCTCTCTCTCTCTCTCTCTCTCTCTCTCTCTCTCTCTCTCTCTCTCTCTCTCTCTCTCTGTGCGTAATTGCTATTTGTAATAACAGCCGGGATATATGCTTGGTTTGATATTGGGCTTCAAATTTTCATAATCAATGAAAGGGCATGAAAATTTTGGATGACTGTTATATTTTTGTAAATGCTAATTCACAGGGATTAGTGTGGGTGGATGGTAGGCTGATCATAGGGGAATCCGGATCCTCGGATTAAAACACGGTGACTGTTGGTCCCTCCACTTAACCAGGAGGGATTTCCTTATATAATCCTGATTCAGTGGTAGTCCAGTGGGCTCCTGGAGGAGGGCGTTGCTTATTGAGGTGACATTTTGCTTATTTCAAACTCAACACCAATATAACACAAAATAGTCTGTCCAACGCAGATTGCAAAGGATATGGATGCATCTAGTAATAATAGATCTACAAAAGTTAAATTTATCCAAAGATTTGGCCCACAATAGATTGGAATAGAGAAATTGAATTATTGTAGTTGACTACAATATGAGTGAAACAAAGCTTTGATGATGATGATTTAATTTATCTAAAAATGTTCACTGAACCAAGTTAGGGCCATGCTCTATAATTTGGAATTGGGATGAGTGGACCAATCACGATCCGCTACATCACCGTGAGATACCTGGCAGGAGTACTTTTTATAAGTCAACATTATAACAAAAAAAAAAAGACCACTTTTTTATATATACTTGCCTTTATCTCAACTAGGTACTTGTGCCTCAATGAGATATCATTTGTTTAATATCTATCTCTTTTTTTTCATAATTATTTTTACAATCGAGCCAATATTGGTCTCTTTACCATTCAATACAAGCCAAGCCCACATATTAAATGGGCCCGGCTAAATAATTCAAGCGGAACCTGAGTATTCAAACTTCAATCCAAGCACAGGCTTAGGCTGCTTGATCCATTTATATTCTTAGATAAGAAAATTTAAATATGAATTGATTGATTCAACACCTTGGAAGATTTAGCTCTTTGAAAGAAACCTCCTTTTAAATTGACCTCTTTAGTTAGACACCTAAAATTGAAATTTTCTCTTAAATTAATAAAATATCTTTCTTAAGTTAAAATTAATTCAAAATTAAGATCGAAATTGAGCTCCAATTTTTCAAATTTTGAGAAATTGGAGCTCAATTACAAAATCAATTCCTATACGATTCAATTTATTATAATTTCCAATTGTATTAAAATTTGGACCAAGGCAAATCATGTCAGTGGCTTGAAATCCTAAACTTACAACATTACCCACTTGAGATTTTTCATTTTTTAAAAAAACTTATTACTTAACCCACAAAAATAAATTATCTCAAACCACACAACCCCGCCCCACCCTGAAAATTACAGGGGCTGGTTTGCAATTATTAGCAAATAGAGGGTTTTCAGACAAATTCCCCAGACGGGGACGTATGTCACACTTTCTACTCGAACATTCAGTTGAGATTGCTCCTTATATACTCTTCCTGAACTTGCCCATAGACCCAAAATGGATGATCCAGATCGTGTAACAAAAATGGTATGGACCCCACTCATAGATTAGCAAATCAATGAGCCACTTTCAGAAGACTAGAGCACTCAAAATATAAAAAATTAAAGGACTTTTCCGCACACGTATGATGGAAGCAATGGATCCTTGAAGATAAGATGCTTGAAGTCTCCTTTCGTCTACTCCAAAAGAAATGCAGTTTTTGATGCGTGACGTTCTTTTAATTTAAACTGTGATGGCCAAGGCATCTCCTTTCAATGCCTCAATGCTTCCTAAGCTTACAACAGACCCCTCTAAAACATATCTTTGATAGCTACATGTAAGAGTGTCATTTTCCCTTCTTCTCAAGTTGTTTTTATTATGTTCCTCTATATAGTTACTAGTCCTGCCCTTTTCTATTGCTTTATCTTTCATGTAACGAATATGTGCTCGGCATGAAAGAAAATTTACTTATTCTAAGTAAAGAATTATTGCCGTTTTGCTCTCTCTCTCTCTCTCTCTCTCTCTCTCTCTCTCTCTCTCTCTCACAAACACACAATTTTGCGTACATTTGGGTAACACACATTGATACAGAAGTACATGGACTTTTGCATTTTGGTAGAATGCTTCGTCTTTCTTAATGTACTCCCAACCAATTACAAGGCTTTTCCACAAATTACCAAAAAAAAAAAAAAAAGCTTTTCCTTTGTAAATGTTTCCACAAAACGATGAAATGTAAGGATTTTTGTTTGTTGGCTAATTCATAGGTTGGACAAAACTCTGGATCCATTGAGTTGTATTTTATATTTCTTATAGAATAAACTATAGTTCATGTCGCTAGAAGTTGAAGTGCAGAAATTAGGAAAACAGGGTGCCCGATCAATCAAACCTGAGACAGAAGTGTTGTGGATATAACACCACCGTTGTGTGCGTGTGTGCGTAGGCAACTAAGATCAACAATCAACCACAAAAAAAGACAAGAGATTTATGTGGTTCGACAAAGATACATACGGCTACGGAAAACTAATTTCCACTTGGTTCTCCTCCAATCTATGAATCCACAGCTTAGAATCTCAGCTCATATCTAGGGTTACAGATTACATCATATATATAATCATCACTTTCTTATTCCCCAAAAACTTTATTCTTAAAAAAAGGAAAGTTTTAATCATATTAAGAAACTACTGTTTAATAAACAGGAAATTCCTAATACAATTAAGGAAACTACTTAAGACAATGAACCCAATTGGTCTGAACCCACTTGGCCAACAATCTCCCCCTCCAGACTATAGGGAAGATACCCTGAACCCCTTACTAGGAATTCAGTCCTGCCAACTCTGAACACAGCTCTAGCTTTTCCTTGGATACAACCTTTGTCATCATGTCCGAGGGATTTTTGTCTGACTGAATCTTTTCCAGCTTCATGAAGTTATTCTCAATCGCCTCACAAATCCAATGGTACTTGACATCAACATACTTCATGCGACCATAATATGTAGCATTCTCACTGAAATTTATAGCACTCTGACTATCATAGTAAACTACATATTCTTCTTGCTTCAAACCCAATTCTTAAAGGAATCTCTTCAACCAAAGTATCTCTCTTTCTACTTCATTAGCAGCTATGTATTATGCTTCAGTTGTAGACTGTATTGTACACTTCTGCAACTTTGATTGCCAAGAGATAGCTCCGCCTGCAAAAGTAAACAAATAACTAGAAGTCAACAACTGACGATCAAGATTGCCTGCAAAATTGGTATCAGTATAACCTTCCACCACTGGTTTTGAGCTTCCAAAATATAAGCACAACCTAGAAATACTCTGAAATATAAGCACAACCTAGAAATACCTCTCAAATACCTGAAGATCCACTTTACTATTTCCCAATTCTCTTTTCCAGGGTTAGATAGAAATCTACTCACTAAATCCATAGCATAAGCAACGTCTAATCGTGTGCAAACCACGGCATACATAAGATTTCCAACAACAGAGGAGTAAGGAACAAATGTCATTCGTTCATTTTCATCATCTATAGTGGGACACAAGCACTTACTTAGTTTTAAGTGACTGGCTAGAGGCATGCAAACTGGTTTAGCATTCTTCATGTTAAACCGCTCGAGTACTCGTTCAACATATTTCTCCTGTGACAACCACAGCTTCTTGACACTCCTGTCATGACGTATTTACGTGCCCAATATCATACGTGCGAGACCCAAGTCTTTCATGTCAAACAACTTTGACATCTCTTCTTTCGACTTGCCAATCAACTTACTATCTTGTCAACTATCAACATATAAAAGAAGGATGATGAACCTGCCATCGATAAATTAACAAACATAAACACAGTAATCTGCAGCTGTCCTTTGGTACCATAACTGAACATGAATAAATCGAACTTCTTATACCACTATCTTGGTGCTTGATTCCGGCCGTAAAGACTCTTCTTCAACTTGCAAACCATTTGTTCTTTTCATTCTACCTCAAACCCTTTTGGTTGAGTCATGTAGATCTCTTCTTTCAAGTCACCATAAAGAAATGCAATTTTCACGTTCATCTGTTCAAGCTCAAGGTCCATGCTAGCACCTAGACCCTAGACAACTCTGATAGAAGTCATCTTCACAACAAGAGCAAAAACATCACCGAAGTCAATAACCATCATATGCATGAAGCCTTTTACCACAACTGTGCTTTGTATTTCACCAGTTTTCCATTCTCATCCTTTTTCAACTTAAACACCCATTTATTTTCAGAACATTCATATCTTTAGGAAGTTGTACCAACTCATAAGTCCTGTTATTCTTCAAAGAACTCATCTAATCGTGCATAGCCTTCACATGTGTTTTCTAAAGTGTATTGTCGGCTTTCCCTCTCGTAATAACAAGAGATCCTCTAGTGAGATTCCATCTGTCATTTCTGAAGTAATTCTCAAAACCTACACGATCCATTGCAGTTCCAGAAATCAGATTCAACCGCAGTTCAGGAACATGTCTCACATCTTTCAGCATCATTGTGCAACCAATAACGGTTTTAATGCAGACATCACCAATACCAATAATATCTGAATGACTCGTGTTGCCATCTTCATAGTACCAAAGTCATATCTCTACAAGGAGTATCATGGTAGTATGCTGCTGCATAACAATCCATTTAACCTAATCATCTGCAACACTCAAACACTCATCATCATCTTCGCCGGCGAGCACCACCACTTCCTGTCCCAAAATAGTTGTAGTGTTATCACTGTCATTCTTCTTCTCATTGTTGGATTATTTCTGTTTCTTCAAGGCAAAACAATTTTTCCTGATATGGCTCATCTTGCCACAGAAAAGCATTTCACATACTTTTTCTTGATCTGTGATTCACTTTTAGACTTGCCACGACCCCCCTTTGGTCCTCTTCTCTTACTCCTCCCCCTGTTCTCAGTAACAAAAACATGTGCATTATCTGTCCCTGCAAATTTCCTTCTAGTTTCTTTATTCTGTAAATTACTAGTAACTTGACTCATGGACAACGCACCATCTGGAGTAAAGTTGCTCAAGGAAACAACTAATGTCTCCTATGTATCTGGCAAAGAACTCAGAAGCAACAAACTTACATCTCATCATCAAGGATCATCTTCAGTGTGATTAATTGATTGACCACACTTTAGAACTCATTAATGTGATCTTCGATCTGACCATCATTCTTGCATTTTATGTTCACAAGCTTTCTGATCAAAAAGGTTTTGTTCACTGTGGTTTTTTTTATCATACCTTGCTTCTAACTTTTTCCAAAGGGTATGTGCATTGGTTTCATTAGACATGTGGTGAAATATACTGTTATCAACTCACTGTCTGATGTGACTAATAGCTTTTCTATGCAACTTGTTCCATTCAGCCTCTTGCATATCTTTTGATCGGGCACTATTCCCTTAAATGGAATCATAAAGGTATTTGCAATAAAGGATATCCTCCATCTTACATTGCCAAATCAACTAATTGGAATGGTTGAGCTTAACCATGGTAGTGTTCACAGTGTTGTTCTCCATCTTAATTGAATTAAGCAACAGGAAAAAACAAACAACTAGCACTAACCTTAACTCCTGCACCAAGCTATAGATCTTGTCACCACGAGCACGTTAGAAAAAACGGATCCGAAATCCAACCCTGGATGGCTCCGATATCACAGAAGCAATCTTCTATGATCCTAATTGGCCAAACTCCTCATTGACCATCAAACAACCAATCTTCTTTTACAGACACGTAGATCTGCTCGAAATGAGTCCATGGGTGCTAACAGATCTCCGATCGGACATCGGATGATCAAGATCTTGCAGAAATAAAAATTTTCCATCGATCCCAGTCAACTAGCTTTGACCGTACGATCTTGCTGACATGGCTAACGTTAGCACTATGCCACTGCGAGTTGGGATGGGCTGAAGCAAATGGGTCAGGATGAACTTGACCTAAACTGACCTAACCTGGGTTTTGCTGTGCTTATACACCATAAGTCAGGTAGAATTGACCTAACCCGACCTGGGACCAACCTGGGTTTAAGAAAACTGACGCGTTTTCTTCCTCTCTCGACGTTCTCTCTGTTCTGCAATAGAGTAACAGATCTCTTTCCTCATTCGGCTGTGGCGGACAGGGACCAGCGATGTCCTGCGTGTCAGTAGGAACTCTGACGATCGAGTGCGTGTAGCGACAGCGGTAGGGCGTGCGACCAATGGTTCTAGAGCAATTGCACACGGCAACGGTTGGCGAGGATGGCGGCAGTGAGTAGCTCCTTCTCCGGGCTTTTTCTCAAGACTCTAGCAGCCAAAGAAACCCTCAAAACTGAGAACCCCTATTTCTTCGCCAAAATTGTGTGGCCTAGCAAGATCACAGCCGTGATTTCGTCTCTCTATTTCACAAAAACCCCTATTCCGGGCTTATACCACTTGTTATGGATATAACACCATCGTTGTGTGCATGTATGCATAAGCAACTAAGATCAATAATCAACCACATAAGAAGACAACAAATTTATGTGGTTTGGCAAAGAAGAAGCCGATCGATCGGATGATGAAAAAATTCCCACCAACCTACATGAATTTATTTTCTATTTGTGCCAGTATTTGTAAGTTGTGTTCTACGGTGAGTATTATTAATAACCACGAATTGTGGATTATAAAACATGTTCCTCTCTCAACCCTAAAGCATCTATCTCCTATTCTGATATTAAAATGCTCATTGGAGATTATCATATCTAGAACTTTCATTGGAGAATTTGTACTAAAGCTTCATTTAAAAGGTTTTAATCTTCTACGACTCTTGTGAAAGATTGTCTAACGAGTCAAGTAAGGTTTATATCTATTTGCAAAGATCAACAGGTGGCCGTGATAATGCACATCTATATAAGGAGAATCACAACTTTTAAGTTACGTGAGAACCAGATAAAGATTGTGAGTATATGTTCTTATACTATGAGATTTCTAGTGCTTGATTGTTGGTCCAGTTTGGACTCATGTTTTTTTTTTTTTTTGTATTTCCACGTAAAAATCGTGTCTTCTTATGGTGGCTACTTGTTTGGTTTATTTTGTTTCCTGCTACATTTGTGTGCTTATTTGCATTCTAGAAAGTTACATACTTGTGAGCTCCCTAAAACCTTCAATTGGTATTAGAAATGGTTGCACAAAGTTATTGTGTAGATCTATTTGTGACTTTTAAAATGGTACTCAACCACGAAGTCACATTGAATACAAGGCCATTTCAGGTGAAAGATAAAAAAATTTTAGCTTGAAGAAGATGTTCAAATATGAGTCTGAAAAGAAAAACCTTAGATCTATTCGATGTTTTGAACACAAATAATTTGATCATAGAGCGTCTGAGTGTCCAAAAAAAAAGATGAAAATACATGGTAAACTTGATTATTCTGAAGACCCAAAAAATCTACTTCCTGACACCGCCAGTGCCGAGTATGTTGTTTTTATAGTGCAGTCTTCTCATAACACATCTGACAATTGTTCTAACAATGACAATGAAGAACTGTCAAATGATGAGCATGATTAGAAAGCAAAATACAAACTTCTATTGAAAAAATCTTTGAAGATAGACAGATTGTATGAAAAAGATGCCCTCAATTAAAAATCTATTTAAGAAGAAAATTGTCGCGCCCTGAATTTTTAATCTTGGGCCGAGTCAGTTTGTCAGGTTCGAGTCGAGTTAAGAGGATTAGATGAATGTTTGATAGGCCATTTTAAAGGTTTGTATCATGTCATGCATAGTATTTTGTGTAGGGCCCATTGGAGATGGGCTAGTCAAATCATCTTGGGTTTTGGGCGAAAGTTATTAGACCTTTGTGAGCCAAAAGCCCTTTTTTCAAATTTTGTAGAACTCATTAAAGACCAAGGAGCCCCTTCTTGTGATTTCGATAAACTTTAATGTTAACTTAAGCCTTAAATCTTCTGATCGTTTTCGCTTTCTAAACCCCTTTTCTTCCCGCCTCTATCTTCTGAAACTATGCCCTAGCCATCTTCAAAGAACCCATGCTCTCAAGAAGAAAGGAGACTTTCCACCATCATCCTCCTCTCATTTTGGCTAGTGTGAGAGTTTCAGCAATCCCGGTAAGTGTCAGATCATAAATTCCATGTAGTTTTTTTCAATTTACTAGGGCATGTTCAATAGCCTATGGAGATCTGTATATTTTTTTTAGATTTGTAGGATTTCTGATCCGGGAATCGAATCCAGATAGGGGTTTGCACGTGATTGGATCTAGCCATAGCAGATCTAAGTTTTGGTACAAGATTAAAGGCAAGTGGATAACTACAAATAATGTAATTTATTCAATTTATTGAATGATAAGGTTAAAATCTAATTTAGATAGTTGGGTTTGATGTTTTATTCAAAATCTGGAGTTCCAATTGACTAAAGTTGAGTTTTTGAGAGAAAAACCAAAAAAAGGTGAAGCTGTGTGCACTTACTACTAAGCTGTAGGTCGGCCTATGGCTAGGCTATAGCTCACTTTCTAGTGAGTCAACTTAGTAAGATTGTTCTACAGCGAGCTTTATGGCTAAGCCGTAAGACCGGCCAGTTAAGCCATAAGTTGAACTATGGCTAAGTTATAAGATAGTCACGGCTAGGCCGTAAGAACAAGAAACCTTAACTAAATTAGTAGTAGAATAGATTAGGATTGGTGACCACAACTGAAAGATTCAACCACATGGATTGTACTATAGGTAAGTAAACTCAGGTAAGTGACCTCTAAGGGGAAGAATCACTTAACCTTATCTCATGTCCAATGGACAATTAATAATCAAATCGGTTTGGAAATTGGATCCGAATATATAGATGGGTTCTGTCCTTAAGGAAAGTTAACTAAATGTACACCTGAGAATTGGATTGGACGCGAAATGAGAATGCAAGTTCCGAGCTACAACAAATGATAGACACCAAAAATAGGATAACAACATCGTTGGCTCTTATTGTCATTGTGAAGGAAAGTTTGTCCCCATGTGTATACTTAACTATCTATGACCATTAAGTAGTGTAGAGCATACTCTTAGTAACATGGAAAATACCACATAAGCATAAGATACTTTTAAATTATACAACATTATCACTTTAATTGCTAATGGTGTGGGTGTTGTGAGTTGAGGATTTTCATTGATCATCTGTATACATATGTATTCATATATATATATATATATATATTTGTGTGTGTGTTTGTAAATATATATATATGACCGACTGCAGATGAAGGTGGTTGTATGCCTTCGGGCCAGCATGTACTATGTGATATAGTATGCAACTGTGCTGTTTGTTATATCTGGCAGGAAAATCCATATTCGTATATTGTATATGGTGGGAATACCCATGTTTGTGCATTCATCGCATTTGCTGAGCATTCAGTATATTGGTTTAATATATAAAAGTGGATTATCTAAGTTATCTAACATCATTACTTATAGTTTACCTCTTGCCAAATTATGTCAATTTGACCCACTACTTATGATGTCTAGGTCTCGATACCGGTGTCGAACCGGAAGGTTAGGAGAAGGAAGAGATTCTATCAAATTGCAGAGTTACTGAGTGGAACACTGATGATATTGTCTGAAATGTCCTAAGAGTGATGATTAAATCGGAACATTAGACTTTTTGTAATAAGGCCATGTTTGGAGGCCATTAGAGTAATCATTAAATTCATTTGTTTCGAAATTATAACTTTAGTTGTTATGCTTTAAGGTACTTGACTATTTATTAAATTATTATTGTAATTGGTTTCTATTGTTTGAATATGATGTTCAGCTACGCAGTATATGGATTTTTAGTTCCACGTGTGATTATAGTTTCATGATCAATAAGTAGAACCTCACAAAGGACTTCAATCTACTCAGAATTGGAGCCCGTTTTGTTTATTCAAGAAAATTTTAAATTGACCCTAATTCTCACACTCCTAAGATTAGGTTTGGATCCGGCCTAATTTTGAGAGAGTGACGAAAATTCCTCTCTTAATGAAAAGTTTAAAGAAGCACTTGCAAAGGTTCATCTTTTTGAAGATAAAAAAAACCCCATGACTGATAACTTGATTACTAACAATAAAGAATTTGAGAAAGCGGATCAAGACAATGCAACTTAAAGATAGAGTTGCAAAATTGCCAAATTGAAAAGGAAGATCTGAATGACAGACTGAAGATTACATTATCAAAGTTAGATTCTACAAAGACTTGTCTACATAAGATAAACACTAGTTTGAAAATTCTTGAAGACATCTGGTACAGTCAGAAAAGGTGTATGACACATGCGATCTCAATTATGATCATGGTCCATGTACTTTGAAGCTTAAAGGTAAAACTACTTCTTTTAAAAGTTTTACTTGAAATTATATGGCACCTACTATTCCACATGCTACACATACAAATTATAAATTGAGTGGTTCAAAAAAGAAGAATGTGTTACATTCAGCATGCACATTCACTTGTCATTGTTAAGAAATCTAAGGACACACTCGTTCCCATTGCAATAAGTTGAAAAGTCTACCAAAAACCAAGCAATGGTAGAAGAATTTGTTTTCCCACCCAAGGATACAGTCATATGGATTAGAAAATCTGATTTGCCTACATAAGTTGCTCATATTATGCTAAAAAATCATACTACCCAAGCGTGGCTAGCTACATGTATAAAACCCTGATAAAAAAGATCAAGCTCATACCCTCGGTGCTACTACTAAAATACAATTAACGAGTAGTTGCAATTGAGGGGGAGCTACTACGCTGGATCTTATTGTTAGATATGTTTCATGTTTCGTTCTATCTTTGTCAATTCTCAACCAAAAAGGGGAGAATAAGGTATTTAGGGGGAGATATGAAGATTCAAGGAGTTGAAGATTCATGTATTCAATTAGTACATTGGTACACAAAGCTGACTTTCATTCCACTAGTTCTGAAAAATTCAATGTATTTTGGGTTTTTATTTTAGGTGGAATGTTTATATGTTGAGGGAGCTTTGTCCATTATAAGGATTTTTGTTTGTTCGCTAATTCATGGGTTGGACAGAACTCTGTACCCATTGAGTTGTATTTTATATTTCTTATAGAATAGACAGTGGTTTACGTTGCTAGAAACTAAAGTGTAGAAATCAGGAAAACAAGGTGCCTGATCAATCCGATCATTACTCGATCGATCGAACTTGAGACAAAAGCGATGCCCGATTGATCGAATAATTGCTTGATTGATAGAATGATGGAAAAGTTTCTACCGACCTGCACAGATTTATTTCTTATTTGTGTCAAGATTAATAAGTAGTGTTTACAAGGAGTATTATTAAGAGGCATGAATTATAAGTTATAAAAAGGATTCCTATCTCTACTTTAAAGCATTAATCTCTTGTTTTGAGATTATGAACAGTCATTGGAGATCATCTTCTCTAAAGCTTTTATTTAAGAGTTTATGTTGAAGCTTTGTTCTGGAATCCTAATCTTATATATCTCTTGTAAAAGATTGTCTAAGGAGCAAGCAAGGTTTGAATCTATTTGCAGGGATCGGCAGGGGGCCATGACAATATATATTTATGCAAAGAGAATTACAGTCTTTAGGTTGTGTAAGAACCGGATAGAGGTTGTGAGTACATATTCTTGTACTCCAAGATTCATAGTGCTTAATTGTTGATTCAGTTTGGACTTGTGGTTTTTTCTAGGTTTAGGCTTCCATATAAAAATCATATCTTCTTATAGTAGTTGCTTTTTTTGTTTATTTTATTTTTCGCTGCATATTGTGCATTTGTTTTCAATCTAAAAAGTCACATACTTGGAAGCACCGTCAAAACCTTCAGATGAAAAAAATGAAGTCTAGATAAAATTAAAGCACTTAATCTTTTTCTTTCTTGTGGAAAATGCATTATACAAATGACCACTTTATGTTTTATTCATTGATGTGTGAATAGTATCTTATTGTCCATGTCAGGGTGGTAAGGAACTCGGCTTCAGTTTAAACGGGTTATGTTGAGATTTGGGATGTCTTAGGGGCGTTTGGATAAATGCGGAATATAATATTAATATATTTAAATATAAAAGATTTCATTATCATATAATAAAATAGTTACATGTTATTATATTGGGTTACTTATATTGTTTTGCAATTTCTACAAATTTTATTATACTTTTCAAGTATTTGGAACTCTGTAAAAAAAACTCACAAAGTGATACACTAAACAATAAATAAAAAGTAAGTAATCAATTAACTTGATGCAAGATCCACTAATTACTAATTATACATGTTAATAATCATGGTAGGAACTATCTATTGTTAATATTCAATGTTAAAATCATGATATTCAAGCAGTGTTATTTAATTAAGGTGGGTCCACCTAATGTTGGTAACCATGGTGATTATCACAAATAACCTTATCTATTTTTTTAGACCTTATCTAACGCCATATGTCATTAATGAATCCATCTATTAAAAATCTATTATGGGACCCATTTGATGTTTAGTAGTCATATTCATACTAGGGGAACTTTCAAATAATGGGACCCATTCAATTATGGCAAATTGATAAGTACAATACACAATTAAATCTTGGTAGTCAATATGGGACCCAATTAATTTTGGCAATATGGGACCCGGCTAATGTTAGTGATAACAATGAAAGCCGCCTAGTGCGATATTTGTAGGATTCACCTAATATTGATAATTAACAAGGGCAATAGAATCATGATATGACTATAGGACCCCATATTAAACTTATAGGCATTGTGGAGCCAACTAATGTTAAGAGTCATAATTGCACTCCCATAAAAATCATTAATCTTAAAACTCATAGTAGGTCACTATAATTAATGATTGTTTATTAACTCTCAAATGAGTTTTATTAAAACTCTAAATTTTTTAAATAGAAGATTGCTTCATACAACATATCTTTGAATAGTGTAATATGTAGGTTTTTTTTACAGAAAGTGAGATATTGTAAAATACTTTCTCAGTTATCCAAGCACACCTTTTTAGGTGAAGAGATTTTATTCTAAACTAGTAGATAATATTGTAAAAACTCTTAAAATATCTTATTTCCAAACACCCCCTTAATTTAAGCTTCACATGTATGTGACCCATCAATTAACCTGGTCAAATGCCTCCAACCTGCACACACCTGACCCTCCTAAACCAATTCAACTAACATAGTTTGAAAAAACTTAAATACTTAACTTGACTTAGAAGGTCACTAGACCGAAGTAATTGGGGCTAAGTCTTTCCTGTCCAAAGCTAAAATCAGCCACACTCTTTAGACCTAGAGAGTTGATTATCCAAGTCTACTTGAGGAAGTTTTTTTTAGTAACCAGCGTAGGGGCTAGGACCCGGATACAAATACAACTCACATATGCGAGGTAATGGGGATTTGTATATGTGAGGGCACAAACACAACTCACCCATCTAAGATAATGGACATGCACAACTCACAAATACTAGATAATAGGGACTTGTACATGTGGGGATACAACACAACTTATACACTTGAGGTCATGTTGACTTGCACATGTTAGGAGATAAAACACAACTCGTATATATGAGGTAATAAAAACCTACATACACAAAAAAGAGGGAGGCCATGTTTGAAAATGAGAACTCCTGGCACTACGTACTTACCAGTGGAGGAAGTTCGGGCAAGTTAGAATGAGTTTTTGAACTTTTTAACACTTAATTTGTTTAACAATAATGTTCAGTTTGGATTGCATGTGGGGCAACCTTTCCAATTATTTATAGTGGCCTAGATATTAAAAGGTGTCATAAACATTCACTCTTACACATAATTATCCCCAAAAAGCTTCACTTTAATTGTAAGCTTCCCTCAATTACGTCCCTGTAGGGTAAAGTTAAAGCTGTGGAGGCATTAAAGCGTTAAATGGCTTAAGGAGGTCAACCCATTTAACAGTAGGTTAGGATTTTACCGTCGTTACGATTTTACCATCTACCACCAACTCTTTCCAGGTGCCAATGGCAATTTCAATCAATTC
The DNA here is from genome assembly GCA_037013555.1 of Sextonia rubra. Classification (NCBI taxonomy): domain Eukaryota; kingdom Viridiplantae; phylum Streptophyta; class Magnoliopsida; order Laurales; family Lauraceae; genus Sextonia; species Sextonia rubra. The sequence continues at coordinate 57,276,491 of JASUAD010000006.1, read as the reverse complement.
GATGGAATGGAACTATATGAGTCAGGTTAGCGAGTCAAGTCATATTTTTTTAAAGAATTGCGAGAGATGTATATTAAAAATCATGTGGGTTGCCTACCACAGTGCCCATGTTAGATAAAGCATGCAAATGGTCCCAAAGTTGAAAAATAATGAGTCAAATTAGCGAGTCGGATCCCATTGCTCATTTTGTGTGATATGATGCACCCTTTTCGAGTGGTCCACAACTTTTGTTTGCGGGGGTTGTTTTCGAGTGGTTGTTGGATTTTTCCTTCACCTTTTGTTGATGGTGTTGTAACTTTTGCCTGAAAGGAAGGATCATTTTTTTTGTTACAATGAGCAGATAACAGGACGATTAGTGCCCAAATCATTGTTTATGATGGTCAAATTCGGTGCTCCAAAGTCCAAAACAATCATTAAAAATTTGCTTTTTGCCGTGAGTGTATTGAGAGGGATGGAGAAAGGAAACGAGTTTATGATTACTTTTCAGTGGAAAGGACACTCACCATCAAACAATTTTCATTGAGCAAAGGAAATGAAATTGCATGTCATTGCCAATGACATTCGAATTCCTTATCTGCAGAAGCGGCAGATGCTTCTTTGCATGCGGTAAAGAGCAATAATCTAGTATGTGCGTCTTTCACATGTTATAGCAGTTGTTACTCCTTTGTGGGGTATAAATGCATTTTTACACCAACGTTTCCATTAAATCAGGGAACCACTTCTTTGCGTGTGGCCCACAAGTGATCTCCATCAAGAGCCTCAACCAGCTGTATTAACTATGTTGATATCATCTGGTACCATTCCTCGTTTTCTCTTTTTATGCATAATCATAGCAATGACTTGGAGTTTTGTTTTCCCTAAATCTCATACATCCAATCATTCAAGTAAATGCTTGTAACACTCCATCTTCACTTGGGATGAGAACCACCTGAATACACTTAGATTTTAAAAGACTTTTCTTAGGTTTTTTAATGATGCAAACCCACCAAATTACTTTGAAATTGATCATTAGTAAAATTTTAGATATACAACACCACCTAATAACACTGTGTATAAGGTAAGACTTAGAATACCTGAGATGTCAATGATCACCGGCCTCATTGCAGTTTCCTCTTTGTATTCTTCTGCTATGTTGATCTTACGCTTCATCATTATCAATAATTTATCCTGATCCACCCCGCCAAATAATCAATCCGTTGGGCTTTATCTGCTGATGATTTCATTTTATGTTGAACGAACTATATAAATATATATATATGTAAGTTCTTGACCATTAACTATGGAACACTTGGATTACTCTTGATCAGTTAAATGACTACCCGATCTATAAAACACTCATGTTCAATGGCCTCCACTTATATGGTTATGATGATTTAATCAGGGTGACATCTACATGTATGCCTTCTATGCGGGGCCCGCTATTTGGTTATATATATATGGAAAATAATCTTGTAAGAACTATTTTTTACTATTTTTTTTGTAAGAATTCTAGGTGAAGCCCATCTATCACCAAATTCAAACCTTGTAATACATAGAAACCCTCCGAATAGTCACATCCTAAGTTTCAGTCAAATCTAAATTTACTGAACTGTTGTATCGACTACGAACCATTCCAAATAAACTAGATTTGTAGGTCTCAGATGAAAAGGTTATGGACATGTGATAGGGGCTAAACTTAATATTTGAAATTATCTCACATAGATCCTCCCATATCCAAATGGAACCTGCAAGTGGGTCCCATAAAAAATTCTAACGGTAGGTGCGTGAGAACTATTCTCATAGGATTATAACCCTAAGGGAGTGTTTGAATGCAGGATAAGGGGGATAAGTGAGGAGATAAGTTACTTTTTGTATCATATCCCACATATCCTTTGTTTATTTGCACTTTTAGTGCATTGGATATTGTTGTCCTAATTCCGAAGTTATAGTGAATTAATACTTAGTATGAGGGCTTAGACAATCTCACCTGAAAAGTGAGATAACTTGAATTGCTTTGAGTGGGGATGAGATTATATTTTTTTAGGTCTTCTTGTCCTTATTCCACCTTAGTTGGCTTTAAGTGAGGGGTGGAATTATATTTTTTAGATCGTTTGGTCCATTGTCCTCCATTTATGCAGACGTAACCAAACATAGGATTAGATTCACATTTGGGATAAATAAAATCTCATTCCATGCAATAATACTATTGGATGAGTTTGGATGATATTAGCTATCCAATCCCATCAAAAATTTATCCTGCATCCAAACACTGCTTATATATATATGGGGAATACTACTATACATCTTTCCCTCATCATATGTGAGAGACAATGGACTTTCCCTTTTAACAAGTGCAGATTTTTCTTTTTCATAATATCATAAATAATGATTTCTCTTTTGTATATGAATCTATCCAAATATACATATCCCTCACCACATAATGAGGAAATGATGTAGATTTGTGTGCCACAAGTGAAGAGGTTATTGACATGTGTTTAGGGTCAAACTTGGTATTTTGGGTAATCCCACATAGACCTTTCGACCTACTAGTTCCATCTCCAAATGACATCCACAAGTGGATCCTACAAAAAGTTCTCACGATAGGCGTGTGAGAACACTTTTCATAAGATCACGCAGGTAAGTTACAAAGGTTTATCAACGAGTGGTTTTTAGCAGTGGAAGACTCACATGAGTATTTACGCAAAACAAAAAGACTCACATGACAGCAGTCCATCTTGGATTATCTGGGCCAGCTCCAACTTTATGCAGACAGTATCCACCTTTTGGTGAGTGGTATCTGCAGTCAAAATCTAAAGAAATTCATAGGGGGTTTTTTGTTGAAATTCGAAGGAGGGAAGTAGTTGTGGTGGGCCCCACTAAATTTTATTAAGGGCCTAGGCCACCTACATCCATTGGATGCCTGCTATGGTTTTTTGCTGGTGGGCCAACTTGCAGCTGTGGTCCGTCCTTTTTTGAAAAAAACCTGTTCTTGGCCCTGTTAATGGACAAATCCAAAGGCAAAGGGTGTGAATATAATCGTCTGGGTCCCTCATCTATGTTACCCATTATGTGTTTCACAGGTGGTGGTCCGAACTCTCTTGTTCTGTGTCAATATTTGTTAATAGGTTTTCATTTTCTAAGACAACAGCATATTTACTATTCAGCAAGATTTAAGGAAGTAAATTTGGAGTGCAGAAATTCAAAATCATTTTCGGCTATCTTGCACAAGTAGAAACACATTTCACTATTCGAAATGCTTCACTGAACCACAGGCAATAGAAACAGAAACCATACACATAGAAGTGTTTAATTTTAATTATTTTATTTTATTTTTTAAAGTTCAAATCATTATAGAAGAAACTGCAGGCAAAAGATGTTGCACACAAACATGCTCTAAAGGTGCCTCATTATCATAGGTTTTTAGTTCATTAAAGTAAGACAAGTGCTTATCCTTTCTTTTACAGGTATAAAATGTCTTGGAAATTTCTTTTTTATTGGCATCCCATTTTTCATGCAACTATGAACAATTCAACCCCTTCGTACACACAACTCTCTAGGCATTGGTTTAATTTGGGATGCATCTCAATTAGGGTGTGTCGGATTCTAACAGGATAAAACTTGGCTTTAAACTACCGAAACCTAAAATAAGAATCACTCAATCACGTCAAGAGCTCCTCCAATTAAAGTTCATCATGCCAGCAGAAGTTCTTCAATTTAAAAAAATATATATGTATACAAGGTTGAAACATGATCCTCATTTACATCTCTTTTGCCGTTCATCCAAGTGAGTCCACGTAACCACATTGATATTTTGAGGCGAAACAAAAATGCTTACTGCTAGAATCCAAATGAAGGATGTGGAACGTTGACACTTTTAACTACCATGTGCTCCAATCTTTTTTTTTTTTTTTTTTTTTCATTACAGGGGAGAGAATTGTAAACTAGCCTAATATATCAATATAAGGGCTTCCCTGGGGTCCTCCATGTACCAACTCCTCCTTTTGATTATGCTTCGTGCTTTATTACTTTGGTTTCATCATCGCTCACACCGCTCTTGCCCACCTCCACTTTTTCCTCTGCCTGAGTTCACTCAGGCGATACGAATTATTTCAGGGGCCAATTCTTGGCCCTTTGGGCCAGAAGGGATGCCTCTTACTACTAAGGCATCTCAAGCTTCTCACCATGTGCTCCATCTTAGGGATAATATCATCATCATCGTCGTCGTCGTCATCATCAAAACTTTATCCCAACCATGTTGGAATTGACTACATGAATTCTACTTCTCTATTCCATTTTATTTTGAGCTAAATCTTAGAGACAATATAAAAAACCTAAAATTTAATCAAACATGAAGGGGGTTTCCAAAATTTTTTGCATGGCTAGTTCCGCCCTGGCGGGGGGGGGGGGGGGGGGGGGGTGGGGGGGGGGTGTGGTTTTAATTCTGCTTGGGTGAAGAGGACGATTCCTTGACGCCGTTTGAATTTTGTGGGTCCTTTTGGTAAGTTGAATTACTAGCAAGGATTCCGGACTCTTTGAGTGCTACGATTCAATCACAAGAAACAGATGACTTCATCGCCAAGAAACGGTGTCGAACAGTACGAGGCGTGGTTGAGACTTGAGACAGGAAAGTTTCATCAACGGATCATCTGTAGGTGGAGCCTATCATATGGAAGTTTGGACCACAAAACATGGGGCCAACTCTGACGATCGTACAGTCGTGCAGGCTTTCTTACAACGTAATGGAGAAAGGATGCTTTTCGAGTTACAGTAGCAATCAATTGGGGCGTCAAGGTGCTGTTTTCGCTCATACAATCATGTAAGGCCCTCACGTGAAAAAGCACATGATGTGTGAGATTCAGAGTTCAGACGATCAACAAGATGGGTCCCTCCTGGAAAGTCCTTTCCTAATTACCTCAGTTCGAGTAAGTAGCCAATATCTTTTAATCTTATAAGAATTTAAAAACCATCAAATATTATTTGCTTGGAGAAAACAAAAAGGACCCCACACTGAGGGCCTGTTTGGTTGGCCATTCTGGGAATTCTGATTTCCTATTGATTGGATTTGGATGGTGAGAATTACCAGAGTTGACTAAGAGAAATGTCATTTTTGCAATAAAATCCTAAAAACTCTAGAATTTTTAATGCTACCTTGGCATGGATCTTTTAAAAGTTTTAGATAAGATATCCTCAGATGCCGGCAACCAACTGTCCAAAACATATTTAAGGAGAATATTCATGTGAATATGTTTCTCATTATTTTAGTGAGGGATACTCTTTTTTTGGAAAGTATTAATATACAAAATGATAAAATTCCATACATTTTTAAGCTTGATAGGTCCAAAAAAAGAAGTATCTTTCAACAAAATGGTGAGGGACATAGGCACATGAAGGCCCCTCCATATTTAAATAATGGAATGTACATCCATGAATGATCATGCATAAAATATATGCATAGTTATAATTTTATCCACACTATGAATCAACATTAACATTGTAATTAGAATGAGATTTGGTAAAATTCATACATTGATGATGGTGAGTGATAGAAGGGGCTTTGATCAAGCTGAGTTTGTTCCCACATGAGAGAAATCAAGCAGTACGTTATTGACAGCTAAACATGGCCCACATGGGAAGTTGCTATATAGGTCGATGAATTAGAAGCTTTACCTTTTTCAAAGTTACTAGGTGGAAAATGAGAGATTTTCTCTCTTAGGAATTTTATATTATTTTTAAGTGTAATTGATAGCTTTTCTTAGAAAGTAATGATAAGGAATATCGAGTATTGAGTTTCGATAAATAAAAAAAAATGTTGTCTATCAGGTCGGATAAGACTGGACTAGGATTCTTTTGGTTTCTTTTTTTATTTTAGAGATAAAGATTTGTTCAGATTTTGTGAATGATTAGGAGGGAAATTTTGGAATAGAAGTTGGCATGATTGTTGTATTTCTTTTTTACCCCTTTAACCTTTTTGTGAAATTGACCCAAGTCTTTTCCTAGGCCCATGTTGTAGTAAACCTAGTGCAGGTACCAAATTGTATATTTTCGGCCATATATTCTTTTCTTTTTTTTTTTTTTTGGGTTGGGTAAAAAACTATGTGCAGGATTTCCTGAATTTACCCCTCTTCATTTGCTTCTTCCTTTTTACTTCCTAAAAGAATAGAATTTGAAAAGTCTTAAAAATTAATTTTGTCTTTTGCTTGCTCCTAAAGGATAAAAGATAATAACTAAATCCCTCTCCAAAATTTAAAGAAAGTTTTAGGGCACGTTTGGTAAAACTAAGAGGAATTCTTTAGAAGATTTCTTCATTCCCCTAAAACCATCCATTCCTCTTTGAGGTATTTTTTTTTATAGGAGGAATTACTACATCCTAGGTTTGAAAAACACTTAGAGCATGTTTGGATACCATCTTCGGAAAAGAATCCTCTTTGATTTTCCTTAATTGTAAAAAAATCTAGGTTTGGTTAACGAGAGGAAAACTTAGAGAAGATTGTCACAATCCTCTTAACCTATCAAAAATTCTCTATTCCATTGATTCATTCATCTTCACCTCCCCACATTGAATTTTGCAAATCCACAGAGGCAAATAAATAATTGAGAGTGAATCATATTTGTTTCACAAACCTTAGATATGGTGATTCCTCTTATAAAAAAATCATGAGAGAAGATAACATTGTTCCAATGGAATGAAAGAATCCTCTAGATATAGGATTCCTCCTGTTTATCAAACGTGCCCTTAGGATTTACTCTCAAGTGCTTCTTTGCTTTTGTGAATTTGTAAAATTCAATAGAAGGAGGTTGCAACTGGGGATCCGTGAAAAGGAGAATTTTTTGTGGGTTAGGAGGATTTCAAACAATCTTCTCTTCACCCCATTTGTGGGTTTTCTTTGCAATTGAGCAAAATGAGAAGCGGTTCCTCTTTGAGGATGTTATCCAAACATGCCCTTAAAGACCTAACTAAAATAAATCCTTGTTATCCTCCTCCTTTATCTCTAAATTAATGGAAGTCTTAGTAAGATATATTTATCCTCTAGACTTTTTGAGAAGTCTACAAGTAGTTGGATTTGAGCACCTAGGTAGTAGGTATACCTTGGATTCAAATAGGAGTTGGTCCTACTATATTTGAATAAATGTTTAAAATAATATGTGATCAATCTTTTGGTAAGATCAACTATTATTGGAGTAAATTTTGATTAAAAAATCCACTTAAAAAGAAGTTTATTCTAAGCATCATGGATGTTGCACATTGACTCTCTTTTTTTTCATGACATACGTGGTGTACTCTAACTATTCATGTCTCCTAGTGTTGGTTCTTACTAACTATTCTAAGCATCCTAGTGTTGATTAAGCATGAGTGGATTGGTTTACATATGATCAATATGATATAAATCGCATTTTGATCAAAGACTGACACAACTCTCAATCCTAAAGCAAGGAGTAAATGATTACTTTGATTGATTTGGATTCATTACAACAAGCCTTATTTTTTTAATGTTTTATTTTGTATATTAATTCTCCTCGAAGGTTTGAGAAATTAAGTTTTTAAAACTAATGAAATATTTTCAAACTGAGGAAAATTCTCTAAATGTTAGAAAAGAACTCCATAAAATAAATAAATTTATTTTAAAATTTTAAGTAAAAAATTATCAGATATAAAAAACTGTTATTGTTCCCCAATAAATAAAATAAAAAAAAAAAGAAGAAGTTCTGGCTTTGCGGCTGCTAGTTGACTATCGCTTGCCCCTCTCAAAGAAAATGTCTTCTCTACCACTATGTGGGATGAGCTAAATTCCATCTTATTGCATGTTGTGTGCATGTAGAAGCGGATTAAACTTTTGATCGACAATCAATCATAGACACATGATTAGGAGTTTTGCATGCATCTGTTGATAAAATGGAATCCTTTTCTTTTCCACTCTAGGGTATTTCTTTAGTAGAAATTCTAAAACTCATGTTGGAGCCTTTTGTTTTTTATTTGTTGGTGGGGTACGCCCCATTGGAGGCTAGTTCCTCTTCTTTGGGGTAAGATCCTTTTCCTCTATCTCTTCTTTGAGGAGTGAAAGACTTCACTTAGTCTTCCAAAAAAAAAAAAAGGGTTCACTAAAAGCTATCCTCAGGGATAGAATTCTTAAATCCTCTACTCTAGTGGAGCATCCAAAAATACTGAGGTTGGAATGTTAAGAATTCCAAAGGTTATTCTTAACTTCTGAGGTAGTTGAACTGAAAATTCTAAGAAAAATAACTTTGCATTCAGAAATTCCGAGGGGCAATCATTGCATCATTTTCTCTAGGAGATTTATAGAGTTTATCATGTTGGTAAAAGGACATGTCATGGGAATCACTGGTCAAGATTCCTACTTCTAAGGATTTTAATTGCCAAGCTAAAGGTCGTATCTGTTAATTTTTATTTTTGCGAATCTGTACACTCTCCTCTCCAACTCCTCCTCACTGCATTAAATAAAACTTGTGAATTTTATGATTTAGAAAATATATGCCCCAAATATAAGTTTGTTCACAACTGTTCCCAACTACTGGTTTCAAACATACCCCACATTTAGCCTTCTTGGATTACTACTTACATAAAAACACTGCCTAACTTCTGAGTAGAAGTTAAATTATTTGACCCTCTATTTGATCAATCGGTGAATTGGGTAGACCAAACAGGTCTTTAATGTTTGCTCCCAATGGCTATGAAATTTTAAATGGCCCCTGCTTGTAGCCGAAGGTGAATCTTCAATGGGGCTGCATAAAAAGCCGACAGCACACTTGCTATCGGATATGATCCTCTCGGATTTTAAGTGCATGCATTCCTCTCTTGTGACTGTACTGCGCTCCTGTACCGTAAATGAATTCATTAACACAATAACACATCACTATGAAGGAGTCATTTACTACTATTTATTATTGAGTTGGTAGCTGTCCTGGAGCTCTACCTTAATTTATGTCTTCTCCCCAACAAACCTACCCATATGGCATTGCCTTCTTCATAATAAGGAAGGTGTTTTCATTTTTATCCATCTACTGTAAAAGCTGAATATGTCAATGACATATGTTATCTGAATATTTGAAGTCCCTGATCCAAAAAAAAAAAAAAAGGGATATAGAGATAGTTGTTGGATTTGGGAGACTTGATTTAGATTCGGATCCATGCTTATAGGATTCGAAAGTTGTCGAATTTGAATCAAAAGCTTATTATAAGCATTATGAAATGCATGATTATTTGGAAAACCTCATAGTATGTGTTTTAGATATATTTTAGGCCCATTGATTCAACTATATTCATTTGTCAATGCTATCTATATGATCTGAAATTGAAAATAGACATATTCAGATTCCTGGTCAGTGTTAGAAATGGATTCACCACATGGGATTTGTGTCAAATATGGATAGAAAGACTGCTCCATCTCATATAAACCAGATTTGGATATGATGACACCCTGGTTCTATCAAGATGTCAATGTCCTCTCAATATCCAGGTACTTCAGGATCCAGCCCAAAATATTTGTTATGTACACTGTTTTCCAATACCTTATTCAAAATATGGTTTATGTGAGTGTCAAATCCAATGAAGACATTTTTACTCAAAGAAGAATAGATTTGAGGAATTGCAATTTATTTAAGAATTTGACTCAAGAAGATCATAAGGAAGAAACAAAATTTATATACCATGGTCAAGATAAGACTTTGATACCGATGATGATGATATATATATTTATTTATTTGAATACAATTCATTCTAATATTATTGTTATGATAATGATTTTTTAAAGTGGCAGCATCACAACTATAAATATAACATTGTGGTTTGGAAGCTATCTACTGTATATTAGGCTTGTTGGAAGTGGGCCCAGGTCGATTGAAATTGGCTTTATCTGCTTACCAAGTCATCAACAGCGGCCACGTGGGTGGCTTGGATCAATTTTCCAGTTTCCAGTCTTCGCTTTTTGAATCTGTGCATGCCAGGAAAATCTATTTCAGACAAAAGGAGCACACGTGCGAAACACAACCCAGCCGGACATAATGCAACCACTTCTGTCCTCCTCTTTCCACCACTGTGGCCACACATTCCCACCTTATGGTGATCCAGCAGTGCATTAGTGCATACACTAACATTTTCTTTCAACTTATAAGAAAAATGAACTGCATTTATTCTATGGTTAAACCATATTGATCACATCTCATTTGACATATATAGATTGGATTTGCCTGTGTGCGATCCCATACTCTCATGTAACTCATCCATTGAATTGTGATTTTCTCGAGGCTTGACATTGTAAATTTGTCAGTGGGGCCACTTATGTGAGATCCAAGTTACTAAAATTCATTGTCACATGCATGGTGGATTGAAATTGAGTCATTTTTCACTTTAATTGTTCACTTTCAAATTGATAGTGTGCGAAAACATGTGATAGCGGAATTTCACTTTAATTGTCATTGGGCCAGGCCATCGTATGTTGATATAAAACGGAGAGTCCAACACAAATAGGAGATAATTTTGGTAAAATGCTAAAAATATTTAATTTTCAACTTATGAATATTGAAAGCTAAATCAATGATGAAAATTATGAGTATAAAGAACCTTTTTATTTTTCTGTAATTGAATACATAATAATGGCAAAAACTCCTATTTCTAAAATGTGATTAAAATCAAAGAAGCAATATAAATTAAAAAAAAACCGTCAAATTATCTCCCCTCCAATGGAGGGAAATGAGAAATAAATACCCATCATCACTCTAGTAATTAAAATCTTAAGAAAATAAGGTTGCATCTATATCTTCTCTCTTCAATAATTTGTATTGGAGCCCATTTTACAATGAATAAAAATATTGAGATATACATTTAATTACAAGCAATCAAGCTAATGGCATTTATGACCCCCCCCCCCCCCCCCCCCCCCCCCCCCCCTCTTTTTTTTTTTGTGTGTGTGCAAAAGTTATGGTACAATTAATGTTGCATAAAATGGCTTATATTTTTCAGCTGGGCAATGGAGACAGTTGATACAATTGGGCTCAAATGCAAATATCTTTCACATTGCAAAAACAAATACCACCTACAGGTGTTGCTCCTGTACAGATTTGCTTGTCCGTATGAACTACGGTAATTGGAGATGGGATGAGAACAAAACCCACTGTTTCCTGTGGCTTAGGATTCTAAGCTTTTATCTTGTTCTTGCCACTCAGTCCCCTGTAAATGTCTACAATAATCTAGTGTTTCCTGCGGCTAGGATTATAGACTTTTCTCCTGTCTCTCAGTCCCCTGTAAACGTCTACATATAACGACCTTCTTACAATAATATTTCCAGAAAGCAACTCTATTTTTGGTATTTTACAAACAACCATTTATAGTCCAATAATAATATTGTCAACCACATTGGTTGCAATGGTAGACCCAAGAAGATTTTCTTGAGGGAGCCATTTTGCAATTTTTTGAGAGGACTATATGTTAGAATATGACTTTCAATAAAATTTTGGAGGACCCATGGCCCCTTGTATCCTCAGTTTTGCTCTGTTTCATCGATTGCATTAATTAATCAAAGATTTTCTCTAAAGATAAAAATATTTTTTTCTGTGGAAGAAAGTTTTCCCTAAAAGCTGTCCATGTAATATTTGATATAGTCAACTCAAAATGCTTATCGAGACACCTGACATGAAAATGCCTGATCATGAAAAAGTTAGCAAAAATTTGCTACATTAGATTATTAGATTATGAAGGTCTTTGATTTAATGAGCCTTAAAATTTGAATGATATTTTAGTTACACGTTTTTATATGCGATTCGATTCAACAGTGAGCAAAGGTCATGCCAGCTATAAATGAAGCATAGGGCAGGACTGATCAAGATGGCTCATATGCACATCATAGAACTACACTACATATGAAAAATCTTAATCTCTCAACCCTCTAATATATCACTTTTTAATCTCAAAATTAGATGAATCCAAAATAAGCTGCCGAAGATGAATGCTCATCCTTTTTTAATTCATTTTGTTCCTAAAGTCCAATGAAAATTGTCAAAAGACCCCTTCCCAAGCCTTTTGACTACAAGTCAAAATAATTTGATCCATATTGTCAAAGTTCCACGGCCAGTTCAATGTAAAAATAAAGAAAACAGAGGTGTTCATTTGCAAACATAAAAAAGGGCCCAATGACTATAAAAACTTCCCATGCCTTTTTACTAGGGTTTTACATTCAAGAGAGAGAGAGAGAGAGAGAGAGGCATTTCCTCAAACAGATAAAACACTGAAAAGGAATAAAAAATCAAAGCCCAACCAAAGCAGTGCAGTAGAAGGAAACCAAGAGAGAGAGAGAGAGAGAGAGAGCTAAAACAGAGAAAAAGTAGAGGACCAGAAAACTCAGATCCATTTTCACACTCAAAGAAGGCCATTGCCATTGCAGCGAAATGCATGACATTAGCCCTTGAAAAACACTAATTTGCACTGAAATGGGAGTCTCACACTCCAAAACCAAACCCCAAAGACGAAATCCCTACGCCCCAGGAGAAGAAATCACCACCCCAAAACACCCTACAACACCATCCAATCCACTCCAAGGAGACCCCCACAATCACAAGCCGAAGAAAGATGACAGAGAGATCGGAAAGCGGTCGCCTTTCTTCCCCTTTTACAGCCCTAGCCCCGCCCGATTCTTCTCCAAGAAATCTCCGGCGCCGAATGCCAGCACTAATTCGACCCCTAGAAGGTTCTTCCGGCGGCCCTTCCCGCCGCCGTCTCCAGCCAAGCACATCCGGGCGGTGCTGGCAATGCGGCATGGGTCGGTGAAGCCGAATGGGTCGGCGATGGTGGAGGGGAATGAGGCGGAGGGAGGTGGCGCTGGGCTTGATAAGACCTTTGGGTTCTCCAAGCATTTTGCAAGCAAGTATGAGCTTGGTGGGGAGGTGGGGCGGGGGCATTTTGGGTATACTTGCTCAGCGAGGTTCAAGAAGGGGGAGCTGAAAGGGCAGCAGGTTGCTGTGAAGGTCATTCCCAAAGACAAGGTGAGAAATTTACACTTCATGGATTGGAGATTTTGTGTTGGGTTTGTTGTAAAGCAGTGGGGTTTGGTGGATTATGGGTCTGTTTGGATGTGCCCAAAATTTGAAGTACATGAATGTCTTGCTGGTCTGGTTTTTTGTTTTTTGTTTTTTGTTTTTTTTTTGTGTTATTTTTTTTCCTTTTCATTCTTTGGTGAAATGTGTTGGCATTGAAAGAGGAAATTGACTTCACTGATTTGGATTCTTTTCTTTTTTCACTGCATTCTTGTTGCTGGAATTGAGATTTGGGTGGTGAAATGGATAAAGACAGCATTTCTACTCATGCATTTCCTGATTTTGTTGTTGCCCAAAATGTTAATGCCAAAATATCTATATTGGTTGTGATGTGGTAGTTTGTGGCCACTAGGCAGCTGGTTTTTATTTTTTACTTTTATTTTTTTTTCTGGGATGATTTTGATTTCATGATGTGTATAAATGGATCTGTGTAGATGCATATTTCTAATAGGATTCTACTTCCTCTGTTTGTATTTCATGTGGACATTTTTCTTAAAAAATTTTTAGTGACGATTTTTGATTTTGGAATTTTTTTTCTTGTATGTGTACAATGTTTTACAATATTAACAGACATCCATTATTGATAAAAAAAAAATGCAGTGAATTAGAGAACAAAGTGCCCCCCCGCCCCCCCCCCCCCCCCCCCCCCCTCATGCTACTGCCTTTTATTAATTTCTGACATTTTCTTTTGGCATTGCTTTGTCTGCAAACAATTTGAGAGAGAGCTTATGGTTACTGGTTTACATTAAAAGTTTCAGCAGTTGATACACTATTGTTGCATTCAGGAAATGAGAAGATGTTGTGCGCAAATTGTTTCTGTTACTTTAACTTAGATGTTGGGTTATGTGTCTGCTCGTTGTAATCCTGTTTATCAATTGTATGCTGTCCCTTTTCTTTTGGCAGATGACAACAGCCATTGCCATTGAGGATGTCAGGAGGGAGGTGAAAATTTTGAGAGCTCTGTCAGGACACAACAATCTTGTGCAGTTTTATGATGCATATGAAGACCACGACAATGTGTATATAGTAATGGAGTAAGCTTGAACCCAGAACTGCTATTGAATTTTGATATATAAACATGAAGTTGGATGGTCAAGGATTTGATGATAAGAAGAAAAAGAAGTGTTTTTTCTTCTTCCCCTTTTGTTTCTGTTATAATTATTATATTTTGGAATGGTTGTTTGTCCCTTTTTCCTTGGTTTAGAAACGCCTGCTGCTAAACTGTAGACATATTAGGTTTCAGAAGTTAAACAGTTGAATGTTACTGAAGTTGTCCTTCTGATATTGGAGTGATCAAAGTACTGGTTGTCTAGTTGATGTTCCTTCTCTTGGATTTCATATACATGGATGCCCTTTCTGAGTACCTGATAGCTTTGTTATATACAAGAATGAAATGATGATGATTTTGACAATTTTCATTCACTAATAATGCCATGGTTTGAAATATTGGTTTTTGGTGACTGCAGAAAAATATTTCATAGATGGAGAGCTCTGGAATGTTTGTTATTATATGTTTTCGGAGTACATATGCCTACGTGTTGAACCTAATAATATGTGGTTAGTGATGCCAGGTCCTGATCTATTGAATTCAATGTTTCAATCTCTCGGCTAATGCTAGCTAAGTAAGGTGTTTTCTTTTTACATATATAAGATGTGTTTTTTTTAATGTATAATTTTTATTTTATTTTTTATAGTATTTCAAAACTTATTCAACTAAACTAGCATGTTACATACTTAGATGCTTATACTTTCTCATCAAAGGATCATACTTTACAGTGTATTTTGTTTTTTTGAATGATTGTGTAGATTATATTTTAATCATGTTGGTAAAATATGATTGCTCCGGTTCATGTATTTTGAAATGATCCGCATACTTCATGGTAGTTTGAGAGTTTGTACTGAATGAATGCTTGGATTACGTGGAGGACCTGAACTGCGATGTTTGATTGCATTGCTTAATGCTGTAGAACTCGATGTCTCATTTTCACATGTTTCAGGTTATGTGAAGGTGGGGAGCTTTTGGATAGGATACTCTCCAGGTGATTTTGGTTACTGTCATATAGATATTGCAAAGTGTGATGATATATAAAGACTACTTGCTGATGTTTGGTCCTTCTTTGTGAAGGGGAGGAAAATATTCGGAAGAGGACGCAAAGGCTGTTATGGTGCAGATCTTAAATGTTGTTTCGTTTTGCCACCTCCAAGGCGTGGTTCATCGAGATCTCAAACCGGAGGTAATGCATCTTTTTGAGACATGGGGCTTAGTGGCTTACATCCTTTCTGTGGTATCTTCTGAATATCAAATCAATGCAACATTATTAAAGATTCCTTTTGGTTACCTGAATGTGGAGTTATGTAACCCATTGTCCTTCGTTAATTGGCTGAAGAAAGTCCATTGAAATGTCAGCTCCTGAATGTATTATATTTATACATTACTAATGATTCCTTTTGGTTGCTTGAGTGTTAGAGTTATGTAGCCCATTGTCCTTTGTTAATTGGCTGAGGAAAGTCCATTGAGATGTCAGCTTCTGAATGTATTATAGTTATACCTTTTTCACTCACTAGAGTTTAGCCGGTCCTTTTTTACTAGTTTCCTTCCATGTTCTAGTGTAAATTAATTAGTTGGTCTCATTCTATTTTCTCTCTAAGCAAAGAGCCACCACCAAAAAAAAAAAAAACAATAGAAATAAAAAATAAAAAAAGAAAACTAGGCAGGCGAGAAAAAAAATCGCAACAAATAATTAGTTGGTCACTTCACCTTTGTTCAAAACAGAATAATCTTGTCTATAATTGTGTCAGTTAATTTGATATTATATAAGCACATATATTTGGTTTACCTCAGGTAGATACATTTGGTTGACCCTAGGTAGATGGGATGAGGCTAAGATGGTAATGATGACATACTAATTTTGTGGTTTTATCATGTGTTCTCTCTCTCTCTCTCTCTCATATGAACTTTGATCTTTGTTGCATTAGAATTTCCTTTATACTTCCAAGGATGAAAACTCCCAGCTGAAGGCCATTGACTTTGGATTATCAGATTTTGTCAGGCCAGGTGGGTTCTTATCAACGAGGTTAATTTGAATGTGAGAACTGTCAGCTATTTAAATTCGCAAATTTATCTCTGGTTGCTAATTTTTCAATTGTTTTACAGATGAAAGGCTTAATGACATTGTAGGAAGTGCTTATTATGTAGCGCCTGAAGTTCTACATAGATCTTATAGTTCAGAAGCTGATGTGTGGAGTGTCGGCGTGATTTCATATATTCTTTTATGTGGGAGTCGCCCATTTTGGGCCCGAACTGAATCCGGTATCTTTCGGTCTGTTCTAAAGGCTGATCCCAGTTTTGATGAACCACCTTGGCCTTCACTTTCTGCTGAGGCAAGAGATTTTGTTAGACGCTTACTTATTAAAGATTCACGTAAAAGAATGACTGCGGCTCAGGCTCTAAGTGCGTGCCTCACGGCTAGTTTATTTATTTATATTTTTTTTCCAATTTTCTTTTTCCCTTCCTAGATGTACTAAAAATTTTGTGCCTGCAGGCCATCCTTGGATTAGAAATTATCATGACATAAAAGTTCCCTTGGATATTCTAATATTCAAGCTCATGAAGGCCTATATGCGTTCATCATCTCTGCGTAAGGCTGCATTGAGGGTGTGTATCTGATGGTTGCCTGATACTGGTTTTCTCATTTTGTTTATGTTCATATTCATATCATGCCCTTTTCAATGAATTGTTTATATCATGCCCCTCAAAGCTCTGCGTAAGGCTGCATTGAGGGTGTGTATCTGATGGTTGGCCGATAATGGTATTCTCATTATGTTTTTGTTCATATTCATATCAGGCCTTTTTCAATGAACTGTTTATATCATACCCCTCAAGGCTTAAAGAGGACATTTAGGGCCCAAAATGCTTGGATGATGTTGCCAATGTTGAGCAATGAAGAGATTCTAGGTGGCAGGATTAAATATTCAGTCGAATGATTGGTGAAGATGAATAAACCCTGTTGATCAAATTGTGTTTAATTGGAAGGAAATAGCCTTTTCTTGATCATGATGCTAGTTTTGGTTTCCAGACTTTTCTCTTTGCCTTTTGGATGCCTGTTTCATGGTGGTTTTAGGCTTCTATTTCCCAGTTTTGGTTGATGTCTGTGTTTGTTTGTTCTTGTCTGTATATGTCTTTTGTACTGATTTGTTTTTAATGAAAGTAATCATAAAAAAAAAAAAAGAGAAAAGATGTTCCCAGTGTTGAGTTAAGCCTTGGTGTAATCTTATAAGTAACCTTAGGATATCTGTATATTAGGATATTCATCTCTGTCAAGATATGCACAATTCAATGTGAACATGTATTGATACCTTCCCCTTTTCTTTCTAAAAAAAAGTACTAGATATATAGTATTCTTGACCATCATATCGGCCCATTTACCAATCTCAGCCGTGTTTTTTTTTAATTTTTAATTTATTTATTTTTGAATGACAATTTACCATTCTGTCATCTATCTATTAGTTCTAATTATCTAATGAGTAGATATTATGTTAAAATGATGATGAAAGAAATGTTTGAGCTAGCTTGAAACTCAATGTGGTGTTGAAAATGGGCTCCTACACAGCTCCATGCCCTATCTCTTAGTATATTATGGCTTGTGGTTTGTTATTTTAATATTACTATTAGGCATTAAGGTATAAATAATTACTGTAGACTTTAAAAAAACTGTTAAACTATTGAATTTAGTTTGAAATCTAACTAAACCATTGAGATGTCCATTACTTCATTGTTTACTGTAAAGCTTTTACACTACTTTTGTTGTGATGTTTTTGCTTATTATTTTCATTTAAGTTAAATGTTTATTTTAATACGATTCCCAATTTATAATCCTATTAAAAAAGAAAAGAAAAGAAAAGAAAAGAAAAGGCCCTTTAAAAACAAACCAAACCTAAAAAATTGGTACCCGATCCAACCTGACTGCACTTGCGTGCTAATTTACAGTTTGGGGCAGATGGTCAGGTTTGTTCGGGATCATTCTGGTTGAGATTGGGCTCGGGCCTGCTCGGACTTGAGTGGACTATTACTTGACTGACTTGCACCTTTACCACATGCTAGTATTGGACTCAGATACATGTATCCATACTTATGTAACTTGGACTATTTTATCCTCTTTTCAAATTTTGTTTTGTTTCCTTGTTACTCAGTGAGCGTTCATTTTTCTTATTGCTTTCATCCTCGTTTTTATGGACATGACCGGATATGATAATTAGAAAGGGATGTGTTTTACTTGGTTCTTTCATCAAGTGTTTATCAGATATAGATTAAACTTTATTTCATTTGTACCTGTCATAGGCTTTGTCAAAGACCCTGGCTGTAGATGAGCTGTTTTACCTTAAAGAGCAATTTGCACTATTGGAGCCAAATAAGCATGGTTTCATCTCTCTAGAAAACATCAAGATGGTAAGCCTCAGTTTTTTTCTTTTCTTCTTATTAAAGCAATTTAGATTTGACTACTTGATGGCTGCTGATGTTAGTAAAGATATGTTCAAGCTACTGATGATTTTAACTGTTCTCTATTAGGCATTGATGAAAAATGCGACCGACGCAATGAAGGATTCCTGCATTCATGATTTTCTTTCCTCGGTATCACTTTTCTCTCTTTAGATTAGCTGTAGTTATTCCTCAATTCCCTATTAAGGATTCCTGCATTATGCAATTGTGCGTGATAAGCAAAGCTAAACTTATTTCTCTATCATGACAGCTGGGTGGTCTTCAATATAGAAAAATGGATTATGAAGAATTCTGTGCAGCCACACTAAGTGTGCATCAGCTTGAAGCATTGGATAGGTGGGAGCAGCATGCTCGTAGTGCCTATGAGTTCTTTGAGAAGGATGGGAATAGGGCTATTGTCATTGATGAACTTGCGTCGGTATGTTGGTTTTTTCTTCCTTATTAGATGAAGTGAATTGGCTTTGCTTACTCTCATGTATGGAATCTTTGTGTGTGTGCTTGAGAAGGAAAGCTGGAGCTCAAGCCCGACTGATGCAGGCCCTCGGGTTAGGGCTTGCGTAGGGGTGTTGAAGCACATGTCCAAAGACACTTCGAATTGTCAAGAAAACTTCGGTACACAAGGATGTACCTCTCGGGATAAAACTCAATTCTATTAATCAATCAAGTCTGAGAATCTCTTCTCTACAATTCGAATCATAAAAAAGACTTCAACCCACAAGGACGCACCTCTCAGGATAAAACTCAATTTTATTAATCAATCAAGTCTGAGAATTTCTTCTCTACAATGCCATTTATATATAGTAAAAACAAACTTAATGCCTAAGAAAACCTAATCTAATAATAAAAACTAAATAAACTAGGAACAAAGAAGTTAATGATATAAAATAAATTCCTAAAACTAAGAGGGCCCTACACATTTGGCCATTGAGTGCTATATCACCAACACATACTCCTTGTATAGAAATCTTGAGTTACATTCTGTTGCTCTAGTTTATCTTTGCAGGGCATATGGACTTGTTTCTTTAAGAGCCCTAATTTGGTTGAGGACCAGTGTCATGTTCTCAAAACTAGGCCGGATCTCAACTCAGTCTTAGGGGTGTGAGAATTGGGGCCAATTTAAAATATTCTTGAATATACAATACAGGTCCCAGTTCCGGGGGGATCGAAGTCCTTCATGAGGTTATGCTTATTGATCAAGCAACTGTAGTCACACGCGGAATTAAAAATCCATATACTGTGTAGTTGGACATCATATTCAAAATATATATACCAATCACAATAATAATTTAATAAATGGTTAAGTACCTTGAAGCATAATAATTAAAATTATAATTTTGAAATGACTATACTAATGGCCTCTAAATATGATCTTATTACAAAGTCTAATGTTCTAATCTAATCATCACCACTAGGACATCTTAGATGATGTCATCGGCGCTTTACCCAACAACTCTATCATTTGGCGGAATCTCCTACGTCTTTTGACCTTCTGGTTCGGCACTGACATCGGGACCTAGACATCAAAAGTAATGGGTTAGATTGATGTAATCTGGCAAGAGGGAAACTACAAGTAACAATGTTAGACTATTGAGATAAATCACATTTTATAACTTAAACCAATATATTGAATGCCAAACAAATGTGATGAATGCACAAACATTGGTATTCCCGCCAGATACAATATATACGAATACGGGTATTCCCGCCAGATATAACAAACATCACAGCTGTATACTATTATCACGCAATATACATTGGCCCGATGGCGTACAACGACCTCCAACTGTAGTCAGTCAGATATTTATGTATATATGAATACATAATATATATAGATGCTCAATGAAGGTATGCCATGAAATTCTCAACTCACAACACCCATGCCATTAATATTTTAAAGTGATAAGGTTGCATAATTTACAAATATATTATGGTCATGTGGTATTTTCCTTTTTTTCTTAAGGTAAGCACTACACCACCTAATAGTCATAGTTAAGTATACACATTGAATCAAATCTTTCTTCAAAATCACAATGTGAGCCCACGATGTTATTGATCCACTTTCAGTGTTTTTCATGAGATGCATCCTGGAAATTACATTCCTATCCCGAGTCCAGTTTAACCATCATGTGTACCTTAGCTAACTTCTATTAAGGATTGAATCCATCTTATATTCAATCCCATATCCTATACCAATTTATTTGTTAATTAACTATTGGGCATGATCTAAGGTTGGATGATCCTACCCCTTTAGAGGTCACTTGCTTGGGGCTACTTTCCTGTAACGCAGTCGGTGTAACTGAGGCCCTTAATTACAGTAATTACTCTAACCTATCATACTACCAATTAAGTTTAAAGTTACTATGCACTCACGGCTTAGCCATAGTTAATTTACGGTTAGGCCGCAGTTGACTTACGGCTTAGCTAGTTGTTCTTACGGTGTAGCCATAAGAGCATTTACGGTTAGCCGTAAGGCTTGCCGTAGCACAATGACCCCCCAAAATGGCTCACTGAAATGTGAGCCATAGCCTAGCCGTAGATTAGCCTATCGCTTAGTTGTAGGTGCGCATAGTTTTGCTTCTTTTGGGCATTTCATTAAAATCCAATCCATATACATCTCAATACAAATTTGCAAATTTCCCAACACATCTAACTCTCGATAATCATTCCTAATCAATATTAATCAAGGAAAAATAGATATTATGACATTAGTTGCAATTATCTACTTGCCTTGAATCTCGGTATTAAAAGCCCATATCCAAAATGGCTAGATCCAATCACGCATAGACCCTATCCGGATTTGATTCCCTGATAAAAAATTCTACAGATCCAAGGAAATGCTTAGATCTCCTTAAGCTATCAAGCATGCCCTAACAAATTGAAAGCAACTATATGAAAGTCTAAGAGGTTGATACTTATCGGGGTTGCAGACGATATCAAACCATACAAGGGAGGGGAAGAAGAAGAAGAAGAGATGGCTATGTTCTTATCCTCTTGATCTAGGGAAGCCTGTCTGCTGCATCTCTGGTTGCAGGGAAGAGGAATGGAAGAAAAAGGGTCTACAAAGAGAAAGCGATCGGTGGATTTAGGGTTAACGTAAGGGTTTATTTAAATTACAAAAAAGGGCTCCCTGCTCTTTGGTGAGTTTTGCAAAATTTGAAAAAAGGGCTTTTGGCTCACAAAGGTCTAATGACTTGGGCCCAAGGCCTAAGAAGGTTTGACCAGGTCATCTTCAATGGGCCTTACACAAAATGCCATGCATGTAATGGTCCAAACCTTTAAAATAGCTTATCAAACATCCATCTAACTCTCTCAACTCGACTCCAATCCGACAAACCGACCCAACTCATAATTAAAAGACCTGGGGCATGACAACTAGTGCATGTTGGCTTATAAATAAGAATGTAAAGGTGGATAAATAAGAATGTAAAGGTGGATGGATGCCTTCTGATTTTAGAGTAGGCTGATGATTTTATTTTCTAGATTAAAAGAAAATTTTAACATGTAACTTTTAGACTCTCCACAAGCATTGGCAAAAACTCGAACTTCTTCCTTTTACAGGAGTTGAATCTTGCTGTGCTGATCCAGTAGTTGCTTTTTTCTGGTATTTGGGGTGTTTCAGGAACTAGGACTTGGTCCGTCTGTGCCTCTTCATGCGGTTCTTCATGATTGGATCAGGCATACTGATGGCAAGCTTAGCTTTCTCGGATTTGTTAAATTGTTGCATGGTGTATCTAGCAGGAGCGTTCCAAAGCCTCATTAGCAACTGCAGCATGTTCAGGGGCTTCCTGAATAGTCCATTCTTTCGCAGCAGATTTCACTACTAATTCTTCGCTACAATCAACTCCTGGCGAGGGCCATAGACAATTTCAAGTTGCTCTTCCACACTATTCTCAGTGTGTTCTGCAATCACATGTATCCCAGGCAATCTATTTGGCATTTTTGGATGTGAAATGGGAGCGCGCTGATCGGTATTGTTGCATGAGGAGTGGGCAGATTCAGTTCCTTACATTTGTAGTCATTATGCTTTCTTATTGCTGCAACTGTGAAATCCATTGTTGTTGCTTGCTGTAAAATAAGTGTATCATCATGTTTGGGGTGACCTATATATTTTATCAATTTGTACCTTCAGCGAGCTTAACCCGTTCACATATTTCTTGACAATCCCACACATCATTTAGTGGACTGGGATCGATCTGGCTACCATCTTATGATTGTAATTAAAAGATCTCAAGCGACAAGCATGGAGGGATTTACTCAAGACGCTGTTCGTTTCTTTGGTATGTATGATATGGGTGTTGGAGGAAATATTGTGGCATCTTCTTTATCATGTAGAATTCTAGGAAAGCCAATGCTGAAATTTTAGTAGTAGCTCTGGAATGAAAATCCGTTAGAATTTGTACGCTCCTCTTTAGTTTTTGATCTCACAGACGGGTCCTATCTTTATGCATTCTCATTGTTCTTTTAGTATCTGATTGTTTCATGTTATTGAATGTATGTGAATTGTACTAAACATGTTTGAAATGTGTATTTTGAAAAAATGACCATCAAAATACGTCTCTTTAATGGAAAATGATTCAAGGGAAGTTGGAAAGTGAATATTAAGCCACCAACCTAGCAAATTCAAATCGTAGGAAAGCGAGGGTCGCATCTAATGGCTTGCTTATATCCTTAGCCCTTTGCCTCTAATAATCTTTCGGCAAAACTCAATTCCTATGTACTCTATGTCTGATAATTGATTCCTTTAACAAAAATGTGCCACAAATATATGTAAGGAAAACAAAAAAGAAGAAAGAAGCCATTTGTAATCATACGGGAAAAGAATAGCATGCCTCAACTCGTACAATGCATATCTTTTCCTCTCTTTTACACCCTGACTCATGATGCATTGACCATTTGCAACGACTGCCTACTTGTCAATTGGCATCAGTGGTTGGGGATTTGTTTTGTAGAGAAATTTCAGTCGCGAGCAGTAGGCAAGAAGTGGGAGTGAACTGAATGCCAATAGGGAAATGATATCTGATACTACGACAATCAGTGTTGTGCATCTTACCCCATGTAGGCCATTTGATCTAGGGTTG
The DNA here is from genome assembly GCA_037013555.1 of Sextonia rubra. Classification (NCBI taxonomy): domain Eukaryota; kingdom Viridiplantae; phylum Streptophyta; class Magnoliopsida; order Laurales; family Lauraceae; genus Sextonia; species Sextonia rubra. Next base: position 57,252,896 of record JASUAD010000006.1, on the reverse strand, counting down.
CCAATGACCTGCTGCCCCTGCTGTACCCAATCTGACCCGTGATGTGCTTTTGATCTTTGATAACAGATCCACCCCATTACAGCTATAATTTGGTTACGATCTTATACGTCTTTAATTTATGAAAATGTCCACTGCGAAGGCTCAGGGCGAGTCACCACCCTCTACCTTCATCCCTCACTTGATCAGACAAACCTCTTCCCCAAAAGAAGTAAAAAAGTTTTAACAGGAGATATTAAAATGTGTACTGTGAGGCTGGCATCTCAAACAAACCTGGTAGACCAACCACTTGATCCAACGTAAACCTTGTTAGTTCAGACGGTCCTGTGGAGTGATAGATATATTTAATCCAGATCCATCCATAAATGTCATTTAAATTTGAATTGATATTTGGGAGGGTACACAGCTTTTCCCCAGTGGCTCTACGTTTACAATAAAGGGGCCCTACACTGCAGATCTTGCTCACCTGAATGACAAATAGCTTAACAGAAGATGCTCTTTTTCTTAGTTGTCTTATGAGTAATAATGACATTTCAATTGTCAACATCTTAACAGGTGGGTTTAATATACTAACTCCCATTTTTAAACTTATTCATCCTTGGCAGTAAGCCACTGCAGAATATTTGCTGTTTCTTATCATTTATCTGCTCTAAGTCTCTTAATCAAATGCTCCTCCAACTTATAGAAATCAAGTTCTAACCATCATTTCTACCATAAAAAATTATTTCAAGCTAACGACTCAAGAGTTCTCATATTTAATTCACTGAAAGGTGCTGCAGCATGTGAGACAATGAAATCTCTAGGGCGCCTTTGGATCTTTGTTAACTGAATGAGGACAACATGGTTTAAAATAAGCGCTCACCATTTAGAAAAGCAAAGTCATAACTGTATTTGAGTTGTTTTCTTCTGTCAATCATCAATTGCAAGTAAACAGATTAACATATTATTCCTTGGGTGAGTGTGTTGTAGTTGAGGTTGGAGTTGGTGTACCTCTCTTTTTTGACATCTTCTATCTCTGCACTTAGTTTTCCTTCGTCCTTAATGAATTTTATTACCACTTCAATATATATATATATATTTATGATTAAATTTACAGGTAACTGAGTGCAGGAAGATCATCAAGTTTTGAGATCCAAACAAAGTAAAAAAAAAAAAAAAAATAGTAACATCTCCATGTAAGGTCAATGGGCTGCTCGTTCATGTGGGAATTAGTTTCTAACATCAATTCTTTGTTTTATTTTTGGCTTTTAATTATTTTTTAAAGATCCCTGTGATTCCCAACTTCTGCTGAGTAATCAATTGCGACCACAACTCTGCATGATGTTAATGGCCAACATGAATTTGATTGAGCCCATCAGAACCTTTGTTTTAGTGGGTTATTGACAGGAGCCTCGTCTATATCATCTGATCTCATCAGTTGTAAAATGATTAATTGAATAAAAAGATTGATGAAATCTTATTGCTTGATCATGGATTAGATTAGATTAAAAAGAATCAAATCTAATAATATATACATTCAAGTATGCACGTGTGTGTGCGTGAGAGAGAGAGAGAGAGAGATAACAAATTAGATGGAAGAATATCTTTGCATTATTATATATTCGCATTATTTTGATGGGCATTTTCCAAAATTCATGTTCTTCACACTTGATTTTTGTACAGGGAAACTTGACATAAAAGACACTCATGGAATAATCATCTTCATGGCCTTTCTGCCTTGGGATTGAGGTGGACCAACATAATTTGAGGACTCCAAAAGAATGTCCCATAGTATACACCAATTTAATGGAGCTGTGGTTTCAGATCGTCCAAAATCCTTTGGTCAAACTTTTCACACTGCGTGTGAACCAGTCACTTGACAATGTAAAGTCTCCCACTCACCAACCTGTGTTGTAAAGTCTCCTACTCAGCCCGTATTGGTGTGTTCTGATCAACTAACCATTGCCTAGGAATATCAAGAAAAATAGAGACGGGGTTTAATGCATATAAAAGAGGAAAATTTCATAGTAAAGCCTAAAACAAGAATATTAAACGGAAAGAAATAGTTTTGCTGAGGCATGTTCCTACCTCATGGAGTTGATCATGAAGTTTCAAGGCATCAAGAATGCAATCGACCCACCTGCCATAAAAGGATAAAAAGAGGTGAAAAGATGTCCCATGGAATTAGCTTGATGATTGCACTATATAATTGACCATTGCCACTTGATTGCATTAAAATACATAGGTGAGATACTAGAGTCATGGCTGAGCATTCATTTCCCAACTTTTGATTATGTAAAAAATAAAGCTGATTCAACTCTATTTCCACGAGGGACAAGTTATTTGATGCTCATTTTAGGAAATTCACCTTTTGATCATCACTTTCAACTACTTACAGAATAAACTATGTATTCTTTTTGCATTCCAATGCAAACAACCAAGCCCTACATGTAGCAGCGAACTTCAATTCATGCTGCATTCAGGGGCACGCCAATTCACACGTGTAGGTAGGATGCAGAGGGGGATGGCTAAAACTTCACCTTAATTGGGTGATTGAAACCATGTATTCAAGGGCCTACAAAAGTGATTGTTGGACCACCACTTTTGTTTTGAATCAGCTACTTCAAAGGCTCCTAATCACCTAGGTTATAGAGTACATTATGATTAATAATGATCATTATGGTATGCATATGTGGTGTATGTACCAAAAAAAAAAAGGGCACAACGTTGTCAGCAAAGATAGAAATATGAAAAAAATATTTGATTGGTGTTTACCCTGTTGGACTCTATAATTGTCTATATATATAGTTAATATTCTCCAATCACAGTAAGTAGGGAGCATTTTGCATACAGAAATCCAGACTACCGCAGCGCAGTAGGGAAGATCACCAAAGGCTAATCCTTGAGCCTAAGCTCAAGGCAAGGATGGAATGATCAAAGTCCTGGCCTCACACCATAGTCAATTGAGGGAATTCTCAAAGAAAATCTTATTCATCAACTGTGTCAAAAGAAGAGGATTACAGTCCATTATATAGACTAAAGTGCCAATAAACTAAGGAAACAAATAATGAATCCCTCACTCACAGTGATTCCCAAATCAGTCCCTCAATCACAACAATTCCCAAATCATAGCAAATCACCAAATATAGAAAGCATGAAATGAGCTTTCGTTTCAATCTTCATGGTGGTTTCTAGATTACGGGCCTATTGGACCATCTTGGCTTTGAGCTTGGTCCTTTTAGACCCATGGCCTGCATCAGCTCTCCCCGGCTTGGTGACACTCAGCTCCGGCGAGTTAATGGCTTGGTAGGTTTCATATAAGTCCGGATTAAGCTTATGGGAATTTGGGGTAGTAATCCACGTTGCATTGGAGAGAGGACGTCCCTTTCATTTTACTAGGACCTTATGAAATCCATCGGATCTTTTAGAAACAACTTGGTCATCAAGGACATCTTCGATCTCCTCACAAGGTGGTGGGGCCACATGTAACTTAAGCACCTGTTCTTTTGAATCTACATCTTCATAATGGCCATGATAGATGGTAAGATTCTCAACATTGAAGGTGGAGCTGATGTTCATTTCCGAAGGAAGGTTAAGAACAAAAGCATTGGAGCTTATCTTCTTCAAAATTTTAAATGGGCTAGCATCGCGGGGATGTAGCTTCTTATAAGTACTTGTTGGGAATCACTCTAGTTTCAACCACACCATAACCAAATCACCTTCTTTGAATTCAACAAACCTTCTTTGGACGTCTGCATGCTCTTCATAAGAATCATTACCCATGGCGATCTGCTTCCGGACTTCATCATTAACAATCATAATGTGCTTAGCAAAATCTTTCGCTTCATAACTCAGACTTGCTTCAACCGGAAGAGAAATGAGATCAATGGGTAGAAGTGTGATGTAGGCTAGACATGAGTCAGCCAACCCATTGTGCCCAGCCCATAGGCCCAACTAGACATCCAATTATTTAGAAATATTATGTAGTTTGATTTGATTAGAATTAATATCAATGAGTTTCTTATTTTGTTTAGGCTTCTTATTATAATAGAAAGTTTTGTTCCTTAGGGTTCAAGACAACTCTATATAAGGATGATTAGGCTTCATTGTAAAGATAGACATTGCTTATATGAGAATTTTTCTTTGGTTATGGTGCTTTCGCCTCTTGTGAGGGCGCCCTAGTAGTTGAATCCATCCTTAGATTCTATCAATCCTTTAGGGGATTGACCTATATTTTTTATCATGGATTTGGGGCTGTAACAACATGGCTTCAAACCGGTGACACTATCGAATGGCCTTGTCATCCGATTGACAAAGTTATTGTAAGCGAACTCCATCAACTGTAGAATGCGATCCCAATTGTCTAGTGTGCTCATCAACGAGATAGCGAAGCAAATTTCCCAGACTATGGTTTACAACTTTAGTTTGTCCATCCATTTACAAATGATAAGCATAGGAGAACTATAGCTTTGTTCGCATCATTTTCCACAATGTCTTCCAAAAGAAGCTCATGAATTTGCATCTCTGTTAGGCACAATAGTTTTAAGCCTGTGTAAGTAGACAACTTCCTTAAAGAAGAGTGTAGCCATCTTCAACACACCAGCTGTGGTTGAACATGCGATCATGTGGGCCACCTTGAAAAATTTGTCAACAACTACAAAGATGGAGTTTACTTTTCTTGCTGTTTTGGGTAAGCCCAAGAAAAAAAATTCATGCACAGATCTTGCCAAGGCTCGTGGCACAGGTAAGGGCTGGTATGTCCCTGTATTCTTCCTCTGCCCAATAGTAAGCTTACATGCTTTGCAAAATTCGCAAATTCAAGCAACATCGGTCTTCAGTCAGGGCTAGAAGAAGTGGTCTTCAACAATAGCCAAAGTTTCATCTCTTCCTAAATGGCCACTGCATCCTCCACCATGGAGTTCTCATAAGGCATGCTTTCTGAGAGAAGCAGCCAAAAGAGATAATTGATTACCTAGGAAGAGATAATCGTCATGAATGCTAAACCTTAGATTCTTATAAGACTCACTGTTGAGAATGTCTCTATCGGTAAGTCCAAAGTCTAAATCATCTGGATACTCGTTTTGTATTGCTTCGAAACCTAGGACATTAATTGATATGGTGACCAAAAGATGAGATTGGCGACTCAAAGCATCAATGACTTTATTTTTTGTTCCCGCTTTATGATGAAGCACAAATGTGAATCCATTTGACATGGTTGACACTCATTTTCTTCTGAGAATTGATATGCTTCAGACCCTTGTGATTGGAATAAAGGAAAATTGTTTCCCGATCAAATAATGTTGCCAATGACAAAGTGCTTGGACCGCAACATAGAATTCTAGTTCATATGGTGAATATTGCTTCCTTGAATCATTCAGTTTCTCACTAAAATAGGCAATGAGAGGACCGTCTTGGTTTAATATACCTCCTATTCCAACTTGAGACGTATCACAACTAACTTCAAAAACTTCACACGGGAGCCATCAAATAGGTGCCTCTACCATCCTTTTCTTTATTTCATCAAAAGCCTTGGTGGCATATGTTGTTCATCAAAACTCTCCTTTCTTTATACAGTTAGTTATTTGACCCATAACTGTGCTGAAGTTATGAATAAACCTCTGATAAAATGTAGCTAAACCATGAAAACTACATACATTGGAGAGTCTTTGGAACTAGCCAATCAACAATAGCTTTCACCTTCTTTGGATTGACTTTAACTCCTTGGGCAGAAACAACCAGTCCTAAGAAAACAACTCAGGAACTAAGGAATGTGCACCTCTTCAAATTGATATAAAACTTCTCTTGATGGAGAGTGCGGATGACAGCTTGCAAATGCTCCATATGATCATTCTGGCATCTGTTCTAAATCAAAATGTCGTCAAAGTAAACAATGATGAACCTGCTGATGAATGGGCCTAGTAGCTGCATCATAACTCGCATGAAGGTATTGGGGGCACTGGATAGCCCAAATGGCATGACTAGCCATTCATACAAGCCATCCTTTGTTTTGAAGGTTGCCTTCCATTCATCTCCACAATGAATATTGCTTTGGTGATATTCACTCCGAAGATCAATTTTAGAGAAAATGGAAGATCCTGACATCATGTCCAACATATCAATAAGCCGAGGTATTGGGAACCAGTACTTGATAGTAATCTTATTGATGGCTCAAATATCAACATACATTCGCCAAGAACCATCTTTCTTTGGTGTTAAAAGGGGTGGAACAATGCAAGGACTCAAACTCTCGTGGATATATCCTTTGTGAAGGAGATCATCAACCTGCAATGCTCCGTGGGATTCACGTGATAAGACAAAAAATTTGTAAGGGAAGAACCAAGAACCAAATCAATAGGATGCTAAATGCTTTTCTTTGGTGGTAATGCTTTTGGAAACTTTGCAAAGATGAGATTGTCGAAATCATTGAGGACAAACTTAACTTTCACAAGTACGGGAATGGTTGCCTCATGTGCTGGTGTTGCATTCCCTTTCGCAATTAGAGCATGCATAATTCCTTGATCCCCTTCTTCAATTTTTGCATGGAAAGGATTCAGGAATTTGATTTCTACATTTATTATGCAGGTGATGAGGTGTCTTGCAGAGGAAGGGGCACGAGGGTGATCATTCCACCCTTATGCTTGAATGTATGAGTTTTGGCCTCTCCATCACTATGCACTTTCGGATCAATGAACCAGGGTCTCCACAGTCAGATGTGGGTGACGTTCATGGGGATAACATTGCACCAAAGAGTATCTTCATATCTACCCATCTTGAATGTAATCAGACACCTTTTGTTCACAGCAATTGCAGTTTCATTAATCCAGTTGACCTTGTGTGGCTTTGGGTGTGTTTTTGTTGGCAACTTTGAGTTTGTCAATTACCTCTTGGGTGACCACATTCATGGCGCTTCCACCATCAATGATTAAATTGCACTACTTATCACAGCACATCACTAGGTTTGAAGATGTTGGAGCGTCTCCAGTCTTCCGCTTGTTCTTCCGTTGTGGTGTACAACAGACGCATGGGCAATACAGTGCCACCAGTTTCTGCTTATTGGAAGTAGGACTGTACTTCTGCAGCGATGTTGTTGTCATGTGGACCTTCGACTTCAATTTCTTCATCATAGCTCTCATTGTCAGAAGTGCCATTTTCATGTTCGACAACATAAAGGTTCCTCGCAATTGGACATTCAAAGGCATAATGTCCTTTGCCTTTGCAACGGAAACAGTCAACAGCTTTCCGGTTTATGCGTGTTGTTAGTCACAACATTCTTCCCTTTAGGATCAACCGTTTGTGGAGACTTTTGAGGCAGCGGGCCTGTTGTCAGGGAAATGAAAGGGCCTGATGTTGGTAATGATCTACCTAGTAATCGTCTGGGTTCACCAAATCACTTGAGGTTTGGTTGCCGCAATTGGTCTTCAATGCGCAACATCACGCGAAATATCTCTTCAATGTTTTGGAAGTGTTGGGTAGTTAATTCTCAAGCAATCTCTATCCAAAGACCAGCTTTGTACTGGGAGACAACTTGTCGATTGGTCTCTGTCACCTTACATCTGACCATAAGATCATGAAATCTCTCTGTGAAGGTCTCGACTGAAGAGCTACCTTGTTTGCAATCCACCAACCGATAAAAAAGGCTGTCAAGATAAACTTCTAGTAGATACTTATCTTCCAATTTCTCTTTCGTGGCATCCCATGTGGTTATGGGCGGTCTTCTTCGATTCACATTTGTGTCCTCTACAGTGCGCCACCATACACATGTTGCCCCATTCATCTTCATTTTGACAAAGGAACACGCTTGTCCTCATCCATTTGGTACCATTTGAAGTAATCTTTGATGGCTGTCATCCAATCAGCGAAGATTTTGACATCCATGCGGCCAAAGAAATTAGGTACAAGAACACAGACCTTCTTAGTGATGTCATCTTTCCGATCGTGATAATGATCATCATAGTCGGTCTCTTCACCAGCTGCATGAATTCCCGATATGATTCTCTTTCACCTTGATCACCTTAATCAACTGAGTGATCTGCATTGGTCTTGGAAATTCCATGACGATCATTGTTGGTGTGGCCTGGACCTTCATTGTTACCTCCATTGTTGTTAGAGGTAGTTGGGTTGCCATTATTGGGCCAGACACCAGTCCAAACGTGCTCTAAAGAAGAGACATGTCCTAACAGGCAGTCTACTCAATCCAATAGCTCCGCAAGACAAGTATCATGTTGCTTGGCGTTGAGCTTGCCATGGAAAAAACTTCCCGTGCGAGTCTATGCCATTGCTTGAGGAATACCTTTCTTCTTTTTCTTGCTTTTCACCTACTGAAACCGGGTGTAACCCAGGCCCTCCACGGGTTGACCCAGCCTAAGTAATGTAGGGCCTGGGTTGACCCAGCCAAAGTAAAGTAGGCTCTCTTTTTTATTTCTGTGTGTGTGTGTGTGTGTGTGGGTGTGGGTGTGTGTGTGTGTGTGTGTGTGTGGGCTAACCCGAACTGAAGCCCACAAGATGGGCTTGTCTTGTTACATGTAAAATGAGACACATTTGTGGCCTCAGGTTAACTGCAAAAAGGCTTTAGCCCCTTTTGTTGCACATGGACTTTGAAGAGGAGAAAGAGGAGAGCTGATGGGCACTCCTCGTGGTCGATGGCGACGGAGATGCCAATGGTGACAACGACGACAATCGATGACGACAGCACAGCTGGTGGTTGGCACAGGTATGTATTTTTTTTTTTTGTTTTTTAATATATTATGCTTCTCTTCTTCTTTCTTCTTCTTCTTTCTTTTCTTTCCTTGGGAATGGGAAGTGCCAAGGCTGTACCAGTTGGTGTGGTTGTGGTTCTCGCGATTGAGTTGTTGTGGTCGGGTATCGATTGAGGTTGTGGATAGGTGTGTATGGTTGGGAGGGTTTGGATGAGGTTGAGGGGTCGGCTGTTGATTCTAGGGATGATGGATTGGATTAGGGTTTCGAGGAACTGAAAGCAGGTTTTTTGACTGGTTTGGGATTGGAAGGCTGACAAAGAGTCGGATTTGAGAGGGAGCAGAGGGATTGAGAGGTTCTAATTTGGAGACCTTGGTAGAGGATGTTTCGAACGGGGCTTATGGTCTTTGATAGTGGGTGTAGGGTTAGGATTTGGGGTTGTAGTCATTCGGTAGTGGGCAAATGGAAGTGCTCAGATGTGATGATGATGATAATTGATCGACAAAAAATTAAAAGGAGAGATGGGATACCAGGGTACCTCGATTGGCGATTAGAATAGCGACTTGAGAATGGATTTTTACCCTGATACCAATTGACACAAAGGCTAATCCTCAAGCCTAAGCTTAAGGGAGGGATCAAATGATCCAAGTCTTAGCCTCACACTACCGACAATTGAGGGAGTTTTCAAAGAAAATCATATCTAAAGAGGATTCCAATCCATTATGCAGGGTAGAGTGCAAATCAACTGAGGAAACAAATTAAGAAAAACCCTCCATCATAGGAATTCCCAAATTAGTCCCCCAATCACAACAATTCCCAAATCATAGCAAATCACCAAAACTAGAAAGCATGAAATGAGCTATCATTTCAATCTTCTTGGTGGTTTCTAGATTATGTGCCTATTGGGCCTTCTTGGCATTGAGCTTGGTCCTTTTAGACCCATAGCCTGCATCATAGACACACCACAAGCAGCACAATGCCGAAACACCCGTTGCAGCAGCAGCGCTGATCATTCCCACATGGCACAAAAACTCCTCTGCTCTGTGCAGATCGCTGAACCCAGCCAAACACACCCTACCTTCTTATTTATCCTCTGATTCCAATACTCACTAGTCATGACAAACCCTCACATCTTTCTCTCGTTGATCTACCCTATTTCCATCAGAGGAGACAAAGCCCATCTCGACTTGCGGCCTTAGGCTTCAACTAGCAATCCTCCATAAATGGCATGCCCTACTATTGATTGCCATTAATGCCACCCAACAATCCTCAGGGTGCTCTTGCTACCCCTGCCGTTAGTATAGTTGTGCACTGTGAAGATCAATAAGTTGAATCCTTGTGAAGGGTGATTTCTGTTTTTAAGAAACAGAGAGAAGAGTTTAGTTTTATGATCTCTGGGCCACATGTTTGCAGAAGAAAGGATTTGGGGTTCTTGGGTTTGGCTGGGAGCGGACAAGAAGACTTGAGGAAGGCTGCCCCCTGCATTGTCGCTGTGCAGTCACTGGATCCTCAAACAAGGGCCACCCCGCCATCCTCGCTAGCTGCTGCCATTGCCACCTGTCGGTCACTGTTGTCTGTGAGCGCCGTCGCCGGAGTCCACTTCGCCTCACCGGTCGCAACTCCACTGCTACCTCCTTGTGCAAGAGGTGCAACGTTTCTTGCTGTTAAAACAGGGACAAAGAAGGAGACGACCTGCCTGGGATTTAGTCCAGGCCAGGTTGGGTTCGGGTTGGGTCGTTTAGACCTGACCTGTGGTGTAGAAGCCCAGAGCAGACCAACAAGTTGGGTCTGGTCCAAATTGGGTCAACCTAACCTGTGTGCAAGCCCAGCTACCAGCAGAGTGCTGACATTAGCCAATGTCAGTAGGTCGTTCGGTCAAAGCATATTGACCAAGATTGATGATAGAAACTTCTTTCTGCGAAATCTTAATCATCCGACATCCGACATCCGATCGGAGATCCATTTGCACCTATGGACTCATTTCGAGCAGATCTAAATGTTTGTGGAAGAAGATTGGCTGTTTGACGGTCAACGGAAGAGTTTGACCAATTAGGATCATAGAAGACTGTTTCTACAATATCCGAGCCATCCGGGGTCGGATTTCAAATCCGTTTCTTCCAACGTACTCGTGGTGACGAGATTTACAACTTGGTATAGGAGTTAAGGTCAATGTTAGTTGTTTGTTTTTTCCTGTTGTTTAAGTTAATTAAGATGGAGAACAACACTGTGAACACTACCATGGTTAAGCTCAACGATTCCAATTGGTTGATTTGGAAACTGAAGATGGAGGACATCTTCTATTACAAAGACCTCTATGATCCCATTGAGGGAAATAGTGCTCGACCAGAAGATATGAAAGATGCAGAATAGAACAAGATACATAGAAAGGCGATTGATCACATTAGACAATGGGTTGATAACAGCGTATTTCACCATGTGTCTAATGAAACCAATGCACGTACCTTTTGGAAAAAGCTAGAAACAAGGTATGATAAAAAGATCACAATGAACAAAATTTTTTTGATTTGAAAGCTTATAAACATGAAATTTAAGTACAGTGGTAAGATCGAAGATCACATCAATGAGTTCTAAAATGTGGTTAATCAGTTAAACACAATGAAGATGATCCTTGATGATGATATGCAAGCTTTGTCGCTTCTGAATTCTTTGTCGGATACATGGGAGACACTGGTTGTTTCCATTAGCAACTCTACTCCAGATGGTATGTTGTCCATGAGTTAGGTTACCAGTAGTTTACAAAATGAAGAAACTAGAAGGAAAACTACAGGGACAGAGAATGCACAAGCCTTTGTTACTGAGAACAGGGGGAGGAGTAAGAGTAGGGGACCAAAGGGGGGTCGTGGCAAATCTAAAGGTGGGTCACAGACTGGGAAAAAGGTTATAAAATGCTTTTTCTATGGCAAGATGGCCCACATCAGGAAAAATTATTTTGCCTTGAAGGAACAGAAAGGATCCAACAATGAGAAGAAGAATGACGATGAAAACACTACAACTACTTTGGGACAGGAAGTAGTGGTGCTCGCGGGCAATGATGACAAGTGTTTGAGTGTTATAGATGATCAGATTGAGTAGGTTATTGACATAGTAGCATCCTACTATGCTACTCCATGTAGGAAGATGTTCATGACGTACAAAGCAGATAACTTTGGTACTATGAAGATGGGCAACACGAGTCATTCAGAGATTGTTAGTATCGGCGATATCTGCATTAAAACCAATATTGGTTACACAATGACATTAAACAATATTTGACATATTCCTGATCTGTAGTTAAATCTAATTTTCCGGACTTACATTGGATCGTGCAGGTTATGAAAATTACCTCAGAAATGGCAAATGAAAGCTCACTAGGTCTCTTGTTATTGCGAGAGGGAAAGCAGGTAATACGCTTTACAAAACACATGTAAAATTGTGCAAAGGTGTGTTGAATGTTGCTCAAGCCAGTTCCTCTCCGAATCTGTGGTATAAGAAACTTGGTCATATGAGTGAGAAAGGACTATAGATGTTGGCAAAGAAGGATTTCATTCCTTACTTCAAAGGTACATCTCTTGACCTTTGTGATTATTGTTTGTTTAGCAAACAGCATAGAGTCGCTTTCTCTTCGACATCAAAATTGAAATCTAATGTATTTGATTTGATATATTCTGATGTTTGTGGTCCCATGGAGGTAAAATAATTGGGTTGCAATAAGTTCTTTGCCTCATTTATCGATGATGCATCTAGGAAAATTTGGAGTTATGCATTGAAATCAAAGGATCAAGTGTTCCAAATTTGTCAACAGTTTTATGTCATGGTTGAAAAAGAAACAGGTAAGCTCTTGCAATGTCCCCGTACAGATAATGGTAGTGAATACACATCCAACCAGTTTAGAAGCTACTGCTTGAAGCATGATACTTAACATGAAAAGACAGCTCCTAACACTCTACAGCATAATGGTGTGGCAGAGAGAATGAACTGCACTATTTTTGAGAAGATGAGATGCATGAAGAGATTAGCACGATTGCCTAAATCATTTGAGGGGTGAAGCTATTCAGACTGCCGGTTATTTGATTAATCGATCACTCTTAATTCCTTTGAATTTTGAACTTTCAGAAAGAAGATGGATAGATAAAAATGTTTCCTATTCACACTTGAAGGTGTTTGGGTGTAAGGCATTTGTACATGTACCAAAGGAGCGTTCAAAGTTAGACAATAAGGCAGTGAGTTGCATTTGTCTTGGCTATGGTGAAGATGAGTTTGGCTACAAGTTATGGGATCCAGAGAAGAGAAGAATTATCAAAACTAGGGATGTGATTTTCTATGAAGACCGGTTCTTTCGAGATATTGAGAATGCTGATAAGTCTTTTGAAATAGTTGATGGAGTGGATGATCTTACACCAACTCTTTCTCCAGTGCAAACTATAGGTGGAGAAGGTGGACAAAATGATCCGGTTCGTGATGAGGCAGAGGGATTGCTAGATGATGAGGATATTAAGCAAAAGGAGCTGTAGTCTCCACGATTAGAAATCACGGAACCTCAAGCTAGGAGGTCTACTCAAGAGCGTCAACCATCAACTAAGTATCCTACATCCGAATATATTTTGTTTACTGATGAAGAGGAGCCAGATAGCTTTTGAGAAGCAATGACTCATGATGATAACGATGATTAGATGAAGGCTATGCAGGATGAGATGAGTTTTTTGAAGAAGAACAAGACTTATGAGCTGGTGCAACTTCTTAATGATAATAATGTTTTAAAAAACAAATGGGTATTCAAATTGAAAAAGGATGAGAATAGAGAACTTATGAAGCACAAAGCACGGTTAGTGGTAAAAGGCTTCGCGCAGACGAAGGATATCAACTTCAGTGACGTTTTCTCTCCTGTTGTAAAGATGACTTCTGTCAGAGTCCTCTTGGGTCCAGCTGCTAGCGTGGACCTTGAACTTGAACAGATGGACATGAAGACTGCATTTCTTCATAATGACTTGAAAGAAGAGATCTTCATAATGACTTGAAAGAAGAGATCTACATGACTCAACCAAAAGGATTTGAGGTAAAAGGAAAAGAACAAATGGTTTGCAAGTTGAAGAAGAGTTCCTACGGGATAAAGCAAGCACCAAGAAAGTGGTACAAGAAGTTTGATTCATTCATGTTGAGTCATAAGTACTGGAGGACAGCTGCAGATCACTGTGCTTGTGATCGTCAATTTATTGATGGCAAGTTCATCATCCTTCTTTTGTATGTAAATGATATGCTGATAGTTGAACAAGATAGCAAGTTGATTGGCAAATTGAAAAAGGAGATGTCAAAGTCATTTGACATGAAAGACTTGGGTTTTGCATGAACGAAATTGGGCATGCAAATATGTAGTGACAGGAGTTCCAAGCAGCTGTGGTTGTCACAAGAGAAATATATTGAACGAGTACTCCAGCAGTTCAATATAAAAAATGCTAAGCTAGTTAGCATATCTTTAGCCAGTCACTTCAAATTAAGCAAGCACTTGTGTCCTACTACAGATGAAGAAAAGGAACAAATGGCATATGTTCTTTACTCCTCTGTTGTGGGGAGTCTTATACATGCCATGGTTTGCACACGGCCAAACATTGTTCATGCTGTGAGTTTAGTGAATAGATTTTTTCTAACCCTGTAAAATAGCATTGGGAAGCAGTGAAGTAGATCTTCATGTATTTGAAGGGTACTTCCAAGTTGTGCTTGTGTTTCTGAGGCTCAAAAGTAGTGGTGGAAGGTTATACTGATGCTGATTTTGCAGGCGATCTTGATTGTCGGCTGTTGGCTTCAAATTATTTGTTTACTTTCGTAAAGGGAGCTATCTCTTGGCAATCGAAGTTGCAGAAGTGTACAACACAGTCTACAACTGAAGCAGAATACATAGCTGCTAATGAAGCAAGGAGAGAGATGCTTTGGTTGGAGAGATTCTTTTAAGAACAAGGTTTAAAACAAGAAGAATATGTAGTTTACCATGATAATCATAGTATTATGGATTTCAGTGAGGATGCTACATGCCATGGTTGCATAAAGCACATTAATGTCAAGTACCATTGGATTTGTGAGGTGATCGAGAAGAATTTTATGAAGATGGAAAAGATTCACATTGACAAGAATTCCTCGGATATGATGACAAAGGTCATGTCTAAGGAAAAGCTGGAGCTGTGTTGAAAGTTGACAGGGCTGAACTCCTAGTGAGGGGGTTTAGGACATCTTCCCCATGGTCTGGAGGGAGAGATTGTTGGCCAAGCGGGCTCAGACCAATTGGGTTCAATGTCTTGGGTAGTTTCCCTAATTATATTAGTAATTTCCTATTTGTTAAACAGTAGTCTCTTAATAGGATTAAGATTGGGGTCAGCGTCCTAATTATATTAGGAATTTCCTGTTTGTTAAACAGTAGTCTCTTAATAGGATTAAGACTTTCCTTTGTCTAAGAATAAAGCTCTTGGTGGATGAGGAAGTGATGATTATATATACTGATATAATATGTAACCCTAGATAGCTTCTAAGATTCTAAGGTTGTGAATTCACAGATTGGAGGAGAACCAATTGGAAATTAGTTTCTTGTAGATGTAGGCATCTTTGCCGAACCACGTAACTCTTGTCTTCTTGTGTGGTTGATTGTTGATCTTGGTTGCTCACACACGCGCACGACAGTGGTGTCATATCCACAACAAAACCAATGGCCATGAACGACCTCTTTGCCTCTATTCACACTCCCCAAGTAATCAATTCTTTAAGTGATGAAGATGGCAACCTTCTAGATTATGTATAGTTGCCTTTTACTACCCTTAAGGGAGGTTCTACTTTGTGAGTCCATAGCAATTCACACATCTCAGGACTTTTGGATTCTAAGTTATTTCAGCATGTGTGTGAATTTCAATTTATTTGCAGTAGTTACTAGTTAGAAGTAATTCCAGAACTTCTACAAGCAGACAGAAATTATTGGGACCGGGCATACTGATTGAATTGTCATTACAGAATGGAAAAAAGAAAATGGTAACTGCCTTTGGTGTACTCATGGATTTCGTGTGGAACATCACCGATAGAGCATGTCTCACTCAGACTGCAAAAAATCACTTGTAGTTTTGAACCAAGCAAGACCTGCCAGCAAGTGAATTTTAAGGGACCTGCATGTAGCCTTAGATACTAGATCAAATAAAGGAGTTTGAATTTCATAACTGTTCCAAGAAGGAAGCACTTTCCCATTCGAAGTTGCTGACAGGTTGAAACATGAAGCATGTGAAGAACAAATTCTTAAGAACTCAACATAACTTGACATTGTTATTAGAAAGTTACCAATCTAAAAAAATTAAGTAAAACTTATCTTCTTTAACAGTAAAAAAATTAATAAAAAAGTCTCAAATTGTGCACAACTGCATATGCAGGTTAACCATCAAATCATTTTCAGAAAAATGTTAAAAAAAAAAAAAACCAGGGAATAGAGGATGAGCAAGACCCTTCAAGACCAGGATATTCTGAGTGATGTACATTCTTCAAGCCTAATCTTTTTGCAGCCAAAGCAGTCGTCTCACCAATGCAAGCAATGGAGTTATTCCAGCTCTCTGATCTTGAAATAAGATTGACCCAAGCACTGCTTTGAAGAAAGAAAAGTGACTCAATGGTAGAGAAATGGCTTCCTGATGATTTATGTTCACTTGCAAGTACTAAAAATTTCCAGACTAAAAAAAGAAAGAGTAGATAGGCTGCAAGACCTTCAAATATCAAAATGCCAAGTCACCAACAAAGGCCAGGGACACCTCATGAGGACAAAAGCATTAAATTTGAAGAGGTTTAGTTCTCCCAGATATCTCATAAGAACCAAGTTCAGGAAAAACCAAATTCCAACCTAATTCCCAGTGGTTAAATGCCGCTGACTTTGTTTTGTTTTACAATCATCAAAGAAAGTGACTTTGTGTTTTTTCCTTTATTATTTTATAAGGGCCATCAGCAAGTCTGTAAAAGAAAGCGAAAAAAACAAAAAAAAAAAAAAATTCAGTAAGGTTAATAACAGGGAAGACTGTTAAAAACTCTACAAGTTGGCTATGAAAGTTAATTTTCTTTTGTGTGTGAGCACAGGCATGCATGCGAATGTGTGCAAAAATCTACTTCAACCAAATACTGGTAAATGGACTGGTCTGGGACCTATGATGCCCAGATACGGACACGGGTACGGATATGGACATGGAGAACGAGGGTTCGATACGCCGACTTGAAAATGTTAGGATACGGATACGGGTATGGCATTTCAAAAAAATATATACATATAAATACTTATCGTATTGCTCAAATATTATGAGGCCCATTGTGTGGATCAAATTTTCAATGAAGTGAGCCTGACAGTATCTTAACATAGAAGAAAATAATAGAAAAGAAAAACAAAAGTGGGCCAAGTGTCTTGGTTGGCCCAATAGCTCAACATTAAAATAGAAAGAAATTAACAAAAAAAAAGCCCAATGGGCCCGTTCTCATTAATAAAATGTGACAGGTTCTTTCGCCCCTTTTGCATCTCTGGGGCATCATCGAAAAAAGAAGAAGAAGAATGAGTAAGAAGAAAAGAAGGCGTACATAGCACCTGAAGTTAGAAGCTCGAAGCAACAAAAGTAGCAAAAAGCAACACTGTGGTCTACCACCTAATTGAAGAAGTAACCCGTCAAAACGAAAATAATAGCCCCTGTTAGTTTAGTTATCTTCATCCTCTCTGCTACCTTATCCTCCTCCTCTTCTCTTTCTTTTTTGCTTTCGTTTTGATCAAACTGAGAATGGGCTAATTTAGGAGTAAATTGGTCAAAATGGACAAAATTTGTTTTAATTTTGGATAAAAAATATTGCATAGCCGTATCCTAAAATTGGGGGCCGTATCCAAGCCGTATCTTGCCGTATCCCGTACTCATATCCGTATCGGTACCGATACCACAGGGCATTTGGAGTATCTGGGTATCATAGTCTGGGACCATGAACTATGCCAGATGAAACCCCACAAATATTATAGGATATGAGGACACACCACTATACAGATTTTCAATATTTTCTAGTGCTAATGAGTCATTTTATTATTAATTAAATTTTAAATATGCTTTCATAATAGTAAATTGTTTGTCATAAATATTGTTTATGTGCTGCTGAGCCATATCCAACATGTTGAGGTGTAAATGAGCCTAATTAGACCTAGCTTTGCCTAGCTTGAACATTATACAGGCCACCTTCAGCTGAAGCGGAGCCAAGCTTAGCCCAGAATGAGCTTGGTTCAAATTGAGTCAAGCTAAACGTGATAAGCACTAAATTGAGCTCAAGCTCAAGGTTAGGCCTAATGAGAAATCAAGCCCAACCAAGCAAAGCTTGAGCTCGGACATTCATATCAGGTTTGAGCTTAAGACAAGCCTAACTCAAACATTATCAAATAATGGGTAGGTTTCATAATTGAAGTTTGTCTGTTTTTTGTTTTCTTTCCATGGAATTTTATATTGTAAACACAATGTATTGATTGGAAGATCTGTTCATCAGTTTCTGATTCTGAATTAACACTAAACTGATCTAGGACAAGCATAATTAATGTGACATTATCATGGATTCACTTTTATTAATAATCAAGAGTAATAAAGGGATAGAAGGCAACCTATGAATGGATAAGGAATCACCTAAAACCAACCAGACTGAATAACTATTTGTATGTCTTATAGCAGTAAAGATCAACAGTAAAAGAAGTGTTAAAAATAGGGTTATTTTCATATAAAAATATTTATTCTGGGCAATTAATAAGATGAATACGAAATAGTTCGATCGTGAGGATATGATTTTTTTTTTTTTTTGATTTATTATATCCCCATAGAGTTATTTTTAAGAAAGTAATAAAGAAAGTTAAGCATAATGTTTATATTTTTAAGGGACTTTTAGATGGAAATACATCTTAAATACATTATCAACTACAAAATGATTAACTTATAATCTTTTCCACAGTCTTCGGTACTAACAGTGCATTTGTGACAAAAATGCCCATATGTTGCACTATTGTGATAACTTATGTCATGACATCACAAAATTTTCACAATATTGCAACAAATTTGTCCCTTCAAGGGAAACCTGAAACTACTTTTAGGGATGCATTAACAAGGGTAAAGGAAGTAATCCATTATTATCATCATCAAAGCCTTATCCCAACCATATTGGGGTCGGCTACATCAATTCTAAACTTATTCTCACCGGTGCTCTTACCGGCCTACGCCCAACATGCGCAAACCATCTTAAACTGGTTTCTCTAATCTTATCCTCTATTGGTGCTACACCTAAATGCTTTCGCAAGCACTCATTTTTAATTTTATCTTTCCTAGTTTTACCACACATCCACCTACGCATTCTTATTTCCGCTACATCCATCTTAAGAATATGCTTCTTCTTAATTGGCCAACATTCTACTCCACATGTCATAGTTGGTCTAACCACTGTCTTGTAAAATTTGCTACTCAATTTCGTTGGCATTCGCCTGTCACAAAGCACTCCAAAAGCTAATCTCCATTTTAGCCATCCAGCTTTTATCCTATGCTCCACATCTTCGTTAATCTCCCCATCCTTACTAATCATCAAGCCTAGGTACTGAGAAGATAAAATTAGAAAGGAAGTAAATAATAATAATAATAATAATAATAATAATAATAAATAGTGGTATTCCAAAGGCAGTGAAGCTTGAAAGATCTAGGCATCATTGGCCCAGAGATATTGGTTTGAGCATTCATACTACATCCAGGTGAACAGGAAAACAATGCTCACTGAAAAGAGAACTTGTCTCAAAAATAAATTACAGCAGAAGTACAGAAACAAAATGACCATAAAAGAGCGAAATGCCAAATATTTAAGAAACTATAGTCATACCAAACTGCAGAAGGTGAAGCTACCGCAATAACTGGAGCAGATAATGCTTCTGTTAAGACTGTTAGGTTTACATCACAAACAGGTACCTGCAAAAAATAATAAAAGAACAACAAATTCACTTGCATCCTTCATTCAAGCAGCTTATCTATGTCAGTTGATTCACGAGTACCGCCAGCTTCGGCCTAGATATTAGCCAAAAATAAACAGCCTTCAGAAGAAATAATCAGAATTCCCCTATCCAATCAGCTGATTGTCAAAAGAGGAAGCCCATTGAATAGCTATAGCTGGTCACTGAAACATATAACTAAAGATCCAGTGATATATTGTATAGTCTAAATTTTATACTGTCCTGAAAATTATTTAACCAAAGAAGGTTAGGCAGCTGAACCTAAATCAATGAGATAAGGCATTGGTTATGATGACAAGGATTTAGATATCACAGAATCACAGTAGCAACCAGTCGACGAAGCTGGCCAACAATCAAATCTTACGAAGTTTTGCTAAATTATTCAGACTCAAAATAAATGCAATTAAAACTTGTCTGATGCCCATTCAGTGGGATTTACTTAATATGATGCACAAAAATATGATTATTGATGACATGATAACTGGAATATATGAACAAGTGCCTCTCAATAATAAAAAAAGAAAATAAAAGAAAACCCAAGTAATTCCCACAAAATATATTGAGAGTATAAAACTTTACAGTGGAGTATGCATTCAGCCTTGTGACCATGAATCCACGATCTGACAGAACTTCTTCTGCAGCAACAAACTACTGAATCAGCCACTATTCTCATCAAAACATCTTTCATTATATGAAAAGAAAAGCTGATGGTAAAGCAATCTTTTACCCAACAATGGCTTCTATTTCAGCACTGAGATCTTCCACAAAATCAGTTTAGGTATGTTCATATCAATGCAGTAGTAAAGACAGGCATATTGGTTTGTCAATGGCCTAGTCCAGATTTGATCGAGTTGTTACAACTGATCCAGGTCAGGTTTGGGTCCATGTCAATCAGACTCACTGGATCCTAGTGATTTATCGACTATTGAATATAAAACATTTGTTAGGAGAGGCTTTGTTGAATGCCTGATATTACTTTATAATGCAGGACAGACCCGTAGTCCCCCCCCCCCCCATGGTCGACCTGCCTTTGGGCCCACCCCACCTATCACAGTCTATTTAGGATTTCATTTGTTAATTTATGTTTTAAGTAGTGCTTAAGTTGCTTAAGTGGATGTTTAAATCTCAACCATTGGATTGTTTTAATGGTTGAAATCAGTCTAGGGTAGTTTGCTTTCTCTATTTAAGCATTGTAAAGCTTCCTTGGCAAGGGAGCTATTAATTAATTAAACAAAGAAAATTATCAAAAGTACTTTTGGGTTTCCCGGAGTCGTCTTCTTCTTCGCCCGCAATGGGGAGTTTGGTGTAAGGCTAAGATCTTCAAGATTTTCCTGACCGACACCCTCCACCTTCCATCTCTGATCTCTCCATCTCTGCAAGCTCCATGTTTGGTACCCTGCTCTGCATCACTTTATAAATCCAAAAATGGTTGGTTGGCCCAACCCTTGAGTGAAAATGCTTGACTCACTTAGTGCTAAGTAAGTTTCAAGTGTTAACAGGTTTGGAGTCAACTTTAGATCTGGGTATGTTGTCCAAGTCAGCTGGACCATTATGGGTTCATTTCTGTTCCCAGTAAGTTGTTTCTCCAATTGGATCAGATCCGAATCTAGTTAGCTCAAATCCAAATTGAATCATCCATGATCCAACTTCAAATCTGTCTTGCTTACTGTCTGACAGTGATAACTGACAATATGAAGCTTAGAAACTATGATTAATCTCAATATCCACAAAAAACAAAAGATAAACAAGAAATGCAACATGGTTTAACCCACCTTCAACCTCTCCCTGTAACATACTCCGAAAATACACCACTATCAACAAGAAAAGAAGGATCAATAACCAGAGTACCTAGTACTAAACTCAGATCGGGTACAGTATTCCTCCAATTGAGTCCAATCCGGTTTTAACTATTTCAAGTCCATACTCCATATCACAGTCAGGGATGTTAATTCTCAAATCAGAGCAACCAAAATATGACCCAATCACAACCACTTATAAGCCCAAAGGCAGGGGAGTTAAATTTCAGAATAATTACTCAGGACTAAATTTCTATTAAAGAAAAAATTTTCACATTCAAAATCTGTACGAAATTTTTTCACATTCAAAATCTGTACGTGACAATCTGAAACAAGGGAAACAGAATCCTCAAAGTACAGCTAGGGCTGGGCCTGTAGCACAGTTAGGACGTCCTTATTGTTGCAACCACAAGGTTGCCGGTTCGAATCACATTATCCATATTAAAAAAAATAGTATAGACTCAGCACAGCTTGAACAAAAAGTCCCATTACGCCCACAATGTCAGATGCTTATATTCATCCATCAACTGCCAACATATAATATTCTAGTATCCAAATAACAAATAACATGAAATTTAAAAAGTTCATAGTTTTACTAAAACGTCATCAGAGAGAAGTGAACAATGAAACATTAGAACTCTTGAAACAGAAGAAATATGCATACCAATTTCATTGCCAGCCTTCGCCGAAGCAGGATACAGAACAGTGCAAGTTTTTTTCGCATAATTTGGAAGCTCTGCAGCCAAAACCTTGCCTATTGCTGGAAAATATGATTACAAAATATAATTAAAAAAATGATTGTACAATGAAAACACAATCCTCAAAATTCAGAAACTCAAAAATGTCAGACAAACATAAAGTTATTATGGATAATAAAACTTTTAGATTCTTCAGTGATTGAGATTAATTTTGAAGTTGATCATCAGTAGGCAACACACTATGCCGCAATTTATCTACCGCTGAAAGGGCATTTGTGCAAATCAAACAATATAAATAAAATCAAGTTCACTAATGAGGATGCACTACTATAACCCAAAAGCACACGGGTAGAAAAATCTAACCAATCGGTTCACATATCGATTTGAACCACTGACCATCTTCTCATTACTGAGTATTAAAAAAAATTGGATAAATTTTAAGGGATATACATATAATATAATTGATCCACAATCTCACACATACAAAGGCTATACATGTAACACACCGGACCCAATTAAGCACGTTTAGTGAATAATTGAGTGAGTTATTAGCTATTTAATATAGAATTAATTTAAATAATGATGTTTATTCTTTAATTAGGTTAGATTTAGTTTACTTTTATCTTATTGAGTCTAATGGGTCAAGTTTGGGTCATGGATAGGTAGTTTGGCTCGAGTTTAACCTTAAGTGGGTAGATGAAAGCTCTTTTTTGTAATTTTAGATTTCATGGTTTTACATTATACATGCATCATATTGATGTCATCGCATTTATCTTGTTGAGCTCGTCAACTTTTGTGTTTGACTCGGATGCATTCAACTTCGTTTGAACTAGTTGAACCCTCATTTGACTTAAATTGAAATGTAATTGAGGAATGAGGACTTTTCTGAAATTTTACAAAACTTTGTTTTTAAAAGAGCTAAGAACCTCTCAATCGGTTCTCTTCTCTTTTGCAACTACAGTAGCTTCTTCTTCTGCTTCCATTTTTCATCCTCTTCATCAATATGAGCAAAATGGATTCTACATGCATGATTTCAAGTATCCATTCTCTCATCTCATTTCTTCTCTACCTTCCCTCCCTCCTGGAATAGAAGATAGTGGTTTACGTCTCTCCCTATAGCTCTCTAGTTATTGCCTAAGGTAAGATCTCTTCCCATTCATAGATTTTTTGATTTAATGGAGTCAAGGAGACTCTCATTTCAAACATGCACCCATTCTTTCTATTCATTCTTTACATGCATGTCATCTTAGGGCCAAGTACAGTCTTTTTCTTCTCAACTAAGTCAAGAGAAGGAGTAGTAGTTAGAACTCTTAATCAAAGGGAAGTATAAGCTAATTATTGTTGAATGCATGTTGGTAACTTTTGATTCTTGTAAATCTTTGAAATTTGAATCTCATTTTCAGCCCTTTTATTTGTTTAAAATGCATGATTAAATTGTTTAAATGAGTATGAAGTGGATTTAGAAATGTAAAAAGGTTCATTAAAGTAGGAATGACTTCTTAAAAATAAATGGTAGACATGCACTCAGAATCCCAGTATTATGGGTATGAATAGGAGCCTTCTGAAATGGATTCAACTTTAGAAATCTGACGCTTACAGCTTACTCTACGGCTAGCTTCCAGAGACCAAAAACCTAACTTTTCTTCTACTGCTAACCACATGGCTAAGTTGTGAAATGCACTACGGCTAAGCTGTAGCCAAGCTGTAGGCTAAATCATAGCTGAGCCGTAACTGTAGGAGAATTTTGTGAACCACAGCTAAGCCGTGGGCTATCCACAGCTAAGGCGCATAGCCCTGGAAATTAGGAAAAATTAGGAACGGTTAAGAAGACATTATAGGGCCCGAGTTTCTTAGATCCTTTAACCTAATCAATTGGCCCAATGGATAATTACTTAGCATGAAGTGCCTTGATGGTTGGCACTTATTTATGTGATGTTATTCATTTGTTAAGCACCTCCCCATGAGTGTTGGTTTAAGGGACTTTGATATACTATTCCTTACACAACGAAACATCAAATAGAGACAACCATGTATCAAATAACTTGAAACTATATCATCATGCACGGTTAGAAACAATAGATGACTCGATTAGGGTTATCTCGTAAATCACCTTGATTCCACCAATTTGAATTGCATAGCATATTGAATCATTGTAATTGCTCTCTATTATTGAAATGATTTGAAATGATCATCATATGAGTTGATTTTAGTTTAAATGTTTCTTGACATATGTTTTCCTATTGCCAATATTGAATCGAGTAAAAATGAATTGAACGTCTACTGAATTGTTTACAATGAAATGAATTGCACGAATTACTCAATTTCAATTATATGATTCAAAATGGTCTGGCCCTACTCAGCTTCAGCCTTATGATACCCGACGGGATTGACTTTGGTGTAGAAAATTATAATAGTGCCACTGCAATGTACCTTTGAAGCTTCTGAACTTCAAAACGTAGAGGCTCAACCGTACCTTTGGCCAGAGCGTTGGTGTTCTCAATGCAAAGATCCCTAGAGGAAGGATATAACAAATGTAGTGGCTAAATAGTAATGTATTTCTTTTATTGATTCTTATATCATGCTTTATTTAATGCACAACATACTTAGTATACCAAATTGACCTCTATAATTACTTGTTAATGATTCTTTTAGATACAACACGTGTTACTTTAATTATGCTTATACTTTGCTGAATGGTCTTATCCACATATTGTCTAATGGTGTTACAGGCTCAGATCCCAGTCCTGATTTTCTGAAGATCGAGGAGACTCCAGAGAAGGCCTTCGGGGTCCCTTCAAGCCTCAACGAGTAGACGGCAAAAGCTATCTAACTGATCCACCTACGAAGTGCGACATGATCATCATAGGGCTTCTTATTTTGAGATTTTAGATGCATAGTGTTTCATGACATTTTACATTAGTCTTATTCCATGCATAGTTCATTATTCCCCCTTCTTTTAGGACAATGTATATCATTTTTTATTGTCCATAAACTTTATTCTCTATTGTAAAGACATGTTTACTTCCTCTTACTCAAACTCCTGTACATGCCATATCATATAGTTATGCTCCATCTTTTATCTGTATTTAAGTGTATACCGTCTCATGAATGATATATTGGAAATGTTACCTATTGGCGAAAAGAAATTTTAAGTGATATCGACAAGTTTCCGCGAGACTAATGCTTGGATAGATGTCCATTAAAAGCACCTTAAACGAGTAAGTAATGTGAATATCCTTTGTGTAATTCTATTTAGACTCCGGTCCAGGTGTGAATTATACGGAAGTATGTGTGTCACACTTAGGGATTAACCCTATTCCCCAAATTTTAGGGCTCAGGTTGTGACAATACACATGATAGATGAATTGCCACAAAACAAAAGTGAAGCAGGCCTTAGGATTAGGGTTTGCCAGAAGTGCCAAAGCACAATCGAATGTCCAAAGACACTTCATACGTCTCAAAGAGACATTAATGAGGACACAACTCCAATGGAAAAACCCAAATTCCATTAATCAACTTTGAATAATTCTTCACTACAATGCCATATAAATAGTAAAATAACTTAGGGCTTAATAAATCTAATGAAACTAAGAAACTACATAATATAGGAAACTAAATCCTAATTACAACTCATTAAATTAAATTAACAATCTAATGATATAATTACTAAATAAAAATCTTAAATGTAACTAGGCCTTACACATGTGGCATGGAGGTCAATATTGTATCATTCTACCCTGCTTCGAAAGAACTCACCCTCGAGTTCAGTAAGTGTCCACCTGGGTCAAATATCAATCGGACAAACTTTCAATCCGTTGGCTGAACTTGAGCCTGTACACACATTGTGAAGACTCTGAACATGATGCATTCATTGATTTGAAGGCTGAAGTGTATTTGCATGTATGCTTTCATATGTGGAAGTCGCACCATTAGATCACAATCTTTGATTATCTGTTGTTCATCTTCAAAGAGGAAATCAATATGGTGAATGTCAAGGGATAGATCTTCTTGTGGATGCTCCATAACAAGTGATTTGTTTGCCAGTTGAATGGATGGAGCTCCCTCAAACTTGTTATCCAAATTAATTTTAGTAGTCAAATTTTATCTTCATCTATGTCTCCATGTGCAACTGGATCAACTTTGGGATGCAATGTAACTTCTCTAGAATTGGAGATTTTAGCAAGTAGGAATATGTGTTAATTGCTTGTCCAACTCATTGTCCATGGCCATTATTTTATAAATTGATAAGTCTGATTTCCATCTTTAGAAGAGTTGCATGCATTGCATTGATCTAGGCATGAATTTGTTTAACCTGAGCAATGGTTTTGGCAAGTGTGTTCATGGATGTAGGCACCATAATTTAAAATTTGACCGACCTGATATGTAGATTTGCTCTCCACAAATACGCTGACGAAGACAAATCTCAAATCTGAATATGAATGAGCCCAATATCACAGCTAGAAATCTGTCTGTCAGAGTTAGTGAAATCAGTGGCTTGATATCTCTTTAATGAGGTAGTAATGATGTCAGCCTCTTGTGCCACCAAAACTTGTTATAATAATGATGCTAACCTCTGGTGCTACCAAAAATTGTTTTAGTAATGATGCTAGATGATTCTCTGCAGTCAGGTCGAATTGCCTTGACCCAAACTCAACCTGGCTCAGCCCAAGCCCATATTCCAGTGCTCGAAAAATAAAAGATAAGAAAAGGGAAGTTGAGAAGTGTTTGAAATCCTTTCTCTTTTTTTGTTTGTTTCCTCACTGGAAGGTTGAAGGAAGACGAAGAAGAAGATGGCAATGACAATTGCAACAAACACGTGGCAACAATGTGCGGCAAGTAGTGGATTGCAAACGACATGCAGCAACGACAGGGGCACGCATTGTGGCATGCAGCAATCCAGGTACAACCTTCTCTTTTTCTTTTCCTCTCTCTCTCTCTCTCTCTCTCTCTTTCTCTCTGTCTCTATCTCTCTCTCGTTTTTTTTTTAACTCGACAGAGTAGGGATCTGGAATTTTTTTTTTTTTGGCTTTAATTGATGACTAACTCTGTCAGTTTTTGCTGCCAGTCCCAAGTCCGGGTAAAGAAGGAAGGTTGCGTTAGGTAGGTTAAGAGCCAGTGAAAAACTTTGTCACAACCCAAACAGGAATTCTGACGGAATGAAGAAATAGAATTCATGTAACTAACCCCAACATGATTGGGATAAGGCTTTGATGATGATAATGATGATGATGGGTTTGATCGATGACTGAGATGGGGTTTGGAAGACGACGGGGATGGTTTTTTAGGAAGGAGGGTTTGTGGAGTTCAAGCTGGGGAGGGGTCGACAGATGGTGCTGGGCTTTTGTTTGGCAGAATGGACATGGTTTTTCGGTAGGGCTAGGTGGGGATGGGCAGCAGTGGTGACAGTTGCTTTATTCCTATATATATATATATATATATATGGGTGAGTTGGGGTGGGGGTAGTGTACGAGACATGTTTGCGGATGGTCTCAGGTGTGGGTATGGGTGCCAAGGAAGGTGCTTCGGTCTTGGTTGGGTTGGTGATGGGCTCAGGCCTAATGAGATGAGTTGGTGTTTGATTTGGGTTTCGACAATGGAAAGGGCTCGAGGGTCTTTTGTGGTGGCTGGGAGCAGTGGGGGGTTTTAGGTAAAGGAAGTTAGGGTTTTTGAGGGTTATGTTTACGGGAAGGACGCGATGGAGGGCAGGGTACGACAGGATAGTAATGAACGGAATGCGAGGGATAGGGTTAATCATGCCGATCTATCGGAAGACCGGCTCTGACTACAGGATAGGGGTAATCACGCCGAAATGATTGAGGATCGTTCGGCTCTTATACCAATCTGATGCAGACCCTAGGGTTAAGGTTTGCCAGAAGTGTTGAAGCACAATCGAGTGTCCGTAGACACTTCAAACGTCTCAAAGAGACAATAACAAGGATGCACCTCCAATGGGAAAACCCAAATTCTATTAATCAACTCTAAATAATTATTTACTACAATGTCATATAAATAGTTAAATAACTTAGGGCCTAATAAATTTGATGGAACTAAGAAACTACATAGTATAGGAAACTAAATCCTAACTCATTAAATTAAAATAACAATCTAATAACAAAATTACTAAATAAAAATCCCAAATCTAATTGGGCCCTACACACATGGCCTTGGAGGTCAATATTGCAACAAAAAGCTAACAAATGGGACTATCTCAGAGCAAATATTATCAAAGGACAGCTTCACACGGTTTAGGATGTTACATATCATGAACAAGTAAGCATGTACCTTTTGATGGCGAAAAGGAAACCTTAAGAGATCCACCCCGCAGCCCCTTTACTTCCTCAAAGATTCTTTCTGTACCAGATCCCACCACCCCAATTTGAACATTTGGAGTTCCAGCAGCCCTACAAACGAATTCAACTAAACTAAAGGTCATGAATTGTCATAAATATAACTTTGTGAATGGTCACAGCCCAATTGCTATTTGAGTATCACCTAATTAGTAACAATTCCAAAAACCCACTTCTGCAAATCATCAATCATCTTAAAAAAAAATTGCATCTCCCAAATTGAAACTCTATTAATAAAAGAAGAAAAGGCGGCCCAGTGCATGAAGCTCCCTCTTAGCGGGGTCTGGGGAGGGCAAGATGTCCCGGGGGGGGGGGGGGGGGGGGGGCAAGATGTCCGCAGCCTAACCTTCATTTGAAGTGGCTGTTTCATGACTTGAACCTGTGTCTTCTAATAACCCTCCCTTCTAAAATTGATACTCTATTAATAAAAAAAAAAAAAAAAGGAACCCACTTACTTCCATTCATCGAGAAAGATGGATGCCGCTTCCGGAGACGTTATGACGATCCAATCAAATGTAGTGCCTTGTGACAGCAAAGAAAGGAAAAGAAAAGAAAATAATCAATCAAAACAGTTCGCATGAACAGTATGAACTTGTATGAGCTCCAAGAGAGCATTTTTACCAGATAAAACAGTTGAAAGACGATTTCGATCGGGCCCATTTATGTGCTCAATGAGAGGAAGCTCCAAACAAGGAACCCCATATCGACCCTGTAAATTGTTTTTTCTGAAAGAAGGTTAGTTGTAATCGACCCTCTTTGTAATCTTCACAAGAGCGGAATAAGAAGATGATCATGATGAGAAGGGTACCAAGGCAGTGATGAGGGTCTTGTTCTTGCCATGCTGTCGAGTGACAACGACCTTTGGCCTCTGCAACGAAGAAGAAGAAAAAGACTGGAGCTTGCAAGAAGGGGTGAGAAATCTCTGAGACAGAGAAGAAGAAGAAGAGAGGAAGCAGAATGGCGCCATGGATTGTCGGAAACGTGTAGGAAGACGAGGGCTCCTTTCCTTTTCTAGGCTCTATTTATCAATAGGCTCGGTACTCGGCAAAATTAAAAAACTGTTTGACAAGGCCACCGGCCACTGGCCACTGGGCCATGGCATTTCTTTTGTCCAAGAAAAAGATATCGCACTCCAATTCAAGGTACAGTTCCCGGGAAATAAGGAGAAGGACATGTTTGCCGAATTCTTCCATAATAAAAGAAATGTTCGAAAATAAAAAAAAAAAAGCAAGAGAGATAAAAATAAAGAGAAAGGAGAGGGAGGCTTTTATATGTATAGAATAAAGGAGGAAAAGGAAGAAGTTATTTATAGAATAAGATTGTTTTCTCCTGAAGCAACCTAATACGAAAAGACTTTAATCATAAGTAATCTTTTTACCTCATGTGGGTCCCAATGTAGGCATCCATCTATAATAATATATCTTATAGCACACCCTTTGGATGACCATCATTCAATGACAGTTGCCTTATTAAAACCTTATAAAAGAAAAACCCAATGAGATAAAAACCAATACGAAAGAAAAAAAGTACAATATTCTACAAGATTATTGACTTAATGTTGGATGTGCATAATGCTACCTCATTAAAACCTTAACTAGGAACACCCAGTGAATAAAACCTAAAAAAGGAAAAAGAGTACACCGCACAAATGTCTTGGGTAGCATATTTTAGGATGCCTCTCTTTGATTGACTACTCCCCCTGATGATAACAACATTTCACATAGTAAGGCACATCAATCTCGTATATAAGTTTCTAAAATACTGATTTTAGCAAAGACTTCATAAATTAATCAGCCGGGTTGTTGCTTAAACGAACTTGCTTGGCTTCAATCTTATTATTCTACTGAAGCTCATGAGTGAAAAAGAACTTTGGTGTAATGTGCTTCGTCTTGATATCTTTAATGTATCATTCCTTAATCTGTTGAATACATGCCTCATTGTCTTCGCAGATAACGCTTAGGATACGTGTACTAAGAGGCAATTGACAAGAACTACGAATATACTGAGTTAAAGATTTTAGCCACACGCATTCCCTACTAACTTCATAGAGGGCCAAAATCTTAGCATGGTTAGAAAAAGTAATTACCAAAATCTGTTTAATAAAATGGCAAGAAATAGTAGTATTATCACTAAGAAACACATAATCTATTTGTGATCGACCTTTATGAGGATCAAAGAGATATCCTGAATCTATAATCCTACAAAGTTATAATCTTTGCAACTATAAAAATAAAACAGATATAAATATCATAGCATTTATTTAATACCAATCCAAAGCTTTGGTGCAAAACTATATATGGTAAACATATTTATAAAGAATGAAAAACTTCATTAGAACTTCTCTCAATTTGTAGGTCAAGATAAAATTCTCCTATAAATTGT
Source organism: Sextonia rubra (assembly GCA_037013555.1). NCBI lineage: Eukaryota > Viridiplantae > Streptophyta > Magnoliopsida > Laurales > Lauraceae > Sextonia > Sextonia rubra. The sequence goes on along the minus strand of JASUAD010000006.1, from coordinate 57,222,004 downwards.
CAACAGTTTCCTCAAGCTCTTCTAGAGTCCTGATTAGATTTATGTCATCTACATAAACTTTGTGAATCCTTGTAATGATTTTATAAAGATACATCGGCAAATGAAATTGTTTTCATACCCTTCTTTAGATAAACATTCACTAAGATGATTGTACCATATTTTTTGGGAATGATTCAGGTCATACAATGAATGTCCTAATTGTATTGAGTACATACTCTTTAAATTTGCTTCAGGTAAAGCAAATCCTTCTGGTATTTTTATATATATGTCTATGAATGTTTTCAATTTAAAGTTTCTACAGGAAACCTTGTACCACAAGTCTTGCCTTGTATTTAGTAATTTCATTAATTTTCTTTACAAACACCCATTTGTAACCTATAAGGTTAAAACCTTTTGGGATTTGTACTATATGTCCAGATACACCACATTTATTGAGAGATTGTAACTCTTCTTTGATGGAACTTTTCCATTTTGGCTAATCTTTTCTTTGTCGACATTTGTTCATAGTACGTGGTTCTGTATCCCAATCATCATCCTCATTTTCCTTAGATATTTGTATAGCTACCGCATAGGCAAATGCGTCATTGATGATAATTTTTTTTTCTATCCCATCTCTTTGTTGAATAATTATAAAGTATGGAGATTTTTTCATTATTAGGTACCCATTGCCTCTTCAGAGGCTTCCAGAGTCTATTCCGGAACTCGTATCTCTTCCGAGATATTAATTTATTTAGGAATTTTAGAGAGTGGATTTTTTCATAACTTTATATTAAGTGAAATGATATTCCTTATCAAGAGTGTATAATTTGTCACAACCTATTCGGGAGTATAACTGGGACCTAATTGCTTATTTCTCTTCTTCTGAGGAGCTAGTCTTTGGAACCTATAAGTCTACTACGCTTCTGCCGTGTGGTACATTTATTTGTTGTCATATTTGGAATTTTATCCTACAGGGACACTAATTCGTGATTGTCCTACAGGGACATTAATTCATGGTTGTGTGTTCATAGCTGGTACATGTGACCTAATTACTTTTATTGCATCATTAAAAGCATTAGTGAATTCGTTTATAATTAAGTGCACAATTCTCTATACTTCATTCTCATATTGTGAAGTACATAGATTTAGATGAGACTGAGTGAAAGTATTCCACATTAATTCTCGCCATTGTTTAGGAACTTTCTTTTTTCCCCCTAATGGCGGGAAGACTGTCTCATCAAGACGATAGTGGGCAAGGCAAATAATAAAATACATATCCTATCATTAGTTGTAGATATCTAATAATTAGGGGTAAAACATAGATTCCCAATCTACGTTATGGGTTCATTCATGTCACGGACCTGCGATATCAAGCCTTATAGACTTAATAGGATGTTCGAGGAGGTATACGTTAAGTTTAATCATTTGTATTAATAAACGGGCAAAAGCTAAAAAAAAAAAAGCAAATATCTAACCAACGAGGAAATGCATTAATCAAAATCATAAACATACCTAAAGAGGTCTACTAGGGGGATTTAATGGGTTCACAAATGTCACCTTATATCCTTTGAAGAAAGGATAATCAATTGATAGTACTTTAAAGAGAGCCTATAAGAGTTTTCAAAATTTTGCCTTAACATAATAGCCCCAGGGTGACCAAACGTATCATGCTAAAGCATTAAAGCCTTATGATCACTAAGCCTCGAGTTTAGTTTAAGCTTTTGGTTTGACTTTGTCATTTTGGTCATAATTGAATGTTATTCGATTTTGGAGATTGTCTTGTAATATGGTCCTGAGGTTTGATGAGAATACACTTAACTTTTCTAATATTAGCTTCTGGCTATCAATACTAGTAATAATGTATAAATATTTTGTGTTACCTTCACTTCTAGTTTCTATATGTGATACCCATTCATCCTGATGTATTTGGATTTAAACAAGCTTATTCGGGAACCACTAAAAGAAAATAATGCATCTTAATGTATATATGGGTACAATTTGGTAAAATTATGTGAACTCTTCCAGAGCATTTAAGTATTTGTACAGATCCAGCTATAATTAATACTTTGTACGAATTAAATATTAACTCTGATAAAAACTTATGGTTTTTAATATAGTGTGTTTTGTGGCACTGTCTACCGGACAGATATTATCTTCAGTTTCATACATTCTATGATTCATACCGTAAGAAATAATAAACTAATGTAATTATTCAGTTGCATTACAAAAATAAAACTTGAAAACAGTTAAACAATTCACCATTTAAAGTAAACATAACGTGCAAACACAAGATATGAGGGATAAATGAATAAGTCCTACCATCTAATGAAATATCTAAAAATTGAACTTAATATTCAAATTCACAATAATAGTTGTAAGTCTTGTAGACCATGCTTGGTGGTTTTTCTAATTTAGAAAAATTCCTTGTTAATCACCTTTCTTGGGGTAATTATTTTCATCTTTATTGGAGGAACTATTATATCTACCTTTTTTTGTGGTATGACAGTCTTCTGGTGATCATACCTGTCTATCACGGATATAATAGCATAGAAAATGAGACTTATGTCATATCTTCTGGGGATATCTTATTTCTCTCTTTGATGGCATCATCAAGCCTTTTTGAGAGTGTAAAGATCGATTTAACAATAAAAATCATAAAAAATAGAGCTTCGGGTTCTTAAATGACAAATTATAATGAAGAATCGGCCAATTAAAAAGTTAGAACTTCGGGTTCTTAACCAAGGAATTAGAACTTCTGATTCTGTCAATATTTCATGTTTGAGATAGAACTTCAGGTTCTTAACCTATGAATCAGAACTTTTAGTTCTGTTAACGCTTTATGCATGAATCAAAGAAATAGTTCCGTCAAAACTTTACGTTTGAATCAGAACTTTCGGTTCTTGCAAAACTTTAGGTTTGAATTTAAGGCTTTCATATAAATCTATACAATTTTGGATCCTTAGAAATTAAAGCTTCAGGTTCGATTATAAATATGAATCTTTGAGTTAATATTTCAAATCTTAAAACTTCTGGTTCTAGATAATATACGAGTCTTTGGGTCTTGGTTATTCATTTGATATAGAACTTCTGATTCTATTTATGATCCATCGATCCTACTTTGATCTACCTTTAATAAGAGACGTAAATTGTCATCTCCAAATAATATTATAATTTTATGCAGATATGGAAAGAAATGAAGATAAAAGCACATATATAACTATCAAACTACTAAAAGGTCATAAAATAAGGAGAAAATTACTTAAACGTTGAATCGTCCTCCTTTTGCTTCTAATGTAGAGATCTACTTGTAATTTTTCCATAGGTGTAAACAGATTGTTGATCAGACGTTGAATGATCAAGATACCGCGAAATAAGATTCTATCATTGATTTGGTCAAACAAATTGTTGACTGTACAATCTGCTGGAGTGGGCTGACGTCACCTTGTTAACATCAGTACTGCATTTCTGCATGGACTGGGCTCTATGCACGGTCAGGTCTGACCCGACCCAAACAAACCTTGAATCTAAATGCTAGGCTACTTCAAACAGGTGAACTCAACTCGATTAGGACCTAATCTAGGATAAAACCCAGGCAGATCTCTCTTCTTCCTTGTTGGTTCTTGTGACAAATTCCAGGTGGGAAAGATAAAAAAAAAAAAAAAAAAGGCAGATCTCTCGGTCTCTATTTTGTAACACGCCCCTGCAACACAAGGACCGAACCCCCTGCCCTTCTTGCTCGGCAGTTGCGAACGGCGCAGTCCGACAGTAATCAGCAATGGCGGACCGGTGAGAGCTTCTTCGACAATTACAGGCGACAATTCTAGTGAAGAACAGCTGTGCCCTTTCCTTCTCCCGCGACGGTAATAGAGGAATTGGCATCCTTTTTTTTTAGTGATTCCGAGAACCAGAACCCTCTTGAGACAAAAAGCCCTTGTCCACTTCTTCTCCAAGAACACAAAGCCCACTTCTTTCTTCTTCGCAGTTTAGGTAAGAACCCAATTTGATCTATGGTCCACCAAGAGAAAAACCGATCTCTTCAGTTTTTTTTTCCACAAAATTCAATATGTCGATCACACATACTACCACTTATTAACCAATCAAGAAAAAGGAAGAAAATAAGAGCATGTTCATGCTGATAATGGGTTAGAAAATAAGAAAGAGCCAGGGAGAGAAGAATAAAGAGAAAAGGGACAGAGATCTTATTACAAAGAGTTGTGTATGTACATAATAAAGGGGGAGCAGGATCTTATTTATAAAAAAAGAATGCTTTCTCCCCAAGCAACCCAATAGGGAAAGATTCTAACCCTAAGTAATCTCTTTATCTCATGTGGATCCTAATGTTGGCATCCACCTATGATGATACATCTTATAACAAGAAAATAAAATAAAAAAGCTTGCCTCCTTTTTATAAAACAAAGTCTAAAGAAGAATTAACATCAAATAAATGCATTTTGCGCGTCTCATTATCTTTCAACCATCACCTCTCTTTAATCCTTTTTAGGGCCCGTTTCTTTACTAAAATTCACAGAATTCATGTCTAGTGGTTGTCTGAAAAATTTCAAATATTGGTACTTGAAATACTACTAAATTCTAAAATTATGAATTCCATGTTTCATTGAATGCCTGAATTCCTGCTCGAGAATTCTAAATTATCTTGCATTACAAATTCCATGTTTCAACACTAGAAGAATTTCTAATTGGAATGAACCCTGCATATATTATTTAGGTACAAATTCAAGTGGCTCTAAAAATTCCCCGTTTTATTACTAGAAGAATTTCTAGTTGGAATAATCCATGTATATATTATTTATGTACAAATTTGAGTGTAAATTGCCCACCAAAAAAATGAAATGTTAACATAAAAAGACTACAATCATCTATTTTATGAAAGTCTTATCACTTCCGACCATACATCCAAAATATATTTACTACAATCATCTATGAGATAATATTTAAACATCCAAAATATATTTACTACAATCATCCATAAGATAATATTTAAACATCCAAAATATGTTTACTAGAGTTATAAAAAAGAAAGAAAGTATTTAAAAACCGAGCTACCCAAAATTAAGGTTTCATAAAGCCATCCATTCATATAGACCAAAACGTAGATTAACATACTTCTCATCCATAGAGGGTAGCTTGATGACCTTGAATGGAAATTTGTCTCCAACCATTTTATCTTCCTCTCATCATTCAAACTCAAGAAGGTCAATGCCCTCCTGTCATTACTAACAAGAAAGTCAGGAACTAACATTTGCATATCCTCTAGTACAAGAGGATGTGAAGTCACAATTTCACTAACTCGTGAAATCAAGCTCTTGAGTGGGTTTACACTATCTGTAAGTTTAACGACAGCATTTGCAACTTTGTCCAACGTATTTCTCATCTCTTCACTTTCCACTAACTTTCTCTTATTTGAAGTTTTGCTAGTACTAGTTTGGTTTGATAGAGCAGATGTACACCTTGGTGAGTTTACACTTTGTTGAGGAAAGTTAGGCTCATCCATATCATCCAACCCCAGTGCCTGGTACCAAAACCATCATTAATGAATTCATTATCGGTTGGCATCTCTGATAAATTTATTTGGCTCCTTTTAATTCTTGTAAGGCCATTTCGCCTTGTGAAACATCATCAGCAATAAGATTATGTACTTCATCAAAAAATTTCATAGTGATACGCCTATATTTAGCCAACTTTCTCTTTGCCTATACAAATTCTTTTAGTTAAAATGTAGTTCATTCAAGGAAAAGATATAAAGACATACAATGGCTAAATGTAAGTGATTCTAATTTACCTGCTCCAAGGAATCACAGACATTATCATCGGCAGTTACCATCTTTAATGTATCATCTCATCCAAAACCAGACATTGAAAGAAGTTGCTTCACTTCTCTGTATCATGTTCGCCAATTTTTGTACTTAATTTTTGCATTGTTTATGCTTGGTTCCAAACCGGTTTTTCTTTAACCTTTCCAATAGATTCTTTTCAACAAGCAGTATTGAAGTTTTTTTTTTTTTTTAACTTTTCTTCCTGTAAGCTTCATCTCTAGAAGTGTCTCCATTAAAACCCTTTCTGCTGTTGGGTCTGTCACAACCCGGGCCCAGAAATCGGGGGTTAGCGAAAAGCTAAGCCAGTGACACACGTACTCCCGTGCACGTGCATCCAAACCCAGTCCAGATGCACACACACAAGGGATCTAACACGTGCGAAACAGACGAACGCGGAAGCTGTAGATATCATAGCAAGCAACAAAGAAAATAGCGGAAGCCAAAGCAAATCCAAATCGGAAACAACAAGGACAAATACATAGATAGAAAACCGAATACACACCAAAATCAATATATACAAAATATACAGAATACAAGTCCAAAGTCCAAAGTCCAAATACAAGCTCTCAAAATCCCAAAACGAAAACACCACTGGAAGCATGCATGAACGCACTCGGCAGAGATGATCAGGCCCACTCTGCCAAACCTGAGGATGCCTCTACACTCGCCCCTGCAGCCTCCTCGACCGCCGGGGAGCTGGGCAAGGTATCTGTGCCTGCAGCACCACAGACAACACAAATGAATACAACGATCCAGCAAATATAAGTAACAGAGATGAAACACTCATAGTATCAAATAGAATAAGGGCAGAATAGTAATTTCAGAATTTCATCTTAATATGCTAAGCAAATCGTGCGTAGAAATAAAGCATGATATGTGAATCAAAACATAGAAATACTGACTAAGTGGCTACTACGTTAACCATGTTCTCTCCAATAGAGAGCAGAGCAAAGCAAAGCAGAGGAGAACACCACTGACCGGGCCAGGGTACAAGTGGGTTTCAGGTTCCTGGGTTCCGGGGTCCCAAGACAAAGCGACACTGCAGTGAATCCAGAGATACAGAGATCTAAGCCAGAGGTAACCCCGTCGGGCTTCCTAGGGCTGAGGCTGAGTAGAGCCAGACGGATACCAATCAACTCAAAGCTAAAGGAAGGGAGATTATCCGCTTTGGACTCACCGATGACCAAGACCGGATCTTATCCTCACGTGTTAATCTCTGGGCAGAGCCACCCGGGAATACCCAAAATCAGAGATAAACAAAGCCAACAAAGCAGATATATATAAAGTCGAAGCATAGCACAGATCAAAGCTTAGTGCAGAACGAAGAATAAAAACAGATATACAGAACGAAGCAAAAATGACTACGGAATGCATAACAAAGATTAACAGAACTGAGGGCAAAACTACAAACAATATGAAATGCATCTCAGATTAATACGGAGTCAAGGTTCATTACAAGCCAGTCCTAAGCTAGTTGTTTACTGTCACTAACCGTGCATGTTGATGTAGTTTTAAGTTAGTCAATGCACCGTTGCCATCAAAGTGTTGCGTAATCCTTGCGTGCACCGACGTCCCTTAAACCAACACCCATGGGGAGGTGCTTAACAGTGATCAACGCTCACATGAATGAGTCACAGCCTAACAGACTATTCATGCGATCCAAAGCATCCATTGGGCCGGTTTACACGGGTGGTTAACCTGTAATTGAGCCCTACAAGTCTCACCATTATCCTAAGTTATATTTCAGAATTGCCATGCCTAACGGTTTAGCCATGAGGGACCTATGGTTGAGCCGGAGACATCTTACGCGCTCGACGTATTATGCACTACAGCTTAACCATGGTTCCATTCAAAACACAGCTAAACTGGTCATCTTCCACCTCTGATCTGATAGCTCTTTCGGCTGAGCTACGGTCAGTATACGGCTTAGCCGTAGACCAATCCACGGCTTGGCCGTAGCATTCCACGGCTTAGCCGTAGCCACACCGTAGGAGTTCTGTGTTGGAAAAGTTTCGACTGATCAGAGATTTAATTTACGGCTGGGTTATGGGTTGGGTCACGGCTAGCTTACGGCTCAGCCGTAGAACAAGTTACGGCTTAGCCGTAGCCTAGCCGTAGAACAAAACTCAAAATTTAAGTCTCTGGAAGTCAAACCGTAGAAACTTACGGCTTAGCCGTACAATACAGAACACGAATTCGGGATAGTTACAGAAACTGAAATTTGGTACAGAAAAGTCTCAAAACAGGATACAGAGGTTCCAAATTCACAAGCATTGGCTGTAAACATCAGATACAATAAAGAAGATGGAAATCAAAGCATTCAAATAGAGCACCCATGTGTGTTATACAAGTCTGTACTTATACTTGCCTCAAACTCTGAAAATCCATCGAAGCAAGCTCCAAATCAACTAAAATCAAAGCAAAACAAAGAGATAAATCATGCATGAGATGAGGACACAGAAATCGGAGAATGAGAGGTGCAATTGGAGAAGAAGAGAGAAGAGTTGGGAAAGAACCCACTTACCAAGCTACAGATGAAGATGAGAGAGAAGGAACCCAATCCAAAACAAAATGAGTGCAAGCTCCCAACACCAACCCAAAACGAGAAGAGAAGTGGAGAGGAGAGAAAGGAAGGAACGTGGAGCTCCTGAATCTCTTGCATGCAACGATCAAGACAAATGGGCAGGGAGAGAGAGACACCTGGGTCCTGACTTATATTTATAGATTTGGGAGTTCAAGTCAAAGTCCGAAGAGTTTCAACTATTTACAGTTCAAGTCACACGAAGGTCCATCTTCCCCAATTGACTCCCAACGGTTCTGAGACAGTTACGGAAATTGTCGAGCTCAACGAAATACACGTGCTGACACCAAGATGATGCAAAGATGATATGAGCAAAACAAAAGCAAAATTACGAAAAAGGGCTTAGAACTACCTATTCCAGGTCAAAGGTTACTCAACTACCTATCCAAGGCCCAAAACCAAGTCCAAAAGAATAAAACAAAACAAAACACACTAATGAGCCACTAATCCGGCTCAAAGGGGATCGGAGTGTTACATCCTCCCCCACTAGGAATCATTCCGTCCTCGGAATGACTACTTACCTATGCAAAGAGCTGGGGGTACTGGCGTGCTAGCTGCTCCTCTAGCTCCCAAGTAGCCTCATCTGGACCGTGATGCTCCCACAACACTTTAACCCATCTGATAGTCCTGGTACGGAGAATCTGCTCTCGTGTGCCAACGATGCGGAGCGGACGCTCAACGTAAGTTGCATTAGGCTGAATCTGAATATCATCGTAGCGAATCACATGGCTCGGATCTGGCACATACTTACGGAGCATCGTCACATGGAAGACATCGTGCACACCGGAAAACTCAACTGGAAGCGTCAACCGATAAGCTAGATCTCCAACTCGGCTCTTGACTTCGAACGGTCCTACATATCTCGGAGCTAACTTGCCCTTCTGACCAAATCGAACTGTGCCCTTCATCGGAGAAACTTTAAGAAATACCCAATCTCTGACTTGGAATGCCAAAGGTCTCCTCCGAGTATCCGCATAGCTCTTCTGCCTGGATCGTGCAATCTTCAGATTCTCTATCACTTTCTGCACTTTCTCTGTCGTCTCGGCTATGATCGTCGGACCATGGAAACTCCTTGTTCCTACTTCTTCCCAGCACACAGGGGTCCTGCACTTGCGTCCGTATAGAGCCTCATAGGGTGCCATACCAATACTCTCGTGGAAGCTGTTGTTGTAGGCAAACTCACACAATGCAAGATGCGTGTCCCATTCTTTCTCAAAGTTCAGCACACTAGCTCTGAGCATATCCTCCAACGTCTGAATGGTACGCTCCGACTGTCCATCGGTCTGGGGGTGGTATGCCGTACTAAAACTCAACTTCGTGCCCATAGCTTCCTGAAATGCTTTCCAAAATGAAGACACAAAACGACTGTCTCGATCAGACACAATAGATACTGGGGTGCCATGCAATCTGACTATCTCGTCAACAAACTTCCTGGCCATCTCTGTGAATGTCATCCCTTTCTTGAACGGAAGGAAATGCGCTGACTTGGTCAATCTGTCCACTATGACCCAGATCGCATTGTTCTTTCTACTGGTCGGCGGAAAACCGGAGACGAAATCCATCGTAATATGCTCCCACTTCCACTGCGGAGTGTGCAATGGATGCAATGATCCTGGAGGTCGCTGATGATCAGCTTTTACCCTCTGACAGGTCAAACATCGAGCTACGAACCCTGCGATCTCCCGCTTCATATTGTTCCACCAAAATCTGTCTTTCAAGTTCCGGTACATCTTCGTACTCCCTGGGTGCATCGCATATCGGGCATCGTGCGCATCTGTCATCAACTTATCTTTCAACCCATCCACAGCGGGAACACACAATCTATTCCGGAAGTACAAAACTACATCTACTAAGCTGAAATCCGGTCGATCTGCAATCCGATCTCTGAACTTCACCAGGAGGGGGTCCTCAAACTGGCGATCCTTGATCTGCTGGATCACCTCAGGCTGAAACACGACGATAGTAGCTAATGTCACCAATCCACCTACCATCCGAACCTCTACAGGCTGATCATGCACAAGCATATAGAATCCTGCCAACACCTGAAGACTGTCTGTCCTCCTGCTAAGTGCATCTGCAACTACATTGCCCTTGCCTGGGTGGTACTTGATCGGAAAGTCGTAATCTTTGATAAACTCCAACCATCTCCGTTGCCTCATATTCAAGTCATGCTGGTCAAACAAGTACTGCAGACTGTGATGATCGGAATGGACCTCGAACTTCGACCGTATAAGTAATGCCGCCACAACTTCAGTGCAAATACAATAGCTGCTAACTCCAAGTCATGTGTGGCATAGTTCTTCTCATGCTCTTTCAGCTGTCTGGATCCATAGGCAATCACTTTCTGATTCTGCATCAGTACACAGCCTAATCCAACGCGAGAAGCATCGGAATAAATCACGAATCCCTCACTACCATCCGGGAGAGTCAACACTGGCGCCGTAGTGAGCTTTTCTTTCAACATCTGAAAACTACGCTCACACTTCTCCGTCCACTCATACGGAACCTTCTTCCGAGTCAACTGAGTCAGCGGGGCTGATATCTTCGAGAAGTCCTGTACAAACCTGCGGTAATATCCCGCCAATCCCAGAAAACTCCGAATCTCTGTCACTGATCTAGGACGGGGCCAATGGACTACTGCCTCAATCTTAGCCGGATCCACCATCAATCCCTCTCTAGAAATCTTATGTCCCAGAAATGCAACTTGCTCTAACCAGAAATCACACTTAGACAACTTTGCATACAACTTGTGATCTCTAAGCAGCTGCAATGCTTTCCTCAGATGGTCTGTATGTTCCTCAGCAGTCTTCGAATAGACCAATATGTCATCTATGAAAACCACAACAAACTGGTCCAAGAAGGAAGTAAACACCCTATTCATCAATGCCATGAAAGCTGCGGGTGCGTTCGTCAAACCAAATGGCATGACAAGGAACTCGTAGTGTCCATATCGAGTCCTGAAAGCTGTCTTAGGAACATCCTCATCCTTCACCCTGAGCTGGTGATAACCTGACTTCAAGTCAATCTTAGAGAAGTAAGCTGCACCCTGAAGCTGATCGAACAACTCATCAATCCTAGGCAATGGATATTTGTTCTTGATGGTCACTTTGTTCAACTGCCTGTAGTCAATGCACATCCGGAAACTGCCATCCTTCTTCTTGACAAACAATACAGGAGCTCCCTAAGGTGAAACACTTGGGCGTATGAACCCTTTGTCCAACAGATCCTGCAACTGTTTCTTCAATTCCAACAACTCTGCAGGTGCCATACGATATGGAGCTCTACTGATGGGTGCTGTACCGGGCATCAAGTCAATAGCAAATTCTACCTCCCGAACTGGTGGCAACTCTGGTACATCCTCCGGAAAGACATCCGGAAACTCGCTGACTACGGGGATCTCACTGAGCTGTCGCTGATCTTTCTTCTCTGAGATGAATGCAAGAAATCCTTTACATCCCCTACGAAGCATCCTGTCTGCCTTACAAGCAGATATCACACGCCTTGGGCACTTCGTCTGGCTGCCCTCAAATCGAAATCCGCTGCCCAAATCAAAGTAGATCGCCTTGCTGTAGCAATTGATACATGCATGATATCTTGCAAGCTAGTCCATACCAAGAATCACATCAAAATCCAGTGTTGTGAGCAACACGAGGTCTACAGGGAGCTGATGACCAGCTATCCGCACATCACACTGGGGGTAGAAAACACTGCACTCCACCCGTTTACCAACCGGAGTGGATACTAGTAACAAGTATGGAAGTGGTGTGGGTCGCTGTCGAAGCTGCACAGCAAAATGGGGTGCTACGTACGAACGCGTAGACCCGGAGTCAAATAAGGCTAAAGCTTCAGCATCAGAAATTAAAATTTTACCTTCCACTACCGTGGCCTCCTCCGCGCCCTCATGCGTAGCAGCATAGGCTCGGGCTGTCTGGCGGTTTTGCTTCTGGGCTGGGCGAGCTGTCTGAGATCTGCCCTGCGCTGTAGGTCCTGTCTGTCTCGTCTGTGGAGAGGACTGAAACTTCGGGCATTGGGCCCGCTTGTGGTCCGTAGAGCCACACCCGAAACAAGCCCCACTCTTCCTCCAACATCTGTCGGTGGGGTGATCCTTCCCACAGTGACTACAAACCACCTGAGAACTGCTCGAACTACCCTGCTTACCCTTGAATTTCTTCTGGAACTGACTTCTGCCACTGGAACCTGCTGCCCTCTTAGCCTCTGTTCGCTCCTCCTCAAATATGGCCTCTGCATCATAGGCCCTGTCAATAGCGTCGTCCAATGTAGCCGGCCACATACATGCAACTACGTGGCGTTTGTGCCTCGGATTCAGGCCGTTGACGAAGCGAGTCACTTTCTTATGCTCAGTGTTCACCATGTCCTCTGCAAAATGAGACAACTCTGTAAACCTGTGTACATAATCTGCAACTGACATCTGTCTCTACTGAAGGTTGAAGAATTCCACTTCCTTGGCTCGCTGAATGTGGAGAGGCATGAACTTCCGACGGAATTGCTGCTTGAAGGTCTCCCAAACTGTGGCACTGGGCATAGTCTGGAATGAGCTCTTGACACTTCTCCACCATGTCTTGGCTACACTCCGAAGCATAGAGGCTATGAGAACTACCTTCTGCTTGTTACTGCACACAATCGTATCAAATAGCTCTTCAGTCTGCTCCAACCATTGCTCAGCCTGCAATGCATCTTCAATCCCATGGAACTCAGTCGCCCCTCGCTTACGGAACTTGTCGAAAAGAGCATTTGGATCTGATTCCTTTGGCTGAAAAATCACTTGCTGGTCTATACGAGGTGATGCTACTGCAGCAGCCTGACTCTGTCTATCTACCATGGATGCCATCTGAGCCTGTAATGACTGCATAGACTGCATCATCATCATCATCCGCTCCTCACTACTGATATGTGGGGGTACCGATCCACTATCACCGTTATGGCCTTGTTGATTTTCATCCCGAGATCCTGATCCTGATGCCATCCTGAAAAAGAAAAGAAACACAACACACAAATATAAAATGCCCTGAGTTAGTCAAATCCCAAATCAACATATTCGACCTCGAGTCAAATAGCTGATAGCGTTAGCTCACCACGATCTTAGATGCCTACATGCTTATACTAGCCTGCTCTGATACCATACAATACGTATGTCACAACCCGGGCCCAGAAATCGGGGGTTAGCGAAAAGCTAAGCCAGTGACACACGTACTCCCGTGCACGTGCATCCAAACCCAGTCCAGATGCACACACACAAGGGATCTAACACGTGCGAAACAGACGAATGCGGAAGCTGTAGATATCATAGCAAGCAACAAAGAAAATAGCGGAAGCCAAAGCAAATCCAAATCGGAAACAACAAGGACAAATACATAGATAGAAAACCGAATACACACCAAAATCAATATATACAAAATATACAGAATACAAGTCCAAAGTCCAAAGTCCAAATACAAGCTCTCAAAATCCCAAAACGAAAACACCACTGGAAGCATGCATGAACGCACTCGGCAGAGATGATCAGGCCCACTCTGCCAAACCTGAGGATGCCTCTACACTCGCCCCTGCAGCCTCCTCGACCGCCGGGGAGCTGGGCAAGGTATCTGTGCCTGCAGCACCACAGACAACACAAATGAATACAACGATCCAGCAAATATAAGTAACAGAGATGAAACACTCATAGTATCAAATAGAATAAGGGCAGAATAGTAATTTCAGAATTTCATCTTAGTATGCTAAGCAAATCGTGCGTAGAAATAAAGCATGATATGTGAATCAAAACATAGAAATACTGACTAAGTGGCTACTACGTTAACCATGTTCTCTCCAATAGAGAGCAGAGCAAAGCAAAGCAGAGGAGAACACCACTGACCGGGCCAGGGTACAAGTGGGTCTCAGGTTCCTGGGTTCCGGGGTCCCAAGACAAAGCGACACTGCAGTGAATCCAGAGATACAGGGATCTAAGCCAGAGGTAACCCCGTCGGGCTTCCTAGGGCTGAGGCTGAGTAGAGCCAGACGGATACCAATCAACTCAAAGCTAAAGGAAGGGAGATTATCCGCTTTGGACTCACCGATGACCAAGACCGGATCTTATCCTCACGTGTTAATCTCTGGGCAGAGCCACCCGGGAATACCCAAAATCAGAGATAAACAAAGCCAACAAAGCAGATATATATAAAGTCGAAGCATAGCACAGATCAAAGCTTAGTGCAGAACGAAGAATAAAAACAGATATACAGAACGAAGCAAAAATGACTACGGAATGCATAACAAAGATTAACAGAACTGAGGGCAAAACTATAAACAATATGAAATGCATCTCAGATTAATACGGAGTCAAGGTTCATTACAAGCCAGTCCTAAGCTAGTTGTTTACTGTCACTAACCGTGCATGTTGATGTAGTTTTAAGTTAGTCAATGCACCGTTGCCATCAAAGTGTTGCGTAATCCTTGCGTGCACCGACGTCCCTTAAACCAACACCCATGGGGAGGTGCTTAACAGTGATCAACGCTCACATGAATGAGTCACAGCCTAACAGACTATTCATGCGATCCAAAGCATCCATTGGGCCGGTTTACACGGGTGGTTAACCTGTAATTGAGCCCTACAAGTCTCACCATTATCCTAAGTTATATTTCAGAATTGCCATGCCTAACGGTTTAGCCATGAGGGACCTATGGTTGAGTCGGAGACATCTTACGCGCTCGACGTATTATGCACTACAGCTTAACCATGGTTCCATTCAAAACACAGCTAAACTGGTCATCTTCCACCTCTGATCTGATAGCTCTTTCGGCTGAGCTACGGTCAGTATACGGCTTAGCCGTAGACCAATCCACGGCTTGGCCGTAGCATTCCACGGCTTAGCCGTAGCCACACCGTAGGAGTTCTGTGTTGGAAAAGTTTCGACTGATCAGAGATTTAATTCACGGCTGGGTTACGGGTTGGGTCACGGCTAGCTTACGGCTCAGCCGTAGAACAAGTTACGGCTTAGCCGTAGCCTAGCCGTAGAACAAAACTCAAAATTTAAGTCTCTGGAAGTCAAACCGTAGAAACTTACGGCTTAGCCGTACAATACAGAACACGAATTCGGGATAGTTACAGAAACTGAAATTTGGTACAGAAAAGTCTCAAAACAGGATACAGAGGTTCCAAATTCACAAGCATTGGCTGTAAACATCAGATACACTAAAGAAGATGGAAATCAAAGCATTCAAATAGAGCACCCATGTGTGTTATACAAGTCTGTACTTATACTTGCCTCAAACTCTGAAAATCCACCGAAGCAAGCTCCAAATCAACTAAAATCAAAGCAAAACAAAGAGATAAATCATGCATGAGATGAGGACACAGAAATCAGAGAATGAGAGGTGCAATTGGAGAAGAAGAGAGAAGAGTTGGGAAAGAACCCACTTACCAAGCTACAGATGAAGATGAGAGAGAAGGAACCCAATCCAAAACAAAATGAGTGCAAGCTCCCAACACCAACCCAAAACGAGAAGAGAAGTGGAGAGGAGAGAAAGGAAGGAACGTGGAGCTCCTGAATCTCTTGCATGCAACGATCAAGACAAATGGGCAGGGAGAGAGAGACACCTGGGTCCTGACTTATATTTATAGATTTGGGAGTTTAAGTCAAAGTCCGAAGAGTTTCAACTATTTACAGTTCAAGTCACACGAAGGTCCATCTTCCCCAATTGACTCCCAACGGTTCTGAGACAGTTACGGAAATTGTCGAGCTCAACGAAATACACGTGCTGACACCAAGATGATGCAAAGATGATATGAGCAAAACAAAAGCAAAATTACGAAAAAGGGCTTAGAACTACCTATTCCAGGTCAAAGGTTACTCAACTACCTATCCAAGGCCCAAAACCAAGTCCAAAAGAATAAAACAAAACAAAACACACTAATGAGCCACTAATCCGGCTCAAAGGGGATCGGAGTGTTACAGGGTCCACTTGTAGTTTTCCTTTTTCTGTGAACCTAATGAGATTTAAAAAAATATTTTTTCAACATAAACGAGCAATGAGCATAAGCAAATTCTATACACTTCATCATCATCAAAGCCTTATCCCAATCATGTTGGGGTCGGTTACATGAATTCTGTTTTTCTATTCCATTCTATTTTGAGTCAAATCCTTCGATAAGTTAAACTTCTTCAAATATGAATCAATGACCTCCATCAATATTTTCTTCGGCCTACCTCTACCTCTTGATGGGCCATCCATTTGTATATTCAAACTTTTTCTCACTATTGCCATTACCGGCCTATGCTCAACATGCCCAAACCATCTTAAACGGGTTTATCTAATCTTATCTCCTATTGGTGCTACCCCTAAATGCTCTCCAAAGCACTCATTTTTAATTTTATCTTTCCTAGTTTTACCATACATCTACCTAAGCATTCTTATGTCCGCTACATCCATCTTATGAATATGCGTCTTTTTAATTGATCAACATTCTGCTTCATATGTCATAGCTGGTCTAACCACTGTTCTGTAAAATTTGCCCTTCAATTTTGTTGGCATTCGTTTGTCACAAAGCACTCCAAAAGCTAGTTTCCTTCAGCCATCCAGCTGTTATCCTCTGCTCCACATCTTCATCAATCTCTCCATCCTTACTAATTATCGAGCCTTGGTACAAAAAAAATTTCTACGTGGTATCTCATGGGTTTCAATTTTGATAATGGTTTCAACACTTTGTATATGTCCACTAAAGTTGCAATCCATATATTCTGTCTTTGTATGACTTATTTTAAAGCCTCTAGATTCTAATGCCCCAGCCATCTCTCAAGCTTTGCATTTACACCATCTCTTAATTCATCCACCAATACTATATCATCTGCAAACAACATACACCATAGTACTTTTTCTTGAATATACATAGTTAACTCATCCATAATTAATGTAAAGAGATAAGAGCTTAACGTTGATCCCAGATGTAAACCTATAGTCACGGGGAATCCACTTGTTTTTCTACATGTGGTTCTCACATTTGTTACAGTTCCTTCATACATATCCTTAAGAACTTCAATGTAATCTCTGGGGATATTTCTTTTCTTTAAAACCCACCAAATTAAATTCCTCAGTCCCCTCTTATAGGCTTTTTCCAAATCGATAAAGACCATGTGTAGATTTTTCCTCTTTGCTCGATATTTTTCCATTAGTTGCCTACGTGAGAAGATAGCTTCTATAGTTGATCTCCTTGGCATAAAACCAAACTGATTTTCAGAGATCTTGGTTTTTCGTCTCAGTATTTGCTCCATTATTATCTCCCAGAACTTCATACTATGACTCATAAGTTTAATCTCTCGATAGTTGGTACAATTTTGTATATTTCCCTTGTTCTTATATATAGGTACTACAATGCTTCTTCTCCATTCATTCGGTATTTTTTTGTCATAAGTATCTTATTGAATAGTCTATATAACCAACTTACCCCAACCTCTCCTAAGCATTTCCATACCTCTATCGAAATACCATTTGGGCCAGTTGCCTTTTTTGGCTTCATTTATTTCAATACTTCCTTTACTTCAGCCCATCTAATTCTACAGAGAAAAGTATACTCTGGTGATGAAGTATTCTTTTTAACCTTATATCGCCCAAATGTTCTTCATTTAGAAGTTTGCTAAAATATTCCTTCTACCTTTTTTTAATATCGTTGTCCTTCACCAGAATATTTTCCTCATTGTTCTTGATACATTTGACATGATCTAAGTCTATACTTTTCTTTTCTCTTATTTTTGTGAGCTTAAAAATATCCTTTTCTCCTTCTCCTATTCCCAACCTATTATAGAGGTCATCGTATGCTTTAAACTTTACACTACTTACTACTTTCTTAGCTTCTTTCTTTGCCTTCTTACACAGTTCAAAATTTTCCATACTCTTAGTCTCCTACCAAACTTTGTAGTAATGTCTTTTCTGTCGAATATCTTCCTGAACCTCCACACTCCACCACTATGTTTCTTTATTAATGTCTCTTTCCTTTTGATTCTCTAAGTACTTCCTTTGTAATATTCCTAATGCAATTAGCAATTTGATTCCACATTACTGTAGTTTTTCCTTTAATATTCCATTCACCATTCTCAATCATTTTGTTCTTAAATATATTTGCTCTTTCTCCCTTCAAATCTCTCCACCTTGTTTTAGGGTCCATTTTGTTTACTACCGCTCTCTTTCTACTTCTAATCAAATATCTAAAACTCCAAGCTTATGTTGCGTAGTCAAACTCTCTCATGGGATAACCTTGTAATCTTTACAAGCCAATCGGTCCTATTTTCGAACTAGAAAAAAGTTTATCTGACTCCTATTACTCCCACTTTATAGGTAATTAAATGCTCATCTCTCTTTTTAAAGTAAGTATTTGCTACTACAAGATCAAATGCCACTGCAAAATCCATTATAGTGTTTCCAAATTCATTCTTTTTTCAAAATCCTTGCCCCCTATGCACTCACTTATATCCTCTATTATCTTTTCCTATATGTCCGTTTAAATCCTCTCCAAGGAAAATCTTATTACTATTTCGGATTTCTCGCTTTAAATTATCCATTTCCTCCCAAAATTGTCTTTTCACACTTTCCTCTAGTCCTACTTGGGGAGCATATGCACTAATGATATGAATTATGTCTTCCTCTAACACTAGTTTAATTACTATAATTTTATCACCAATCCTCTTTACCCCCACAATTTTCTCTTTTAAATCCTTATCTACAACTATACCCACTTTATTTCTTGTGTTACTCTTTTCTGCATAGAAAAGCTTATATCCATCCATGAGCTCCTTAGCTTTATTCCATTTCCACCTTGTCTCCTGTATACAAGCCACACTAATTCTTTTTATTTTTATTACCTCAACCAACTCCATGCTCTTGCTTGTCAAGGTTCCTATATTCCAAGTAGCAAGCCTAATTTTCCTATTCTTCATCTTCTTCTCATGGACTAATTTCTTTAACCGCACTAGCCCAGAGTCAAGCGGTAGCCTTTGCATACTTTTCATTGTAGCTGGGCGACGCTACAATGCGTCGCTTAAAGCGGGGAACACTCTAGCCTTATCACGAAATATCATTATCTCAGAATTCATGTTTGGGTTGTGATAAAATTTTACGCTGACTATCAACCTACCTAACGCAACCCTCCTTCTTTACCGGGGCTTAAGATCGGCAACTAAAACTAGCGGAGTAAGGAAATTCTATACACTATAAATATAAAAAAAACCAATAATATTGATTGTTAAGCAATATTACATTGTCAACATCCAAAACCTTAAATTGTTTGTTAAATAATAGTCCTATATTGCTAAATGAGTTCACATTTAAACACTAAAAAAATCAATGCATGAGTGAAACAAAAAAAAAAAAAAAAGGAAAAAAAAGAGTTCTAGAAGAATGTATCAACCACGCAATGGATAAGTTCATCTTGCTATTGCTGATCATTATCTTCCCATTGATGCTCATAACAATTCCACAACTGCTTCGCTATGGAGTCTCGAAATGAATGCCAAGTGTCTATATTCCAATGTGGGATTGTTTTTAGGTTTCTGGTACTTGTCGAGGGAGGACCAACTCTAGAAGCCATCACAGTGGTGATGGTTTCAAGCATTGGGTCTCCTACATTGTGTATAACTATGTGGTTGTAAAGAGTACAACATGTAATGATGATGTCTCGTTGAGTAGTCAATGAATACCCATCTACCATTCATAAAATAGAGAAGTGATTTTTAATAACTCCAAACGCCTGCTCTATGGTGGTGCGCAATAAGGAATGTCGTAAATTAAAAAGTTCTTGATAATTTATTGGAGGACATTCCTCGAACTCCCTAAGATGATAACATACACTTCTATATGGTGTCAAAATCCTGGCACATTGCCAAAACCAACATCTACTAGATAAAATTTACCTATATTTGCAAATTAAAGAAGTGAAAGTTTAATTAGACTTCATATAATTAAATACATTATACTATGCACCCAAATATTTGTATGGTTCTATTACCATCTGGTATTGCTAATTTGTTGATTCTATTTAGAGTGGAAAAAAGCACGATGCCATCCCTTATAGATCTTTCCCATCTCGCAAGCACACATTGAAACTTCATATCAAATCTGCTTGCCATGAGACAATTTTGAGAGAGTTGGCTATGCCTATTTCGATATTTAGCTTGCTTTGTAGTTGGTAACTGAGCGGGTACATGTGTACCATCTATTGCACATATGCAATCCTATCATCTCAATGAAAAAGTTATGGATAGTGAAAATGTCTCTTCTAAAAGAAGAAATCATGTTATGGCAAATGAAAATTGAAAAATAGTAAATGAACTAACCTTAAAATAAGGATTAAATCTACTTTTTATCCTATTTTGATGTAGAGTTGGGGCATTTTGTAGAATTTGAATGTAATTTGGATAGATTTTGCAAATAGCATCTAATACTTTGTGGAAATAACGGCTGATAGTGGCGCCTGAATGGTTGAATCGATTAGTAGCAACTCTATTAGTAACATTATGAGCCAATGTGTGGAGAAATATTGCTAACTGCTCGTCTATGGATGCCACTCGTGTGTTCTGAAGGAGTCCGCAAAGCATAAGGGTATCATGCAATATAATAAAGCAATCGGGACTCATGTGTAGGTTCTCGTGACATTGAAGGACCCTTACTTGACAAAAGTTCTTCCACCCATGCTTTGCCTAATAAATATGAAAAAAAGATGCTTTTTAATTCACTCCTCTCGTAATGTTAGCCATTGTTCAGCCAATCCAAAACATACAGCCACAGCAGCACAAACAACAGATATTAAATGTAATTTGGTGGAATCTGGTGCAATGCAATTAAGCAACTTATTATGTACAAGCAATTTAAAATAATACAGGTACAACATCAAATTTGAATGATCTTTTATATCTTTAAATATTAATTTGGTAGCAATGCATTAAAATGATTAAGAATGATGCATACCTTCCATTGAAATCGATATAGACTAAATTATGAGCTTTTGAAACCTATAAAACACAATGGAAAAAAGTTTCATAAACCATATTGTGAAATTTCACCAAAAATGGAATAACAAACCATCTAATTCATTTTATCAGAATGAACATGTGCTAGTATAATCCCCTTAACCCAACCGATAGGTTGAGCTTGGAGATATTAGCCATAGGCCTCAACTCTCAACCGAACCTAGTGCCAATGAAGTCCTTCGTTTTTTTGGAGTAGGAAGTGCAATCCCAACTTAATTGTTTGTTTGACTAAGATCAAATTGTCCCCTAAAACTACTACCCAATTATGCGAGAAGCAATAAATGGAATGGATACTGACATATCCCTAATTAAAAACATTACACCATGCTTATTTAGATAAAAGATGTACATTTTACCCACAAATACAATAAAACTAAAAGAAAACATCTCATCTCTTCAATACTAAGCAGACACCACCTATTTAACAAGGAAAGTGTTTGGGATTCAATGTGGGGCTTTGAAATGGATACTAGACATCATCGATGTTCAAACTGAAATTTCTCATATAAGATAACATGAAGAAAAAAATAAAATAAAATCATTCAACCATGCATGAGGGATGGAATCATCTTTGGTTTGGATTGGGTACTCAATATGCCCAAAGTAGGTTCCCAATTACTAATACATAAAGGTGTGAAAGTGAACAATCTGAAAGCGAAAAATGACTTCTATATAAAAAAAAAAAAGAGCAATGACTTTGGGTTTATTATTATCATCACAAGAAGAAGAACAATACATGCCAGGAGAAAGTGGTATTATTATCAAAATTGGTTGGTTGGTTTAAATTACTGACTTTGGGTTTTAATGGATGCATTTTAAACAATTGCTTACATGTAACAGTTGCAGTGCTTTGGCGAATTACAGAGAAGTTGAATAAAACAGAGTAGGATTTTGATTAAATCCATGTAATGGGACGAGTCCATGGTTTACACCCAAAGTAGGGCCTATGGAAAATAACAGCACATGTGACTGTACATACAACAGATCAATTGTTTGCCATGTTACTAGAATGTATGTATGATAGAATTTGCTATTTTCTCTTCTTACTTCTATGGATCTCTATAAACTACTATCTTTGCCAGTGTACTCTCCATAAGGCAAGGATGAACGTCACATGATAGCCCTCGATCGAAGCTTTGAGTCATCAATAACAGTTTCAAATCATCACATGAAACAGAACACATGCCATGAGAATGTGGTATTATTTTCAAAATTATTATTGAGCCAAAATATGAGAATCTTGAAAAACCAATTATTCATAGCCAAGTAAAAAAAAAATATCAATCTTGGAGATAAAAGAGAAATTGATCAAAAAAAAAAAAAGGTGAATCTATGAGCATCTTAGTTTTGTCAATTTATCATAGTCAAAACCCCAAAAAAATAGCAAATTTGTCGTCCCCTTCCATCCCATGAAAACCCTAAAAAAAAAAGCAAAGAAATAGGTAGAAAAGAAGAAAAATATAGGAAAATGAAGCGGTAGTGTAGATGTGGAAGAATCACAACCGTTTCTTTTCTTGTTGTGGCTAGAAAAGATAGAGAGAAGCTTACCGTTGGTGATGCCGGAGTGTTGTCCTTCCTCTCCCAAAACCCAAGTCTCGACCAAGATTTCCAAATCCACTTAGTTGAAGTGGTTTTTCAAATGCTAGTATTTTGGGAATCTCAAATGCCTGGAATTTGAAAAGCCAAAGAATTCTAGTAAAGAAACAAAGAATTTCTAATAGGAATTCTAAATTCCCAGATAGCCTGAAAACCTGTCAGGAATTCTAGTAAAGGAACGGCCCTTAGAGCTCATTTGGACATGAATTTCTCTATGTTCAATCCATCTCGTATCTAATGCAAACATAAATCCTTGGATCTTTAATATGGAAAAGTAGTGTGAACACTTGTGTCATCATAATAAAGTTGAAGCAGAATAATTTTCTCCTAAGACTTTCACACTCCTATTCCCCACTTGATTTTATATCATACTCATTTTTAATTTTTTTTACAAAAAAGAGCTGTGGATCCTGGATGGGAACTTTGTTATCTGTTATTGTATTATTATTTTGATGCACCCAATCATGTTTGTATCATTTAGATAGCCACATCCTATTTTAATTTCAATTAAGGGAGAGGTTGGCCTTGCTACAATTTTTATTAGGTCAGCTAAGTAGATCCCTTCCAATATCACATGTCTAAATAAGACTTTTCTTCAGGCTTTCCTTGTGAACTAAAAACAAGTCTTTTCATTTTCTTAAAAAATGTTTTCATTTAAAAAGTGTAAAATAAAAATAGAAATAAAAATAAAAGGACCCTTGTGGTCGAAAGACATCTTTGAACATTTCAAAAAACAAAAACGGCCCTTGATTCATATAATCCAGGATTGCAAATTGACTCTCGGTTAAAAGGTTGCCTTTACCTCAGAATTACTCTACTAAGAAAGTGGATGTTATTCCTTGGGCAGACTTTAGATTTCTAACATGGCCACTTGCCATTATCAATTAATAAAAAATGTTGTTTCAATTTTAACCTTAATTTACCGCAAGCACTTAAAAAAATAAATAAATAAAATTAAAATTAAAATTAAAATAAAAAATGACCTGGATTGTTGAAGAAGCCAAAGTTTTTTTATAAACACCATCCATGTGATTCAAAATGGTTTTGATCTTGGAGAGTAGCCTTACATACAAATTCGGGGGCCACGTTGGACCCCTTTATTCTTTCAATGTTAACGCATGGTGAACAATTGTCATTTGGCCCCACCATAAGATTAACTATTAGATAAATAATACAATTACTATAATGTTATACATTACTAATTAGATGGTAAACCTTACCTACGACACAAACCATATTGAAGTAAAATTTAGAAACATAGCATACATTTGAGGGTATTCATTTTGCGTGACTGCAATTTTCAATAGGTGGACCTCACTCAATTACTCCAGCTGATTACTTCTCTAAGGATGGAAACTCAAGGATCCAAGTATGGTGGAGTCCACCTTTGCTTGGTCACGTAATGTGGTTAAATAAATGTTGGGTTAGAAACTAACTCGAAGTTTCATCTCCTCGTGGTTATAATATAAAGGGATTTTTACCAAAAAATTAATCCTAAATTTACATTATACCATTGGTTAAGAAAGATTAAAAAAAATCCAATTTGGAGTTCGTACTTACTCAAAAGACAAATATGCCCACCGATGATATCGTTAGGGCTATAAAAAAACTCCTGAATGATATCGCTAGGCTCTTCTACAAATCCCCGATGATATCGTTAGACACCTTTCTCCTTTCTTCTTCTCTTTCCACTACTCTTTTGTCCGGAAGCTTCTTGTTTCTTCTTCTTCTTCTTCTTCCACTCCTTCACTGTGTTCTTTTTTTTCTTCACCGTGTTCTTTTTCTCCTTCTTCCAATCCTTCACCATGTGCTTCTTCTTCCCTGTGTTCTTTTTGTTCTTCTTCCACTCCTTCACCATGTTCTTCTTCTTCTTCCCCGTGTTCTTCTTCTTCTTTTTCCACTCCTTCACCGTGTTCTTCTTCTTCCCTGTGTTCTTCTTCTTCTTCTTCCATGTGGAAAGTACTGTGCCCTAGCCCATTTGAAAACCTATTTTGACATTTCATCCTCCATTGTAGAAGCCCCAAAATGAATACATTTGTGCATTTTCATCATCTAAAGCTTCTAGTGAATAAGGTGGCACTTGGCAATGTGTTTGCATTTTCTCTGAATTCCAGCCATTTTCTGAAACATAACTTCTGTGTTTCTACAACCCAAACAAAACCTCCTCAAACGAAAGGTACTTATGCCATTCTGTTCTCATTTCTCATTTGGAATGCAATTTCTTCAATGTATGAGGATTTTGGTTCTTAGGGTCCTCTTGTTGATTTTCTTTCATTTTGATTTTTTTTTTTTTTTGCTTTGTAAAGGTGAAAACAAAGTTTTGTTGGCTTTTTGCTTTTGCGGGGATAAACGAGCAAAAGATTGGATCTTTTTTTCTTCTTTCAGAGGTAAAGGAGCAAAATATTAGATTTTGGTTGTCTAAGTTTCAAAGCAAGTTATGAATTCCTAACTATTGTTGAAATCCACAGGTTCTAGAAACCCATTGAAAATGCATAGAATTATAGATACAATTGCTTCTTCTTTAAAAGCATTATTCAAAACACAGATTGGATAGTAGTCCACAAAAGATTTAGTTTATTGCTTAGTCATTAGTATCTCTAATGGCTATCACATTTGAGAAAAATTTGGGAAACACAAGTGGGGAAAGACTCTTCATTAGAAAATGGAGACAATGGAGTCTTTTTCATTAGGATTCAACTGTTTGGGCCAGTTAATTATGGGAGTTAGCAACTTATATGACATAAAAATGTACTAGTTGATCGGTTTTGGTAAAGATGAAGTTTGATGTGGAATTGGGATTGATTTAGATAATGATGGGGTGAATTTTAATGTACTTTCCCTTTTTGATGGTACATGACTAAAACTCGCAAGTTGCAATATGATGGTTTAAAAGAACTTAGATATAATTTTTGTAAGTTATACCTTTTTATAGACAGTTGATGGAAACTTTGATCCACAACAAAAACCAATTCTTCTAGTGTAATAATTGATAGCCATTTTCATTAAGTATTCTATATAATTTCTTGCGTTGGGATTCAAACCATCCATGCTCAAATAACTTAGTCACATTCATCTTGTTAGTATTACTAATTCAATCATCATGTGCCCTGATAAATGATAATTGTTAAAACTGGGGACAACCCCAATGTATGGTGAGAGTCATGTTTTGTAGACTCTATTGTTTTTTCTTCATTTCTTTGACTTTTTTGATGGTTGTAGCTGTAAATTAATTTCAAGGATTTGAGTGTATGTTAATGAATATCATGATGTAGATATTATAGGATGAAGTTGCAAGACATTTGCAATATCATGGAGTTCAATCCCGATCCACTGAATAATGATGTTTTATATGATCAAGAAAATCATATATCTCAACGGATCTGGAACGGCAAGGTATAAATAATTTTTGGATGACAAGTATAGTAATGTTATTTTTTCACTTATGTTATGACAATATATAAGGTTAACTTGATACATCACTATTTAAATGTAGGAGACATGCCCCTTAAGATGCATTCCCACCTCTAATTATGAAACTTGGGAAATAAATGACTATATGTGGGAGCTCATATGCAAGAGTGGGTTAGAACACCTAGCAAAGATTAAAAGGATTGAACTTGATCATGCCTTAATTAAGGGCTTGGTGGAAAGGTGGAGGCTCGAGACAAATACCTTCCATTCCATTCGTTGGGAGGCTACTGTAACATTACAGGATGTTGCTTACATCTACGGTCTCCCCATTGATGGCCTTTTAGTCAGTGACAAGACATTCTCCTCCGCATCTTCTATGGTCACTTTATGTAATGAATTGTTGGGGATTTCACCTGATATACGCTATGACTGCTATGGGGTGCATATTAAGTTTACATGGTTTAAGGAAAATTTTGTAAAATCCCTTAAAAGCAGACCTAAGGAACAAGATGAGAGGCGTAATCGTGCCTTTTTATTTTGTCTAGTTGCGAGTCAGATTTTGTGTACCTCATCAGGTAGTAAGGCTCTTGCCTACATTTTACAATTATTTAGAAACTTTGAAAAGCGTACATGGGGACTTGCATGCCTTGCAAATCTTTATAGGAGCTTTGCCAAAGTATCCAGTTGCCCAAAGAATGGAAAACTTATGAAGACTATAAAGGGTCCTCTGAAATTGTTGTAGGTAATTGACACAATATACAATATGTTCTTTGATTATTGTTTTAGCATTTAAAGTGCAAAATTTTTATTTGTTATTGTTTTTTCAGATGTTAGATTTGGGCATACTCTCGTATGACAATCGGCAGGCCCATATGCCAATTTACAGATTGGAACAAAGATTTTGAGTTTCTTCCATTCCATACATAGTGTAAGAGATTAAGGTATCATCATTATCTCACGAATATAGAGGAAGCTAGAAGACAATTTGATAATATAGAAGTTGATGCTGTGAGTATTTAATATTTTGAAAATTAGCATTATATTATTACTTGGAACTCTGCTGTTTGCATTATATTGTACGTAAACATCCAATGGAAGCTACTCTTTTTATCAAGAATTATTTATTTAATATTTTTTTGTACTTTAATTGGCTACCATACCAAGACTAAGGAGATGTCTAGGATTATTTTGATGATGCTGAGGTACTTCTTTTTCGGTCTTCGATGGCATTGATATGTTATTATATTGTAGAGCGGCACTATCCTTAGCGGGTGATGGCGGGTGATGAAACAGTTTGGATTGGTGTAAAATGTGCCACCTACTTTCTTGAGGCCATACGTGCACACCGAAAAGATCCTAATATCGAAAACTTTCTATGATAAGAAGCATGTCATTTATCACAAAGCTTGGAATAATAGAATGGATGTGATTGTTTATGGAGAAGAGGGTAATTCTGGCCCACACAGTGAAGATTATTTTAAATGGTATGAGGTATTACGAGGCTTCGAATTGGGCACCCTATATCTGGCAACAAAGATAGACCAAATGCTATTTCCTCTCATGTACATCCTTTGTCTTATACTCATAACACTACTTATATGTCTGTTTCCTATTTTTGTTAATTAGTTTTAATTTCTATATAATTTAATTCCATCTCTTACAGATTTTGGGGTTCACTGAGAATATATTAGTATTGTATGATGAAGCTGAGAAAACAGAATATAATCCTATTGCTTTTACAAAGTTCGTCGAAATGCTCAGACGTAAGGCTATTAACTTTAGAGCAACATGTTTATCTAGTTTTGAGGGATTCAACTTAGAGGACTGTATATCATGCCCAGAGGACTCCGTAAAGGTAACCTCCATATCAAACCAATAACATAGCTTCATACTTGTGACCTCTCTCACTAATGTTTTATATATTAAACAGAGAAATGAAGGAGACTTGGCAAAACAAGGAAGCATCTCATTTGTTTAAAATATCAATGCCCACAAGTAAAGGAAGACCCATTGACCCTAATCTACCAAAAACTCAACAACCAAAAAGAAAATCCAAACTCCCAGTTGAATCCAAACAATCAATGCAAAAAATCCCCCAACTCTAGAAATCATCCAAAAGTCCAATAGACCAGTAGAAATCCAAACAAGCATTATGTGAAATTGGTGTTGGCTCCTGCAAAAGTCCAAGATTAATGCAGTCCCAAAAAAGTCCAGCCACTCTCATAAAATTTTGGGATGTTCATTTTGAATATGCCCCCATGAGTCCATTTTCTTCTAATCCACATCTAGTACATAGACTTTTTAATACACAATCTCCAGGACCATCTAAATCAGTGTTTGGTAAATCACCTTTAAGCAAGACTCCCTCTATGATTTTAAAAGTGAAGGCATGTTTTAGGCATCTGAAGCCTCCATCATGGATGACTGATTATGACATTAGTAGAGCATGGGTGAAGAATCTGCTTCACAAGCTTATTATGACATTAGTAGAGCATGGGCGAAGAATCTGCTTCACAAGCTTACTCCAAAAGAGATCAAAGTCGTCAACATATTTTGGAATGAGTGGGGAAGAGATGAAAGGTATTTGGATACAATCACCCATTTACTTCTACATTATTGTTACCATAGAGTTGGCTAATGACTCACACTATGCTTTTTAATTATAGAAAAAGTAAACTAAGGAAATTGATAAAACCTATAACTCCATAAATCATGAAAGGTTTACTTAAGGGCGATTGGATGAACAATTGGGTCGGTGATAAACATCCCTTTATAATTTTATCTCATAGCATGGATTTGGATTCTTTCTTGACATGTATTTGTCATGACATATTCTTATGTCACCATAGACGATACACTTTTGGTTAAAGATCTTCAGAGAGCAGGCTCCTTCATCCTTTTTTTTTTTTTGAGTGTGCCTGATCTCTAAGTGCATGCAAATAATAAAGTTAATATTGTATAGTTATATCAACATTTGATTTTAATATATTAATCTATCCTACATATGCAGGACTAGTACATATACTCTGATTAGGATGAAAAGAACATTCAACGGTCATTCACTACGGCTTTTGTGGACAACATGACTGCAAAGTCATTGATGTTCTTTCCAGTATGGAACAACTCCCACTTCTTCCTTCTTGTCGGACGGGTTAACGAAAGAAGATGGGAGTATTATAATAGCTTAACAAGGGATGGGGATTATACATTTGCTCCGATTTATGTAAGTTAGATTTGTGAAAGTTTGGATCTAAATTCGTCATGACCAAATACCATTTTTTTGTTGCAAACTTCTACGTACATATGTATATTTGTTTGATAGGTACATTGGATAAGTCAACGCTTCACGTAGCTTGGTTGGAATGATCCAGCAATATAGTCCACTTACCCCTTTCTGTGTCCAATGCAAAAAAACAAGTAATATATTCTGTTCGACTAATCCACAAGTTAAGGGACTAAAACATATGCCATTTGTACAAACTCCAATCTAGTAGGTGTAACATGGATGTCTCTCTGACTTTAACTTTTTGGTTTAACAGTAAAGATTGAGGGATTTTTGTTATGGCATATGCACAACACCTTGCTTTGGGTCTACCTATGTTATTCACACAAAACGATATGCTGTATTACCGGACTAAGATCATACATGACATTTACGTGAAGCAATTTGGCAATTGGCAATTGAGGAATCCAATGAAAATGCTTGAAGAAAGTTCTTCAAATGAAGAATTTCAGGTAAATGTATTCCATAATGATGGTTTTTTCATGAAACTATTGTTTCCCCATGATGGGAACTTTATATTTTATTGTAACTTTTGTGCCATGTGCCTATGCTTTCACTAGTCATTTTGATGTCTTCTTTCACAAGTTTTGGCCTCAGAAGAAAATCCGATGAGGAAAAAGGGTAAGAGATAAATGGGAACCACGCTAAGATGAATGGTTGTGAATGGACAAAGGCCTATGTAGATATTTTATGCCACCAATTTAATAAGCCTGTTGTATGGAAAAAATTTTCAACTGTGAGCCGTTGAACAAGCATGAAGGTAGCATTCCTAGTTTCAAGCTGTTCGTAGCAATTTTTTATTATATTATGGTGTATAGATTGTGTTTTGCTATTCTTTAAGCGGTCTAGTCACTCTCTCTCTTAGGTTTTGTTGTATTGAGTGGTTTGTATTTGTCAATCAAGCATTTCTAATGCCAATGTAACCTAATCACTAATGAACTATTGATTGATACTCAATAATGTCTGATGCATTCGTATACCTTTTGATACAACAGCTAACAAATTGGTATGAAAACTCTAATGCATAAGCAATATTTCACTGTGGAACTTCTTCAGAAACTAAAACAAATAGGAGCTGTTTATAGGAGGAAGGGAGTTTTAATCTTAAGTTTAAAAAATGACTAAATCATGACATCAATCTATTCCATGCTAAGTTCATCCAAATCTAAGATGGATTCAAGTGGAAATTACCTTTGTTTTTTCAGTTGTTTAAGTAGTTTTATGTGATCTATTTACAAGAGTCAAGTAGTTCTCATCTTAAGTTTACAAGAGTCATGCAACTCTCATCTTAAGTTTTCCTAACTTTATAAAACATTCAATTTCATGGTAGGCAACAACTGCATAACCCCAATTGTGAAATTAGGCTTGGCACATCCTGCTTCAAACTATTGTTTTTGCATATATTCTGAATTGGTTCCAAGTGGTTTCAAATGATGATGAAGAAGAATGTCTTTTATAATTCTTAATTAGCTTAAACGGCCTTGCGGTTGAGCCGTAGTGTATTTCTAGCTATGCCGTATCACAATTTTATGACTAAGCCATTTGTCATTTTACGGTTGCACCGTAGGTGATTTTATGGCTAGACTGTATTTGCACTGTATTTTTCACTTACGGTTAATGAATTAGCCATGCAGTTTTTATAGCTAAGCAGTAGTGTCAGCCGTAAGCCAAGAAGACCCAAACATTGCCTCTAGATTATGGCCCGTAAATTATACGGCATAACCGTAAATCGTTAAATGGCTTAGCCGTGCAGTCATTAAGGATTCACTGTATATTCAATCGTAAGCCAAAAGAGTAAAAAACAACTCTATGGAATTTGGCCCATAGATTATACTGCTTAGCTGTAAATTGTTATTTGGCTAAGCCGTCAAGTTCTTATGGCGTCACTGTAAAGTCAGCCGTGGGCTAAAAAACCGAAACAATATTCTCTGGAATGTGGCCCATAGATTATATGGCTCAGCAGTAAATCGTTATTCGGCTTAGCCATCAAGATCTTACGGCATAGCCGTGAGGTCAGCCGTAGGATAAAAGATCGAAAAAATATTCTCTGGAATGTGACTCATACATTATACGGCTTCACCGTAAATCGTTAAAGGCCTAGTCATCATGTTCCTACGGTTTAACCATAGAGTCACCCCTTAGTAAAGGAAACAGATGAAATATGGAACTCGAGCACATATGTAAACAAATGAAATCTCGAAATGGTCACACATCATGCAGATGAAATCTGGATTTGTTAAGGGAGAGACCAAATGAAATTTGGAATTTGAGAAACATATACAAACAGACGTAATCTTGACTTTGCAACACAGTATACAGATGAAATCTGGAATCATTAATAGAGGAAACAGATGAAATCTTGAACTCGAGCATATATATAAACAGATGAAATCTCAAAATGGTCACACAGTATATAGATGAAATCTTGAATTGTTAGTAAAGGAAACAAATGAAATCTTTAACTCGAGCACAAACATAAACAAATGAAATCTCAAAATTGTTAGACAACATATAGATGAAAATTGAATTTGTTAAGTGAGAGAACAGATGAAATATGGAATTCGAGAAATATATACAAACAGATAAAATCTCGACTTCATAACACAGTATACAGATGAAATCTGGAATCGTATCACAGTTAACGGCTAAGCCATATGACAATTAACGGCTAAGCCATATCAGCGCATTTGAACTTTTGGGGTTTCGCTCCATATATATCAATGCGTTAGAGGCATCCATGTTCTGCATTATTAGCTAGGGTTTCTTTTCTCCTCCAAGTCTGGGCTGGTACTCCCTCTCATGCCTTCTTCCTATCTGTTGAAAGTAAAGGTAATTTAGCTGCCTCGCTTGTTATTTCCTCTCCATTCTCTACATTTGTACCTCTTCCCTTTGCTGTTACACTGTTTCTTAGATGATTTCTGTGAATCTTTGTCTTTTGGGGTATCCTATCTCATCATTAGAGGTGGGGTTTGAAATGTATTATATCTTGCTCTTTTGATTTGTACTATAGAAGTATTCTTCTTTAATCTTAAGGTATTGCCCAGTTCTTGTAATGCCTGAAAACATATGGCCTGAAGTAGTGTTATTGCCCAATTTTGTGTGTTTATCCCTTTTTGCTCTCTTTTGTGATTGAGATCTATAGCCTTGTATAGTTTTATCACATATCTCATTGTACCATCATGCCCCCTATAACTAAAAATGCTTATCCTCATTGGAAGAGACCAAAAACCTCCAGTGCTTCTTTTAGACTCGTATCTAAGCAGGATTCTTCTCCATCCCCAAGGATTTTGGTTTGAAGGGAAACTACTAAAGATAGATCATTTGCAACAAGGCCTATTACTGTCGAAAGGAGTGTATAAATTATGACAGTGCAAAAATATGATGTTCATACTCTCTTTCAAAGTGTTGGGTGGGAAAATATATTAAAATGGGGTGGAAATGCTTATTCTTCAACAGTGAAAACAATATATGCCTCTATCAAAGAAGCTAGTCTAGGTGAACTGGTATTTGGGATTGAGTTTAATGATGGTACCTCCATCATCACCTCGTCCATGATATCTACTCTTCTTGGTATACCTTTAGGGAGTGTTTATCATAGTATCATCAAGGACAAGAAGAGAAAAGAACTGTCACTCTTGCTTTATGTGGGCATGAAATTCTTTGGAAGGGGAAGGGTTTCCTTTCTGCGGCCTCCTTGCTTCATCAATATAGAATTTCACATGCTATCTTCACTTGTAACATCTATCCTCGCAAGGGAAAGTTTTCTAATTTGACTCCATTTATGACCAATGTTCTATATTGCGTGCATATGGGTCTCAGAGTGTGTCTTCCTTCCCTCATCTATGCTTCGATTATTCATTTTTGGCAGCTTCTGGGTCGAAGCACGAATGCATGCATATTTGGATACCTTATGACTCGTCTTGCTTCTCACAGTGGGGTTGCCTTACCCACTTATAAAATGCTTATGACTCATCTTATATTTGGTAAAGTCAATATTCAAAATATGCAGTTTTCAAAGCAGCAAGCAGATGGTCCCAGCATTCCTGATTCTAGGGATGAAGATGACTTTGCAAAAGAAATTCCACAGCCAGGTCAAATGCATTCAGCACGGGTCTGGTCTCCTCCAGTAGCTTCTTCATTTGTTTCTCTTGAAGCACGAATAACAGCTCTTGAACAATGACAAACCAAAATGGAGAAACTGATGAAGAAGACTTTTCAATAGTTGTCAAAGATCTCCAAGAGCTACCATCGATATGATGTCGTGATTCCATCCCCATCTCCTCCCTCTGACTGATTTTCACATCCACTCTTTTTTGATATTATATTGTCTTTATAGGAGATGGTAAACATGTTCTGAAGCATTTTGGATTTGAAGTTATAAACCATATGCATTGAGCTTACTTTTACCTGTTAATTGAATAACTTTCTAGTGATTGCCATGCTCTAATCTTTCCTCTACTTATTTGTTACTCGTTAGAAAACATCCTTTGTCTCATTTGTCATTATCTTTCCTTTGCTTATATGGGTGCACATATATAATATATATACAC
Source organism: Sextonia rubra (assembly GCA_037013555.1). Classification (NCBI taxonomy): domain Eukaryota; kingdom Viridiplantae; phylum Streptophyta; class Magnoliopsida; order Laurales; family Lauraceae; genus Sextonia; species Sextonia rubra. Next base: position 57,187,757 of record JASUAD010000006.1, on the reverse strand, counting down.
AAAATGCACTGACTTCATTTTCATGCAACTGTCTTATTCTTCTTTACATCCTATACTTTTTTTCTGTGTATATTATACGGCTTAGTCATAAATAGTTATACGGCATAACCATGCATGCAGTTCTTATGGCGTTGTCATATGGTTAACCGTAGGTTAAAAGACCCAAATAATACTCTCTGGAATGTGGCCCTTAGGTTGCATAGCTTATCCGTAAATACTTATTCAACTGAGCCGTCAAGTTCTTATGGCGTCACCATATTGATAGCCGTAGGCTCAAAGACCAAAAAAAACTCTCCAAAATGTGGCCCATAGATTATACGACTTAGCCGTAAATTGTTATTCAGCTGAGCGATCAAGTTCTTACAGCGTCACCGTACCGTCAGTCATGGGCTAAAAAACCAAAACAATATGTAACACTCCGACCCTAATTAATATGTTTAGTGACTAATTGATTTCATTATTAGTGATTTTCCAAAGCATTAGTCTAGTTAATAATGTTTTGTCTTAATGAGTCACGTTTCAGGTTATGGATAGGTAGTTGGGTTGAGTTTAACCTAGATTAGGTAGATACGAGCCCTTTTTTGTAATTTTAGACTTTGTAAATTTACGTAATTCATGCATCATGTTGATATCATCATATGGGTCTCATCAAGCCTGTTAGCTTTCGTAATTGACTCGATTGTAAATGAAGTCATTTGAATTAGTTGGTCGTTCACTTGACTTAAACTGAAATTATTCTAAGAAATAAGGACTTTCTTATAAACTTCAGAAAACTTATGTCATTTAAAAGGGTCCAACTAACCATTCGATCTTCTCATATTCTATGCCCTTCCTCCAACATCATCTTTTTCTTCTTCTTCTATCTCTTCACCATTTTTTTTTCTTGAATCATGGAGATAGAGGCTTTGCATGTGTGACTTCAGAGTCTTCCTCTCCATTTCCATCATCCTTGAGCTCTCCTCTTATCTTTGAAGTGGGAGACTTAAGCATCTTCTTCTTTTAATCCATCTTTAAGATAAGAGTTTTGTTTTTCATTACAGCTTTTTTTAGTGTAGAGGACTCTCATTTCACTTCATTTACTCATCCCTTTTTTCAATTCTTGCATGCATGGCAATTAGGTCTAAAAAATAACCAAATCGAGTCAAAGGAAGGATTAATAGCTTGAAAAGCTTGATTGAAGGCAAGTATGAGCAATTTTGGTTGAATGCATGTTGGTATATATTGATTCTTATGATTCCTACAAAACTTTTAATTTTAATGTGTTTTATAGCCCTTCGTTTATACTTTTATTTTTCTTTGTTTGAATCTACATATAGCCTTCCAGTTCTAAAATGAAATCAAACTGCTCCAGAAAATTTGAAGCTTACGGCTACGCCATAGGTCTTCCACGGCTCTAACTTCAGAAAGCAGCAAATTTGAAATTTATACTACGGTCGAGCTACGGCTAAGTCGTGGGATGTACTACGGCTGTGCCGTAACCTAGCCATGGTTTAGCTGTAAGCAATTTTACGGTTTGAAAACGCGACGGCATGAAAAATAGAAAACCTTCTACGGCTAAGCCACGATCAAGCTGTATAATGTGCTACAGCTAAGCCGTAGACACACTGTGGCTCAACCGTAGAACAAATATGGTTAAGTTGTAAGACAAACCATAGTTCAACCGTGAATGTGGGAGAATCTTAGTAACTACGGCTAAGCCGTAGTGCATATTACGGCTAAGCCATAAGATGCCTATGGCTAAGCCGTAAGTCACCCACGGTTAAGTTGTGAGGCCACTAAAAATCAAGGTTAATTTAGATACTGTTAGGAGACCTTGTAGGGCCTTAGTTTTGGATCCCTTTACCTCATAAACTGGTCTCATGGAGTAATTGAATATCATGAAGGGTCTTGAGCACTGAGACTCATTTATGTGTGTTGTCCATTTGTTAAGTACGTTCCCATAGGTGTTGGTTTAAGGGACTTCGATGCACATTTCTGATACAATGTAGCACCACAAGAAAGACAACTATGTATTGGATAACTTAAAACTACATCAACATGCACGGTTAGAAACATAGATGACTAAATTAGGGTTGGCTAGTAAACCACCTTGATCTCATGAACTAAGTTGAATTGCATAGCATATTGAATTACAGTTATTGTCTTCTTTTCTTCCAATAATGATTTGAATTGAATGATCATTTCTCAATTGATTCTATTGTGTTATTTCTTGATATACGTTTTCTATTGACCATGACATTGAATTAAATATGAATGAATTAATTATGAACGTATTGCACGCATGATTTGAATGTAAGTTGTATGCTATTGTCTTTCCTTAATGAATGAATTGTATGATTTACTCAAGTTCACATATATGAATGAATCAAAATGTTTTGGCTTTACTCAGCTTCAGCTTTATGATACCCGGCGGGGTAGACTATGGTGTAGTATAAATGTTGCTGCTACCGTGCGCTTTTCTTGGGGCTTCTGGACTTCAAGAGCTAGAGACCCATTAGTACGTTGGCCCGGTCGATATTATTCTCAATGCATAGATCCCGAGAAGGAGAATATGACAAATGTAGTAGTCACATAGTAAAGTATTTATATCAATTGAACTTATAACATGCTCTATTCAAATGCACAACAAGCCTAGCATTTTAAATTGAAAATCCATCTATGATCACCTGTCAGTGATTCTTGTAGATACAACATGTGTTACCTTAAATGCACAACAAGCCTAGCATTTTAAATTGAAAATCTATCTATGATCACCTATTAGTGATTCTTATAGATACAACATGTGTTACCTTAAACTTTGCTTATACTTTGCTAAATAGTCTTATTCACTCATTGTCTATTGATGTTACAGGCTCAGGTCCCTCTTCCGACCCCTCGAAGATCGACGAGATTCTAATGGAGATCTCTGAGGTCCCATTGGGATTAGATGAGTGGACAGCAGTTAATATCTGACTGATCCACCCTGGAGTGCGTCTTGAATTAGTACAGGTCTTGTATTTGTGTCGTGGTTGCATTAAGTTCATTTTGTTATGTATGGGCCATGACTCCATGTATTTTATCTATTGTATAAATGATTTATCTTTTTAGAAACTTTCTTTCCTCATTGTAAAGACACATTTCCTTTTCACTTTGTACATATAGATGTGTTTTTTGCTCTTTTTTTGTTATTGTATATTGTGTGTATCCTCTTATTTCTTTATATGATACTAACAGCTTTCGTGTATGAATGCTTGGACAAAAGTCCACTATTAGCAATTACACGTGTAACTTTCCCTTGTGTGTGTATTTAGACTTGGGTCTAGGTGTGTTGACACGGGAGCACATGTGTCACTATTTTAGGTTTAATCTTAATACCTGAATTCTTAGGCTTAGGATGTGACATACGTATAGTATGGTATCAGAGCATGACATAGTCCTTTTTAATATTTTAGACATATAGGGCCGTGGTGAGGATATGTTAGAAGTAAGCAAATATCACATATTTGACTCTATAATCTAATATCTTGATGTGTTATGGGGGAAGGTAATTAGGTACGTTTTAAGTTTTAGTGTTGATCTCTTATTTTACAAGCCATGGCATCATGATCCAGTACAAATAACAATAATGAAGTGAACATGAATCCACTCATAGAAACGAATGAATCTGCTCCCCAACAACTGCCTTCAAATACCGAAGACCATTTTATAATGGTGATGCAAGCAATTTACGCGTAATCCCAAACAATGCAGGCACAGATGCAAACAATGCAGTCCTTGCAAGCACAAATGGCTTCTATGATGGAATGATAGAGTCAAGCATCAATCCAACCACATGTAGAGGAACAAATGGTTTTTCAATCAAAGGACAGTGACCCCAACACCTTGTATGAAAAATTTAGGAAACGAGGGCCTATAGAATTTCATGGAAAAGAAGATGCTCTACAAGCGGATGAATGGTTGGAGCATACTGATGATATGTTTGACATGGTTTTTTGCACCAACAAACAGAAAGTCTTGCTCACCGCTTCAATGTTTCGTGTTGTGGCAAAAACATGGTGGAAGAGTGTGAGAGATTCATATAAGAACATGCCTAGTGCTACAGTGTGGGAAACTTTTAAGAAGGAGTTTAAAAGGAAATTTATCCTAGCTCCTGTTCAAAGGGAAAAAGAAATGGAGTTTTTGGCATTACAGCAACAACAGATGTCTGTGGCAAACTATGTACATACTTTTACCCAATTGTCCTAATATGCGGAAAACATGATCAACACGGAAGAGAAAAATGTTAACAAGTTTATCATTGGCTTGAATAACTTGTGTAAGGATTACATTACAGCTTTCCAATGGCCCGCTACATTTGATGATGAGATAGATAGGCCCTATTCTGTAGAGGCAAATGCTCATGAGAAGAGAGCTGTGGACCCCAAAAGAAACAGAGCCCTTGGTGCTAATGGGCAAGTACAAAAAAATATGAAGGGCACACAAGGTGCTCTAAGTAAAGTAGGTGTGAAATGTAGCCATTGTGGAAAGCCTCATAAGACTGAGTTATGCTGGAGGAATACAAGAGCCTGTCTGATTTATGGTTCAATGTCCAAAGTACAAGCCCACCCAACAAACAAGGTCTATTGTTCTCACTATGCATGGTAAACCACAGCAATCATGTCAAGGCCAAAAGCCGAATCGTCAGAATGCCCGTGCTTATGCCGCTACTCATGAGAACGCAGAAGATGCTGATGTGGTGGAAGGTATTCTCTCTATTAATCATGAAGAAGCACAAGCCTTATTTGACTCGGGGTCTATGTGTTCGTATGTAGCACTCCATTTTGCCGTGAAGCTATGGAAGCTGCCTAAGCCTCTACCATATGTATTGGTGGTGTCTACTCTTGTTGGCAAGAGAGTGGAATATAGTTTATTTTACCCCCAATGTGATGTGTGGATAGAAGATCATCAACTCCCAGTTGACTTAATTTTGTTGTTAATGTTAGATTTGGATGTCATTCTTGGAAAGGATTGATTAGCGAGGGTATCATGCCTGTGTGAATTGTTATAACAGGACGATCTACTTTGATTTAGGAAATGGGTTCTGTTTTGAGGAAAATAAGAAGAAATTCCCTAAGCGCGTTATCTCCGCATTTAAAGTGGATAGGATGATACACAAGGGGTGTGAAGGCTTTATTGCCTTTGTCACTAAGAAGAAGGAACTTAAGAAGCTTGGAGAGATTTCGGTTGTAAGCAACTTCTCGGACATATTCCCCAAAGAAGTTCTAGAGTTACCTCCTGTTAGAGAATTTGAATTCTCTATCGAACTCATGCCGGGTATAGTATGGATTAGTAAAGCATCATATCATAGGGCTCCTGTAGAATTACTGGAGTTGAAAAAGCAATTACAGGATTTACTTGATAAGGGTTTCATATGCCCTAATGTGTCACCGTGGGGAGCCCCCGTGTTGTTTGTAAAGAAAAAGGATGGCACACATCGAATGTGTATTGACTACAGGCAGTTGAATAAGGTAACGATAAAGTATAAATATCCCCTGCTTCGCATTGATGAATTTTTTGACCAAATCCAAGGTGCAGCATATTTTTCAAAATTGATTTGAGATCTAGTTATCACCAATTAAAAGTTAAGGAAGATGATATTTTTAAATCTTCCTTTAGAACAAAGTATGGTCATTATGAATTCCTTGTGATGCCTTTTGAATTGACTAATGCGCCACTGCCTTTATGGCCTTGATGAATAGGGTCTTCACTCCCTTCTTAGATCACTTCGTTTTGGTTTTCATTGATGATATTTTGATGTACTCAAAGACAGCAAAGGAGCATGTAGACCATTTGAGAAGAGCCTTGCAATTGTTGAGAGAACATCGATTATATGCCAAGTTAGAGAAATGCGAATTCTGGCTTAAACAGGTAGCATTTTTGGGTCATATCATTTCACGAGATGGTTTGGCAGTTAATTTAGCAAAAATTGAGGCAGTCTTAAATTGGCCAAGTCCAAAATCTGTGACAGAGATTAGGAGTTTTCTTGGACTTGCAGGGTATTATAGAAGATTTGTTTAGGACTTCTCAAAGATATCGGCTCCTTTGACGAAGCTAACTTGAAAGAAGGTACCCTTTAATTGGACTGAAGACTGTGAAGCAAGTTTTAGGACCTTGAAAGAAAAATTAACTACCACTCTAATATTAACTCTACTAGATGGAGGTGAAGGATTTGTGATTTATTTAGATGCGTCTAGAGTTGGATTGGGGTGTGTTTTGATGCAACATGGCAAGGTGATTGCATACGGTTCTAGACAATTAAAGGAGCATGAAAGGAACTATGCCACACATGATCTAGAATTGGCAACTATTGTGTTTGCTTTGAAACTTTGTCGACATTACCTGTATGGTGAAAAGTTTAAGGTACATTCCAATCACTACAACTTATAATATTTATTCAAGCAGCATGATTTAAATATGAGGCAGCGTAGATGGCTTGAATTCATCAAAGATTATAATTTTCCTATCAAGTATTACCCAGGACAAGGGAATGTTGTGGCAGATGCTCTTAGCAGAAAGACAAAGAGTCTTAGTGCCTTTTTGAGCTCAAATTTGTTCATACAAGATGAATTCAAAGACATGCCTGTGGAAGTAAATTTGGTGGATGATTTGGTGATGTTTGCAAGTACAGTTACTTTCCAGCCTGATATAATTCTAGCAATTAAGGATAGACAGTTTGAAGATCTGAATCTAGTGTGAATTAAAGACCATATAGGAGATAGACCAAATTTCCACCTAGAGGATGGTGTCCTATATTTCAAGAATAGATTGTGCATACCAGCTTTTGATGGCCTGAAAGAGAGCCTAATGATAGATGCACATTATGTTGGTATGCGATGCACCTTGGTAGCACGAAGATGTATCGGGATCTAAAGGATCGGTTTTGGTGGAATAATATGAAAAGAGAAATCCCAGGATTTGTAGCTAGGTGCCTTACATGCCAGAAGGTGAAAGCTGATCATCAGAGGCCTCCTGGTTCCTTACACCTATTGCATATTCCTAAGTGGAAATGGAAATACATCATGATGGATTTTGTTTCAGTTTTACCCCCAATGAGCAAGAAGAATAATGCAATTTGGGTGATTGTGGATAGGCTAATGGAGTCAGCCCACTTTATTCTTTTCAAAAAGGGGATGACATTTTCTGAGATGGCTAAGAAGTTTGTGGATAAGAATGTAAGGCTGCATGGTATGCCAGTATCCATAGTTTCTGATTGTGACAATAGATTTGTATCATCCTTTTGGAAGGCTTTTCAAAAAGCTATGGGTACCAAATTGAGTGTTAGTACTGCATACCACCCGCAGACGGATGGACAATCTGAACGCACTATCCAAACTTTGAAAGACATGTTGCAAGCCAGTGTCCTAAGCTTTGACAAAGAATGAGATAAACATCTATTATTCTACGGTTGAGCTACAGCTAAGCCATGGGATGTACTACGGTTGCGCCATAACCTAGCCGTGTTCTAGCCGTAAGCAATTTTACAGTTTGAAAACCCGAGAGTATGAAAAATCGAAAACCTCCTATGGCTAAACCACGGTTAAGCCGTATAATGTGCTATGGCTAGGCCATAGACACACCATGGCCCAACTATAGAACAAATATACTTAAGTCGTAAAATGAACCACGGTTCAACCGTAAATGTGGGAGAATCTGGGTAACTATGGCTAAGCCATAAGATGCTTATGGCTAAGCCGTAAGTCACCCACGGCTAAGCTATGAGGCCACTGAAAATCAAGGTTAACTTAGGTACTGTTAAGAGACCCTATAGGGCCGTAGTTGTGAATCCCTTTACCTCATAAACTAGTTTCATGGAATAATTGAATATTATGGAAGGTATTGAGCACTGAGACTCATTCATGTGTGTTTTCTATTTGTTAAGCACCTCTCCATAGGTGTTGGTTTAAAGGACTTCAATGCACATTTCTAATACAATGTAACACCACAAGAAAGACATCTGTGTATTGGATAACTTAAAACTACATCAACATACACGGTTAGAAACAATGGATGATTAAATTAGGGTTAGCTAGTGAACCACCTTGATTCCATGAAGTGAATTGAATTGCATAGCTTATTGAATTATGGTTAGTCTTCTATTTTGCCAAAAATGATTTAAATTGAATAATCATTTCTCAATTGATTTTATTGTGTTATTTCTTGATACACGTTTTCTATTGACCGTGACATTGAATTGAATACGAATGAATTAAGTTCGAACCTAGTGCACGCATTATTTGAATGCAAGTTGTATGCTATTGTCTTTCCTCAATAAATGAATTGTATGATTTACTCAAGTTCACGTATATGAATGAATCAAAATATTATAGCTCTACTCAGCCTCAGCCTTATGATACTCAGCGAGGTTGACTTTGGTGTAGCATAAATATTGCCGCTGCAGTGGGCTTTTCTTAGGGCTCCGGACTTCAAGAACTAGAGACCCATTTATACCTTGGCCCGGTCGATAGTGTTCTCAACGCATAGATTATGAGAGGGAGGATATGGCAAATGTAGTGGTCACATAGTAAAGTAATTTTGTTAATTGAATCTTAAAATATGCTCTATTCAAATGCACAACATGCCTAGCATATTAAATTGAAAATCTATTTATGATCATCTGTTAGTAATTCTTGTAGATACAATGCGTGTTATCTTAAACTTTGCTTATACTCTGCTGAATAGTCTTATTTATTCGTTGTCTATTAGTATTGCAGGCTTAGGTCCCTCTGCCGACCCCTCGAAGGTCGACGAGACTTCAGAGGAGATCTCTGAGGTCCCATCAGGATTAGATGAGTTAACAGCAGTTAATATCTGACTGATCTACCTTGAAGTGCGTCTTAGATTAGTATAGGTCTTTTATTTGGGTTGTAGTTGCATTAAGTTCATTTTGTTACGTATGGGCCATGACTCCATGTATTTAGTCTATTGTATAAATGATCCATCTTTTCAGAAACTTTTTTTCCTTTTTGTAAAGACACATTTCCTTTTCACTCTGTACATATTGATGTGTTTTTCTTTTTTTTTTTTTTATATTATTGCATATTGTGTGTTTATCCTCTTGTTTCTTTGTATGATACTGATAGCTTCCGCATATGAATGATTGGACAAAAGTCCACTAATAGCAATTACACGTGTAACTTTTCTTTGTGTATGTACTTAGACTTGGGTCTAGGTGTATATATACAGGAGTACTTGTGTCACTATTTGAGATTTAATCCTAATACCCGAATTCTTGGGCTTGGGATGTGACACAATACTCTTTGGAATGTGGCTTGCAGTTTATATGACTTGACCATAAATCGTTATACGGCTTAGCCGGCAAGATCTTATAGCATAGCTATAAAGTCAACCATGGGATAAAAGGCCAAAAAAAAAATTCTTTGAAATGTGACATGTAGATTATATGGCTTAGCTATAAATCATTATTCGGCTTAGTCGTCAAGATCTTATGGCGTAGCCGTAAAGTTAGCCATAGGATAAAGACCGAAAAAATATTCTTTGGAATGTGACCTATAGATTATACGGCTTAACTGTAAATCGTTATTTAGTTGAGATGTCAAATTCTTATGGCATCCCCATACTGTCAACCGTAAACCGGAACACACAAAAACTTACTCTGTGGGGTTTGGCCCGAAATTATACGGTTTAACTGTAAATCATTTTTCGGCTAAGCTGTGCATTTCTGACGATGTTGTCATAGGGTCAGTTGTAAGGACAAAAATAACCAAAATATGCTATCTGAAAAGAGGATAGATAACATATTTTAGAGATCAAATAAAGTTTTGAGTAAAAAGTCCAAAACTCTTTGACCCAAAATTTTTAATCGAGGATAATTAGGTAACGATATTGTTACCATTCTTAATGCTTTGTATGGCAAATTTTGTTCGCAACTTTGGTTCCTTAAAAATATTTCAAATGAGACACAAAAATTATGTAGAGGGCACAGAACTTGAATAAAAATATCATAGTGAAGGAGGGGTTTATATAGATCAATTAGCGATATCGTTACCATTCTTAATGCTTTATATGCCAAATTTTGTTTGCAACATTGATTCCTTAAAAATTTTGTTTGCAACATTGATTCCTTAAAATTCTTTCGTATGAGATACAAAAACTACGTAGAGGGCACAGAACTTGACAAATAATATGTTGGGTGGTGCATAGATTTCAGGTAATGATATCGTTACCATTCTTAATTCTTTATATGCCAAATTTTGTTCGCAACATTGATTCCTTAAAATTCTTTCAAATGAAATACAAAAACAATGTAGATGGCACAAAACTTGGCAAATAATATGTTGGGGCTGCATAGATTTCAGGTATGCATAGTTTTCAAGTAACGACATTGTTACCATTCTTAATTTTTTATACGCCAAATTTTGTTCGCAACACTGATTCCTTAAAAATATTTCGAATGAGATACAAAAACTATGTCGAGGGCACAGCTTGACCAAAAATATTTTGGCGAAGGAGGGGTGTATAGATTTTAGGTAACGATATTGTTACCATTCTTAATGCTTTATGTGTCAAATTTTACTCGCAACATTGATTCCTTAAAATTTTTTCGAATGAGATACAAAAACTATGTATAGGGCACAGAAGTTGACCAATAATAACTTGGCATATTTATTAGGTAATGATATCGTTACCATTTTCTTCGCTTTATAAACCAAAATTTTTTCCCAACATTGATTTCGTAAAAATATTTAAATTGAGATACATAAATTATGTAAAGGCCACAGAATTTCTTTTAAGCATGGATTTCTAATTTTTGGGTAACAATATCGTTACTAAAGTTTAATAGTTTATATGGCTTAGTTGGTTTCCAACATTCATTCTGTACATAGATAAATACTGAGACACCTAATATATGTAGAAGGCGTAGGCACTGACCCATAAAATTGAATTCATGAAGTAATATATATTTTCAGGTAATGATATCGGTAGCCTTCTTTATGCATTATATTACTCAATTTGGTTCCAAACATGTATCCTATAATTATTCTTTTCCTGAAATACATTAACTATGTAGCATGGATAGAAGTTGACACAGAAAATTAGGGTGAGCTAATTTTAGTTAGCGATATCATTACCATTGTTAACGTTTTACATGCCGATTTTAGTATCCAGACTTCATTCCTTAAATACCTTTATACTAAGCTAACTAAAGTATGTAGAGGGCATATGCATTGTCCCAGGGTAAGATTGGAGTCATTACATGATTATATGATATTCAAGTAACTATATCGTTACCTGAATAGTAACTATTCCTTATGTATTATCTTCCTAATTTGGTTCTCAACATTATTTTCCATAAATATACTTTTACTGAGATACCAAAACTATGGAGAAACCATAGGGAATTTGAATTTGACCATATGCTGAATAACATCTCAACAATTTGGCTCGTATTTAGATGATAAAAGAAAAGTTCTTATATGATTGAACAGTTGTGATAAAAATGCATGCATGTCTGACATACAAAAGTTTCTCTCCCTTGACTAATTAATTATATGACTAATATATTTACAATATTTACAGTAAAATATTCAATTAAAGACACGAATAATATCCCAATTGAATGTGTCTGAGATAGGGGTATCTTTTTCTCGAGCTTTAAACATAAGCAAATCCTCAAGACTGCATCGTAGACAACTAATCTGCATCCAAAAACTGGTTTGGAAAACTAAAAAACTTCTTTCACACTTGTAAAATAAATTGCTATGATCAAAGTGTAGTTCTCTAGTATATGTGTATACAATGGATGTACAAACTGATTGCAGTACAAATTCTCGTGTCCGATTTTACCATTGGAATCTTATATACATTGAGAACATTAAGGGTCATCAATAATGAAAATAGCGGTAAAATAATGTAGTTTAGCAATGCAGTTTCGACAGATCGAATGGCCTAGTGGTTCTATTCTAATGTATATGTTTGAAAATTCCCTAAACATGTTATTTTCTTTTTTCTTGTATCTCTATACTTATTATTGTATAACTTAATTGAATTTAGGCATTGTTGTGTTGTGGATGTAAAATTGGAAATCAAGACATTGGCCTCATGATTCAATAATAGGAGGAAATATATCCTTATATTCCAATATCTTTATATTTTGATATCCTACTAACAAAAAATTTCTTCTATCTTAAGTTAAAAAAAGGAAACTCTAAACAATGTAGAGTAATATTGAAATATAAAACCTATCCAAATATAACTAAATCAAAAGTTAAGCATACTTCATTCCCTTGGAGGTGGATCTCTGCATGTTTGTCTATTATGGCCACGTTTCTTGCAGTGGGAGCATGTAACTTGTCGTGGCTTTCTATCCTCCGTTCGTATCCGATTTTTTTTTAGTCTTCCTAGTTGTCTGTGTGCTAGCAAAGGTAAGACACTTTCCCCACTCCTTTGATCCCACTGTTTTCTATCGTGCATAGCATGGATAACATCATTATAAGTTGCACAATACCAGTCACTGGAGAACTAATGCTCACAAAATTCATACAGATCATATCTTTTAAGTTTAATTGCATAAATGGCATGTGAATAGGGAAGACCAAGTAGGTCCCATTTGCGACATGTATATGTTCTCCAGTCTAGTGAACAATGCCTGTGTACTCTAAGGACATTACTTAGAACTCATGTTCCCCTCACTCACCTTGGAGTCTGCGTGATGCTTCTGTTTCGATGTTAATAGTCTTTTCAGCATAAAGAGTGACTCGTGTCATCATTTTAACCCTTTTTTTATCCTTTTTTTTATGCCGGATCTCATAAAAATTCATTAGTTTAGGCCATATTGACTTGATTTGTTGTATGATGGGTAGCTCCCTAACTTCCTTCAACAAACTATTTGTGCTTTCAACAATATCGGTGGTTAGTATATCATATCGTTGTCCCAAAATGAATGCATTTGCCCAATGTTGATGGCCGATCGCCTTAATATAATTATAAGCTTCCTCATCCACTAAACTAATCTTCGTTTTGTATTTTTCATACTCAGACGTGAGTTGCACGTGCAGCGCATTAGAACTTCATGACTATGCTATTATTTTTAAAATTTTCTTGAATGTTTTGTGACATGTGAGAACAACAATAATAGTGTTTTGCACTTGGAAAAACATCTTTCACAGTAGGAGATAGTCCCTTCATTTGATCAGACAATATTGTTAGATGTTGAACATCCACCAAAGCTAGTTTCAAATTAGCCAAGAACCAACACCATGTTGTGTAACACTTAAACTCAAGAATTGCAAAAGTAAGGGGGAATAAGCCATGGTCAGTATCTTGAGAAATTGCTATGAGTAAAGATTCGAGATATTTACCTCGAAGGTGTATTCTGTCTAGGGCAATTAGAGGCCTAATGGATGAACTGAAAGATCGAACATATCTACCAAGACATACAAAATATCTTTGACCACAAATTGTCATATGTAGCCAGATTAGTCCGTTTTAGCTCTATGCGATAATCACATAGGACTTTATATGATTCCTCATACGAACCATGAATATCTTTTATAGCTATTTCTTTTGCTGTGTGGGCCTTTCTATAAGATATTTGAATACCAAATTCCCTTTGAAAGTTAGACATATTTTCTTTTGGCCTATAGTCTTGATGAACTCTAAGTCTTTCCTTAATAAAGTCTGCAATCAAAACTGATGTGGCTTGAGGATAATTTGATCCATTCAGTGGGCCTGAACATTTATGTTCCGGATAATATGTCCTTAATTGAAATTGTAGACCAGCCTCCACCATAAAAGTGTGGATGTGCCATGGACAGGTAGAGTCACCGCACTTTGCCATTGCCTCCCATCTAGATGTCCTTATTGGTTTCAAGCTGAGTTTATTATATATTGCAAATTTGGCCAATGTACTTTTGAATGCATCATGACTCTAGAACACCCTACCTTTTCACATTTCAGGCGCCGTATTTTCCTCTGGTCGGATGCCTATCAAATCTTTTGCTGCCTGCATGGTGTCATAAATGTTTAGCATTTTGCGTGAACTAGATTGATGGATGTCATGTGATGGGATATCAGTAACGTTGCCAAATTGATGAGGTCTTTGAAGGTTGCCTGAAATAATTTCCTTGTCATTGCATGGTCCGACTGAAATGGTGACCAAGTCAACTGCAAATTTATGAATGTCATTAATGGTGCCATCCTTAATAAAATTAAAAGCTTCACTGTTGTGTGAAGGGATCTCTTGGTAGATGACATCATCATGTGGAGTTTGAGTTTTGTCAAAAATAATTGAATCATAAGTGGCAACTCCAACTGGAATGAAAACATTCTCTTCGCCAACGTTTTTTTCAACCACATTTGTACAATCTGGTTTGTCATCATTAATCCCTAATTCGACGTCCATTTCTGAAAATGATTTGTCTTCTACATTGGACATTGAGTGTCCATAAGAGAATGGACTGTCCAAATCATTTTCGAGGTCTACTGATGGGTATGAATGTGGCACGTAAATTCTTTGATAGGAGCAAAAGTATTTGGTCCCAAATCAATTCTTCTCTTGCATGGAGTGACCCTACATTATAAAATAATGTTATCCATTATATTACAATTATTGTATGTAGAAAAAAAAGCCTGAGCAATTAGAAGAAAAAAAATATATAATATTGCATACTTAGGAGATGGAATTGTGGAAGGCAAAACCGCATCCTTGCTGAAAGGAATATTGGTGTTAGATGGTTCAATGTGGTTTGAAACCTCTCCACTAACATCCCTACAGTATAAGGGAGTATATCAGGGGGGTTAAAATATAATTTACAAGATCAATACTATTATAGTAATGTTGCTTACATAGGTACTTGCCCTTTGTCAAGAATTGGTGGTGGCCTACTTGATTGAATATATTTACTGCTTCGAACACTAAAAAAAGATAAAAGTAAACATTATTAGACTATATGTAGACATTGGCATATAAAAAATTAGTCCACAATTAGCCTACCTTGTAATTTTTAGACATTGATCTACCTCATTGTTTGATTTCATATGGATGTACAAGTACACTGAATTGGCATCTCTCAAGATGCTCTGAACATGATCTCTACATTTTCATTACTTGCAATACGAATTAAAGTACATACTTTCCCATTTTGATGAAGGTATTGTATAATAAGGTTTTGACCGTGCATATCCAGATGTACTAAATCACAAATTCTTTCAACCAATTGAAAATATGTTATGGACCTTCTCAAGAACAATATCTTTGTGTAACCTCCATTATAGACTGGATTTCGATTATCCCAAGCTAAAATCTCCACCAAAGTGGAATATGACTAGTATGTCACAATCTGACATCATGTTGGTAAGCACAACCGGATATGTAAGAAATACATATATATATGCTGTAAAATGTGATACATTCAAAATATTTTCAAGTTTTTCTTAATTGCTCGAATATGCGAAGGCTTTTATGTGGAGTTCCATTTCCTTGTTATGCAATTTTCCTTAATTTCCATATCATAAAAAAGTTCTTTATGGTGCTATATAATTCAAGGACTTGTTTGTGTAGATCCTATTGAGACTATTGTAGAAAAGAGACAAAATATAAGGACTAAAGTTATAAGTGACGTTGCAAAAAATATGAAATCCCATGGATACGTCTCTCTCTCTTTTTTTTCATTGAAGGAAAATAACAATTATATCATGCATTATTGCTTGACCAGTGTCCACTTAATTGTTGTTGTTTTAATTTTTAACTTGAATTTATGGATATTTTTCTAATCTGTTGTGTGAAGTTCTTAGATTCACCTACTATTAGTTCCTTTATCACATCATAGATGTCATTGTCTTTGCAAGTTAATTGCTTGGTGAAGTTCAATCAAGTAGTTACTCTTGGTGGAGAGGAATTGTGTATTTAAGCATAAGTTAGGGCGTACTCGTGCCTTTGATTATACTTATGTGTTTTCCTAGTACTACTGGCTGTAGGAGATTCTCTTACTAGTATCAAATGTGCTTCATTGCTAATTTGATATTAACGTAGATTTGTTTTTATTAACAGAAAGGAACAAAATGTATTCACTTAGTGGTATAAAATGTGCTTCATTGATAATTAACTTTCACATAGATTTGTTTTTATTTTCACTAACTTTTGCTATTCATTTTAGAATGTGCATCTCAGCTAGATGGTCCTCTAGTTTTTTCTCACCAAACATCCAACTCCATACAAGACAACTAACATATCTGTCTTATAATAGTGGCCATAAAATTTAGCTCCTTGACCACAACCAACACCTTAAATGAAAGTTCACCCAACAATTAGTTGAGAAATGAGAAGAGGCAAAATTTTGTTTTAAAAAATTACAAGGGAATGGTTCAATTTCAGATGTTTGAGCCAATTTTTTCACATACCCATCACAGAATAAATGAATTTAAACAATTCAAAAGAAAAAAAAAATCAAAATCTCCAATATCAGGATTCCTGAAAGTATCAATTTTTCCTTCAATTCTCAAAACCAAGATATTTAAGTTCAAAGATATAGCATAATGCACACATCAAAAGCGAAAAAGATAACAAAATACAAAACACCCATGAAAAAAAGGAAAAAAAAATTCCATCTTGGAAGAATGAAAATAAAATTCAAAACCAAAACCCTAGCAAGATGAAATGAAAAAAAAAAGGGATAAACAATATGGGGTACCTGAATCAAACCTTTAATTATTACTGCAATAAATTCTAAAACTAGAAAGTGCTCTAGGCATTTGGGTTTAAGAGTTGAAGAAGCGGGCTACTGAGAAGGTGACAGAGGAGTAAGAACAGTAGAGATAAAAATCTCACAACGTTGAAAAAATGATGTCCTTATAATGCATAGAGTAAGAGATCAAAAATAGAAAACAAGAACACTCAAGCCATAGAGGAAGAAGATGAAAAAATGATGGAAGAAGATGGAAATATAAAAAAATCCCATGAACGAAGGGGGCAGGAGATGAAGGATGCCTAACGATATCATTAGGGAGTAAAATTATCTTTTTCCATGTGTACAAAATCTTAATCCGATATGTTATATATTCCTTAAGCAATTCGGTTAATTCAGATTTATGCTTAATTTTTTGGTAAAAATCCCTAATATAAAGTGTTTGATTCAACATGAAAGATAAGATAACTAAATTATCTTTTTGAGTGTTTTTTTTGCATATACCCCCTTAATGTTTCTAATATTTGTAAATAGGTCCCTTTAATTTCAGTATTTGTAAATAGGCCCCTGCTTTGGCATTTTAATACCTCTTATATCCCAAAACATGTATATTTGATGGTAATGGGCAACCACCATGGGAACTTTGCTCAATTTTTATCAAAATGACATTTCTACCCTTATAACTATTTTTGTATACATCTCGCCTAAGGTTTCTAATATTTATTAATTGGAACCCAATGTGGATTGAATAATAGATCCATTAAATTGCCTCAATGATATAAACTTGTCACCTATTCTTCTTTTGTATTTCTCTATTTTGATTAATGTTTTTAATTTATTTCCTTTCGGCAGTAGAGGACAACCCATGTATTGAATTAATTATATTTACGATTATTTTAGCAAAGCAAGTGATTGAGTGAGGGTTCATTTAATCTATTATATCTACTAAAAAAATCATATCTTCATTTAATTAGGTGGCTCAAGAGAAGAGACCCTTAAATTTTTTATTTCCAAATCATTGTTTACCTTATTAATACAAAATTTTCATATTAGAGAAAAAGGCTCTTTGAAACACCCTTTCAAATGTTAGAAATTGGAGATAACTAATATAAAAATAGACTATAAAGGTATGAATTTATGAGAACCATTAACAGAAAGATGGCTAACATAAATTTGAGAGAGATAGAGAGAAGGAGAGAGAGAGAGAGAGAGAGAGAGAGAGATCATGTCACATTAACATCCAAACTCATTTCTAGTATCCCTTTTGACAAGAATGGTTCAATAAAAAAACTTATGCCAAAGAAGCCATAAGATTCTAGAAAAACTAACAACATGAAGAAAGAAAAAAACAAAAGGACATAATACAGGACTCCTTTACAAATATTTGAAACCTTAGCAGGGTATATACATAAAATCTCTATCTTTTTTAATCTATATCAATGTTGCATTTGTATAATTAATTAAAGTGAAGCAGCATTGCTAGTTATAGAAGTCCAGTAGACTTCTAATGAGATTGCCTTGTCAATGAGGACATAATACAAGTAGGAATCCCCCTGCTGAGTGCAGGCTTTCCAAAAACATGTGGTGGGGCCCACATTTTGGGCCATCCGAATGGAACATAAACTAGAGAGCTACTTGAAAGTCACAGGTCCCGTGACTTGACACTTGGACCGATGGATCCATTGTTCACCTATTTTGGAGTGAGAGAACTTATAGGCTATTGATCAAGTGGTTAGGAGGATAATCCAAGCCTCCATCACAAGCACAAGCCCCAGCTGGGGACGAAGTGGGCCACGAGAATGGTGGAAAGAAATTCTTGTGCTCCCTACAATTCGAGAAATTGGATATTGGGAGTGTAGGAAAACCACTAAAGTGGGCCCACGTTCAAAACAGCCCACAACAACACTTTGTACAATCTTACAGCTTCAATTCACTCTAAGAAATTCACAAAAACACCTGTTACAGGCCACATTTGACTACACTCCTCACTGCTACTTACACATCACACATACATGGGCATTTACACTTTCTACACAATGCACCACGGTCACTACACTCTTATATTCTCTATGTAATATACTTAGTTATTACACCAAGACTCCTCACACTCCTGCCCACTTGGCACTATGCCCCATAGACACTTCACAACTTGCTTGTGCGTACATACTTCAAATGAAGCAGGGAACCCACATATTTAGCCCCCTGAGAGCAGGTCGAAGGAGAGCTAAGTGGTGGAGCAGTGGTCCATGTGGCCCATTCCATCTCCAGTCATGATGTCGACTAGGTGAGGTGGTGAAGTGGGTTCTAGAGAATGATGAGGTCAGCAATAAAAGACAGTGATGCCAAACATTTCTCCCCCTTAGAACCATCTTTCTTTGGTCTTTGATCTTCTAACCATCCCAAGTAATTTTTTGTGCTTGAAAATTTGTCTAGGATTTAATCCCTTGGTAAATATGTTAGTGACTTGGTCTTTTGCTCCAATTGGTTCAAGCGTTATCTCTTTTTGTAGGACCTTTTCCCGGATGAAATGATAGTGTACTTTGATGTGCTTGGTCCTAGCGTGGAAGACAGGATTTTCGGCTAACTTGATAGCCAATAAGTTTGTCACAATGAAGTGACACAGGGTCCTCAACAAGTTGATGTAGATTTTCTAATAGGATTTTCAACTAGGAAAACTCTTGGGCGGCCATAGTTGCAGATCTGTATTTAGTTCGGTGGTTGATAATGATACTGTTGGTTGTCTCTTAGTATACCAGGAGATAGGTGTGGATCCAATGTTAAAAGAATACCCTATTGTAGATCTATGAGTGATCTAATCTCCAGCAAAGTCAACATCCCAGTAACCAGACGTCTTACACTTACCTTTTTTGTAAAGAAGAACATACTCAGCAATACCTTTGACATACCGCATAATTCAATAAATTTTTTTCTAGATGAGGCTTCCTTGGTTCTTGCATGAACCTACTAACCATTCCAACTATATATGATATGTCAAGTCGGGTCAATATTAAATAAATCAGGCTCTAGACCGGATATATAGTCAAATCTTTTAGGATATCTCCTTCATATGCACTTAGCCTTATATTTATCTCCATTGGTGTTGATATTGGCTTGCAGTCGACCATCCCATACTTTTGTAAGAGGTCTCTTGTATATTTTTGTTGAGATAAGAAGAGACCTTCTTTGACTCGATCAATCTCGAGCCCGAGAAAGTTTTTGAGTTCTCCAAGCTATTTCATTTGGAACTGAATCAACAGGTTTTGCTTTACTCGGGTAATTTCCTCATAATCATCTCCAGTGATGACTAAATCATCAATATAGATAAGGACAATAGATAAATGCCCACTTTCAAACTTTACAAAAAGATTTGAGTCTGTAGCCGTTACTGAATTTCCGTTTTGGATTCGGTATTCAACAATTTTACCGTACATGCTCTCGGAGCTTGCTTTAGACCATAGAGAGCCTTTTGTAGTTTGCAAAGATAATTTGGTCAATCCTTGTTCTCAAAACCTTTTGGCTGCTCAGTACATATGTCTCTATCAACTTGTCCATGAAGAAAGGCATTCTTCGCATTCATCTTCCATAGCTTTCGGGATTTGTTTGTAGCCAATGATATTAGTATATGCATATACCCATCTACATGAGATGAGTTTTACTTTTTCTGGCTTAGGAACTAGATCCCATGTCTGGTTTGACTTCAACGCTGATATTTCTTCATTCATGGCCATTTATCACTCCTTACTTTGGCAAGCTTCTTCATACAAAGGTGGTTCACAAGTATCATCTATCTCAGCAAGAGAAGTACTACATACTTTGGGTTTAGCTTCCTTTCTCTGGTGGATCTCTGTGATTGTTGTGGTGGGTCGTTAACCTTAAGTTGACTTAGCCTGGCTTCCTTTGGTGTCACATGGACTCCACTTTTCCATGGGCTAGCAGGCCTATCTTGTGAAGTCTAAGATTCTTGATTAGGCCCTTCAATTTTAACTTCTTGTTCGACATCTTCAGTATTTAATTTTGGTTGATTATTGTCATCCAAGTCTAGAGGACTTGGCAATATTGCAGCTTCTGGTGACTACCATGAAGAGCCTTCGTCGAACACCACGTCTCGTGATGTGTACCATCGATGGGTGGTAGGATCACAACACCTCCAACCTTTGTGTTCGGTGTCATATCCAACAAATATGCACTGAATAGTCTTTTCCTCAAGTTTACAGCAAAGTTTTTCTGGGACAAATACATAACATACACAGGCAAATACCTTAAAATGACTTACCGTGGGTTTCACCTTCTACAACTTTTGATATGGTGAGCTGAACCCTAGCTTTGATTGTGATAGTCGATTGGTTATATGTGCTACTATCTTCAAGCACTTGGCCCAGAACTTGCTTGGTATATTCTTCACATGCATCATGCTTCTCGCAATTTCTACCATATGTCGGTTCTTTTGCTTAGCTACTACCTTTTGTTATGGAATGTATAGACATGTTAGCTGTCATTGGATGCTGACCTTCTTCAAATATGATGAGAACTCATTTAAGGTGTATTCTTCTCCATTGTCAATGCCTAAGCATCGAATCTTATGGCCAATCTCACCTTCGATTTTGTTCTAGAACTCCTGAAACTTCTGGAACACTTCCGAGTTTTCCTTGATGAAGTACACCCATATGGACCTTGAGTGGTTATTGATGAAGGTGAGCATATATCTTAGGCCGCTGATTGACTGCGGCTTCATCAGACCAAATACGTTTGAGTGGCCAAAGGCTTCTTTGCTTGATACTTGGCTTCAGTATATGATTGTCGATGAGCTTTTCCATACTAACAACCTTCACATACTGTATTTTTTTGGATTTCTAGTCGAAGAAGTCCCTTTACCATGGATTTATCCATTATTACTTTCAACCTAGTATATCCTATATGCCCCAAACGGGCATGCCATAAATCAGTTGTATCATTTTGACATGTCTTCTTTGCCCCATCATAATTGGTTTTTCACACGACGTTACATTGCGATATACATTTACATCATGTGGCCTAAATGCAATGAAATTACCAGATCATATCGACTGCAATACAAATAATAAATTCCTCTTCATACCTGGTATATGGAAGACCGGCTACAAATGGGCCTCATCTTTGTTGAGTCTGAGCACACAGATGGCTTCTCCGATCTGAGTAATCAGTAGGCGTGCATTATTTGCTGTGATCACCACTCTGTCGCCTTTGTATTCAACTAAGCTTGAAAACTTTGATTTGTCGCCCGTCATATAATTTGGACATCCTGAGTTTACGATCCAGTTTCGATCGTAATTGATGACTTTAAGGTAGGAATTTGCAATGAGCACTATCTCCTTATAATCACCTTTGATGGACACCTCTTCCACAATTACTGTGAATACTTGGCTATCCCATTCTTCTTCGCTTTCACTATAGTGACTCGTTGTGGTCACCATAGTTTTTTCATCAGTCTTTTCTTTGGTCTCCTGTAGTCACAAGCATAGTGGCCCCTTTTGCCATAATTATAGCACTCAATATTTCGATGAAAATTTCTCTGTCTGTGTTCATCGTCGTTGCCCTTTGGAGCTCTCCCTAGTTGGGAACTCTCCTTTCGCGAGACTAGTTTCAACAGACTCCTTCCTTCTTGGCTTCATCGTTGTTTTGCCCTAGCGAGTGAAGAGTCCTTGCTCCTCATCCTTCATTGTTACTCCAGCCATTTGTTTGGCTAGAGCTTTTTGATTTGCTAAGAAACTTTCTAATTTTACAAGAGATGGCTGGGTCAGCCAACCCCTGATGGCCATCATGAACCCGTTATATTTGGGCTTCAATCCTCGTGTAATAATCCGTCTCATCCAAGCATCGCCGACCCCGAATCTAGATCAAGTTGAGAAATTTCTTAACAAAGTGTCCTCACTTCATAAAAAATTGACTAATAGACAACGTACCTTGGGTGACAGAAGCAAGCTCATTCTCTAAAAGTTGAAGCCGTGCATCATTTGTCTTGGAGAACAATGTAGCCAATGTATCCATGCCTTTATTCGAGTGTTAGCATCTCGTATGTGCTCTAACATCTCCTTCTGCACTGTTGTCCTTAAGACGACCATATGTGCAATGCCTCCGCGTTGTCATTTGTTGGTGCTACAGTATTAGTGCTGCCAACAATCTCCCATAGGTCTTGGCCTTAGAGATATGACTCCACACACATGCGCCAATAATCATAGTTGTGATTGTTCAGCTTCTCACTCCTTCCAGTTGCATTTGAGAGAGCAGCCATTGTGATTAGCGAGATCTCTGCCACCGAGAAGCTCAGTCCCTAATTGATCAGCTTCATGTCACTTATTGTCGCTGCTTACAATGAACAAATGGTCCCCGACTTAACCTCACTCTGATACCACTTGTAGGAAAACCACGAAAGTGGGCCCAAGTTTAAACAGCCCACGACAACACTTTGTACAATCGTACAACTTTAATTTACTTTAAGAAATTCACATAAAAACACATGTAACAGGCCACAGTTGACTACACTCCTGACTGCTACTTACACGTCACACATACATGGGCATTTACACTTTCTACACAATGCACTAGGATCACTACACTCTTATATTCTCTATGTAATACACTTAGGTATTACACTAAGACTCCTCACACTCCTGCCCACTTTGCACTATGCTCCATAGACACTTCACAACTTGCTTGTGCGTACGCATAGTTCAAATGAAGCAGGGAACCCATATATATAGCCCTCCAAGAGTAGGTTGCTGGAGAGCTAAGTGGTGGAGCAGTGGTCCACGTGGTCCATTCCATCTCCAGTCATGATGTCAGCTCGGTGAGGCGGTGAAGTGGGTTCTAGAGAATGGTGAGGTCAGCATTTGATTATAAAAGACAGTGATGCCCAACAGGGAGCTTTGCTAGATCGCATAGAGCTTTGCTTGAGTGATTTACCATTGGCATCATCCATACTCAATGCTCTTATAAGCCTCATCTGAAATCACTGGTCCGAAGAACAGAAAAAATGACTGACCCAAACAAGATGCGGGAATATGATCAGCATCATATTTTTTAACGAGCCTCGACAGATTGTTTAGAGGTCAAAGGTCCAAGATTAAATTCACATTCATAACTAATAAGTCAAAAGCACTGCGTGCCGAATGTACACTTCATTACTTTGCTCCATTACTCTCACATTTTGCCAGCCAGTATTGAAATCATCAGCATCTTTCAACCATGACACCTGGCTCCAAGCAAATCACGCTCATATGATCTTATCATTGTCTGACCAAATATGGCACATGGAATCAAATAAAATACCAACTGATCCACATTCAATAGTGCTCTGGATCAATGCATATTTTGAGAATTGGCAATCTAAACAGTTCCCCACTGCTAATGCTAATGACTATTCTCATAAAAGGAACACAAAAAAGCATGATAAAGAAAAGAACATTTTTCTCAACATCAAAATTTTTTTATAAGTTTACAGAATCTCAGAAGAACCGGATGCCTCAATACAATTCTAGTTCACCATGAAATGACGATACATTTGCCAACTAACTAACCTACTTGAGTGATGCTTCATGTCCATCCATTGGGATGGTGTCTCACCACACTAGGCTAATTCTACAGAAAATTGAAAAAGAAAAAGAAAAAGAAAAAAATGTTAAAAAAAGAAAAGCAACTAGCTTACTTGCTGTTGATGGCTAACATAAATAGGATAAGCCCCATAAGCAGGAGCAGCCACATACATGATTGGATCTTGAGGTGCAACAGTATATCCATAACCATTGTAGACCTTGTTCCCATAGTACAAAATGTTCCATTGATTTCCAGGATCAGTTCTTTGCTGTCAAATGCATAAGAATAAAAAATCATTATAAAACAGAGATAGACATCTGCAGATTGTTAAGAGAATTCATGCCACAAGGTTAGAGACAAGAATTATCTAGTTCTACACTCACTGAGACCTGAATAATTCCTAAGGCATCCAAGGCCCTAACAATCAAGATACACCAAGCAGCTCATAAATGAGCCACAGAATGGACGAGATAATATGCCCCAAAATCTCCCAGTTGGGAAAACTTTGGTGGTGCTTCAACTAGTGGACTTCTCTTATTAAATGAGGATCACAGGTGATTTCTCCCATCGATCCTATTTTTAGGCCACAAAGACTGAGAGGTAAGAACAAGGTATGTAGTAACATAGTTATTCGTTCTATTCATCAATGTCATCTTCAAAGTCCAATCCCATCAGTTAATAGGTCAGTTATGAGCCTTAAATAATAATAAGTAATGTTGATGACCTAATCTACCTGCTTGTTAGCCGGATTGCGACCCCATGAAAGACGAATCACTTGCTTCCTAATAATTGTTCCATTCAACTTGTCCAATGCTTCCTCGGCATTGTTTCTGCCGAGGGTTGAGCAAGTGAGAATCCAGAATAAGTATCAATGTGAAGTCAGAATCCAAAATAAGAATCAATGTGAAGTCAGAATTAAAAAAAAAATGTGTGATGGATGATTTAACAAGTATGATTGCATTGAATCATAGGCAAATGATATTTACCGATGAGCAAACTGCACAAACCCACATCTTTTCCCAGTATCTCACCATATTCAGAGAAGGCTTTTCTAAGATCCTCTTTGCTGGCATTTGGATCAGGTCGTCCAACAAATACCAACCAAAAGAAAGAGGTTAACAGCCACAGAGATCATCATATCAACACAGTAAGGGCAGATCTGCACTCACTGTTGTGTTACTCAAACCACCATCAGACTGGAGTGCAACATTTGATGCATAACTACCTATCAATAATAAGAAGGAGAAGGTTAAAGTAAATAACAAAAATTATTTCTTTTTCTGCCTCCCAATGTTGACTTGTCTTTTTACCAAGTCTGCGGTTTAAAAGAACTACAATGTGATATGTCAAATAGACCTCTGAAATACAGTTCAACCCAATATTTTCTTAACGAAACCTTTCTCTAATCTCTAATTTCATAAAATTAAATAAAGACAGGATTCCACAATCACCAATCCACTCATACCTCAGGTGCTGAGGCAACTCCCCATCCACAAACACAACCAGGGATGGATGCCTGGGTCCCTCAGATAGGGCCTCGGGGTAGCGTGTGTGTGGGGGTGGGAGTACCAAAAAGGAAAAAACCACACACACACACACACACACAACCTGTTAATAGAGTGGTCGGCCCTGATCCAGGGCCCACTTTCTGTGAGAAAAATTCCAATGGTGGGATCATATCCACTCGAAAAGGTTCCAATATGTGATGACATAAAAAAAAATAAAAAATAAAAAATAAGGAAAAGTTGCTCTTTCAGAGGTGAGCAAGATTTCAAGGGCAAAATGATGTTTGATTGGCCAAAATTAGGAGCCTGATGCTTATTTGACTATGCATCCGACAAGGCCAAGATTATACAATCTTGAGAAGTACTAAAGTTGTTCTGGCTGATTTACTGTTTTCGAGTTCAGAATTTGAGTTAACGTTTAGACACTTTGTTATATTCAATGTAATGGATGAGTTTTAGAAGTGTTTGAATGAGCACAAGAAGGAGAGGATGTCAAGTGCACGCGTGTGCACACGCATGGGTTTTCATCAGATGAAAGGCATCGCTCACATCGTGTGTGAGATGTAACAATCTTACCACAATGTGGGACCCACCTATCATCAATCCAACCCACTGACACTCACTAGACCCCATAAATTATACTCACTCTTGGATAGAATTTCATAGAAAAGTTTAACCTTAGAAGCTGTCAAACTTTTAAGGCCCCTAAATCAGTGGTGTGATGATGTGATTGAGATAATCTTTTGTGCAAAATCATACCAACAATGAGACATTGCCATCACACTATCCCCCATGATAGGCAAGAATCCAAGTGGGTCCCCAAAGAAGCTTAGATTCATACCTCTCACGCAAGCCGAAAAAGAAATTTCTCAGCAAAAAGAAACCCATATACACGAGTACACACATATTCAAAATTTCCTCAACTGTCGAGAAATTATTCAGAAGTTTATGTTTGCTTCTCAACTTAATGTGGAAATCTAAAGGTGACTACTCATTGGCTTGGAAGTTAAATTCTATTCAATTTATTTTTCATCCATTTCTTTTTTCAACTTCTGCCCAATTTTTTTAACTTCAGATGAAGGCCTAAACCAGCCCCCAATGCCCCATCAGCTTTCAACTCTAAAAGTTTATTACCCATTCTTCTCCAAAATCCCAACCCCACATACCAAAAAACTACCACCCGCCACACAAATCCATGAATTAGAGCCCCAAAGTCTCTCCCAATAAAGCCCCAACTTTCCCAACCAAAAATCCCAAATCCCAACCCAAACTACACCCAGACCCATCTCAGAATTAACCAAACCTACGCACCAGCAATCATATTGATGGGGACATCTTACCAAATTCCCCAAAACCATACAAAGTTTATCAGAGAAGAAAGCGCAGGGCAGCCGATCAAGCTCTAATTTGGTTGGATGATCAGTACTATGGCATTGAACGCGAAGACAATACAAATCCACCGTTGGATTATCTTTCAGAGGAGATCCGACGGTTGGATTTCGTTTGATCACGATGGCGGAGCATTGACGGCCCATGTGTCCAATTACAGTGAAGGCCCCACATAGGGAAGTGGCACATGGATTGGAGAAGTGAAGGGGTCCTTGGATTTAATTTTGTTTTGAGGGCCCATGGTTTGATGTGTTAATGTATTGGGTCCCATGTTTAATTTATTTCTTTCCTTAAGTTATTTGTTTGCTCCCATAGTTTAATTGTTTAATTAGTTTGGTCCCATATTAAGTTTTTATTAGAGTCTGTAGAGGGACCCGTTTGTCTTATCGATGTAATAAATAAGAGAGAAAAGGGGGGACCACCATTTAAGTGAAAAAAAAAAAAAAGGAAACAAAAGATTCTTGCGCAAGATAGACTTGAGCACGAATCCCAATATGCGCAAGTCTATCTTGCGCAAGATCCCCTCCTCCTTTTTCTCCTCTTTATTTCCTTTCATGTCTTCCTCTTTCTTCTTTTCCTTTTTCCTTTTTTGGTTGGAGAAATCCTTTAAATCTAGGGCTAGGTCTTCTCCACCATTATGATGCATGTAAGAAAAAAATTCTGGAATAAGAAAAGAGCTACTTCTTCTTCTTCTTCTCCACTTGGTTGCAAGCCACCTTCTTGCCAACCACTTCTAACGCCTCCTGTGATTGGAGTTTGGTGAGAGCCCAACAAAGGTATTCTCTATCTCTTCTACTCTTCTCTTCTTGAGTATCTACTAGCCACCACAAGAGCCCAGATCTGATATTGAACAACTGAACCAACAAGCCCTAAGTGTTGGAAGTTCTGCCTTCCATTAAGATCCGCTATTAAATCTGGGAACTATTACTGCGGGATCTGTGATAAGGGTCTAGATCTAATGTTGACCCACCCCTGGAATTTGTACTGATCCAGATCTGAATCTTAGACAAGTTTCAGATCCAGATCTGAATTTTCTGCCCTTTCTGATTTCAGCACTTTTACTACATTGCAATAGATTAAGTTTGCATCGTCCTGCATCAATCTTGGTATCAGAGCCATAGGTTCACTTAGGGTTCTGCAATTATTTTCAGTTCTGGAACGTCTTTCAACTCTGAAAATTTCAGATCTAAAATCTGTTGGTATCAGTCCACCATTCAGCATATCACATCTGCAATTTACAGATCTGCAATTTACAGATCTGCAATCTATTCAGCAGTGCACATCTGCAGATTTACAGATCTGCACTTGAGTTTCAGTTCTGAAATTTTTCTCTGCAGAGCATACACAGCATCGCATCACCACTGCAGTTGCTTTTCAGTTCTGGAATTTCTTTTCAAACCTGAAAATTACTTACAGCAGTGTATTTTCAGTTCTGGAATTTCTTTTCAAACCTGAAAATTACTTGCAGCAGTGTATTTTCAGTTCTGGAAAATATTTTCAGCAGTGCATAAAGTCACCTTGCGTCACATCTGAAACTGATTTCAATTCTGAAATTAATTTCAGCAGTGCATAACACATCATTGCATCATATTTCAGTTCTAAAATTATTTTCAGCAGTGCATAGCACATCATTGCATCATATCATTGCATCATATTTCAGTTCTGCAATTATTTCCAGCAGTGCATAATAAATTTAGGATAGTCATCTTAGCATCCATCTTGTATGCCCACTAGGAGTGGTAGGGATTTCCAACCCGAACACCTCACAATGGATTCATCCCAAATTTCCAAGTTGATGGATGAGGCGCTGGCCAAGAACAATGTCATTATGAATGAGAGGTTGGCTGCCATGCAGGCACAATCTGACATCCGCCTTCATGAGGCCACAACTCGTCTCGAGGCACGCCTCGAACAGATTGAAAGGTCCCAACGTGATGATGACGGGCATCGTCATGTTCGGAATCGTCCACAAGGGAGACCTAGGGGTAGAGAGCGAGATAATGAGACCGACCTCGAATCTGAGGCGGGTGATGACCGTAGGCCCCAAGGCAGGAGACGGAATTCTGAAGAGTGGGCCCTGAGAAGTGTAAAGGTTGAAGCCCCAACCTTTGATGGTCGCATTGATCCTAGGGTCTACTCTGATTGGGAATCTGACATGGACCATTATTTTGATTGGTATGATATGTCTGAAGAAAGGAAGGTCCGATTCGCCAAAATGAAATTAGTGAGTCAAGCCCGTTTGTACTGGGTTGATCTTGAGCGGGGTTTACAGCGTCGCCATGAGGCACCTATTGATACTTGGGATGAAATGAAGGAACACTTACGGGTCAAGTATCAGCCCCAATCTTACAGGGATAGACTTTTAGATCAAAAGTCTAACCTTAGACAGGGTAGCATGTCCGTGACCGAATACATCAATAAGTTCGAAGAACTTAATTTAAGATGTAATACCCAAGAAGACCTTCCTGAGCGAATTTCAAAATTTAGAACAGGTCTTCGCCCCGAATTTCAAAGGAAATTAATCACGGTAAAAACGGCTAGCTTAGAAGACATTTACGAGGTGACCCTTAACCTCGAGATAGCCATGAAAAACAAGCAAGCTAAACGCAGTGATTATCGGGGAACAGATTCCAAGCCTTATTCCTCGGGTAATAAATCTAATTCCAATTCCCAATTTACCCGTAATCCCACAAATGGACCGCATACATTTAGGGATAACAAAGGCAAAAGAATCATTGGTGGCAGTTCCAAATCTCTCACCTGCCATAAATGTCACGGTTATGGATACTACGCCAGTGAATGTCCTACCCGCAACATCAATCTCTGCGTAGAAGACGTAGAAGATGAGAATGATCCTACGGTAGATACCTATATCCCGGATTTTGTGCCTAGCGATGAGGATTGTGAAAATCCGGAAGATCGGGTATCCTTTCTTCGATTTACACCCTCCTATCCTCAACACGAAAATGCACAATCTTTAACAAAAGATGATCCACCAAAATTAATGGTTGTAAGATGTGCATTGACCATTGAAGAAAATGAGGATTGGCGTAGAACTTCCATCTTTCATACCTACGTCAAGTGTAATGAGAAGAGCTGCAAGATCATTATTGATAGCGGGAGTTGTACCAATGTAGTGTCAGCCAATAACTTGTCTAGACTAGGCTTGACCCCTGTCCCACACCCTAAGCCATACCGCGTCTCTTGGGTGGATTCTACATCCATTCCCGTGACCCAACGGTGCTTGGTCCCAATTAGTATGTCCACCTATCAGGACCAGCTTTGGTGTGACGTGGTTCCCATGGACGTGGGACATATCATTTTAGGGAGACCTTGGCTTTATGATATGGATGTTACCAACTTTGGGCGTACAAACATTTGTGCCTTTCAATTCAAAGACAAAAAGGTAAAATTACATCCATTACCTCCTAAAGGCAAGGATAACCCTAAAGACAGTGCTAAACCCAGTACTAGTGCTTCCACTCCTACAACCAAGGGTTTACACATCTTAAGTGCAAGTGAGTTCCAGGCTGAGTTAGATGAGAGGACTCATAAGGGCTCTAAGGAGGATCCTATTGTTTATGCTGTAGTTTCTACGGATGTTGGTAAGGAGTCCACTATTGATGTTCCACGTGCTGTGGAACCTATTTTTCAGGAGTTTAGGGATGTTTTCCCTGATGATTTACCAAACGAGCTCCCGCCCATGCGTGATATTCAGCATGCAATTGACCTCGTTCTAGGAGCGACCCTACCTAACTTGCCCCATTATCGTTTGAATCCTGCAGAACATGCAAAACTAAAACGGCAGGTAGAGGAGCTTCTTGCCAAGGGTTTCCTTAGAGAGAGCTTCAGCCCTTGCGCTGTTCCCGCACTGTTGACTCCAAAGAAAGATGGAACGTGGAGGATGTGCGTGGATAGTCGAGCTATCAACAAGATTACCGTTAAGTATCGATTTCCGATACCTCGGTTGGATGATATGCTTGACATGATGGCTGGTGCCACTATCTTTTCCAAGATAGATCTTAAGAGTGGCTACCATCAGATTCATATTCGTCCTGGTGACGAATGGAAGACTGCCTTCAAGACGAAGGATGGGCTATATGAATGGCTTGTCATGCCATTTGGGTTGTCAAACGCACCAAGTACTTTTATGCGGGTCATGACACAAGTGTTGAGACCATTTATTGGTAAGTTCTTGGTAGTCTACTTTGATGATATTCTTATCTACAGCACTACTACAGAACAACATCTTAAACAC